>JARFIW010000840.1:2451563-3117207 GCA_036346225.1 Platerodrilus igneus
TCGCGTGCCGGACTGTCGAGAAGGGAACAGAGAATGCGAAATTCTGAAAACTGGGCTCGCGGGACCAAACCGACATGCAGGCGAGCTATTATATAAACCCGGACTTTAAGCAGTTTCGCTCTCTTAGATTATCGATTTTGATTCAATACTTTAAACAGTTTGCTCTTATATTTTGGTGATTATTGAATACTTTAAAACAGTTTGCTCTTTACGTGCTACGATACAAGTTATTATGCATTAGTGCACTTAGAAAGGAAGATACAAGGTAATAAAGTCTAGTTATATTTGCGAGTATTACGGTACCAATTATCGAAATTAGTAACGATAAATAAATAAACAAAAGTAGGCAGTTTTGGGTATAGCGTGAAAGAATTATGAATTTCTTTGCTATTTTTCGGGGGTGTTAATAATCAAATGTTATTCGTAATCGTGATTGTACCCACAAAACAAGATTTTGATATACTTAGATGAGTTCCTGAGAAGCCCTGAAACAACTTTAGATGAATGGTGGTGTAGAAAATTTTAAAAGCGTTCAGAATCAGAAGCCGTAAACATAACCAAGTTGGAATGGTATGATTAACAAAGGACGATGTACATTGGAGCCACGAGTGCATTAACGTTCAGGTAACTTATGCTTTGTTGTTCGATTTTTGATGTTTTAGTGTGTGTTGAATAACTTTATAATTTGTTTGCTAAAAATGGACAGTAGTGAATTTGTACAAACAACAAATTTTTAATTTTAAGGTGAAATTTTCTTGTTTAAGTAGAAAGGAGTATTTAGCAGTTTATGTTCTTGATTATGATGAAAATTTGGGTCTGTCTTTGAGCTCAATTAGACTAACCTGTTTGGTTAACGTAAAGGGGTGGGAGATGCTCCCTTTGTACTCAGACTCAGGTCTGCAAATATTGTTAAATTAATTAGTAGGCATCCTACAAGGACTTTAATTCTGGATGCAAATTAAAATGATGACAAATTTAATCTTGAAATTTTATGATACTGAAATTTATGCTATAATTTAATTTTGAAATTTTAATGTATTATGAATATTGATGTAAATAGAGTTAACGTTGATGTTTGTAGTAGGAATGTGTTTTTTTTTTTTATGAATGAGGATGAAAGTTTTAAGCAAGTGAGCAGCCGAGGCGGAAAGAGTAAAGAAGCGATTATCAGAAGAGATTCAACAGGGCGAGACTCACAGCATTATATGACGGCCCAACGCAGGGGCTCGATTCGAAAACCGTAGTTCCCGAAGTCTGGTGAGGATCCACAGCATTATATGACGGCCCAACGCTGGGGCTCGATTCGAAAACCTTAGTTCCCGTAGAATGGTGAGGATCACAGCATTATATATATATATATATATATATATATATATATATAGTTGTGAGGTTTCTCTGAAACGGCCCTCTACTTCGTGCCCCAATGTTGGGTCGACATAATGTTGTGAAGCTTGCTCTGAAAGTCATCGAGCCCTAGCGTTAGGAAGCCATAATATCTGAGGTTTAACCTGTAAAATCGTGCCCCTCAATTTGGGTGTCATAAATATTGTGAAATTATTCTCGGCTGCTCCTCACTTAATTCTTAAATCCACCAAAACCTTTTAAAACCCTCACAGATGCTTATCTGTTAACGCTGGATCTAAAACTCCCGCTCACTGCTTCTATGCTGAAACGTAATATAAATTCACACCCTACAATCACACACTCAAAATAACGCAATTCACAAAATATATCACACTCTATTTACATGAAATACATATTATAATTTCAGAACACCTACCTTATGTACATTCGTATTATTGGTAATATCCACAATTTCATTTTCACAAGTATTTTTAATTCGATAACCTTATTTGAACAAATATTTTATTAAAGTAAAGGGCGTTCCTCATACCTTACGTTAACCCATTTGTCTTATCATGAGCTCATAGTAAAACTCGTTAAATGTGAGCGCAAATTTACCGCACTACAAAAAATATAATAATCTTCCTATACTTTTTTTCAACATAGCCTGGTATCAATAAATTAATTATTCTTGACTACCTAAATAAGATTCATTTCCATCTCAAGTGCCATAAATTTTCAGTTCACTAAATATATCAAATACGAAACACTCAGAAGCACACAAAAAATAAAAAAACCATAAAAAATATTCACCACACAATGTTTTTAAACAATGGCATACCTGGCAAGTATCTTCAAACGTTATCCACCAACCAGTGTTTGAAGATGGTGCCGTCCATTATGGCACTAGTCCATAAAACAGCTCCCCGGTTGAATCACCATCCTTCTATACCTGCTGCTACCCCAAACTCTCTTCATTTACAATAAAACCATGAGCCTCCACTTTCCAAAATTTACTCTCCGTATTCCCAAATATGTTAACCAAAAATCGCCGTCTTCGCCATCCAATACTTCCAAATGTAACTAAGTTCCGTGCATTCCAAAACCACAATATTAATTGTGTGTACTTACATACAAAATTTACTCTTCGCCTAACTTGCCTTATTAGCTTTTTACTTGACTTGTCATCATACTGCACTAACTTACATAATTTCACTAAAAGTAACGAGATGAGGCGCGAATGACTAAAGAAAAATTTAGAGACTGCCACCCTCTTTGAAAGTGGTTTATATAGCCATTGCTACAACTCCTCTATTTTCCAATTAGCACGAAGAAATGTTAACGTACAAGAATTATTCCGTGTAAAAGCAGCAACCGTTCTTCATTTCTGAAAATTGTTTTTTTACCGGCACGATATTCTCAGTAAAAGCTCTAACGACTCTTCGTTTAGCTTGAATTATGATAACAAACACGCTAAAATACTTGGTAATCCATCTACAACCGCCAACTCTCACCTCAATTTTGCAAAACTAGCCTCAACTGTTAATCGATTTTGAATACATCCCCGCCTTCAAACTCAAATAAACAACTTTTGTTTTCCTTGTTCATATAATCCCATTTCACATATATGTTTCCACCGGCTGAATATTTACCCTACCTAGTACAAACTTGTGGCACGTATACCTGCATCGTCCAATCATCTCGCTTATTTCCTTTCACTTGCTTTCAATCGATGCGCATCTGCTTCTAATATTCCTAGAAATTATTGATTTCGTTTCTCCCTCTAAAATAAGTTTGTTCGTCGTTTCCCTACTATAATATATCCATAATTAAATCTCGGTTTCTCATTCGTATTCATACGTTTTTGTTTCGTCCTTGTTCCTCCATGACAGTTGTTTCTAGCTTAACAAACGACACCCTAACAAACATACTGCTTCTTCGTCTTACTTATGTGTTTTCTTTCTTGTCCTCATTGTATATAGAATACGCTAACTGTCAACCGTTTTTCCTTCTTGTTACGTATTAAAGCTTATTTATCTTGAAATATTTCCCCTTTTTAAGTTTTACCCTTGAAAATAATAATCCTATTTTAACAAACATGCAAAGTTTTTATGTTTTCGTATAATACCTAAGTAAAATTAAAAGTGGTATTTTTACCTCATTGTTTTTAATTTTTTATCGCCCTATCTTACAATAATATTTTGAACGTTATTAAGAACTTCCCAAAAAATTACGTAAGATATGCGATTATTATTTAGAATGGAATCACGAAAATACCACTACATTTTAGAAAATGGATAATTATGATATATAAGTGAGAAATTTTATTGAAAACATTCATTCATGAATTCGATTGCGAAATGTTTATTTAAGTCGGGAAGACGTTATTTGACGTATGTAACACAAATACTGTAATTTAATATTTAAAATGTAACAGTGAATAAAGAAGTATGATTTAAACGTTATCTGTTCATAAATATGAAAATTATTAAATGTAATTACATATAATAAAAATCGAAAATGCTTTGATATAAAAAGCTATTAAGAATTTTATTGAATAATTCCGAGGGTGCACATTGGTTTCTAAGTGAAGATTTAATTAATATGCAAACTGGGATTTGAACATTAATTTAAAATAAAGCCAAAAAGCCGAAGATATTTATTTGGAAAAGCCCTTCGTGGATTCTTGCAAGTATTTTTTTTTTAACGTTGTTTGTAACTGATACTTGACTTTTGTCATTTAATTTAAGCCTAAAGTAGAATAGGTCTAAATTATATAATAATTTTATTTTTGTAAGGATCCCTACTAAGAAAGTTTGTGTTCAGAGTTGTAAACACTCTGACCTTTTAATAAATTATCTGTCAAGAATTTTTTGGCCAAAACAAACCTTACCAGCGTGGGAGCAAACAACCAGGTAAAATATTCATAAGAGAAGAGATTTGGTCAGTAAATTTAAATAAGATAAGAAACATTTTTTTATTATTAAGAAAATAAGTACTTGTTGGGAATAATGTGATGTTTGAAAGAAATATGCTGTAAATGTTCTAACTGCTTTTGTATGAGAGAAAATATTTCACATATAAATGCGTTGGGATATTGCGGTGTTTGATACCACTTTAAAAACTTCAACATTTCTGTTGAGCTAGCCAGGCAAAGAAAAGTTAGAAAGGAAGGTAAGTTAACAATTTCAAATTTTACAATTTGTTTTATTTGTATCACAGCACACTTTTAGCGGCGCATCAAAGTGAAGCGTTGTCACAGCACTATTTTAGTGACGTCTCATCAAAGCGGCGTTGTCACAGCAATATATTTTAAGAGAATAACATAGAAACTAGATCCTTTAAAACAATTCAATTTGGCAACCACACATTTAAAAGGCCTTTTATGAAAATATGACATACTTATATCGTTGCAAACTCTATTAACAGAGCGATACTGGTAATCCGTTTCATTTGTGGGAGATTCGGGAAGGAAAACAAAAAGTGTTGTTTGACAGCTCCAAAGCTATTGCAGAACATTGAAAGTTCTTTGATACAACTCAGAAGTTCATACGACGTATCCTGTAAAAACTTAATTCACCTGATTGATTCTTCAGCTGCATATAGAAAATATTTTGAAAATGGGAAATGATCATTTAAAGCACAGCCTATTACCTTTTTACCGTCAATAAGGTTAAGTAAAAGCACTAGATAAAGAAGGGTATTTCTTTGCTCAGAGTAAAAACCCATTGAAATATTGGAAAATGTTCTAAAGATACTAAAAACAAGAGTAATTTACTCAAAGCGGATTAAAGAAACAGACAAGCTAAAGTTTGCTGCACGTTAAACGGCACTAATTAATATTTAAAGTTTTTGAAAAGCGGTAAACACTTTGAAATGAACACCAAGAAAACTCTTTTACACAATCTATGCAAAAACAAGAGAAAGTTTTAAAAGCATCAGAATGTACTACAGTTTATGAAAACAGGAAGTCGGAAAAGCTGCATCTGTGCAAAAATTTACTAATTAAAGCTGATACTGAAAGGGAAGTAAAAAATTAGACATCAAAAAGAAAGAAGATGGACATTTGGCTGTCTTGAGGTTTAAGTCTACATTTTTGATATCTAGCTCAGCACTTTGATAAATTATTAACTGTTTGTGCTGCTTTTTTAGATTAAGTTAAATCTTTAAGTCTCATTGTTTGGAAAAGGTATCTTGCAACCAATTCGTCCAAGACTAGATAAGATTCCATTAGCCATACAGAAAACGACGAGCAACAACTAACACCTTCCTAGCAATCAACTCGTAAGTTACAGAATTTGCACCCCTACCACTGTGTAGTTTGTTAAATGGTATTGAATCTGTCGTATTTCCATGCTGACTGTGGTAAATTTATTCGCATATTTTGAATATTGTTTCAGGTTTCCAAAATAGACGGATGTTGCTGCTAATAAATAGAGGGTACTAATTAAAAGTCAATACAAATTTATGATAAAATTCCAATGTACATCTTTGGAATGCCATAAAGGCACGAAAAAGATTGCATTACTAACAGAGCCTTTAATGTTTACTGAATATGGTACTGTTTCTGCATGTAAACAAAACCATATTTAATTTAAATGTTGTGGTTTTGAATTTCATAAAAAAAAATTTGAACTAATATTAAAGTATAGAAAGTTTCGTAATTTCGCGTAATTAAGTTTTTTATCAAAGCAGTATTTACCCTATGACATTGTCTATTAATCCAGACATTATGCTTCTAGCAAACACGTTGGACCTTTTTAAATTGTGATACAGAGTACCATGCACGGAAACGTTGTAGAAAGCGTCGCTGCAAAACATTTTAGATGTTACTTGCTACTTGGACATCGATTTTCTGTCCTCTTAAGTAAATTTTAACCTTTGTCACAAACGTGTTATAACTCTTGGAATTTCTATTGCGCCTCTGGAAAATACCTTCTACGGACTCACACATGTACTGCTAACTTAAATTGGATGAAATGACCCATCGCTATAATAATGTACAATATTTTGTGCACGTGAAGTAATGAAATGGCGAACTTTCAGTAGATCGAGCTGTCGCATGCACAATTACCTTCGTTTTCAAACAAAATGTGGCTGTAGAAAATAAAGTAAATTTTACTGTTCTCCTAATAACTCCTAATAAGATACTACCCTAATGATGTTTATGTACGGGATTGCTCATTGCTTTAACAGAAACAAAGCGATTTAATGAAAGACAAATTAAAAATGACAAGTAAGAAATTGTTTTGGAAGATCCATTGTGTAATATACACACACAATATTTAACAGATAGAAAATTCGTTCAGCATATAAGGATTAGAATAAGGTTTCAAGTAAGTTAAAGAGAAGGTAGACGACTTTCATAGAAATGAAGCTAGAACCGACGGTATAGTAGAAATCACAAAAGAATGCATTCACATCATTAATTTACGATTCAATTTAAGATATACTTCAGCGTATATAATTGGCATAATTAGAACGTAGGAGAAACAAAGAGTAAAAGTAGTACGAGTTTCAAGCAACGTAACTTAGTAATGACACGCTCAAGAATTTATGATAAGTAACGAAGGCGAACATTAAGTAAGCTGTCGCATATCCAATCTTCGTTACAGTTATGTTAATAAAAGTCTTTAAATTGAATAGTCTAGTTTCTCAATCCAACATAGCACAGCCTCAGTTTATTGCGTTTTTATTTTTTTAATTTAACTTTCTTGTTTTGATAATATTTTCATCGACTTTAAAAAAACAGTTCTTTTTAGAACTATATTTTGTTTCACTATTTAAAGCAGAAAAAATCTGTTATGTTTCCAAGCCCAGCAACCTGTGTTCAACCTGTTAGACTACCTTCAATTGACAAAGAGGCACGATAGTCAATTAATTTCGGTAAACGCTATACAGGAGTAAAATCTTATTAATGTTTTGTAGATTTGTCACTTTCGTATCGGATATTTTTAAAGAGTAGCTAATGTCTGGGAAATCAGTGTTCGTACTGTGGCAAATATTAAGCTTCACAGTACATGCCTTAAACCAATTCTGCAAACAAATTTACACCTATAAAAGATACACGCACAAATCATTTTTTACAACCATGGGAATACACGGGCAAATTCTGACACAAAATTAGCCACATATAGTTCTCAATACATAGGCAAATCCTTTTACAGACAGCACATGTATTTCTTTATCGAATCTTAAAGAAAGCCATGTTATACAATATTTGCACATTTTAAATTAACTCTTGGTTGGATTCGCTCTTCTTGTTTTAACCATGTGACATAATATTAACAAATATCGATCAGTTAACGTACAAGGCAAGTATTTGTGATTTCCAAATGACTTGCTGTTTGGTGAAAATTGGCAAACGCTGCTTACACATACATGAATAAATACGCAGGAACAGTTACTAAAATTTTTTATATACTTTAAATATATACAACTTGATACATATAGTGCAAAAATATATTGAGCAGTAAACATTCACAATATTCGCACATATACATTCTGCAATATTTTTAATTAACTCCTATACAGTACTTTAACCATGTGGTACGCACATACGATAATCCTGAATAAACACTTTGAACGACCAGTGACATTGTAACTGATGGCAAACAGACGCCATTTTCCTTTTATTTGCAAAAATGTGCTATTATTCTGTTACATATTGATTTACAACCCCATTGTTAATTAGTATTAGTCATACACATTTTAGGCCTTTGTTCAATATCTATGCAGTCATATTTTCTGATGACTAATTCTCACGAGAAAGTTAACAGGAAACATGAAACATGCACGATACGGCCTACCAGGAAACCCAGATTAGCAAGCCGGTAGTAAACCACTATCTGTTTATTCTAAAATATACTTTAGGGAAAACATTTATCATGTTAGATAGA
This sequence comes from Platerodrilus igneus, assembly GCA_036346225.1. Lineage (NCBI taxonomy): Eukaryota > Metazoa > Arthropoda > Insecta > Coleoptera > Lycidae > Platerodrilus > Platerodrilus igneus. The sequence continues at coordinate 2,459,807 of JARFIW010000840.1, forward strand.
CTTGTTTATAAAAGTGGTAGCTACTGGCTAACCAAGACGCGCGTCTAACATTTAGCGCGTAATAATACATACGTCTCTGAAGGTGTATTCTAGAAAGACGGTGATATTTATCGCATGCGATATTTTACGATTTTCGCACGAAACGTCGAAGTTGGTATTCTTCAAATTTCGCAAGAGATATTTATTGCACAAAGTGCAAAGAGCGGTGTACTATCAAGTGATATATTTTATCGCATGAAAACACACGTATTGAGCATGACTTCTATATTAAAATTGACTGAGATTACACATAAACATATATTTTTCTCTACGTACATAACCAAAAAGATTGTTACTGTTTTTAGTCTATTTCGCGGGTGTTTGACAAATAATTATAACTAATACAATTATGGCAACTTTGATGAGGCAGCATTATTTCCTGTTTTGGAGGTGCTGGAAGAAACTGAAACAGCTGCCGAAGTGAGTAAAAGACAATTCTATAAGCGTATACTATCTTTTGATTTAAGTGAAAAAATGTTTGTGTGTATGTTCCACTTAATAAAAAGTTGAATTCCGGAATTTCATTCAGTTGCGTTGCTATTTTTTCCCATTCTTCGCAAACTTTTTTTTATAAAATTAGAGGTAATTTTACGGCTGCATAATTGCCCTCTATTTATAAGTAACTCTGTTAGTTGGACGTAATTAATGCAAGTAAACATTACGTTCATCCAATCTTCGATCTTGCCCGACAAAATACGATGTAGCAGCTTCCTGAATCACGTGATTTCGTTCCGTCATAGAACTGTTTCGCATGCGATACTTTTGAGTGATAAATATCACTGGTGATATATATCGAACAACCTCGAGAATAGACCCATTGATATATGCCTAGAGCACCCGGTCCACTACAACAATGAGAAAGTATATTCGTTATCCTTCTCTTCGATAGGCTATGTCCAATCAGCACTTTCCAGTCCACTCATTAGTACATGATTTAAAACGTATAGACATAATTAATGGTATGCCAAATAAATTTACATACTTATTCTAATAACAATACCTAATAGGCTTGCAAACAACCAAAGTTACTAATTTCCCAACTGTGTGCCTTTCTCGGCGTTTCTATCTAAGCAGAGGCTAACATAGTTTTTAATAAACCTATTCTGTTAATAAAAAATCAACTATGTAGACCCATCGATCCATTAAAGTACTTGGTAAAGCTAATTTTATCCTAACTTTTAGACATCAGTAATTTTGACCTCGTGGCAAGTGCTGATTTGCATGCAACGAACACGTGAATTTACGTTAACAATGTTGCAGAATAGGTGGAAATATGCTCCTAAGTGAATTTCGTTACATGAATTTAAATATTGTTATCACTCGGATATTCAACTTCTTTTTCCTAGCCCAAGAAATACTTGCAAAGGCTTAATATTATCAAAAATAAGTAGAATGCTGTAGACGATAATAGTCTTGCAATGGAATTTCATTCAAAACCAATTATAGTTATAGGTTCTTCATTTACTAAATCAACTGAGCACTTTGGCAATGCATGCATATACAATTATTTAAAGCATACCAAGTTTCGCCACTATACACAATTAACTAAGAATTGATTTATAAGGGCAAACTATCATAGTAATCATAGTAATAAAAATTGCAATCAAATGATGCGAGCTAAAATTACATCATTTGACGGTATTTTGCAAGCAATAATATCAGTAGTGAATTTCCTGTATCATTCTCGTAAATGTGATTTCCAAACGACTGCTCTTTGTATTAAACCCATTTAGAATACGCACAATATTCTCACAGTTAGTCTGATAACCCTTTCAAATAACATATAATATTTAAGATACCTAGACTTGCAATTTTCATACAACTACTAGTTGTATTAAAATTTAACATTAGTACACAATATTTTCAGATACTCTAGAAGATGTCTGCTGCCAAAATTCTTAAATGCTTCTAATACGTTAACTAAATATACATATTGTTTCGACACCTTTCGAGCTACCCTAGTATATAATATATATATATATATATATATATATATATATATATATATATATATATATATATATATATATATATATATATATATTCTGTGTGTGTGTGTGTGTGTGTAATAATGAGGTCACGAAAGGTCATTGAACACCAAATTCTATGATAAAAAGACATCCCAAAGAGCAGAAAATTAAAATTTCCCTATATTTAATTTTCTACACCGTATAAACGTAAGCGTATTCCAGTAGCATATAAAATAAACTTCCCGTACAAAAACGCATACCATTTAAAACAACGAAGACCTATTTTAAAGAATACTATATATTCCTTCATTAATCCGTGTGTGAATATTTTTCTTCTGCACAATAAAAATTGCCAGGCTGGGTTTACAATATTTAAAAATGATTTTAGAAAATTCAAAACAGACTTAGAAGATTTTTAAAATAAGTTTGAAAATTTACAAGATTGGGTTAAAAATATTCATGTTGGGAATCTATGAGATGGAGTTCAACTGGTATTCCGTTGGAAAAACATTTGAAATTCTATAGAGATAATAAGCTTAACCCTAAGGTATTTTAGATAATGTAAAAACTTTAATACAGAGCAGTTGGAATAAACAAACCAAGCTGAATATTGTGAGATCCGTGTTAAACGATAGTGTTGAAATTTGGTATGAATTGATTGAAAATAAATTAAGCTCGTTTAAAGATTTCCAGATTAAATTTGTAAAACACTTCTGGGGGGACAAACAGCAATTTAAGGTTAGAGATAATTTACGGTCAAGTATAGTAGTGATTTTGGCATGACAAAGGAGTTGTATTCTATAAAAAGATTTAGTGTTGCCAAACAACTTGATCCCTCTTCAGAGGACGTGCAAATCATTAAATATTTAGCAGGACGCTTCAACACAGAAGTAAGGCCGTGCATCGTCTTACAAAATATTGTAGATAGAGATATGTTTTATGAGTATTTTCAACAATATCATAAGATGAGTCAACCAAGGAAGATGGAAAACAGACGAAGGATTTTTAAAAGCAGACAAATCAACAGACAAAAGTACAAAAATTATTCAATATGAACATGCGCGTGAATTTTTAAACTTGATTTGTAAAATGATTTAAAAGTTAATGGCAAAAATGATTTACTGCTTATAATAAAACTACAAATAGAAGGAAAAGAGATTAAATTACTTTCAGATACAGCAGCTGAAGCAACATCAGTAGGTGAAGGTTTTGTAAAAGATAATTTAGAGGAGTTAATGCAGAAAGCTGTACATATTAAAAAAAATAGTGTAGTAGGGCCAATTATCCAGAAATTTGCAGTAATCAACAGTATTATAATTCTGAAAGTTAAGTTGGGAAGGATAGAGATTGAACAAATATTTTTAATAGTGCCAGGGTTAAGAGTTGATGCGATTCTGGAAATGGACTTTATTAGTAAGATGAAGGGTATAATAGCTACGGAGAATAAAGAGATGGTTATTGGGAAGGAAAGGATTAAATTAGACAAAGAAGTCCATCCTGTAGTAGAAAGAGATTGTATGAATTTGAATCAATTTTAGAAGGAGATGGATGGTAAAGGATGGTAAAGGAGATGGTAATTGAAAGATGGAGAGTATAAGGTCTTTGATAGGACTTGAACTTGTATCTTAGTCTTTCTAGGACAATGCGAGTTACGTTTCGGGCCTTGGTAGCGGTGTTTTTAAAAACTATTTCCAAGTCTTTATAACAATTTATTGGTTCAACTTCAACAGAAATTAATATAGAATTTTGACAAACTGGTATTAATTATTCTAAGTCAAAATAAACTGATTTAATTGAACTATTGTGAGTCGCCTAAACAAACTGCAATGCTAAAGCTGAATACTTTGACTGACTGCCGGGTCTTGGGGCTCCCGGGCTGTTTATAATGTCCCTGCCCCTCATAATTCTGTGTCTGTTTATTTTTAATTCTATATATTGTTACATTGTTACAATCTTACTTTCTTGGTAATTGCGATATCTTAACCGTCTGTGACCTGCCATCTGCAGTATCACTATCGTCTGGAACACATTGTATTGCATCCGTTTTCATAAACTGTTAATAACCTTTTTATATCTATCCTTGAGTTACGTTGTTGTACTCGACTTATGATTTCTTTAACAATTTTTAATAATTTCCTATTAGGTTCTATTATTTAATATATATATATATATATATATATATATATATATATAAATTGGGGGATTCATAACTCCTCCCGACGTAAATGAAAAATTAAGGTTTTTTTTGCTTAAATTTTAAACTCATAAAATTCATTATTTAATATCATTATTTAAAATTCATTGTTTCTAAGGGTACACTTATTGTTTTTTTATTTCTCTTTGTTTCCTTAAATCTGAAACTATTTTTTTTATTTTTATATCCAAGATACATTTTGTGAAATACATATATAATTAGAAAAATAATTAAAATAATTAATACAATTGTCCAAACGCTTATATTATCGTAGTGTAACTTGGGTACTTTGAGTTCACTTAAATGTCTAATTCTATATGTTCTATTTGCATGGGTTTTTTTATTATTTTTTCGTCTTCTGTTTGTTCTATCTTGAACTGCAGTTCTGCCAAATCTGCGAGTTTCTTTGTTGCTATGGGGTCTTGATAAACACTGATTATTTCGTCATTCAATTTTAAATAACAGTCTGCCTTAAGGGTGATAAACTTGCTTCCGGTTAGTGCTAGAATGTTTTAGTCTTGATTGCAGTAGACGGTCGCTATTAGTTCTGTTAGGAAAATGGCAATCCATTTGTTTTCTGTCACCTTTTGAATCTTCATGTTAGTAACTTGTACGGGTTTGGCTTCACAGTTTACATAATTATTTAAAAATTTTAATCATTGTACTTCGCAAGGCCTGTCTTCTTGAATTGATAATTGGCATAAATATTGCTTTGGTGTGACTTCGTTACATTTTTCGTTAGTATAACCATATCTTAGTTCATTTAAAAATAGGAATTTGGTTTTTAGGTATGATAACTTGGTATGTGCTAGTAATTTTCATTGGAAAAGCAAATAAATGATAATAATTATAATTGTTACTCCCTACTATTGGGATTTCTATTAAAAATGTTATTTCGTTATTCTTTATATAGCCCTTAACTAGAGCTCTTTATGGGAATTTACATGTAAATTTGGTCCAGATGAGTGAGGAAATGAGGGATTCTGGAGAAAATGAGGTCACAAAACCCTGCCAACTATCTACTATCAAGTAAACCATATCAATTTGATAAAAGACATCAGTAATTTTGACCTCGTGGCAAGTGCTGATTTGCATGCAACGAACACGTGAATTTACGTTAACAATGTTGCAGAATAGGTGGAAATATGCTCCTAAGTGAATTTCGTTACATGAATTTAAATATTGTTATCACTCGGATATTCAACTTCTTTTTCCTAGCCCAAGAAATACTTGCAAAGGCTTAATATTATCAAAAATAAGTAGAATGCTGTAGACGATAATAGTCTTGCAATAGGAATTTCATTCAAAACCAATTATAGTTATAGGTTCTTCATTTACTAAATCAACTGAGCACTTTGGCAATGCATGCATATACAATTATTTAAAGCATACCAAGTTTCGCCACTATACACAATTAACTAAGAATTGATTTATAAGGGCAAACTATCATAGTAATCATAGTAATAAAAAAATTGCAATCAAATGATGCGAGCTAAAAATTACATCATTTGACGGTATTTTGCAAGCAATAATATCAGTAGTGAATTTCCTGTATCATTCTCGTAAATGTGATTTCCAAACGACTGCTCTTTGTATTAAACCCATTTAGAATACGCACAATATTCTCACAGTTAGTCTGATAACCCTTTCAAATAACATATAATATTTAAGATACCTAGACTTGCAATTTTCATACAACTACTAGTTGTATTAAAAATTTAACATTAGTACACAATATTTTCAGATACTCTAGAAGATGTCTGCTGCCAAAATTCTTAAATGCTTCTAATACGTTAACTAAATATACATATTGTTTCGACACCTTTCGAGCTACCCTAGTATATAATATATATATATATATATATATATATATATAATATATATATATATAATATATTATATATATATATATATATATCTGTGTGTGTGTGTGTGTGTGTGTAATAATGAGGTCACGAAAGGTCATTGAACACCAAATTCTATGATAAAAGAATCCCAAAGAGCAGAAAATTAAAATTTCCTATATTTAATTTTCTACACCGTATAAACGTAAGCGTATTCCAGTAGCATATAAAATAAACTTCCCGTACAAAACGCATACCATTTAAAACAACGAAGACCTATTTTAAAGAATACTATATATTCCTTCATTAATGTGTGAATATTTTTCTTCTGCACAATAAAAATTGCCAGGCTGGGTTTACAATATTTAAAAATGATTTTAGAAAATTCAAAACAGACTTAGAAGATTTTTAAAATAAGTTTGAAAATTTACAAGATTTTAAAAATATTCATGTTGGGAATCTATGAGATGGAGTTCAACTGGTATTCCGTTGGAAAAACATTTGAAATTCTATAGAGATAATAAGCTTAACCCTAAGGTATTTTAGATAAGTAAAAACTTTAATACAGAGCAGTTGGAATAAACAAACCAAGCTGAATATTGTGAGATCCGTGTTAAACGATAGTGTTGAAATTTGGAAATTGATTGAAAATAAATTAAGCTCGTTTAAAGATTTCCAGATTAAATTTGTAAAACACTTCTGGGGGACAAACAGCAATTTAAGGTTAGAGATAATTTACGGTCAAGTATAGTAGTGATTTTGGCATGACAAAGGAGTTGTATTCTATAAAAGATTTAGTGTTGCCAAACAACTTGATCCCTCTTCAGAGGACGTGCAAATCAAAATATTTAGCAGGACGCTTCAACACAGAAGTAAGGCCTGCATCGTCTTACAAAATATTGTAGATAGAGATATGTTTTATGAGTATTTTCAACAATATCATAAGATGAGTCAACCAAGGAAGATGGAAAACAGACGAAGGATTTTTAAAAGCAGACAAATCAACAGACAAAAGTACAAAAATTATTCAATATGAACATGCGCGTGAATTTTTAAACTTGATTTGTAAAATGATTTAAAAGTTAATGGCAAAAATGATTTACTGCTTATAATAAAACTACAAATAGAAGGAAAAGAGATTAAATTACTTTCAGATACAGCAGCTGAAGCAACATCAGTAGGTGAAGGTTTTGTAAAAGATAATTTAGAGGAGTTAATGCAGAAAGCTGTACATATTAAAAAAAATAGTGTAGTAGGGCCAATTATCCAGAAATTTGCAGTAATCAACAGTATTATAATTCTGAAAGTTAAGTTGGGAAGGATAGAGATTGAACAAATATTTTTAATAGTGCCAGGGTTAAGAGTTGATGCGATTCTGGAAATGGACTTTATTAGTAAGATGAAGGGTATAATAGCTACGGAAATAAAGAGATGGTTATTGGGGGAAAGGATTAAATTAGACAAAGAAGTCCATCCTGTAGTAGAAAGAGATTGTATGAATTTGAATCAATTTTAGAAGGAGATGGATGGTAAAGGATGGTAAAGGAGATGGTAATTGAAAGATGGAGAGTATAAGGTCTTTGATAGGACTTGAACTTGTATCTTAGTCTTTCTAGGACAATGCGAGTTACGTTTCGGGCCTTGGTAGCGGTGTTTTTAAAACTATTTCCAAGTCTTTATAACAATTTATTGGTTCAACTTCAACAGAAATTAATATAGAATTTTGACAAACTGGTATTAATTATTCTAAGTCAAAATAAACTGATTTAATTGAACTATTGTGAGTCGCCTAAACAAACTGCAATGCTAAAGCTGAATACTTTGACTGACTGCCGGGTCTTGGGGCTCCCTGTTTATAATGTCCCTGCCCCTCATAATTCTGTGTCTGTTTATTTTTAATTCTATATATTGTTACATTGTTACAATCTTACTTTCTTGGTAATTGCGATATCTTAACCGTCTGTGACCTGCCATCTGCAGTATCACTATCGTCTGGAACACATTGTATTGCATCCGTTTTCATAAACTGTTAATAATTTTATATTATTTATTATTGTTTACTCGACTTATGATTTTTTCAATTTTAAAATTTCCTAATTCATTATTTAATATATTATTAAATTATTTTAATAAATTGGGGTTATCCTCCCCTAAATGAAAAATTTTTTTTTTTAAATTTTAAATCATAAAATTATTATTTAATATCATTATTTAAAATTATTGTTTCTAAGGGTACATTATTGTTTTTTATTTCTCTTTGTTTCCTTAAATCTGAAACTATTTTTTTTTTTTATAAAACATTTTTGAAATCAATTTTAAAAAATTTAAAATAATTTCTTGTCCAAAGTTATTTATCGTAGTGTAATTGGGTACTTTGGTTCACTTAAATGTTAATTTATTGTTCATTTCATTTTTTATTTTTTTGTCTTCGTTTGTTCTTCTTGAATGATTTGCCAAATTGCGGTTTCTTTGTTCATTCTTATAAACCATTATTTTATTCAATTTTAAATAAATTGTTAAGGGTGATAAACTTGGTTAGTGCTAGAATTTTTTATTTTTTGGAAAAATAAATAAAAGGGTCCCTTTATTTCTTTAAAAATGGAATTTCTTTTTTTTTTATTTTTGAATCTTTTGTTGTAATTGGGTAAAAGGGGTTTGGGTTCACATTTTTTTAAACCATAATTTATTTAAAAATTTTTTTTATTTAACTGGGAAAGGGTTTTTTCTTAAAAGATAATGATAAATATTTTTTTTGGGATTCTTAAATTTTTTTCGTTATTTTTCATTTCTTATTTATTTTAAAAAAGAATTTTGGTTTTTAGGATTATAAACTTTATTTTCTAGAATTTTCAAATTTTTAAAACCCAAATAAATTAAATTTTCCATTTAAAACACTTGAGAAGCCCAACATTTTTTAAAACCAAATTAAAACCATTTTTCATAGTCCCGTTTTCGTGGCAGGTTTTTTCAATTTTTAACAAAACGTTATTTTTAGGATTTTATTGAATCAATCAATTTTTTAAAAACGTTATAAAAAGCAAACCACTCAAGAAACACGCCCGCACATTACAACAAACCTACCAGAACACACATTTTTGTTTTAGATAACCACAATATTTGCCGTTTTTTAAACCCTTTAAAATTATATGAATTTGAAACTTAACCTCAAGGTTCTACATTATTTATTTGGGAAACACAAAATTTATCCTTTTAACATACCATATGAAAATTAATTCTTTAACCCCAAAACACGTTACACAATATTTTGCCCTTCTCTTTTCAAAGAACCAGACAAAATTGTTATTTTCCTTTCCACAAACCGCCGAAAATTGCAAAAAGTCTTACGTTTTTGTCAATCCCACTGGTTTTAACCCGACATTCATTTGGGCCTTCACAGGACAAAGCGCAGCTTTTAAGTCGTCAAACACCCCTTTTTTGCAAATTAACCCATCAGCATGGCCCTTTGCACAACCAATTTAACACAAACACAATTTTTTAAACCCCCGCACCCAAACCGCGCGACATACATTTTGCAATTTAAAACAAATAAAAAAAATTTGCGATTTTAAACCTCACTTGTATTAATCTTTCACGCCGATTGGTACAACCGAAAGGCTTCACGAATAAACAATAAGAGGTACGCGAATCCTTTCTTCCTCAAAGGAAACAATTAAATCCTTTCAAAAACACATAAGCAATACGAAACCCCGATTTATACCGAAAATTATTTCCACCGGTTTACACCTTTAAATTTCCGAGCCACCGTTTATTTCCCAGTTAAATTTACCTCACCAACATAAATTGCACCACTTCCATTTCCCTTCCACAAAACAGATTAAACAGTGAAATTACGTTCAAAACCAAAAACGCAGTAAGGTTAAATTTTTTAACAAATACAAAAATAAAGCCTTTCATAGCTCAACAATCGGTCGTTGTAAGGGAAGGTTTATAACGACAATTTAATAAGAATTTAATACCCCATAGATTCAACCCTTAACATTTTAAAGCATTTGAGTGATGGGCAAAACGTTAAAAGTTCCCACATGATATTCACAAAAATGTCTTAACATACATTTATCAGAATGTTCGACTTAAAGATGGAATTCCAGCCTTTCGTCGCTATTTATCGAATGAATCCCAATTAAACAGGTAGTTCGACTTTCCAACGTTTTTAAAAAAAAAACAGATTTGAGATTTTATTTGAGCTATTTCACATGAACCCGAGCAAAAAACAATGGGAACATCTTTCATCCTAATTAAAATGTATTTGAAACTAAATTTATTTCAATAAACAATTGGAAACAAAACCACAAGGCAGACCGCGATGAAAAAGCCTTTTGCCCATCAACGAAGAGCACACAGACAGCCCAAAGCGCAGGATCCGCACACTAAAGATTTATTTTTTTTGAATTTCACCGGTAGAATTTAAATATCAGCAACCAAATGCCCGCCGAACAGGAAGCCAAAGCATAATTTTCAACCAAAACGCACAACGCAAGGTTGCACACCGAAAATTCATAAGAGCCCCGCTTTTGCAGTTTCCGTTTTTTACAGGCACTGGGAGGATTTTCCCCTTGGCTTTTTTTTAAGGAAAACCCCGTCCCAGCCTTCAGCACCATTAGCCACCTTACCAACCATGGTAAACCCTTGAAAAAATTTGATTAACCTGGAAACACCTTTACATTTTTTTTGTGAATGCACCCCAAACCATTATTTCTTTACGCTTTCTGCCCCACCACTTTGAAACAGAACCCCAAAATTGGCCACCATTCCAGCCCCCCAAAGTTTGCACAGAAGCACATTGCTTTGCAAACGAAACGATTGGTTTGTCTTCTTTAAAGAACCGCATTTTCACTGGCAACACTTTGCAGGAAAGTTCAACCCGCAGTTTAACCCGAAAATTTTCAAAAGGGTTAACTAATCTGCAAGTAAATATTTCCGGGGCGAAAGAATTTAAAATAATTTTAACGGATTTAAAGAAAAGGGGGAAGAAAACATTTTTATATTGTAAACAAAAACTTTTAAATAAGCAGGTGAAAGTCAAGAAAGGGAAACCGTTTTTTAATATTTTGTTTAAAGCCGAAAGCAAGAAGTTAAAACGGAAGTAACCGTTTTTTTTCCCCGCAAAACGAACAACGGCAACAGTTTTTCGCCGTCCATTAACAGATTTAAGGCGGAATGAGCAGATAACTTTTGTCAGTACAAATTCCGTCCAAGAAAACGGGAAGTAAACAAAGCAAGGAACGCGTAGATGAACGTTCGTTAACGGGAAGGCAGATGAAGAAAGAGCGGGCAAATGAATGATAACCGGTGAATAACGGAAGAGAGGATGGGCGAGATTGAACAAAGTTTAAAGGGAGTTTAACGGCCCAGTTAACCAACATTTGAAAGATGTTTGGGGAAGCGGGGCGGAGCCGATTTAACAAAACGTTTGTAAATGGCGGTTAGAGGCATTTGAAGGCCGAATTAACGGTGATCGCCGAGTTTGTGGAAAATTTGGGGGAAGCAGGAGAACGAATTTTTAAAACCCAACAGAGGCAGTTTTCAGCCGTTCGAGTCAAAGCTTTTATCAGTCGAGGCCAACGAAACAACGAAAAAGAGTTTCACGCAAACAGACACCCCAGCGCGGAGAGGAGGCAGCGGTTTCTTTCGCCGCTGCCTGTCTCAACTCAACTTTAAATACCAGGCGCGGACGATAACAAAAAAGTTTAACCTTTTACCCAGCTCCTTTCATTCGAAAAAAACAAACAAACCAAACGATCAGAATAACCAGTTTAATAACTTTGATAATGATTTGAATTCATATTCGAATCAAAAAATCAATCGATTTGCAAAGCGAGCAACCCATTAGCGCCAAACGACCCCCAGTAGATTTTTGAGAAGGGTTCGCCTTGAGCTTTGTTTTAAAAACACCAAACACTTTACGAAACAAATTTAAAAAACCCAAACTTTAACAAAACACCTCTTGGGAAAGAAGGAGCAGACGCCGGGCATTCCCCGGCCCCCTCCGGCTTTCCGCCATGTCCTTTCCCAATTTCAAACATTCCCGGTCACCCTTGCCCGATCTTTCCGGTGCAATTTGCCGTTCTCAAACTTGTAACCTTCGTTACCTTTATTAACTTTTAACCCTTTCCCACAATATATCAAACACGCCAACAAATTTAATCAGGAAAATTAAAAGGGAAAGAACCTTTTGATCGTTTCTTTTTTTCGGTGTTTTAGGAACCAGAGAAATTTTTTAGTAACACCAGCGTAGTTGAAATTTTTAGATTTTCAGTTAGATAAAGCCCCAAATTATTAAAAATTTAATATTTTTAAAATTTAGGCTTAATTAATGTTTTAACGAACAAATCTAACTAACCACTCTGGTTAAAACATCTAATGAACTACTTTAAATAACTACGCTAAGAAACGAATTTAAGTATTTACTTATAAATATTCGTCTAAACATTTGTATCTGAGCATCGAAGGGAGAAATTAATCAACTAAAACTTAGACTGGACGAGCTGTACTACGCAATAAAGGGAGCTTAAGTGGAAACAATCCAGGGGTGCTGGTCAATCACATGCAGAGGCAGTTCTAAGAATTAGAAACAAGCAAGGAAAACGCAGATCAAAAATAAGAATGTTCTTTATTAGCATAAAGCTTTATTTCAATTTTTAACACTTACATTTTTTTATATATTGAAATATTTAATTTGTGACGTGAGTTATGTATCCCCCAATTACCTATATATATTGATATATTGAATCTAATAGGAATTATTAGAAATTGTTAAGAAAAGTATAAGTTCAATGCAACATTAATCAAGGATAACCCAGAGAGGTTATCGACAGTTCATGAGAACGGACATGCAACTTTGCATCCGTGAGGGCAGTGATACTGCAGGTGGCAGGTCACAGGCGGTCAACAGACCGCAATTACTTAGAATTAAGTTGTTACATTGTAATAAAGTGTACAATTAAGAAAAACGCAGACATGAGATCTGCAAGTTCCCACAAGCCGTGTGAGGGGCAGGTTATTATAAAAAGCCCGGGAGCTCAATGCCCGGCAGTCAGTCTTCGAACTCCATACTTCGTTGTTCAAGCTACTCACCAGTACAATTAAGTATTATTTTTGTTAAAGTTATTATGTACAAGTTATTCCAAATTTCACCATAATTTCTGTTTCAAATTAAAATAAATGTGTTAAGAGTTTGAAATTGTTTTTTAAAAACAAAGCTCCAAAGGCCCGAACCTTAACTCGTGTCATCAAAAATCTCTAAAAATTTACGTAGAGAGTAAGAAGGTCGTTTGAACGTTCAAAAGTACTTCTGGTAGTATACAGAGTTATTTTTGCTCGCTTTAAGGGCATAATCAGATTGATATTATTATTTTGATTCAGTGGTTAATATATGAATATCAAATCAAATTATCAAAGTTATTAAACTGTAAAGTGTATATATTCCTGATCATTATACAAATTTTGGTTTGTTTCGTTTATATCATTCGAATAGAAAGGAGCTAGAGTAAAAGGGAGGTTAAACTTTCTTTGTTATCGTATCGTCCTGCGCTCTGAGATATATTTAAAATTTAAAGTTGAAGTTATTTAGAGACAGAGCGGCGGCATTTAGCAGAAAATTGACCAACCACTGACATCTACTCCATCTCCACTTGTATGCACACTTAGTGCAAATTAAAATTATAACAATCTTTACTTACGTAAAGTACTCTTTTATTCTACTCGTTAAAGTATTCTATACTTGAAGCCATCGGCTGATTGTAGACTTAGTAAAAGCTCTCCGCTATTCGAACTCGGAGACTTATAGGAACTAAGAAAACTGCACAACAATCTGTTGAGGTTTATATTCTGTTTCTCACCCCACAAAAGCCTGTCAATTCCTGCAACTTTCATAATACAAACATTCACTTCCACCTAAAACTTAAATTTTCACGACATAAACAAACTCCAACGATCACCGTTTCCCAGTAATATTTTATCGTACCTTCAAAATGCCTTGCAATTTCTCTAACCGCCACGATTTTACAAAACGTTTTGTTAAAAATTCAGCTACCGCTCCTAATCCACACTCTTACTCGACTTGCTTCCCCGTATTCAAAACATCTTTCAAATCACGTTGTACATATTTAAGTTCCAACTGACAAAGTTAACATTTAATACTCCCCTAATACAACATGTGTAGTATCTATTTCACTTCAATCTACGCCCCAAAATCACATCTCTCTTACTTTCTACTCACTCCATTACCGTATATTCACAACACGTGTTATCATCATTTCATTTTAACATACACGCTAAAGCAACGCTTCTTTGCTTCATCTGCCTTCCCCGTTGTTAACGAACTTTAAGCGTTCAATCTACGCGTATCTCACTTGTACTTATTTTATTTAATACTTCCCCTTTGTTTTCTTGTTGACAAGTTGAATTTGTAACTGACAAAAGTTATCTACTCATTCCACCTATAAATCTATTTAATGGACAGCGAAAACCAATACTGCCTAGAATTTGCCGTTGTTTGTTAAACGTTTCTTAAAATATACGGGGAAAAATTAAAACGGTTACATTCGTTTATTATTTTAATGCTACTAGTAAAGCTTCGATAATCAGCTTCAAGCTTTTAACAAATATAATATGTGGAAACTAAAACGGTTTCACATGCTACAGCTTCTGACATTACACCTCCACCTTTGCTATAATTAAATATGAAGTTTAAATTGTTTTACAATATAAAATTTAGATGTTTGCTTCTTCGCATACATATTTCTATACTTAAATACGACTGTTAAAATATGTTCATAATTATCAAATTTGAAATACTATCTTATATACGCCATACCTTAAGAATATTTACATTTGCAAGATTATGAAAATTAACTTTTAACTTCCTAAAATGTTACAGTAGAATTATTAATTTCTACAGGTTTAAAACTGCAAAATTTGTATAGTTGAGACTTTCCTGCTTTTCACAAAGTGTTTGCCAGTGGAATAATAGATGCAGTTCTTTTAAAGAAGACAAGAACCGAGCAAGTCGTTATCTATTTAGCAATTGCAGCAATGCGAACCGCCTAGCAGTGCTGGAAATCATTATGTGTCACCTCAAACAGTAGTCTAAAGATTTTGGGCGTGGCACCATCGCTCGCACAAATGGTTCGAAGATCGAGTCTAGCCGAATATTTAAGTTGTAAAAACGCATGTTTGCCAACAGCCCTATATATGATAGTAGCAGGCATTTCTACAGTAAAATTGCCTTCAATGCTTAGGGTAAAATTACCATAACAATAATAGAGTGAAATTGCATTCACTGCTTAAAAAGAAAAAACTTATGCCGTAAAGGGGTGAAATTACCTCCGTAGTGTTAATCAAATTTAAGTTTCTTCAGAATTAGTTTACCATAGTTGGAAATTATATAAGACAGGGAATTAAAGGCTACAGTAAATTTGCTTTAGAGAGAGCTGAAAAGAAGTTCGACGAGGTGATGCAAGGGGTTTATTCCATTAACAAAAGTACAAAAAGCCGAAGGATACGTTAAGCTATCACTACAAATAGCGGCATATGTAGATCCATGCTCAAAATAACTAGGAAACTGCAAAGCATGACTATACAATACTTGTACATAACTTTGATGAATTTTCCAATTGTAGTGCAAAAGAAGTTCAACAATTGCGTTTAGACCTGCACGTAAAAGTGAATTAGTTGAATAATTTTTAATTGAAAACTTTATTAGGCTCGCTACAAAGTATCAACTCTAATTGCATAATTAATAGTTGCAAATGTTTTATCCATACTAATTATAAATTCATATTCACTCTGAAGCCACAATTTTGAAATGTAAACGCTGTATAAAAATAAAAATAAAGTCTTTCGTATCCTCTTGTGTGTTGATATTCTGAGATCCTGCGCTTGATGCAGTTACTTTGCCTAACTGTCTATCACTATTGCTACTTGCATCATTTCGTTGAGTGTTGGCAATAGCTTAATATTTTTTCATGCAGTCTGCCATTGTAGTTTGCTCGTGGTTTACCAGTATTGTTTTATTGGAAATAAATTTAGTTTCAAGAATACATACAATGTCGTTAATGCATTGGATGAAAAAAGATGTTCACCATTTTGTTTTATTGCTCGGAGAATATCCTCATACTGTGTGATAATTAGCTCAAATAAAATCTCAAATCAGTAGTTTGTGTTTTTTTTATTAAAGCCCAATTAATAGACATGACGATTTACTCTTATGGAAACTACAGAACTACCTGTTCTAAATTATTAGATGTGTATGTACAACCCAGGTGTTGAGTTCATTCGATAAATATTATACTTGACGAGCAGACGCAGAACTGTTGCTAGAACCTATACCATCTTTTAAGTCGAACAATTTCTGATAAATGTATATATTTAAGACATTTTTTGTGAATATCATGTAGGTTTTATTTAAAGAACTTTTTATACGTTAAATTTAACTTTGCCTCATCACTTTCAAATACTTTAAAAATGTTAAGAGAGGTGTTGAATCTATGGGGTACTCGTATAATTCTCATTATTAACATAATTGTCGTTATAAACGCTAATACCAACATTACACATAACTTGACCGATTAGTTGAAGCTATGAATAGTTTGCTTTATGTTGTGTGTATTTAAAGTATAAAATAAATTATATTAACCATTACTGCGTAATTATTCATGTATGTGTAAGAAGCGTAATTTCACTGTTTAATCTGTAATATTGTGGAAGGGTTAACATAGGAAGTGGTCACTTGAAAACTACATGTCCGGTCTTATATATTATGTTATTTAAAAGGTAATAACTGATTGTAAAATATTGTGCAACATGGTTGAATGACCAATACAAGCAGTAAAGAACTAATCGGTGATTAATTTGAAAAAGGTATATGTAACACGGTGGAAGGGATAATAATGTAGTCGAGTGATACCAAAATCCGCGAAAAGGATTTCCAATTGAGTTATCTGCAACATTATATAATGTGCTAATATTATGAAAGGATTTACATGTGTATTCCTTATGAGAGGAAGAAAAGGATTCGTACGCGTACCTCTTATGGGTAATTATTCATTCATGTGTAAGAAGCACTTTCGAGTTTGTACCAATCAGCGTGTAGCATTGTGAAAAGATTAATACAAGAAGTAGTAGTTTAAAAATCGCAAGCTTTTTCTTATATATTATGTTATTTGAAATTGTTAACAAAAATATATGCTAATATCATGTCGCGCGGTTAATATAAGAGGTGCGAAACCAATCAGGGTTAATTGTAAAATGTATATGTGCAAATATTGTATAATATGGTCTAAAACTACTTTGTATATATTGTGCAACATTATTAAGTGACCAATACAATTAATGCAAAATGAGTAGGAGGTTAATTTGCAAAATATTGGAGTGTGATATATGTTACTTGAGGAGCTTAAAAGATTACTTTGTGCAAATATTGTGTAACTATAATATGTGTGCCTGTGGCAAGCAACCCAATGTACCTGAATAATGTCGGGTTAAAGGTACAGGCCACTTGGTTGTGGGATTGACAAAGTAATTATTTACGTAAGACTTATTTGCTAATTTTCAGCGTGTAACATTGTGGAAAGGAAAATAACAAGTTTTTGTCCTAGTTCTATGTGAAAAGATTGAAGGATTGCAAAATATTGTGTAACGTGGTTAATACAGGTAGTTCGAAACTAATTAGAGGTTAATTTGTAAAGTATTGCATAGTGGTATGTTATTTGAAAAGGATAAAAAATTACTTTGTGCACATATTGTGTAACCAATATAAATAATGTAGAACCAATTAGAGGTTAAGTTTCAAAAAATTGCATAGTAGCATATAATATTTAAAGGGTTTAAAAAATAACTTGTGCAAATATTGTGTAACATGGGTTATCCTAGGGTAAATTAACAAAATATGTGTGCTAATATTGTGAAAGAAATTATCTGTGTATTGGAAAATATAAATGTTGTAATAATGTGCAAGAATTTGGCTGTGTATTTCTTACTGATGTGAAAAAGAATTTGCACGTGTATTTCTTATAACTGTAAATTTTTTTGCAAACTTTGTTAAGGGCGTATATCCTTCACAGTTAGCAAATCCACAATTGAAAAGCGTTTGCAGTAGAAGACTTCACAAGAAATTAAAAACATGTAATCTACTAGATTGTGCTAAAATGTGTGTAAGAAGTACCTTACACAACATGCACGCACAGAGTAAGTAACTGGAGTTACTATGTATAAAATATACTAACGATTTTTAATTTTATTTGTGTAGAGAAACATGTTGGTGTGAAATTGCTAAATAGCTAACTCTGAAAAACATCATGCCACTACTAGGGTATATGAAAACACATCGAGACGATATGTTTCCAAATACTTAACGCAAGGTGTTTTTTTGAATGGAACATGGGTGTTCTCTAATGGAAATCTAAGAAAATCATTGTAAAACACTGATCTCAGAAGTGTTTGAAAGCTAAAAGGTTTTAATGGAAAACTATTTATAATTGTGCATGTTGGCTCTGATAAAAATTATGTTGAAAATGCCTCACTATTATTTGCATTTAGGTCACAAAACTAAGATTTTTTGGTGATATGAAAAGGGAATTTTTTTAAATGGGTAAACGGACAATTAGAAACCGTGTAAAGTGGTTCCTTCTAACTGTGATAGACAATGCTTCATATCTTAATACTATACTGGGAAAACCCCAACATCATCGTGGAAGATAAATATTATTGTGCAGTGACTAAAGGAAAGCAATAAAAGCTATGATGGGTGCACATTTAGATCCGAATTATTAATGCCATCAAAGGCACAAGCAAGAAATGAACGCAATGTTGTCGATTAGCTACTGCAAAGCCACGGTCATGAAGTTTTGCGAATACGACCTTATCATTGCCCGTTTAATGCAATTAAGCTTATTTGGGCTTACTCTAAAAAATATTGCAGCCAACATATAGGACGTGATATTTACGTTGATCCAAAGTAATTACTATATAGAATGAAGCACTACAACAATGTTATTTTGAATTACGGAAGAAATGTATGCGACATATAGAAGAAGACCTTATAAATGAGTGACACTAGCGAAGAACAATTGTGTCTGTCAATGAACGTAACTGGTAATGGTTCCAGTTCAGAAGGCGATGTCGAATAAAATATACATATACATATTTCTCAGATTAATATTCAATGAATGAAATACAAATCTTTGAACGCCACTTAATTGTTGCTATACTTAAAGCACGAGATACATTTCTAAGAATGTTTGGAATGATTTGGTTAGTTTAACATTTTCGTCCAAGGCTTCGTTATATAAATGTGAAGATTTCATTCTGGATATATCAGTTTGACTAAAATACATGATTTAGTCGATATTTAATATATAGAACATGTAATTCTTATAACCTCACTTTATATTCATATTGACAGTAATTGGTATGCCATCTCTCTTTAACTTTAGTCTAAATTTTGTGAAACAAAATTTATAATTACAAGAAGAATTAATACCTTAGATCAATTCTGACAAATACTTCTTTAAGTTTAATCTATTAAACGTGACACTTTAGCCAGACACGCATAGTGCATTCCAAGAATACAATTTATAAAAATTGTAATAAAATACACTATATTTAATTTTCCAATGTTCCAGAAGGTTCTACATTGTCCAGGAAGCGGGTTTTCTAACTGGAAAATTTTACATTTGCCGAACCTTCCTAGCAAGGTAGGGATCTTTAACGTGGGTGTCAACACTCACACGGAACCTCCATTTTACCTCTCATCCGAGCGAGGGCGTATTTTTGTGAAAAAATGCTCGCGTAACATTTTTCAAGCGGGCCGTTTCGGGATTTGATCCCAGGACCTTGGACGTAGTAGTCACACGCATACCAACTACGCCACGGAGCCGCACTGTAAAGTACAAGTAATATACCGTTATTTGTATAATTATTCGTAAATATTGCTTAATTTTATCAAATTGATATGGTTTACTTGATAGTAGATAGTTGGCAGGGTTTTTGTGACCTCATTTTCTCCAGAATCCCTCATTTCCTCACTCATCTGGACCAAATTTACATGTAAATTCCCATAAAGAGGAAATGAGGGAGATGAATCTCCTTCTGCTCTCACCTTCTGGACCACCTTGTGGGATTTTTTTACCCCAACCATCCCTACCCTAAAAAATCGGTAACCTAATCCCTAAAATTTTAGAGATAAACCTATATATTGTTTGGCATCAATTAATATTAAAATTTCCTCAGCTACCCGAATCTTTAGGAATTTTTTAGCTTGCATCATCCCCCAGGGAGGTACCCCAATTTTAAGATTCTTTTGCCGCCAACATTCTGAACCAAATAGCTTTCTTCGACTAACCATCGCATCTTTCGAGATACATCTATCTTGTTTGGCATCAACTAATATTAGATTTTTCTCAGCTACCCAAATCTCTAGGAATTTTTTAGATAGCACCATCCCCCAGGGAGCTACCCTCATTTTAAGATTTTTTACCAGCAACGATTTTTGGCCGTCCTTATAAATTTTTTAGCCATGCAATACATCAAATTAGTCTAGGATTTTATGCAGAATCCGAATCTGCAAACAGATTTAAAATATGTTAGATCAGCACCTCCGCGCTGACCTAACCTATCAATTTTTAATTTTATCTAACCTAAGTCCACACAAGTCCAACTAACCTAACCTAACTCCGGACAACACTAGCTAACCTAGCTCCTGACAAGTCCACATCTAACCTAGGTCGGAGGCAATTTCACCCTATAGAGCAATTTCACCCTATGGGGCAATTTCACCCTATGAGACAATTTCACCCTATGGGACAATTTTATACTATAGGGCAATTTCATCCTATAGGGCAATTTTACCCTAACCTGGCAGCCTACATATATCAGACATATCCGGACATATGTCGATGTGCACCCCTGCCCAGTTCGACCTAGGTCGGATTAAATTCGACCTAGGTCGGATAACAGAACTGTTCCTAAACAAGAGAATGTATGCGATATGGCGGTGTCCAACATATTCGGGTATCTTCGGCAATATTCGCCCCCACTCCGTAGGGTACATAAGGGCAATTTTCATATTCAATTTAGTATTCGACAGTAGCTAGAACTGTAAACATGAGCGTCTCCAAGGTGATTAACGTTTCTCAACTTCTTGGGAATAATGTGAAACCAACAAATGAGCGCTTTGGATTGTAGCTGTTGGCAGAAAATATGAGTAACAATAATCTGGTGACAGATATTGGTAATATTTGTTATGTCGAAGGCGATCAGATGCTGACTGGCTGACTACACACACCAATTACAGAACCACTTTGTGAGAATATAATGTTGGTTAAAATTTGCGGGCTTTTTGTCGCCGAAGAAGCATCTGCAAACAAAAGGATGTTTATCCTATAAAAACAAATTTGAGGTGCATTTAACAGCTATCTACGAAGAAATTTTGACCGATTTGTTTCCGCTAGGCATGGTGTTAAAGCTAAGCTTCCGTTTTCTCTGGAAAGCACTAACAAGATGGGCCAGAGAGTAAAAGAAATTATAAGAAAAGAAGATCTCGAATGCATTAATAAAAAATTGCAAGATCCTATATGTGTTCCATACAAAGTGGAACTAGCAGATGTTAAGTTGCAAACTTTATTGGAGGAACTACCAGATATATTAGACGAACTCGAAAAAGATTATTACTATCTTTTTGAGATGGATGTAATCCAAGATTTTGCTGGCATATTTAGCAAGATGGAGATGTGTAATTATTTAACTACAAACCATAACTTTTCCTACAAGGGCGAATACGAAGAAAAGTGCAATATTATAGTTAACAAAGATAAAACTATGAAAATTGATTGTTTAACATGGCTAACAACCAATGCAAGAATTAAGATATACAATATACTTGTGTCTGATTAGCGGACGGGCGGGCGAGCGGACGGGCGGGCGGGCGGGCGGGCGTGCGAGCGGACGGGCTGGCGGGCGGGCGGGCGGGCGGGCGGGCGGGCGGGCGGGCGGGCGGGCGGGCAGCGGGCCGGCGGGCGGGCGGTGCGGGCGGGCGGGCGGGCGGGCGGGCGGTCAGGCGGGCGGGCGGGAGGACGGGTGGGCGGGCGGACGGGCGGCGGACGGGCGGGCGGGCGGGCGGGCGGACGGTCGGGCGGGCGGGCGGGCGGGCGGGCGGGCGGACGGGCGGGCGGGCGGGACGGGCGGGCGGGCGGACGGGCGGGCGGGCGGGCGGGCGGGCGGGCGGGCGGGCGGGCGGGCGGGCGGGCAAGCGGGCGAGCGAGTGGGCGGGCGTGCGTAGTCGAGGACATACTAGAAAGTATCTCGTGTTATTAACTAACAACCAATGCAAAAATTAAAGTATACAACAAGTTTGTGTGTCAGATAACAAGTCTTGGTGTTAATAAACAACTTGGCAATCATATACTAAATTTTTTACCTTGTGCAGATGTACGTTTAAGGGAAACATTTGCGTCTACATTGGCCAAAGAACATGGTATTACGCGATTGGAAGCGACAATATACAACTGTACAATTGGAAACTATGTCAATGCGCAACGGGTGTATAATCCCTTAAAAGAGTGTTTAACCTTATTGGAAAATAGTAAGTTATACTTCCTAAAGGCGCCAATGTATTCGGCACCACTTGCCAAAATGTGCAGTAAACTATCGGACAATCTACAAAAAAGCTGCTATTTAGTGTATTATAACCTACTACAGTACGTGTATTGGAGAAATAGCAATACAAGAAAATTGGCGGGCTTGCAAATTAAGTTGCCCGGAAAACCAGAAAGGGAAAAATTGATAAAGTATGTACTTTCGGCTTTTAGTTTTAACTATTTACCTGTAAATTATTTGGAAATAGTAAAGGAGGAAGACGACCAAGATAAAATACAAATCTTACACAGGTGCTACATTAAAGCAGGTAGTACATATTTTACACAATCTGCTGCACCATTTTCTACAATTCCAAAAGAAATAGTCATTTCAAAATTGGGGTTGATAAATACGCCTAACATTCGCCCAAAGGTTGTACGACAACGTGTAAATATTGGTTGTAAACTCTATCCGTTTACGCTAAAGGAAATTACCTCATTATGCATGCCATACGCTGTAAGTGGAAGGAAAAAACAACTGGAATTAGAGAAAATGGATGCAAAAAAAAGGCGAAAATTAGACTACATGGAAAACACTGTGACAATACGCCAACAATACAAAGATGTGTTAGACAAAGAACATCTTATTAGAGAAAATGAAGAAGAATTAAAAGATTATTTTAGGTGCCGATGGACTGACTTAAATGCATCCGGATTCTACAAACTATATGCAATTGCGGTTAGTAAGGAAGATTTTTTTAGTTATTTAGGCGTTCTTGCGGAAAAGGATGGTACTAAATCCGTATACTTTTTAAAAGGTTATTCTAAAAACGTATTTACCGAAATGGCAGATAACAAAGACAAACTAAGGAATGCGGGTTTCGTAACCTTGGCGTACACGACACGCAAAGGGGTTCCGTTAAACATTGTATATTTGTCTAGTAAAGAACCGTTCGGATCATTTAATACCGAGGGCCCTACAATCTATAACAACCATATATTTCCGAAAGTGGTGGATATGCAACTACGCAACAGCGAGTGGAAGAATAAGAATTTCCTCCAATACCGACAAGAAGAAGTCGATCAAGCTAACAAGATACGTATGCAGTATATAGTGGGAGAGCCGCGATTAAAAGATTGTTACAGGCTGCAAGAATTACACGAAGGAATGGATCTGGTTGTCGGTGGAATTAAAGACTTCGGTACATTTTGCAACTCGAAAACCTAGACGGTCTCTATGTATCAAACTATTGGCTAGAAAAGGAGATAGAAGACTTGGGTGTCGATTTAAATTTTAAGCTGCGAATAAAATTAGATAAAATTAAAACCACTTTAAACAAACATAAGGAAATGAGTATCTTCTGTGTATAACTTTGTAATAAAATTAAGTTTAAATGACTCCTTGCTTGGTATTAAATATTTTTAAATTTTGTTATGTATAATGTCAGAATAAACATTTTTTAGAATAGTATTACATTGTTCTTTATTTATAAAAGGCTATGACGTCACCACGAAATAGCATTCTCATAGGAAGGGGTGCGCATGGGCAGAGGGTGCGCGCGCAGGTTTGCGCATGGGCAGGGGTGCGCATGGGCTGGGATGTGTCTGGGCGTACACTAGGGAAGCAGAAGTTAACAGTCACCAAGTATCTAATTCTTTATTTGGGTGGTAAGGAGTACTTGCCGGGGTACGTATCCGGAGTAAAAAACACGATTTGAATAGGCAGATAATTAATAAAATAAGTTTATCGAGCGAAGATGACAAAAGGTACATCATTCCTAATAGTACAGCAATCTACGGATGGGGGGGGGCATAAAGATATAGGTCTAAGATAGTTGTTTATATTTGTATAGATTTTGTAAATCTATTGTATATATTAGTTTTAAGATTCAATAATTTTTAAGTTCTTCTCCCACCTTCCCTTCTTCCAAATCCTTCCTGCTTCTATCCTGGTTGACAAAGTATACGTGTTATCTCCACGTGGTGTTCGCGGAACACAGCGGTTCTAGATTTCTCGGGAAATGGATGGTTAAAGCATATGTCTTGGGTAGCGAAAAAAAGTTCTAAAGATGGAGTTAAATAAAGATGGGAAAAATTAGAGATTCGGGTCTTTGTATGAGGTGGTCCTATTTAAAATCTATTTACAGATTTGGGCTCCCTAGAAAAATCTAACATTAGTTGATACCAAACAAAATATAGTTAACTTAAAAGAGTGACTACCCCGCGGATAATAAATACAATATACCGCTTGTCAACAAAAAAGTTGTAGGGAAATTCAAAGACGAATTTAATGGGGGCTAGTATTAGAATTCGTCGGTACAAAAACCAAGTCCTACTGTATTGTAAGCATGAAAGACACGATTAAAAGATTAAACGGGTCTCACGAAGTGTAGTTAAGTAAAACTGCGGGCGCTACGACCTATAACGAGCACATATTCCCAAAAGGGTTGGGCATGCAACTACGCAGCAGTGCGTAGGAGAATAAGGATTCTCTCCAATAAGAAATTAAAGTTTCCATGTACGTAGCACCAGTCATTGGGAAATGGTAGAAATGTTAAACCTATAAAGGTGATTAGTAATTGTGGTTTAGAAAAATAGTAGCTTTCTTGGACTAAATAAAATAGCTTAGACTGATTAATGTATATGGTTACATATTCTTGTACACATCCACAAACATCTGCTTACGTCCACATACGGACATGGCGTTGCCGGTAGTTTTTGTTTAACAAATAGTAGGAAAGATACGTTAGGTGTTAGTGTGTGAAAGCGCATCGAATCGTTGGATTCAAAACGAACGGTGCGGCGGAATGTATGGTGGTTTTCGTTAGAATAATCGAAAGTGGTTAATCCATCGTATTAGATGTTTAAATATGCGAAGGTGTAAAAGCCTACATAAGCAAAATTTAATTATCAGACTAAAAAGTGCGCGATGTGCTATACTTATAATAAAAGTATAGAATAGTGCTTTGCAGCGGTCCTAGCAGTAAAAAGGCGATTGACTTTTTCAAGCAACTACAAGAATAGCAGTAGCGCAGAGAAGGGGTATGCATGTATTATACAGCGCACTGTTACTAAAAAATGTGTTAATTTACCGATAGCTCAAACGTGTAATTGATCACGACTTATAGATCCCTCGGAGGTTTAAAATTCTGAGACCATTGTCGTTTGAAAAATGTTTGGAAATTATCAGAACGGGAGCGGGTCGAAGTATAAGTTAGATGGATCATTGACCTAGTTTTTTCTACCTTTTACGAGGAAATCGGAAGTTGACAGACATCGAGCATCTAATTCTCTATTTGGGCGGCATCGAGTACTTACCGGTTCTAGAAATAATTACGTGCTACCGATTGCTATGCGGAAGATTTGTTGCTAGGAAATGAGTAACCTACGAAAGCACAGAATACTCGGTATTAATGCTAAATGGTTTAGTGACCGCGTTTGTGCACTTTTCGAATGTCTTCGGCAATCTTCGATTGTTTCCAAAGAAAATATTCAAACCCGCCATTTCCGAAAATATGACGTAGAAGTTATTTAAAATAAATTGCTTTATTAATAAGTATCCTGTAGACAACAAGTTTGGTATTCCCTTAGTAAAGGTTTAAAGTGTTTTATTAAATTTTTGTTTATAGTAGTCCTGCATCTTCTACTGCACAACTTGCAGCCAATTTGTGTGCGTGTGCTACCGCCCTTTTAAGGTTTTTAATATGCACGCGATGCTATTATTGATCCGTATAACATGGAAGACGTTTCTGATGTTTCTACTAACTGCATTCGCAGCATGGACGATGCGAACCAGGTGCATGCATTGGTGCTAAATGTACTGGACGAGTAGCAAGGATTGGCAAAAGATGACGTTATTTAGTTCCCCGCTGAATCCTCAACTTCGTTCGGTCATCTTTGGAAACCTTCGGTATGCACTCTATAGGGTACATAAAGCAGGTACGCAAGAGTAAACTCTTTAGTTATAAGTTAGTTCGCTTACAAGTTTCACCAAAGCCCTATAGTGCGAATTTTGTTTTGTACTAAAATGATACCTGCAAACGTTTTTAAATGCGACCCCTGTCACGTCTACTTTACCAGGAGGGATGCTCTCAAACGGCACCAGAACAAATGTCGTGGTGTAACGTCGTCCAGGGTTAAGCTTATACATCCGTCAGCAGCAAAGTACTTAAACTGTGGGTCTTGCGGTATCGCTTTTACGAAAATGGACAACTTACTGCGACATAAACGACATAAACGTTCAGCTACGACATCTGTTAAAGGGTCTTGTACGAATGAACTACGAATTATGTGTAAAGTATGCGATTTCGAAATGGAAAAGACTACCTATGCTGCACACTTGAGAAGCAACAGACATAAAAATGCAACAGTTACCGCTACTGATGAAGATGGTGTAGAAATGATTAGCACAGCATTTAACAACCGTATGGCTAGCTATCGCATAAAGAACGCCAGTGTCGACAATGGAGTGTCCGAGTTTCTTTAGAAGCAGAAAGAGCGGTTTATTCGATTACTTAATGAAAAAAGAACACAACATACAGCAATAAAAGTCTATTGCGAACTCTACGGCGTTTACACCAAAATGGGAGAAGAGACTACCGATGTGAAATCCTTTAACACAAAAAATATGGTTATAACGTCTTCTAGTTATCTGAAAAATATGCACGAAGTTTTAAGCGTAACCATGAGAACAAAATGAAAGGAATTTGAAACTCGTGGGTCCGGTTGGTTTCTGGAAAAGGTGCTCTATTAAGAAATAAATATTAATAAGTATAAGCCGATATGAGGAGTTCTAGGTTAAAAATAAAAATTGTGAATATGTATTTAGAAATGTGGTTTACAAAATTTAAACTGTATTAGTAAAAACTGTCTGTAATAAAAAGTTTTAAGAATGGTTTTTAGATTTTCTTTTAGGTATGAACTGCAGGAAAGTTATAATTTAGAAGGTGTGTGTAAAACGGTACGGGGTGGTTCGATTTTAAATCTATTTACAGATTCGGATTCTGCATAAAATTCTAGACTAAATTGATGTATTGCACGACTAAAAAATTTATAAAGATGGCCAAAAATCGTTGCTGGTAAAAAAATTTAAAATGAGGGTAGCTCTTTGGGGGATGATGCAATCTAAAAAATTTAAAAAGATTTGGGTAGCTAAGAAAAATCTAATAATAATTGATATCAAACAAGATAGATTTATCTCGTGGGTGGAAATGTGGAGAAAGATTTATCTCGCAGAGGGTATATGTGTAACTTTGCAAGGAGTGGTTCTATATTAAAACTGTTTGTAGATTCGGATTTTGCATAAAATTCTAGACTAATTTGATGTATTGCATGGCTAAAAAATTTATAAGAACGGCCAAAAATCGTTGCTGGTAAAAAATCTTAAAATTAGGGTAGCTCTCTGGGGGATGATGCAATCTAAAAATTTTAAAAAAATTTGTCTAGCTGAGAAAAATCTAATATTAATTAATACCAAACAAGATAGATTTATCTCGTGGGTGGAAATGTGGAGAAAGATTTATCTCGCAGAGTGTATATGTGTAACTTTGTAAGGAGTGGTCTTATATTAAATCTGTTTGCAGATTCGTATTCTGCATAAAATTCTAGACTAATTTGATGTATTACATGGCTAAAAAATTTATAAGAACGGCCAAAAATCGTTGCTGGTAACAAATCTTAAAATGAGGGTAGCTCCCTTGGGGATGGTGCTATCTGAAAAATTCCTAGAGATTTGGGTAGCTGAGAAAAATCTAATACTAATTGATACCAAACAAGATAGATTTATCTCGAAGGATGCAATGGCTTGTCGAAGAAAGCTATTTGGTTCAGAATGTTGGCGGTAAAAAAAATCTTAAAATTGGGGTAGCTCCCTGGGGGATGATGCAATCTAAAAAATTCCTAAAGATTCGGGTAGCTGAAGAAATTTTAATATTAATTGATGCCAAACAATATAGGTTTATCTCGTGGGTGCAATGCTTATAGGCACCGAGAGGTATCTCGAAAATTTTAGGGGTTAGGTTACCGTTTTTTTAGGGTAGGGATGGTTGTGGTAAAAAAATCCCACAAGGTGGTCCACAAGGCAAAAGCAGGAGGAAATTCATCTCCCTCATTTCCTTCTTATGGGAATTTACATGTAAATTTGGTCCAGATGAGTGAGGAAATGAGGGATTCTGGAAGAAATGAGGTCACAGAAACCCTGCCAACTATCTATTCTTGATATGTCTCTTGGCGTATCGATGTTTCGTAACTCATATCAAATGTCAGATTGACTTCCACCAATAATTAAGGAATAAGGAGTAGTGATGGCTACGAGAATAGAATGGTATTGACAACGCCGCTTTTTATGTTGGTATTAAATGTTAAACGGAACTAAAAACTAAGCCATCATCCAATAGGAATATTTCTATATTATTTTATTAAACATATAATTTCCTAAAACTTGATGCATAGCAATACGGTTGATGACGTTAATGCATTCCTTCGTAATTTTTGCAATACTTTGGTTTAGTTCTTTCAAGTATCGATAGTGACTCGATTCTACGCGAGAATAAAAAAAAAACCTTTGAATACGAATGATAAAAGTGAAACGATACGGTAAGATAGTAAAACCGAAAAATAAGAGTTTGGAGAAAATATTGATATCCCTAAAACCCATATTCCACTGAATAATACTCATCAGAGAGAATGAACATCTATTTCTTAACGTTTTTAATTGTTATAAAGTCGGTTATATAGGTATTCATACGTTTCGATAAATTTGGTTAAATCGCGTAAGGTTTATCTGTTGTCACAATATTTCCTTAGGGTTTAATTTTGCTTACTTCATTGGAGAAATAACAATATTAAGCAAAGTTAAGTTAACAAATTATGCAATTTATCCTATAAGATCTATCGACTGCCAAAGTTTTCTTGTTGACTTTGTAAGACGTCGATACGTTTCATTGGATAGAACTACGGGATATAAAGAAATTATGAAGGCACAAGAAATAGTCACAATATAATTTAAAGAATAAGCGTTATTGAGGGATATTGTTATGTAAAAGATCCGGAATTTTCTAGTATATAGTAGGAACGCACCTCTACATATTTCCTACGAAATGCATGATAGTTGATTATACGTATTTCTTACGGATACTGCTAGTCTGCACAATGCCTAACAAAATATATTCATACCAACACAATTCAGCAATAAGCACGAAATTAATTTTGAGTAATACCTACTATGCTAAATTTTACAACTTTCCAAAATTCAGGCTCTCCAAAATTCATCGGTTTTGAATTCTACCCGGTTTACCATGATTGAAATTAAATTAATATATAACCAAAGTCACTAAACTTTTTAATTTTAAAAGTTAACTAAAGTTGTTCCACACTTCGAGCCCCACATTGTACGCGTTAGTGTAAGGAATTAAGTATTAAAATTAAATAAAATTAAAATGTGACGTATTAGTTTTAGCCCCCGACGTTGGGCGTCAATGAAAGGGAATTAAATAATAAGAAGTTGGAACTATAAAAACTTGCCGCTTCTGCTGCTAGCTTTGCTCTTACCCCTGGGAGATCATAAGTAAGGGTAGGGTTGAAATATTTTTCGTTAAACCTAAATTTAAATAATGTTAAGTTGGACGCAACTGTATCTAGCAAGTATTAATAGTGGTGTTTTGTGGTAGATACAGACACCCATCTGGAATAAATTTTTTAAAGCTTTTAATTTACTTTAACTAGAAAATTAAACCTTTTAGAATCAAACAATATCTATTGTTTAACAAATATCTTGTATCCAAAGAAATTAAATCAATTTACAAAGTTTAGTTATATGCAACAAAATTATTATTTATAGAACATTTTTGTCTCTTAAGACTTGCATGAGAATCAGATACGATGATCACGTACATACTTTAATTTAAAGCTTATTACAATATTTATAGCTGTAAATTCTTAAATATTGACGTTCAATCAATTATCATTTCTAAAGAATCAAATGTTTTGAATAAGAAAATTTACTTGTTAGTACTAGGTTATGACTTTTTTCGATGGGATACCGAGTCTTGACTACTACTTGGTGGCTCGGGACTTAACACTAGTAGAAAAGGGGGTTGCGAAAACAATGTATAGATCCTTTTGGAGTAAAACAAAAAATTGACCTAAAATTGGTCCCGGTTGTATGGTCACAAGGTGTCGACCCCGGCTAATGCGGTATGGAATGGATCTTCTGCAACATTTGCGATCTGGTTGTCTCACTATTGGGATGGTTGACCCTACGGGGGATTTGCGCTGCAATAAGAACCGATTAAGCAACTAAAGTTTTTGAACTGCAGTCTCACTATCAACAACTTTCCAGACCGCTTGCCTCGAAGATGTAGTGGAAGTAAGCAGATTAAGAAAATTACTTCCTAATACAGTTCAAGCGGGAGAAGTCTTATCAGAATAAAATTTCAACGCCCACGCGCCGTGTGTATGAAACAAGTTGGAAACTATACAATATTTTCTGAACCATAAGGTGTTTACACAGGCTTTGAAAAATTAAATTGTTATTTCTGGCTTTACAAATCAGGTTTCATAACAGCTGGATTGTATTCTACAAGATTTTGGATACGAAATGTTGGATTTAACCTTGTGATTGAATAAAATGAGAAAATAACGAGTTTGTTGTTCTCATTATGGGACCAAAAATTTATTAAAAATTGAGGATCGATCTAATGCTGTAAATAAGTGGTCTGGATAAATTTTTTCAATTTTTTTTCTAATTTGTCTCAACTAGCAATTTTTCCTTGTCAACAAAAAAAAAGAACTACATTATAACGTACTGTGAAGTATAGCGTTAGTACAAGGACAACGAGGTATAATTCTGATACCTGTTCTCATCAGTTGCATTTCGTCAATTTATGAACAGCCATCGGTTCATGGTTAATGTGGATTTTTTTGCAACTTAGCTAGTATTGACGAACACTAAATAAAATATTAAAACACAGTATTTATGATTTAAATTTGATGCAGATTTTAAAATTAGCCGCAGTATACAACAAATAAAAGCAAAAAATTATTGTAACCCAATAAATAATACTACAAGACGGATTCGAGATGAATACAATACGCTTGGAATTAATAGGGTTGCAATACTGACAACTAGATAATAATCCAAAAAAACCTTAACTGAAGGTTTTATTAACAAAATTTTTAGAAAAGCGCGTTTAATGTAGCTCACTACAGCCTTAAAGATGTTCTTTTGTCCTTTGTCATATGGCATCATCATGTTTATCTGAGACTGAAGGCGGCATATCACACGATTCAAGCGAACTAATGCTTGACTGTAAACGCTCTCTAAAATACTAACGAGCTTTCAAATTTCAAACTGTTAAACTATTATTAACACGCAGTCTATATAAAAATAGATAATTTAGAATTTCCCTCCATATTCTTCATGATTTCTACTGCAAGTACTTCAAACAATATACATTTTTTTAGTGCAATATTTTTAGAGAATGTTCAACTATAGTAGCTACAAATCTCAAATTCTAAATTGAACACTTGCAAGATTTCTTAGGACTGCAAAGTAGTGAATGGTCTTTTTTAAGTTAACTTGCTTTTCACTAAATACAATAAATATATAAATGTCGCTTCACATATGTGCAGTAATTCCTTATATCATCTAGACCATCTTCTTGCATCTGTTTAACAAGTGGCAGATGGCGCAGCTGGTTCTTTATTAACCATGTTTCATTGATTGCCGTAACGTGTGAATTTCCATTTCACTGATGTTTTCGTTGTGTGGTTTGTAAGTTTTCCCTTTTGAAACATATGCAGCAAGAGTGATAAATTTCTAACCTTATTCGACCACAAACTTAGTTCCCGCTCTTTATATTTACATCGATACTTGATAAGGCAACCTAGTTTTATTGCTATTACACAGATGCTGAGAATTCGAGGTAATTAGTTTACGATATTATTATTAAACCTGTTGCTTTTTTACTTAACACTTGTGTTTCTGACATAAAAGGCTGGAAGTGTTTTCTAGCTATAGTTTTATATCAACCAGAAGTCGTTTTTTATTTCTACTATTTGAAACATCTTTCAGGAGGGATCATTGGAATGCCCCTCTTTTCATTCACTGCTCACAGTATACCACGTGCCGGCTCTAAAAAAAATAAATACGCTACTCGCTTTTCCTATTGGTATTTTCAACGTAGAGTGGTTGATTAACGTCCTGCCACAGAATTCCTTTAACATCTGCGGCTACTTGCTGGTGACCTCTGGTGTTGTTGGAAGAAAATTGCTTTGCTAATCTCTAAACGAAACAGGTATTTTAGATAGTCCAGATCAATTTACAGCTCGCCTTTTAGCTTAAATTCGTCCTTATTCGGAAATTTGACAGATAGCAATTAGCGAATGTAATAGTAATTGTCCAAACATGATATTTACACGATTGCGTAGCTTGTATCTTAGTCTGTTAATGCATATTATGTATTATGATTTTTTCCTTGGATATTGAACAATAATATTGGCTCCGTCAACTTGGCCCCCCTCCAAACGATTTATTAAAATGTAGCATGTGCACCAGAAAGTACTAGTCTTGCACCACCTTGCACCACCAAAATAATAGCTTGCACCATGCTGGAAAAACAATTGCGGTAATTTGTTTATGAGGGGGCTAGAATGACGCTAGCCCCTCCATTCAATTTCAAAAATGATATGTGCACCAGTTAGGAAAAGCTTGCACCACCTTGCACCACTAAATTTAGAGCTTGCACCACTTCAGAAGATTAGATACAGGACCTTTTCTCGAGGGGGGCTAGAATGACGCTAGCCCCCCTCCAGTCGAATTTCAAAAAAATGATATGTGCACCAGTTAGAGGATAGCTTGCACCACCTTGCACCACTAAATTTAGAGCTTGCACCACCTTCAATAAGTCGTTACATTATTATTTAATATTATTTTACATAAAACACTGCCACACTCCAAGGTTTCTGAATTGTACTACCAAAAGAATTCTAAGCAGATCCAATGCCGAAATGTTTTCTTGCGCTTCTTTTATTCAAAATAGTGCAACTATATTTCATTTAATTATAGGAGTATTATCTAATAACAAGGTGATTAATAATACTGACTTTAGGACAGGATCAGGACGTTCTACAAGAGGCTTACTAATGCACTTGCAAGGTATTACAGAACACGTAATAAACCGCATGATTTAGGGGTGTCAAATTTAAGTCAAATTACAACCAAATATAGCAGAATTCAGTTTTAAGCAACATACAGAACCAAACTCGTAGACAGATACTTCCGGAGAGGTCATGCACAAATTTTTTAATTTAATTACATTTCTATGGATGTATCTATCTACAATACACCAACTCCTCCGCTTAACTTTCTATGAGTTTCACAAATTTCGCTTTCTAACTTATGACTGACGGCCTATCAATTTTTTTGTAAAATGTCACTTCCACCGTTTTTTAACTACGTCATAACTGACATTTGTTAAACTTTGAATTTCGAATCGTTCTGGATATTAATTTTTTTTATTAACCCTTGAATTTCAGCACATAGGGTACATTTACTTAATCTTTTATTTTTAAAATTGCGAAAAACAGTCTTATCGTATGTTGCGGGATTTGAACCCGGTATCGTCGGACTGATAGCTTCTTATACATACCTATAGTGCGTTTAACGAACAGATTCAGTAAATGCTCCTCCCATAAATCAGCGCCAAGTTTAAATAAAGATTTTGTATTGGTTGGCCGGATTCAAACAACCACACATTTCAATTTGTAACATTAACCTACAAATGTCAATTAGTTTTTCGTGTTTGTCTTTGCTTTATTTTTTGTTCACTCGTCTTTCGTAGTTTTGCGCTTGTACTTTTTTTCAAAACAGTATTTTCAATACTTATTACATTTGTGTAGGTTATTTACAATTAATTACCTGTAAATCAAGCTTATGCTCAGTTTGTACTGCGCAACTAAGCCCATCCTATTATTTTAATTACTGAATCTGTTCGTTAAACGCACTATAGGTATGTATAACTCAGACATCTTGGATACTAAAGATTTATTTTACATTTTGAATTATTTGAATCATTTCCAGCAACCCATACATTTAAAGGGTTTTTATAAAGTTTTAAATAAAGCTAATATTTGATCTTTTCGAAAAAATCACTTTTCCCACTTTTCTCAAATACCTACGAAATGTATAAAAATTTTTGAATTCCAAACCGGTCATTGGTTATTCTCTCTATAAATTGCCAAGGAATTAATTTTTGTCTACTATGCTTCTGGAACTCTCTCCTGCCAGACAAAATATTACTATTTTTCTAGAGGCGTTTAGTCACTGACGGCCAATTTCTCTATCGACATTATATGCAACCCGTTCTTAGAAATTCCGCTATTGTTGGATAATAAGGCATTTGAATTTTTCACCCGCCGAATTACATATTTATTTAATGCAATAAGCGATCAATTACAAATGCAAATGTTCGCTTCTTCAAAATTTACCGAAAAAATACGTTCAAGTTTTGAGCATTGAATTTTTTGAAACTAATAGTCTGAAGCCTTGTATTATTTAAATTAATGTTCAATTGTCCTAAGTATATTCAGATATGTATTTTAATTTACTATCAATCTTGTTCCTTTCAATTTCATTTATTTTTGCTAAAATTTTAGAATTGTGAAAGCTATTAGCAATACGAATTAATCTTTTTTATAATCAGAAAATTTATTTTAATTTCAAAAATTTCTTTTAAAAATGTAGGTATTAAGAGATATATTTTTAATTGTACTGTCCATTATCAATTTTATCTATTAGATGATATACATTTTTAGAATTAAGAAAACCTGTTCGAATAACAGTTAGTCTTTTATATTTAAATATTAAAAAAATTAGTTTAATTTTGAGTTTAACATTTTTATGTGTTTGAATTCTTGAAATAAAATTATTTAATTAAATACTATTGATTAGTTACTTAATTTGAGCAAATTCAAATTTTATAGAAGTATATAGCTCATACAGAAGAAAATAATACGTAAAAATCTTTAGGTGAAAAATAAACTAAGCAACAGCAATGAAATTAATTATCAATCTAACTATAATAAGGATACCTACCTATGATTCTAAGTAATGCTCAGCAATAAATTCAATCTTAACTAGTACAAACTTTTTCCGATTTCCATATATAATATTGACTATTCCAAGATTACTATAAAACACTAATCAAATGCAGTTTAATAAACATTCTAGAAAATTTGAAAAGATTTTCAATTTCAGCAGGGAATCTTGATAAACTAAAAATAGCATTATCAAATCGATGCTGCAGGGTGTCTAATTCTGGATAGCACTGGATGGATAGTTTTGTTATCTGAAGAGATTGAAAATCGGTTAAATAGGAAATGTTTTGTAGATGTGGTTGTTGAGTAATAATCGTTATTTGGAATTCAAAATTTTTTATACATTTCGTAGGTATTTGAGAAAAGTAGGAAAAGTGATTTTTTCGAAAAGATCAAATATTAGCTTTATTCAAAACTTTATAGAAAATTCTTTAAATATAGGTTGCTGGAAATGATCCAAATAATGGAAAAATGTAAAAATAAATCTTTGGTATCCAAGATGTCTGAGTTATACATACCTAGACAAGCTATCAGTCCGACGATACCGGGTTCAAATCCCGCAACATACAATAAGACTTTTTTTCGCAATTTTAAAAATAAAAGATTAAATAAATGTACCCTATGTGCTGAAATTCAAGGGTTAATAAAAAAAATTAATATCCAGAACGATTCGAAATTCAAAGTTTAACAAATGTCAGTTATGACGTAGTTAAAAAACGGTGGAAGTGACATTTTACAAAAAAATTGATAGGCCGTCAGTCATAAATTAGAAAGAGAAATTTGTGAAACTCATAGAAAGTTAAGCGGAGGAGTTAGTGTATTGTAGATAGATACATCCATAGAAATGTAATTAAATTAAAAATTGTGTGCATGACCTCTCCGGAAGTATCTGTCTACGAGTTTGGTTCTGTATGTTGCTTAAAACTGAATTCTGCTATATTTGGTTGTAATTTGACTTAATTTGACACCCCTAAATCATGCGGTTTATTACGTGTTCTGTAATACCTTGCAAGTGCATTAGTAAGCCTCTTGTAGAACGTCCTGATCCTGTCCTAAAGTCAGTATTATTAATCACCTTGTTATTAGATAATACTCCTATAATTAAATGAAATATAGTTGCACTATTTTGAATAAAAGAAGCGCAAGAAAACATTTCGGCATTGGATCTGCTTAGAATTCTTTTGGTAGTACAATTCAGAAACCTTGGAGTATGG
Organism: Platerodrilus igneus; assembly: GCA_036346225.1. NCBI lineage: Eukaryota > Metazoa > Arthropoda > Insecta > Coleoptera > Lycidae > Platerodrilus > Platerodrilus igneus. Next base: position 2,496,755 of record JARFIW010000840.1, read on the forward strand.
CAGTGTTTTATGTAAAATAATATTAAATAATAATGTAACGACTTATTGAAGGTGGTGCAAGCTCTAAATTTAGTGGTGCAAGGTGGTGCAAGCTATCTTCTAACTGGTGCACATATCATTTTTTTTGAAATTCGACTGGAGGGGGGCTAGCGTCATTCTAGCCCCCCTCGATAAAAGGTCCTGTATCTAATCTTCTGAAGTGGTGCAAGCTCTAAATTTAGTGGTGCAAGGTGGTGCAAGCTTTTTCCTAACTGGTGCACATATCATTTTTTTGAAATTCGAATGGAGGGGGGCTAGCGTCATTCTAGCCCCCCTCATAAACAAATTACCGCAATTGTTTTTCCAGCATGGTGCAAGCTATTATTTTGGTGGTGCAAGGTGGTGCAAGACTAGTACTTTCTGGTGCACATGCTACATTTCAATGAATCGTTTGGAGGGGGGCCAAGTTGACGGAGCCAATAATATTACTCCTTGAGGATCCTTTTTAATTGTCTTTTATTACTGCCTAAGATAGTGCATATATTTTAGAAACGTATAGTTTTTAAAGATTTTACTAATTTAACGTTTTTTTTTAGTAAGAAGATGTTTAGTTATCGTTAGTTTGATTAAAGTAGAACCTGAGAAAAATGAATTACTAAAATGATGTTTTATAGATTATATCAACATACTCTTTAATATATATCTACAGGGTGCCCACAATCTATCTCCGTATATGGGTAACTTTTTTATTATAGAAGATACAATGTTGGTTAAATTAGCAAAGTTGAAGAGAAATTTACGAGTAGTATGATGCTTTTTTGAAAACTCACCTAGATGCTCAACTTTTTTAGATATTTGAAAAAAATTGAAATTTGCCATTTTCTTCAAACGCTAATAACTTTTTAACGGTTTAACCTATAGAGAAAATAAAAACTGCTTGTAAGGTAACTTTTTACGTAGAATTGAATGGCGTATATGACAATTTTAATTGGAAATGGGGTTTTCAAGCTACAAACATAACCTCACTTTTTTTAAATGGAAACCATAGTTCAATATAACCCAAATGGAAAGGTTTTTCTTTTCTAATTACCCTGATGTAAGGGTTGATGTACTTATTTTCAGTAGTTTCTTCATAATAAAGAAAAAACGATTTATTTATTTGCGGACATCAAGGAGTCCAGTACTCTGAGTATTCGAAGTTAGTTATTTTTAATAGTATAGGTAATCTTAATACGTCCGATCATTGTAATAAAGATTAAGTGCTGGGAAATTTAATTTATTATGAGTATACTAATCCATTCCGTATGGACCTGCACCTTGACGAAGTTCTAGAACAGGTGGAATGGCTTCCGCATTCCAGTGATCTATAGAGTCAAACTACATGTTCAACCAAATTAGTAGGGCCTTTAGTGAGGAACCAGACTAAGAAAGGTCCCGAAAGAGGGCAGCGGCTCTTTTAGTACTTATATTGGCAAAGACCATAGGGGTCGGTATGGCATTCTAAGACACACTATCGCAATGTGGAAGGCAACGGGAAACCACCACATTATCTTCCAAGTTCAAACAGTAGTTAAATTGTATTTAAAATGATAGCATCCTCTGAGGCAAAAGATTCCGGAGGTAAAATAGTTCCCCATTCGAATCTCCTGGAGGGGACTACACTTCGGAGGATGTGATCGGAAAACTTAGAAAAAAAATCGGGAACATTATGCGAGTCGGAGAGTCGAATGTCAGAAGTATGAAGCAAGTAGGTAAGTTAGAGAACTTAAAAATTGAGATGGATAGGTTAGCACTAGATATAGTAGTGATCAGCAAAGTCTGATGACCAGAGGCGAGGGATTTTTGGAGTGGAGACTTTAGGATACTTCATACAGGATCAAAGGAGGGAAATTCTGGTGTGGAGATAGTAATGCGAGAAAAGAAAGGGCACTGTGTAGAAAACTACTTACAAAACGATAGCGTACTCGTGGTTAGACTAGAATTTAAACCGATAAATACAGTAATAATACAAGTATACATGACCACCTACAGCAACATTGAGAAAGAGGTAGAAGTGATCTAGAAAGATATCGAAGACATACTAAGATACGTATAAGGACATGAAAACTTAACAATTACGGGGGAATTTAATGCAGTGGTAGGAGAGTGTTGGGAAGAAGCGGTAGTAGGGTTTATTTGGTTTAAGAACGAGAAACGACAGGGGAAATCGGCCGGTAGAATTGTGCAACAAAAACAATTTAACCTCACAAACTCATTATTTCAACATTATTCTAGAAGACGATACACGTGGAAAATGCCAGTGGATATAGAAAGATATCAAATAGATTACATTCCAATTAGACAGCGGTTTAGGAATCAAATAAAAGACTGTAGATGCTATCCAGAAGCAGATATAGACACTGACCACAACATCGTAATTATGAAGGCCGCCCTTAAATTTAAAAATTTGATAAAAATGTATGAAAAAAAGGCACTTTGACTTTGAGAAACTAAAAGATACTAATATCCACAGAAAGCTTAAAAAAAGTCAAATGAGTTGCTAAAAGATATCAGGAAAATATCTGATACTGAGGAAATAGACACGGAATGAAATAACATTATCCAGTTTAGACATAGCGGTGAGAGATATTCTGGAGCAGACACAAAAAAAAAGGAAACATGAACAACAAAAAATATCCTCACTTTAATAGAAGAAAGACGAAAATACAAAGATAGATCAGACGAAACAAAAAAACAGAAATACAAAGCCATAAAATGGGAAATTATTCGCAAATGCCGGAAAGCTAAAGAACGGTGGATTGATAAAAAGTGCAAAGAGTTACAAACTAAGATGGAAATATGAAAGACAGATGAAGCATACAAACTAATTACAATAAATTTTATGGATATAAACCGTATAGCAAAAAATAAAGGAAGCGGGAGGAAACATCATTATAGAAAATGTGGAGAAAGTGGTTAGATGGCAAAGATATATAGGGAATTAATATGCAGGAGGGAAACTAACAGCATTAGAACAGGAATGCGACATTGAAAATAATGACATGGGATATCCTATACTGCAAAATGTGTTTGAAATAGCATTAAAAGATCTAAAAAATGGTAAGACGCCGGTTACAGATAAGGTGCAAGCAGAAACTCTAAATGCCGCTGGACAAGCAGTAACAGAACGTCTCTTCCAACTTGTAAACTATATGTATAAAACAGGCGAGATACCCAAAGATTTCAAACGTAACATCATAGTGACTATAACAAAAGAAGGGCGGAAATAGATGTGAAAATTTTTGAACAATAAGTCCGACAGCACACGTGTCAAAAACATTAACAAGAACTGTACAAAAACGAATAAAAAAACGAGCTGAAGAAATACTAGCAGAAGATCAATTTGGGCTTAGGCAAAACAGGAGAACACGTGAGGCAATTTTAGTTCTGAGCGTGATAATGGGAAAAATAATGGAAAAAAAGGAAAGCGTGTATATTTAGTTTGTAAATCTGGAAAAAGCGTCCGACATTGTAAAATGGAAAAAAATGTTCGAAATACTCAAAAATATTGGAATGAGCTTTAGGGATAGACGGATAGTACAAAGCTTAAACAAAAAGCAGACAGCGGTAATAGAATTAGACCATAACGTAAAGCAATAAATATTAGGAAAGGGGTGAGGCAGGGATGTGCCTTATCACCATTAATTTTTAACCCTTACATAGAAGTAGCACTGAGTACTGTCAAATGCAAGAAGACATTTGAAATTACTATGCGGGGACAAAAGATTGATATGATTAGATTCACAAATAATGTGTCGGTACTAGCTTCTAGCAAAGAAGAATTAGCAGCTGCTCTTAATGAAATGCAAACAGTTCTAACAGAGAGATACGGTATGAAAACTAACAAAAATAAAACTAAAGTTCTAGTATGCAAAAGACGGGAAATAAACAAAAAACAAGAATACAAATAGGTTACGAGAACTTGCAAGAGGTTAAAAATTTCTGCTACCTAGGAAGCTAAATAGCGCAAGATGAAAAGAGCGCAAAAGATATAAAACAAAAATTAGCACAAGGTCGTGCTACATTTAACAAGAAAACCAACTACTGTGTTTAATAACAACAAACATACAAACAAGGAAAATATTGCTTAAAACATGTGTGGAGCACAGCACTTTATGGCTGTGAAGCCTGGACAGTAGAAGAAGCGGACAAGAAAAAGATAGAAGCCTTCGAAATGTGGTGCTACAGACGTATGATGAAGATATCATTGACAAACAAAGTTAAGAAGTGCGGAATATATTAAGAGCAGATATAAGAAAAAAATTGAGGGCAAATTCAGGGAAATGTGTAAGCTAGCTCAGAATAAATATCGATGGAGGTACGCATCCAACTAGTCCCAAGATGGAAAACTAATGACGAAAAAAATAAATGTACTTAGTGATGATTATTATAAACAACTACAAGTAATGGTCTTGCAATATTCTCAACTAATGTTAATTGTACAAAAGTATTTACTGGAAAATTATTAATTCGGCATATGTCCAACTGTTCGGGGATCCTTGGCAGCCACAGGCTGCTTAAGCCCCTTCGTATACCACTGAATCTCGGTGAAATAGGGCATATAATTAGAAAATAATAAAAGAGGAACCAAGTTATATATAGGTAGTTGTGAGAATTTCAGCAAACTGTGTAGGCTAGCTCAGAACATAAATAAGTGGAGGTACGCGTCCAACTAGTTTCAGGACAGAAAATCTAATAACGAAAAAATAAGTGCACTTAAATCTGATGATTATTATAAACAACTACAGGTGTGGCTTGTGAAATATTTTCAACTAATGTTGATTGTGCGAAATGATATATTGGAAAAACTATTAATTCGACAAACGTTCAAGTGCTGGAGAAACTTGGCAGCCACAGGCTACTTACCCCCCTTCACATACCATTGAATATCGGGGAAATAGGGTATATAACTGTAAAACAATAGAAGGTGACCGTACTACATCTAACAAAAAAAACCAGCGGATATGGTCAAAGACAACAAACATAAAAACGAGAAGAAGATTGTTCGAAGCATATGTATGGAGCACAGCACAGTATGTCTGTAAAATAGGGGCAGTAGAAGAAGCAGACAGAAAGGGATAGAAGCCTTCTAGTATGTGTGCTTCAGATGTATAAGGATGATAACATGGACATCATCATCATCATATTGTTTTTGACCTTACTTAAGATCGGTTTGACGCAGCTCTAGCATGGATAGACAAGGTTAATAACAAATACATTATAGAAATAGTAGAGGAAGAAAGGTATCTGGAAAACAAAAAAGAAATTAGAAAAATAGAAGGGTAAGATACGTTCTAAGGCATTTTTGGGGAATAGTACGGGATATATTACAAGCAAAGATAAAAAAACAAAGTAGAGGTAGACCGAGATCGGCCTTTTCCACGCAGATAGTGATAGATGCAGACTGTGCAAATTTTAGGGAAATGTGTAGGTTAGTTCGGAATAGTACATAATGAGGGTACGCGTCCTACCAATTTCAGAACTGAAAACCTAATGATGATGATGATCAGTATACTTCTTATTTAAGTTTTACTTACTGCTTTGAATGTGTATCTAGTTTAGAAGTCGATTTTAAAGACCCGTGTAGAGTCTATTAGTAAACAATTTTGAGAATTTTATATAGGGTACCCAAATTTATTTGTACAACATACAATTGTATTAAGTTTGTAAATTCATAAACAGTTTAAGAATCTGAAGCTAATACATCTTCACAGTTCTAGCGCACCGGACATAAAGGCGATGAATTTAGAATGCATCTTCGTTCGATGAGGTGATGAACATAGCACAAAATCGGATTTGCACTAACATAAGCGGCGACAACGTAAAGGGAGTACAAATAATCTTTGTAAAGGAACACAAATTGTAAACGTTATTTAAACAACAAACAAACTAGTTAAGTGCTTTGATTCGGTAAAACAAAGCTTTACGGCCAAATGTTTAAAGTTACCGGAAACAGTCGTAATACTTGGACTACGTACAATACTATCGAATACGTAATGAACTTCGACGAGTCCTTCAAGACACCATTTGGGGGTTGAAAAACGGTCTTCTTTAATAATTGCCAAAGTGCCTAGTTATAAAGTTACGGAAAATTTTTTTTCAATTTTACACGTAGTTGCACGTTAGAAATGTACTCTTTGGAGCATCTGGACCAAAAGTGCTGTACCACCTGTTGCATTCGCTGCCAATTTGCTAATTGATTTTTTTTAAATGTAATAAACTTGAATCTGATATCGTGCATAAAGGTTCACCGATTGGAAAGTGACTAAAAGTATGAGTATTAATGTCATTTGTGCCTTGTGTATTGAATAGAGAGGTCCCTGAAGTTTAAACTAGTATCTATTTGACAAAAAACTGCACAGAATTCTTTGAAACTATTTGATGCATTAGTTATCGCACGCCTTAAATGGTGTTTGACAAATTTTACAACTGATTTCCAAATACCACTAAAATAAGGTGCACGAGTTGTAATAAAACTCTATTGAACCCCCATCTTTTGCGATTTTGTCAGAAATATTAGAGTAGTGGTTACTGACAAGTTTTTTTTTTAATTTGGTTATCTGCACCTTTAAAGATAGTACTTTCATCAGAGAATATTTTAGCACATTTTCTGCATCTAACCATGAAACGGTGTAAAGCAGCTAAATAGCATTCAGGTTTAAGATCTCCAAGCGCTTCCAAGTGGATAGTTTTTGTAGAAAACCATACAAATAGTTTAAGCAAGTTCCAATTTTCTTAAAATCTCTTCCCTTTCTGTCGCGAAGTGAGAATGGGCGTACGTATCACCACCAGAACAGTAGAAGGCACACATAATCGTTGCGCAAGGTTGTGGAAGGTGTGGTATGGGATATTGTTCAGCTTTTGTCTGAAAACGAAAACAGCTAAGGTAATTATGCAGAACCTTTTTTACTAAGTTACAACCAGATAGACGCCAATACTTTTCTCCAATCAAAGTAAATAAGACCTGTGGACCAGCATGCAATAGTCAAAGCTCTTCCTGGACAATCTAAATAGTTATTTGAAAAGGCAAAATTGCTGAATGTTTCTTTAGACGTAAAGTTTCAACCAAAAAGTCCACCGCTGGTTCTGATTACTTTTGTAGATAGTTCAAGGAACAGATTCAAGCTTAAGATTGTTACATTGGCTCACTTGACCAATGTTAAGCAGTTTGTTGTAATCAATAGGACATGCTTGCAATTGTGCTACTTTAACAAATATGTTTAAGTACTTAAGTTGATAGAAAACCTGTAACGCTAAATAACTTTCTAAAATAAATAAGAATTTATAAAATTTACTTTAAATTACGCTCATTACGAACTAGAAAAGAATTTAATAAATTATACAATCCTATTTGCGGTAACGTTTTAAAGCAAAAATAAATAGTAATCTAGGGCATCTTATATCTAACATCCTTTAAATACATTGAATTGTAAATTGGATAGCAATGGGATACGTCACAATTCTAGAAATTTCCTAACTGAAAGTGTTGCGATATTATGAAATTTAGAGAATCCCTGTAAAGAATATATATAGCAACTCAGAATTTTCTAAAATAATTGAAATTTAAATCTAAAATAAAATTCCGTCAATGATGGCAACAAAAAAACTATTTTGAAGGTCAAACAATGTGGCACCTGTAGATTAAAAGAAAACACTATGGTTCTGATTGGTGGAAAGGTTCACACGGCCAAGGTTATAAATAGAGGATGTCAATAAAAAGAAAACAGAAATCATTACACATTTGGTTGGGGTAAGAGCATACACAGATGATATGAGTTTGAAGACGGTGTAAGTGCATAAGTAATGTACTAAATAGTACAAATAATTGCAGAGAAGTGTACTTAAAAGCACCTAGAGTCATATTATTAGATTTCGGAAGATCTAACCCTATATACATAATGTGAGTGCAAATAAAAAGGAAATAATAGAAGTGACCCTTTATGATATCGAAATTAATAAATCAACTGTTGCGGTTAACCAGCAGGCGAACAGCCAAAGCAAACTAGCATATCTAAGAAAAATCATTTCATATAGTAATGATTTATTTGTAAAAGGTTGAAAGTAGATATATATTAGGCAAGTGACGACTGAAGTGTAAAGGTTTGAGGATATTATGGGAAACCGTCCCAACCTGAAGCTATCCATGCACAAACACTGTAACGCATCGAGGTATCAGAGCACAGCAGAAGCAAGTGCTATTGTGACTGCAGAGTTTGACAAATGTTGAACCACGTACCGATAACAAAATATTTATAATATATCAATACACAATTATTCACCAATGCAGGTTTAAAGATTCAGAAGCCCGTACATTATGTTCTTTTGAAGTTAGAGTTAATTAAATTGGAAGTACAAAGAGGTAGTAATGGTTACAATTAACTCTGACAACGTGGGGATCGATTTTTTTTTTATTTATTCTAACATTACAATTAGTCTGCTACTTAAAAATTACAGCAAACCTGTTACTCCTAAGAAATCTAACAGAATTATTTGCTGCCTTAAGTTATATTAGTTAGTTTTATATTATTTGCGTTTGGAAATACTCGTGTGTGTGTGTCTGTGCGCGCGTGTGGGTGCGTGAGTGTGTGTGTGTGTTTCCGTCTGTGGTAATGTTCTTGGGACTGCTTTTCTTCCCAGCTTCCGACCATCGGCAGCCGGAAATCAGAAACCGAGAAGTTCGCATTCCTGTACGTGTCCTGGCCGTCGGCAGCCGGAAACCAGGGGGACCACGTACAGTTCCTGGTGTGTATGTGTATGTATGCGTGTGTGTGTGTGTGTGTTTGTGTCTGTGCTCGCGTGAGGATGCGTGTGTGTGTGTTTCTGTCTGTGGTGTTGTCCTTGGGACTGGTGTCCTTCCCAGCTTCCGACCGTCGGCAGACGGAAATCAGACACCCAGAAGTTCGCATTCCTGTACGTGTCCTGGCCGTCAGCAGCCGGAAACCAGGGGAACCACGTACAGTCCCTGGTGTGTATGTGTATATGTGCGCGTGTGTGTATATGTCTGTGCCGTATGCGTGTGCGTGCAAGTACGTGTACGTGCGTGTTTGTGCGTGTTTTGGTGTGTGTATGTGTGTGTTTTGTCGTGCCGGTGTGCTCTAATGGTGTGTGTGTTTATTGGTTTCATGTTTGTGTGTGCGTGTGCTTATGTCTGTGGTGACGTCCTTGGGACTGTTTTCCTCTCCCGGTTTTCAACCGCCGGTAGCCGGAAACCAGAAACCGAGAAGTACGCATTTCTGTAAGTGTCCTGGCCGTCGGCAGCCGGAAAACAGGGAGGCCGCGTACAGTCTCTGTTGTGTGTGTGCGTGCCTGTGCGTGCGCGTGTTTGTGTGTATTTTGTCGTGCTGATGTGTTGTAATTATGTTGTCAGAATATTTCCCCTGTAGTAATTTTTAGTTGCACTACAACATTGGAAATATAAACATTACGTTACTGAAGCTAGGGTTAGATCTCTTAAAGCAATTACGAATATGGTTAGTATTTTCTATCGTTTATTTTAGTTAGTTGTATTTTTTGGTTAGATGGTTAGTATTGAGTCCTTATCCTACTAATGTTAGTATTCTAATCCTAATAAGTATTCTAGGGGAAACTTGTGTTTTAGGTACGTTTGCCGCACTTTTGCCGTTTTCACTATTTTCACTTCGTTTTCACTGGTATCATTCCCGGTCGTCAGGATTCACGAGCCTTCTGGTAGATCTTCAGGAGACACGTGGTTTCTGGTATGTCCTTGGGAGAATGCCGCTTGTTTGTTGTCGGTTCTCATGTGTGTTGGGTGAATTGTGCTTTTGTATTGCACGTTCGATGCGTTACGTCAAACTTCTGTGTTTCGTTTGATCTGTGTTTGTGTATTTGTGATGTGTGGGGTTTGTATGGTGTTTGTGTGTGTCCTGTCATAGTCCGTTTGTGTACCTTTGGTGTAGTATAGTAGTAGTTTGGCGAGTGATTCTGTTTAGGCTGCTGTTCTAAATTTAGATAAAATAAAGTAAAACAAGAACAAATGGTGTAAGAAGGTTTTGAATAATAATTAAATAGAAGTACCCTTAATAAATGAAATGACTGAATCGAAAAGTAACATTAGTATATCATTGAACCAATGGGACAGAACGAAAGGACAAATACAAGAAAAAACCGGGAAAATGGATTTAGTCGCGTTACTCGAGGATGTCACAAAAAATATTATCAAAGATGTTAGGGCAGAAAATGTGAAGTTACAGGAAAAAATTAATTTTAACATGAGAAGCATAAAATTAGAGGGACAAATTCAGAAATAAAAATAATTAAGCTTGTATAAATTGGAACGGATACAATGCGAATTAAAACAAGAACTTGAACAAGAAATTCAACCGGTTAAAAATGAATGGTGTGTTTTGAAAACAAGGTAAAAGACAATAGTGTTTTAATGTTGGGGGTAATTAAAGAAGGAGGGCTAAACCGGTAAAAACTGCGTAGTAAATTACGAAGTTGAGAAGGCAAGGAAGCAATTGAAAAATTAAGTAGAGGGTTTAAATAATAAAGTAAGGAAAGGAGATACAAATAAAGCCGAGGAAATAGCCAAAATTGATGAAAATAGAAGCAGCATACCTATCGTCAGATTCATAAAGAGCCTGTAAAAATATTTTGAAATAAGTCATATGTCTTTAGGACAGAAGGAACAGTTTGCAACAAGTTGTTTGAAAGGAGATTCCTTAATTTTGTTACGTAGCTCGTGTGGAGCCGTGCGTAACACAAAAAATCACGGAATGACCGGGCTCAATCGGAGATTAGGGGGGGGGGTTGTAGAAAGCAGACTAACATAGAATGTACGCGGCTGTAAGAAAGTAGTGATTAATACCTACAAAAAAAGGAATTAGAATAGCAACCTGCAATAAAAAAAAATTAAGCATAAGTTATTCTGTACTGAAAAAAAAATGAAAACAAGTAGTAAATAGTTCACTTACAGAAAGTCCTGCAGTAACGAAGTACTTCACCCTTGATTGTGATGGGGTTGATAGAATTTAGTACACTTACACTAACGAAGCACTTCACTGGTGTTAGCACAGACATTATCATACTAATGGAACCATGTGGCATTGATAAGTTTCTTGTTAATTCTATTTCCTAAGAAAATAATTTCGAAATATTTTGTAACACAAATCGCAAAAATTGTAATAAAAATCTAGAATTTAGAATCACGGACTTTCAAGGCACGAAAGAATGCATTAAACTAACAGCAAACGTGAGGTGTTTTATTTGCTACATATGGTAACAAGGAAAAATCTAATGCGTTTGCATAACGAACTTTGCACAAGTAGTGATCTATTTTAGATTCTTTGGTAGTAGAAAATTCAGAACTACAGCATCAACTGTATTTACATGTGAATGAGATACATATTTATAAGAAGCAACCTTTTTTTCATCTACTAAACCTGCTACACTGTATCACCACTTTTAGAAACACTCAAGCTTAAAACTGTATTTTAGATAATCCAAAATATGCACGGCTCGGATATAAAAACAAGTAACGAAACGAGACCGCACACACATTAATCCTAAAGAAAGAATCGGTCAAGTTTCACAAGATCTACAACGTTTCTTTCTCAAGAAAAACAACAAAAAAAACACAATTCGTAAGCACGCGTAAACATTAAGTAAGTTTGTCAATGACCTTACCACACGCACGGTCGAGTAAACACCTTCTCTTATAAAGACAGTTTTTCTTCAAATTACGAACAAAACAACTAATTAGTAAAGTAACGCGTAAGCGATAAAACCGTCTTTTCAACGTAATCAACGTATAGGAACCAAGAACAACTGTAAACCACGCTAATCTGTTTAATAAACTCGACTCTATTCACATAACATCTGAGCGCCTCTTATCTCCACTTCGATAATTGCATAAGTAACGAAATTTATAAGACGAATAATTATTTATTTATTAATGTAAATCAACCTTTATGCAACCAGCTATTCAAAACGATGTATTTTAAGTACGCTGACATTAAGGGAGCGTAACAATTTGATCAACAGTTTTGACCTTGGTTGGAATACGTTTCAGCATTTTAAATTACAGTTTTTGTCTATAAACTAATCGTTGCAAAAGCAAGAAGAAATTAGGTATCAAATGCAGGAACCATGTACGTATATCGAGCAGGTAGGTACAATAAAACACCATGTGTGGTACCGGTTACAAAAAAACACAGTTTTAGACTCACCTATGAACGAGTCACTACCTGTTGAAGCAACAATTAAGCATTTCCTTTTTGATATTAAAAGGCAATCGAAGGTAACCTAAACTGGAAGATGCCGAATTTCAAACTCTAGTGGTTCGGTTTAGCGCTAAGTCAACAGAACAAAAACTTACTTACGTTTTTTTCGGAGTTTTGAAAGTAATTAAATATAGATAATTTAAGTAAAAATAGTAATCATATAAAAGAAATGCAAACAGGTAATGAGGAGGGAAATCGGTGCTATATGCCAAAAATTGAGTATCATATTGGAAATGATTGTTTTGAAGAAAGAATTGATAGAGGTAGCATGGTTAGTATTACCATTCAGAAAAGCTTATTCACAATCTACGTTGCAATATAATTTAAATTCAAATTTAATAATCTCCAATGTTACATGTTTTAAATTTAATAGTTTCCAAAGTTACATGTTTTAAATTTAATAGTTTCCAAAGTCACTGAAAATTTTAATTAATATTTTATAGAAACAAATTCACTTACTGTTCCTAATAGCATACACGGGCAATTTTCCATCGTCACGCTCCAACAGCAAAAATCAATCACGGACATCGCTCTAAGAACAACTTTCGACCTGCTTGAACCCCAGCTGTGTTGGAAGTGCCTGGCGCTTGTTGCTGCCCAGTAACAAATTACGTTACGATTCCTGAGTGGAAGGGGATCCAGGAAGGATACCAAACAAAAGCTTTTATTTTCTCCGTAGAATTAACTTTTAACATGAACTAAATACTAGTTCTTTATTGGACAATAGATATAATTATATTAAGTGGATTGGATAACATTATAATGTGTTATATTATTTAATATTTAATAAAAGGATTGATTATACAGATATATATATGAGGTAGAAAATAAAATTGTTACAAAATTCAGAAATAAAAATAATTAAGCTTGTATAAATTGGAACGGATACAATGCGAATTAAAACAAGAACTTGAACAAGAAATTCAACCGGTTAAAAATGAATGGTGTGTTTTGAAAACAAGGTAAAAGACAATAGTGTTTTAATGTTGGGGGTAATTAAAGAAGGAGGGCTAAACCGGTAAAAACTGCGTAGTAAATTACGAAGTTGAGAAGGCAAGGAAGCAATTGAAAAATTAAGTAAAGGGTTTAAATAATAAAGTAAGGAAAGGAGATACAAATAAAGCCGAGGGAATAGCCAAAATTGATGAAAATAGAAGCAGCATACCTATCGTCAGATTCATAAAGAGCCTGTAAAAATATTTTGAAATTAGTCATATGTCTTTAGGACAGAAGGAACAGTTTGCAACAAGTTGTTTGAAAGGAGATTCCTTAATTTTGTTACGTAGCTCGTGTGGAGCCGTGCGTAACACAAAGAAATCACGGAATGACCGGGCTCAATCGGAGATTAGGGGGGGGGGTTGTAGAAAACAGACTAACATAGAATGTACGCGGCTGTAAGAAAGTAGTGATTAATACCTACAAAAAAAGGAATTAGAATAGCAACCTGCAATAAAAAAAAATTAAGCATAAGTTATTCTGTACTGAAAAAAAATGAAAACAAGTAGTAAATAGTTCACTTACAGAAATTCCTGCAGTAACGAAGTACTTCACCCTTGATTGTGATGGGGTTGATAGAATTTAGTACACTTACACTAACGAAGCACTTCACTGGTGTTAGCACAGACATTATCATACTAATGGAACCATGTGGCATTGATAACTTTCTTGTTAATTCTATTTCCTAAGAAAATAATTTCGAAATATTTTGTAACACAAATCGCAAAATTGTAATAAAAATCAGAATTTAGAATCACGGACTTTCAAGGCACGAAGAATGCATTAAACTAACAGCAAACGTGAGGTGTTTTATTTGCTACATATGGTAACAAGGAAAAATCTAATGCGTTTGCATAACGAACTTTGCACAAGTAGTGATCTATTTTAGATTCTTTGGTAGTAGAAAATTCAGAACTACAGCATCAACTGTATTTACATGTGAATGAGATACATATTTATAAGAAGCAACCTTTTTTTCATCTACTAAACCTGCTACACTGTATCACCACTTTTAGAAACACTCAAGCTTAAAACTGTATTTTAGATAATCCAAAATATGCACGGCTCGGATATAAAAACAAGTAACGAAACGAGACCGCACACACATTAATCCTAAAGAAAGAATCGGTCAAGTTTCACAAGATCTACAACGTTTCTTTCTCAAGAAAAACAACAAAAAAAACACAATTCGTAAGCACGCGTAAACATTAAGTAAGTTTGTCAATGACCTTACCACACGCACGGTCGAGTAAACACCTTCTCTTATAAAGACAGTTTTTCTTCAAATTACGAGCAAAACAACTAATTAGTAAAGTAACGCGTAAGCGATAAAACCGTCTTTTCAACGTAATCAACGTATAGGAACCAAGAACAACTGTAAACCACGCTAATCTGTTTAATAAACTCGACTCTATTCACATAACATCTGAGCGCCTCTTATCTCCACTTCGATAATTGCATAAGTAACGAAATTTATAAGACGAATAATTATTTATTTATTAATGTAAATCAACCTTTATGCAACCAGCTATTCAAAACGATGTATTTTAAGTACGCTGACATTAAGGGAGCGTAACAATTTGATCAACAGTTTTGACCTTGGTTGGAATACGTTTCAGCATTTTAAATTACAGTTTTTGTCTATAAACTAATCGTTGCAAAAGCAAGAAGAAATTAGGTATCAAATGCAGGAACCATGTACGTATATCGCGCAGGTAGGTACAATAAAACACCATGTGTGGTACCGGTTACAAAAAAACACAGTTTTAGACTCACCTATGAACGAGTCACTACCTGTTGAAGCAACAATTAAGCATTTCCTTTTTGATATTAAAAGGCAATCGAAGGTAACCTAAACTGGAAGATGCCGAATTTCAAACTCTAGTGGTTCGGTTTAGCGCTAAGTCAACAGAACAAAAACTTACTTACGTTTTTTTCGGAGTTTTGAAAGTAATTAAATATAGATAATTTAAGTAAAAATAGTAATCATATAAAAGAAATGCAAACAGGTAATGAGGAGGGAAATCGGTGCTATATGCCAAAAATTGAGTATCATATTGGAAATGATTGTTTTGAAGAAAGAATTGATAGAGGTAGCATGGTTAGTATTACATCAGATTAAATATTACAAGTTTCTCGTGTAAATAAAAAGAAGTGCTCATAAAATCAACAGTAGGGATTTCTATTCAGGGAGTATCTGGAAAAATAGCTAAAGTACATAGACAAGCTTTATTAAATGTGGTTATAGCTACTCGGGTTATGCCTATAATTTTCTAGTAATAAACGGGGTCAATACACCTACCATTTTAGGAACAGACTGAATAATGAAGTACCAAATACAGTTAGATTTTAAAAATAAATTATTCAGTTATATAGCTGATGATGTTTTAGGGGGAGTAAATTTTGAAGGAACCACAACGGATGAAGGAGTTGCACCGAATAGCTTTAATTATATATGGGAACTCGTAAATATTAAGTTTACAACAGGCAATAAAAAAAATCGGTTTAGTGGGTGTAACCATGTGGTACGTGCAGGTTATGAAATCTATTAGAGTTCTGATTGGTGGAATGAGTTACATGAGCGAGGTTTTAAATAGGGCATAGCAAAAATCACTACACATTTGGTAGAGGTAAGACAACACATACGTGATACGAGTTTAAAGACGGTTAAGTGCATAAGTAATGTACTCAATAGTACAAGCGATTGCAGAGAAGTGTAGTTGAAAGATCCTAGAATCTCGTTATTTTATTTCGGAAGATCTAACTTATGCATATCACATGAGTAAAGATAAAAAGATAATAATAGTAGAAATCCTTCATGATGTCAAAACCAATAAATGACTCTTTTTAACCCGTGGGTAAACAGCCAAAACAAAACTGCTATACCGAAGGAAAATCATTTCGTATGGTTATGATTAATTTGTAAAAGTATAAAGGTAGATATAGAAAGTGAATGGCGATTGAATTTTGCATATAGTTAGGAGGTATATTCGTATTGGAAGATTGCCCACATAATTAAGTTGCTAATTTGTCAGGGTATAACTTTCTGTATATACTGGAAACCCGGTTAATCAATAGGTACAGAAAAGTAAGTCCATTCTTATTTGTGAAGTAAGCGTCTTATCATTTTCAGCTTTTCAGTAAATTTATAAATTGTTACGGTATTCCGTGCAGACAAGCGAGAAAAATAAAATATGCAAAGAAAATTGCCAACACCAAATACCGCCACAAAGAAAAAAAATCCAAAGAAATAATACCGTGCTAGCTAAAACGTCGTAAAGTGGGGTAGATCAGAAAGGAAAAGCAGTGAACCTCATTAAAAGAATTTTATTTACAAAGCGTCTAGTTAAAAAACGTTAAACAAAAGAAACACGCTGGCTTTCAGCGATCCATTTCATTCCTTGAGTTGCAGGGCATTGCTTAATAATATTAGCTGACATGTTCATTTTTATTATAAATTATAAAGGTAAATTCTAATTAAAAAGTTATATAACAGTAATTACTGCGAGTAGTAGAATGAAAAGCGAATTAAGCTCAGGAAAGTTTATGCAGGGTCTACAAAAAAACCCGCGTAATTTTTATACGCTCATCGTAGTCATCCACAAGTACTCAATCTCGGCTGTAAATATAGAAGTGTATGGTTACATGTTTGCTTTCTTTTTAAATTGTTTTTCCTCTCCCATTCCTTATCTTCAGGGGCACAAAATTATACATCTCTGTAGTGCATTCTTTCCTATGAGGGGTAGTTTTCTTTGTTCATATTTATAGAAAGAACGGTTGTGCCTTTAATGCTTCGATATAATAAAGACAAAGACAAGGGCAACACAGCGTATATGGAAAATACTGCAGATGACATACGGTAGCCATGAGGGAAGTCGGGCATATAAGGAATACCAAAATAAACATTCAATCATCTAGAAACCAAATAATAATAAATAGGTAAGAATCGAGAAATCCTTAATAAAATGTTGGATGTTGTGAAGCTTCTTGCGAAACAAATTTTGCCGTTGCGTGGACATGACGAAAAGAAACGAGTGGTATCAAAAGTAATTTTTTGATTGTACATTAGCGGAGCATCTATGCACACAAAAATAAATACGAAATAAACTAACAATAAGTTACAGAATGAAATGCTGGAACTATTAAGTTCAGAGGTGCAATCACGTCTTGTAAAAGATGAAAACAAGCAAAGTATATTTTCTGTGATAGTAGATTTAACTATGAATCTATCAAGAAAATAATCACTATTCTTTTCGATCAGATTGAATTCGAAAAGCGGTTTTGCCTAAAAACGGTTTTTAACTTTAGTCCGTGTTTTAAGCGAATCTGCTGAAAAATATTAAACGTTTTAACTAATGAGTTAAACTCCCGGAGTATTATTACTGCCCACTGTAAAGGTCAATCATATCACGAAGCCAGCACAATGACAGGACGTTTGACAGGATTGCAAACTCAAGTAAAAGAACTTGTTCCTTTTGTTATCTATATGCACTGTTGTAGATATTATCTTAATCCTGCTCGCGTGGACGCAGTAAATTTCTGTACAGGAGTGAAACTGTCGTTAGGAATGCTAGAACATATTTATGAGTTTATTAGTCAAAATTTTCTGAAGAAATTGTTTCAATATATGCAGGAGCAGGATCAGAACTGCAGAAAGAACAAAATTTAATCCGCAAAGTGTTAAATACCACTTGATGGGCAAACTATAAACAAGCGGTACAATTCATGAAGAGAAATACCAACGCAAAGGCTGAGCCGCTCACAAATATATATGAATATATATGAATTAATTTCTGAATCGATATTTTTACAAAAATATCATGGTTATCAAACTATATAAAACAATCAAAGGTTCAACCATTATAATATCGACCATACAAAATTTTAAGGAATTGCAAAATAATAAAACTTTTTCAGGCTCTGAAGCGCTGGCCAAAATATTTCAGGGGTTGATGGCACCACACAGGAGTTTAAAACGAAAGGAATAAAGAGAAACAAAATATTTCACAATAAATTTGATAAAAGCGCGGATAACCAAAATCCTAGAAATTAATTTCGTATCACGGTCTATTAAACAACTTTAGGCATATTTCTTCTAACACTGTCGCGCACATTTGACGATTTTTTACCGCGGGGCGCAAATTTTTTTGTTTAGAAATAATTGTGATGTCGGAGGAAAATATCAATTGCTTAATGGACCTTACATGTTTTCTATTCGCAAGATTTAAAATTGTGTATAATAGAAAGATATAAATCATATGCCAGCATTATAAAACAGCTTAAAAAGAAAAATCGCATCGATATAGAACAGATTCTATTATTTATTATGGAAAATATTTAAAGGCTTTATTTCCGAACATGAATACTCTCTTCGGATTTACCTAATTATAGGTATCGATAACGCTTCTGCTGAAACAGCCTTCAGTAGGCTGAATTTCGGTAAAACTTAGCCCAATAACTAAGTGTAAGGACAGGCTGAATATCTTAACTTTGCTGTCAACTGAATCTTACTATGTCAAAAATTTAGACTTGGAAATAGTGTTGAATGAGTTCAATTTTATGAAAATAAGAAGAATGTCACTATGGTATGATAAACCTTGTCACCTCAATTACGATAACATTATGTTTCGTTTTTGTTTTGCTGTTCCGTTGGTGTATGTTTTCATTAAATAGATATTAAAGGAAGTTAAAGTTAAGATCATAGTTCATTCATTACTTCGCATTGTTTTTACGATTTGAGGCCTCAAAAAAACTACCCCTACCCCCAGAAAGGTTTGGCATACGACTGGTTCTATTATTTCTAATTTATTGCGTCAAAGAGCACATTACACTAATCATTATTTTGTGGTTGTTGACTTGTTTGTTTTATTTATATTTTCGAAAATACTAAATCTACATCATAAAAGAACTGGATGGTCTGTCATATTTCTTTTTGCGTAAGCTGGTATTTAGGTAGTTATTTGCTCCAGGCCAATCTTTTTGTTTTCTTATTTTATTATGTTCATTGTTCAGGAAGGTTTATGCGCTAAGCGGTTATAGTAGCAGTGCTTCCTTTTTTAAGAGATTTATTATGTTAAGTTAAGATTAAACGCATTAACCGAATTGCATAATTTAATGTAAGACAAAAAAATCTAACACAATTAAGTTATTTACAGTTAGGTTTTAATATCTCTTATTTGAAGGGGCCCTAAGTCCCTTTCCATTTTGAATAGCCTAGGTTAGGGGGCGTCTAATTACCCAATCTTGTTACGGATGAATAAAGGGTTAAATAAATTCTTAAATTTGGAATAGTCCTGAGTTGGCGGAAATCCCGTAACAAAATTAAGAGGCACGGCTTACTAGTTGTACGGGAGTGGGTCCCTATAGAAACAATAAAAGAAAATGGACGAAAAAAATTCAGAAAATGTAAACAAACTAAGTGCAATTTCAAGTCACGTTACCAAATAGCAGTTACTTTGAAAAGTTTTCAATACTGTCTTAAATTTTATGTGTGATAACTCGTCTAGCCTAGTTGATAAATCGTTGGACGGCGAGTATTCGAAGAGATCCTAATTACGCCGGTTTGCTGTTTAAATAGACATCCTTTCACAGACTGTTAAAAATATGGTTAAACAAAGAATGTTAAAAATTTCAATTCACAGCGTCATCTAAATCTATTTTAATATAAGCATCATCACATTTTCCTGAAAACTTGTGCATACCAATAAAAATGAAATTACAAACATCCACTCTTTTTAATTTGTCGCTAGAATAATTGAAAGGCCGTCTTCAATCTTTCAATTAAACTTACAATACCCAGGTTTTTTACCTTTAATAAACTTAACACTATACTCTAGACTAATGGTGGATGTATAATTTTATCAATATTTACAAGCGTCATGCATAAAGGTTACCAACAATCAAAAAACAATTTTTAATTTACTACGACTTACGATTACTTTCATATGCCGATATAAAATTTATGGAGCCAGAAGTGAATTAATGTGCCATTGGGTTTTCCATTTCCAATCTTTGTTGTTTTGGAATCAACCCGTCTAAATTCTATCAGTGTTATTGAATTCTGTGGAATATTTGGGGATATCACCACGTTTAACTCCCATTTGCTAATCCATAGGCAGGAATTTATTCAACTATCATCTCAACAGAGAGCCCCACATGTATCCTGGTTTGTGGCTCACGAGTAATTAATCAATTCTTTTCCGTCCACGTTCTAGAGTTTGTCACTTTCTCCCACTTCTTGAACGTTCGGTAGGGAGGGATATCATTGTATAATATTCCTATCGTGAAGAATTGTGAAGAATTACGTGAACAATGTGCGAGTCCAAATGGTTTCATCATTTGAAGATCACGTGCCCATAACTATTTCATTTTCTCAGAAATCTGAATAGATACCTTAAATATTTTTACCTTGTCTATGTTTATGTTTCTGTCAAGATTATGTGTAATGGGTTATTTGTGAGTTTTACTATAAACGCGCTGCGTTTTTTAGTAATTAACTACTTTGTACAGACATGCTCATTATACGGTCTGGGGGTTACCTTGTTGTATTACTACACGTATTTCTATGTACTGTTAACTTTTCTCAATTCTACTACAATTTGTAAAAAGTCTTTCTATATTTGGAATGTAGTTATGATATGGAACATGCGTATTAACAATTTCTCGGATATTTATTTTGTTACAGTCATTCATGCTGACAAAAGAAAGCTAAAGTACAGTAAGCAAAGGAACAGTAGGCCCGCACAGAGACCGCAACAAAACAAAGGGAAAATTTAAGACGGTAGTGCCGTGCTAGCTAAAAAATCGTAGAGTGAGATGAGTCACACATCAATAAAAATACTAAACCTCAAGAAATGAATTCAATTACAAAACCGCTAATTTAAAAACAAGCTACAAAATTTAAAAAACCAGCACGCGAGGAAAGCAATATTTTTAGAAAATAACCCGAATGACATATAGTACAAAAATGTTTACAAAATAATAAATACATTCCTGATAATTCTACAAATAACCCTGAAGGATTATCGCCGTAATAAATAAAAATTGAAGCACTTTTACCTTATCGTGTCCTTCTAGAATGGCTAGTTTATCTAAAAATGTGTTGTGGATTTTATGAAAATGAAATGAAACAGATGTGTCAAGAAACATCTATGAATAATATTTTATATATTCAAATATATCTTTCTTTTATATACATTATCTCAGTAATCTCTTGCATACACCGATATAATAAACTCTTCTCAATACAATTTACGGCTTAAGTTTTGACAGAAAATTTACCTTATGACTACTTACGTATTAAAATAATCTTCACTTAATCATCGTTAATTATATGCAAACCCCTAAACATTTCAAAATCACGCGATTTTCATTAAAAGTGTTCTGGATAATTCAAATGTTATTTATCATTATTATTATTTTTATTCTGGTTACTGTAGTTGATCAACGACGCTGTACAGGAACTTTTGTAAGGTTCAAAAGTACTTTGGGCTCTGACCTCAAAGTTGTTTATATCAAGTTATTCATTTCCGAATGAGTTTTATACATAAAAAATTAGAAACTTATTGTAACTTAACCTACTTAATAATATACCATTTGAATTTCTAGGTTTGAAACAAATTTGTACTTGTTGTTCGAACCTTCGAATTCTTCTTTTGCCTACCTGTCATCGCTTATAATTACTATTTAAAATATGGTTTCTATTAGAATTTAACTAAATCGAAAACTTCCTGGCTCTATTTAAAATTTCCATTTTTGGTCAATATTCAGACGTAGAATTACTAGTTAGTTAGCAAAGTAAATTTATTAAATATATTAAAATTAGCGTAAAACCTTGCATTAGTATTATTTTCGATTAATTGTCGCTGCAGCTTTAAAATAATTATGCTTCATAACATTATCTTCCAATTTCTATGTTATATGAGAACCTTGACAGAATTAATCAATGAATGAACTACAACTCTTGAAACTACAAGTTCAATGTCGTAGGGGTGAATGACTGACCCTTTTTAATTACTTCTGTCTTTATATACTAAAACAAACGCAGTACCTCATCTCTCGATTATGTTCTCGAAGCATAGTTACCCGCATGATACAATAATTACTCACAATTTCGTTTCCGTTTCTTGTTTAATGGCGATATTAAAGAGTTATTGCGGTCGTAAAAAGTCTTCCATTCCTTGTTGATGCATTAAAACCACTAGTTGCTATCTCTTTACAACGATTTCTATTCTATAATTAGGGCTACTAAACCTTCTATTTTATAGCCTCTATGAAGTAGTGCTTCTTTGAATTGATACGTTCATTCATACAAAATAATTAATTTGTTAATTTAATAGCTTTCAGAACAT
Source organism: Platerodrilus igneus (assembly GCA_036346225.1). Taxonomy (NCBI): domain Eukaryota; kingdom Metazoa; phylum Arthropoda; class Insecta; order Coleoptera; family Lycidae; genus Platerodrilus; species Platerodrilus igneus. Next base: position 2,519,361 of record JARFIW010000840.1, read on the forward strand.
TTCTCGAAGAAAATAACGTATTCTTTTATTTAGTTAACGTAATTTCTAAAATTCTGGATACGTTTCTTTCAATAATTGCAGCATATTATGTTCTCCATAAACAACACTTATTGTGGTATTTTTAAAAATTGATTTTCATTTTAGCAAAGCACGGATTTTGTCTTCGCATACCTTAAATAAAACAGCTCTCCATAAATTTATTTTTTAGTACTTTTAAAGTAAATGTGACTCATTTTTCAGTCTGCAATAAATACCTATACAAGGATTTTCATAATAACACTAAATGAATACATTATGTAACCTTGGAGTCAGTATTTTAAAACGTGTTCTACGGTAAATAAAAACCTATTTTATAGTGAATGAAAGATATTTTAAAAAATATCTACCCACGGATTTTGAATTACATAATTAATAAGGACTTCGTAGTTATGATTTGTAAATGCCGTAAAACTTGTATTTTCAGAAAATAATATTTTTAAACACGGATTTGATCAATGAATACTTGATGAATGCAATAAAAAACGGATTAAAGTTGCGTTTCGCTCTTAAATGGTATTACAACACTATATGTACTTAAAGCGTTATTATTTTGCACTGAAATACATTAATCTTGTTGAGGGAATACGCTTGTATGCTTATCCAGGGTAAAACCTAAATATTGAAAATTTTTACATTTCTCTGTTTTGGGTGGGTTTTTTTCACAGAATTTAGCGTTCAATGACCTCTCGTGACTTCATTATCACATTACTTTTTTCCAAATTAATATAAAAAATTCGAAATCAATCCCGCTGAGTTTACGTTGAGCGCCATATTTCTTCATTAATGAGTAATTTTTTATTTTTATTTCTAACTACATACTATATACAAGCATTTCTATTGGACTTATAATACACATGCATAATCGTTTTTTCTGTTTTTGCAGTGGCCTTTGTCTTTAATCACATTTCTTCAAAAATATCCCCCAACTCTCTTCTTCCATCATCTGACTTATCTCATTGTCCTCCTTTATTTCTTATTCAATTCTATTTACACTAGGTCTCATCAAGTTCGAAAAAAGTCTTCCCTCATAAAATACTCTCCTATAGAATATCAGTACCTTATAAAAAATATGGCCTAAAATTCTCTGAAGTTGTACCAAGACCTCCTTATCTATAATACTAACGTTATTCTGCCCACAGACAAACCCAGGTAGAATCATGAATTCTTCTTGAATTTTTTTCTTACCCAATTCACATCTTTGGATTGCCATACTATTCATACTTGCAGTTTCTGTTGTTTGGTGCTACTAAATTACGTTCCATTATATGTATCAACTGATTATTTAATTTTTTTACATTGTTCTTAATAAAATCCTCCGAAATTAATGATGCTTCAGTTCCCGTATCTATGAGTACTTTGATGATTTTATCCTCTATGTTTATATTTAACATACGCAATAAGTTTTTTTACACCTCTATTATCTTTCATATCAAATTTCACAAATTCTCCTTGATGTTCGCATTGGTTAATTTGTAAGGGTGTACTCGATTTGTATTGTATTGAAAGTCCGATCTCACCGTTGAAGGTTCTGGTCTGTTCACTATCTCCGCATATGTCCTATTGTTGCTTGTGCCATCGGTATGTAAATTTTCGCTAGCTTCCCTTCCTTGGATTACAATTCTATTCTCAATGGTACGAAATTTATTGTACTCCATTCCCAAGTATCCTCTGATCCCAGTTGCTTTTCTGTACATTCCCCTTTTCTAATGTCTGGCCATGGTAGTTTTCAGTACATTACTTCGTAGAAATGTAAATGCATTTTTGGGCTGACTCCTTAATCTGGTCTCCATCCTCCGTGGTTGGCTTATCTCATCACATCGTTGAAGATACTCCAAAATTCATCTCTATCTACAATAATCTTGTAAGGCCATACATTGCCTTACCTGTGTTCCTAAGTGTTCTGTTAAGTATTTGATCATCTGCTTGTCCTCTAATGGAAGATCAAGTTTAGCAACTCTAAATTTCTTTATGGCGTACAACTCTCTTGTCATGCCAAAATTACTGCTATATTTGCCTATAAGTAAATTGTCTCTGACTTTAAATTGCTGGTTATCACCACAGAAGTGTTTTAAAAAATAATTTCAAAGTCTTTAAAAGAGTTTAACTCTGAATCAATGCAAACCAAATCCTTGAACTACCTTTTTACATGGACCTCACAATGTTCAATTTAGTTTGTTCATTCCAACTGCCGTGTGTCAAAGTTTTCACATTGTTTAAAAATGCCTTAGGGTTAAGTTTGTTATCCGCATAAAATTTTGAATGTGGCTCCAAGGCAACACTGGATGGAGATCCATCCTATAGACCACCCAACATTAATATTAACCATATCTCTGAATTTTCAAACTTATTGACAAAGTTTCTTCTAAGATTTCCCAAATCATTTCTAAACGTTTTGAATTCTGCTTGGCAACTGTCTTCAATTTCGTTTACTTTCTAACCTCATTTCTTTATCTTTCCACTAGTTTCTTTCTAACTTGCTTCCTGATTCGCTTTTATTTGAATAATATCCTCTTTTATGTCACACTGCTCCTCTGTAATCTGGACCGCTTTTCCTCTAATTTCAAATTTCATTTCCTCTATGGTCTTATTAGTCTCTCTTAAGTCTGATGTTATCTTGTCACTCATTTCTTTAAACTTTCTTTTACTCTTCTTACTTTCTAATTTTAATTCCTGAGTACTTTTATCAAGTTTTTCACTTATTTCTTTGATAAACTTCTAACCCACTAATTATATAGTTTTCTTATTTTTCACGAATTTCTTTAATGCTTCTTTCATCTTTTTTACTGATCCATTTCTGTTCTTGCATACGTTTATTCAAACTTAATAAAAGAGTTGACCAACTTTTTCATTTAGCATTGGATGTAGTGCTTTCTTAGAAGGTCCGCCAGTGTTGAGTAGGTAATTGATAATTTGTTTATTTTCATTAATAAAAGAGCCATTGTTTTTGATTCCAGAGTCTCTTCTACATTCTGTTCCTTGTTTCCCTCAGGATCTTCCTTTTTCGGTTCCTCCAAATATACGCTTTTCCGAGAACCAATATCCACTCTTTCAGCTCTCAAACCCTCACGAATTTCTTTCATTCTTTCTGTCATTCTGAAAACCAATCATATATTCCAAAAAGAGATCTTCTACAAAATTCTACAACACGCGAAACTCTAATTTTCAGAATACTTAATCGAGTCTTTGCGTTGGGGCGCCACAAATACATGCTGTGGATCGGCTGTCCAAGCGTCAGGAGCTACAAATAATGTTATAAAGTTTACTAAAACTTCCTTGACCAATATGAGGATGCAATGGATGCTTTTGGCTAGCTCGCGACAAATATGCTGTGGCCTTTACGAAAGTGAAATGAAGCACAGAAAATTCAACGAACATTCATTAACAATCCTCTATACATTCAGAATCATCTTTCTTTAACACGCATTATCTAAGTAATCTACTTACACGCACAGATTTAAATACCGCTTACAAATGCAGTTTACAGTTTAAGTTTGGAAATATAAATTATTTTATCACTAATTGGGTAATAAACAATTTTTACCTAATACTTTTTAATAATTTGAGAACCTCAAAGTATCTCATACGTGAGTTAACGAAATCTACTTTAAAAAATTTCTGGATAATTTAAATCTATTACCCTCTCTCTCTCAGATTACTTGAACAACGACCCTGGGCAGAAATTCTTATAGGGGTTAAAATGATTCGAGCTTTGACCTCAAAATTTCTAAAATAAGCTATTCATTAACAAATAATTTTCATGCGTAAAATAAAAGATTATTCTAGCTTAATCTACTTAATAACACTCAAATATCTTTTTGGGTTACAAAAATGAACTTATACTTGCAGTTGAAAGCGTTAAATTTTTCTTTATGACTACCTGTCTTCGCATATAAAATTATCGTTTACATTTCAAATAACTGCATTGAAAAATTCTTGGTTGCAAATTTTTAGAGCTCCATTATATTTAATTTTCTATCCGTCAAAGTATACGTCTTTGAGAGTACGTTTATTTTTAATAGTTTAAGATTAGTGTGTGGCTTTGCACTAATAATTTTTGTATTGAAGCAATAACTCGTGTTGTACTATATACAATTTTTATGCCCCATAACTTATGTCTGTTAAGGGTACCCAGTAAAGTGTATGGAAAAATTGTGCGCAAGATAGTTTGCAAAAAAACACAGAAAAAGGTATGGGACGTTCAATGTGATTTTATGCCTAGAAGAGGATGTGTGGATCAGATGCTCGCAATGCAACAAATTGTCGAAAAATGTATGCATATCTGAAAGAAAATGTATACAGCATTTGTAAATCTAGAAAAGGCGCATGATTCTGTAAATAGAAGTAAATTATGGAAGGTGCTGCGTGAATATAGTGTAAGCAAGTGCTTGCTAAAATCTATCAGAGCAATGTAGAGAGGTAGTGGAGCATGTGTACGTGTGAATGGTAACATGGGGCAAAACTTTGATATTGTGAAAGATATAAGACAAGGCTGTGTGCTATCTCCATGACTGTTCAATGTATTTATAGATAAATGTATCAGACAGGCTTGCGAAGAAATGGAAGTAGTAAAAATAGGTGCTTTTGCATCCAGATAACGCTGTATTGTTGGCTGAATCGCCACACGATTTGCGACGAATGCTTGATAGGCTCTCAGAAACGTGTGAAGAGATGCACTTAATTGAAAGTGAATGGAAATAAGATAAAAGTAATGATTTTTGACAAAGGTGGCGGAATTGATGACTTTGTATGTAGTATAGCCAATAACACGATAGAGAAAGTGAATGACTTTGTGCGCCTTAGTAGAAAGTGTTTGAGTAATGGAATGCTGGATGGTGAAATAGAAAGAAAAGCAAATTTTGGAAGAAAAGTGTCTGGAAGTGTGTGGACAGTGAACATAAATAAAGGATTGAGTAGAAATGCAGAGCTGGCTATTTACACACAGTTTGTTTGTGTCAACTATTCTGTATGGAAGCGAAACTTGGGTCTAGCTAAAAAGCATGTTAGTTGCATAAATGCTGCAGAAATGAGGTACCTAAAAAGTGTGTGCAATAAAATATTGAGAAACAACGTGCCAAACAAAAGGGTGAGAGCAGAATGTGGAGTGCAAGCGATTCTTAAGGAATTGAGTGAGCGAAGCACGCTTATATGGTTTGGACATGCGAAAAAATATTAACGAGGATAGACTTACCAAACATACATATAACTTGTAGAGCTGTAAGGGGCAGAGCGCGTAAAAGATGGTTGAATGTGGTTGAGGAGATTCTGAGAGAACGACAGGTGAAAAGTGTGAGGAATAAAAGAGCATTCCAACAACAATGTACGAATGTTACAGAGGCAATGGAAATGTGTAGGGACCGAGGGATGTGGAGAAACATTGTCAATGGTGCAGAGAGTAAAAGTAATGTAGTGCGTCTAGAATTATACCGTGCATATCCCCCAGAAAGAGGTGCTTGGTTTGGTTACTCTAAAAGGAAATGCCGTGATTGGTGTTGTATGATGTAAAATAAAAATTACCGCAAATTCGCGTCCTTATCCCTTAATCAGCTGTCAGTATAAAATTTGTTACATCACAAAGGCTTTTCACATCCTTTGCTAATCAATAAAAGTAACTGTTGACGTTTTTCTCCTACAAACCTCTGCAATATAATTGCAGCTGTTAAACTCGTTATCTTATCTTATATTTTGTCGAGAAAGATTTTGAAAGTGAATGGCTAATGGAACGTTTGTAGAATCTTTATATTTAGTAATTAGCACAATAATCCAGTACGATTTAAAGCACTCTATTATTGTATTACTTGCTCAATAGTTATACCTTTGCACTGCACGTGTGTTGTACTTTTGCATATAATGACAGATATTTTAAATAGGATCCTGAAGCATATTGAATCGAACTTATCTTCTAGTAAACGCCTGCTTAACGTCCAATGAAAATGTATTTTTAGGGTCCGCAACAAACACTTTTTTGCGGAGTCCATTTCATATACACACATACTGGCAAATAGTAGTTCTTAGATGCCGCGACTACGTTCTGTTATTTTGATAAATGTTTTGTTTCTCGCTCACCTTGGAGCAAAATATCTCTACCAAGAATTTGCGCTTTACAAATAGGTTTTGATTAAGTTGTGTCAATTGCATATTTATTTACATCAACAGCTCCCACTTCCGTGCATATAAAACAGTTTTGCTTTAATTTGCTGTCCTTGAAACACAAATATTTGCCGCACCATAATCGGTCACTCTAGTGTGTAGCTAAAACTGTAGTAGTTATCAGCAAAGGTAACCACTTCTAGAATGTTCTGTAAGAGGTAATGGCACAATTTTTATAATTTCCTTTCGTTGTTTAAGTCGATCCTCTGGATTTTAATAGCTTAGGATTCATTTTTCTCATAGATTCAGCTTTAAAGTAGACGTTAACAAAGGAATTTATTTAGTCTTCATAATATGATTAGCTTGTGGTATATTTCGCAAACATTTAAGGTGATCACCCCTATTCTGACAATATTCGTAACTATAAAATTGATTTCATTCTCAATTTATGCTTCCATTTACTTCTTGTAGGTCTGTATGGACATTTAACGATCTATGCCTAGCAATTTACCAGTGAAGTGTAGTTTTCAGCCAACGATTGGGGGAACACCTTTACATACTAACCATATTTTTATCACTTGATATTCATAATTGAACTAAAATAGCATACCTTAGTAATAATAATAGCACATTCCACTGGTTGACACTTTTGTGGAATACCTAGGAATTGCTACACCAACATTTTAAAGAATTTCACAAATACAGCTCATTGACTTTTTCGTTAATTAAGATAGTCTTGAAAATAAATGCAGATTTTACAGCTATGTAGTGCCTTTGCTTTGAAGTGAATCAGAAGTATTATAGGATATCTACTTAATATTAATAATACACCAGTATTAACCCATATGTGGCTGAAGGTGGTACCCGGGTACTTTTGTGTATCAAATGTGAAATATTTCATTTTTGGTAAACCGAATCAGGTCACTATATACAAATTTCAAAATTTTTAGATATTGTGGATATATGGGGGTTGAATTTTTTTACCATGAAGGAATTCCACGAACCTCCGGTGGATGGTGGTAGCTGGGCCCCATGTGTAGTTTGTACAGGAAAACAATGAAAATTTTTGTAATAATTTATTGAATTATTAGTATTATGTTTTAATGCTATATACATGTTATTAAATATAATGCAAAAATAGTAAATGATTATTTATCCTGGCATTGACGACATTTAACTGTTGTATCTGTGTGCTGAAGGTTACCAGATGTTTACAAACGCTACATGCTTTACGAGTTTTTATTTTTATTTTCTTTTCGCTGTGATAGCACATTTTGCATATCTCTTTTACTGCAATGCGTCCAGAAGAATGTCACTCATTTATAGAATTAGGATTATATGAAACTTCCTGGCAAATTTGCAAAATACTTTTAATCGCGTTTTTAGTATACGGATTTCGTATGGCATTTTTATTTCGTTGGGGTATGGCAGGTAAAGACAAATAATGAGCGAGATCTTTTAGAAAATTTCGCATCTTATTTGTACTATTATAGATTCAAAGATTGTTGTTCGTGTGTGTGACGAAGGCAGCCAGAGCTGCTACATCGTATATGTTATAAAAAACGCTAAGGGCCAGTGACTTGTTCGCCTCTTGTTTGTATAACTACCCAGCATTTTATTCATAAAACGTTAACGCCTGACTTAGTATGGTTATAAAAAGAAGTAATTTCAGATTTTTCTTTAAGGTGTCACCCACTGCATTCATAGAGTGCATTGTCGAGAATAAAACTACAGCTTCATTTACTTTTGGGACATACGAACATAGCATGATATCTTTCTGGAACCTAAAAGTCCTAGAATAGAGACCTCTTTTCTTGCTAGCTAGAAGGACCTTAAGAATGTAGGGTCTGTTTTTTCTAAGAGTACCAACCAAAGTGAGACCAATCGATTTCAGTACGCGAGCAAGGCACAGTCATGTAAAATAATTGTCGGCGGTAATATTACGGCTCGAGTCTTTATAAAGTTGGCATAAATGCACAACAATTTTTTCACCGATGTTCACGTCTCGCTTATTGCCTGCTAATTTTTCCGTGTAAATTGACCGTTGGCATGGATAAAACGTTTTTATATCACATACCCAGAATACCTTAATTCCATATTTAGCAGGTTTAAAAGGAATGTACTGAATAAACCTTGTTCGTCCACGATAAGGACAAAGTTGCTCATCAACAATTAGGTGTTCTACGGCGAATAACACTTCAACAGATTGTGATTTAACATTAGCCAAATGTCGTTTATTGTAGCAGCTTCATCTGTTTGCACTCTATCTAGTCTTGTTATGGGGTTATTGAATTTGATGAAACGTAGAATCTCTTTGAAACCGTCTCTTTTCGTTGTTGCTTTGGGTCTAATTTCCACAATTCATCAATCATCATCATCATTAGGTCTTCAGTCCTAGAACTGGTTAGACGCGTACCATCATTGTTCCCTATTCTGAACTAACCTACAGATTTCCCTGAAATATGCACAGTTTGCATCTATAACTGTCTGATCTAGGTCTACATCTACCTCTTTTTTCCTATCTGTGCTTGTAATATATCACATACTATTCCCCAAAAATGCCTTAGAACGTATTCCGCCCTACTATTTCTCTTTTTCCCCAGATATCCTTGTTCCCCTACTATTTCTGTAACTTATTTGTTATTATCTTTGTCTGTCCATGCTATCGTCCTCATACATCTGAAGCACATCATTTCAAAAAGCTGCTACCGTTTCTCAATTTAACAGAATGACTGCCTTCAATTTGTGTTGCGACCCTCCCCAGGCAGCCAATACGCTTAACGTGAAATCAGCCGACCAACTTCTATTGGTGAATTTTATATAAATTCAATAACTTGGAATTGGAAAACATTTTTTAACATGTTTCTATTTATACAGTTGAGAGGATGGTTATTAAAGAAGTGTGCGATTGCATTATTGAAAGACTTAAGTAGTCGTTTTTTTTTATATTTTTTTTGAGGGGGAAAATTCATTATGATTTAAGTTACCTCTTTGGTAGATTTTAACATGGTTCTGAGGCGACTCTACGGCGGGTTTACACTTGACAGATACCAATGTTGTTCTATGAAGATTGTATATGGATCTGAGGCGACCCTATGGCGGGTTTACACTTGTCAGATACCAATACTGTTCAACGGAAATTGTATATGGTTTTGAGGTAACCTTATTGTGGATTTATACTTGTCAGATACCAATGCTGTTTTACAAGGATTGTTAATATGCTTATTTTTATGTAATTAGTTATTTTATGTATAATTAAAAATCATGTATGTAGGCTGTATTTCATGTTAATATTGCAAGGAAAACCCAGGAAAAACTTGCAATGCTACCTAGATATTGTGGGCATTTGATTTTCATTTGTTATTTTTTTTGTTATTTCTTTTAGTAATGGAATCCATTGTTTACTGAAAGTCACGGATTCGTTTGCAGCTCAGTTATTTTTTATGTAGGGTTATATAAGCAGCTACTTTGATTTTGCGTTTTTGGTGGTTTTCTTCTTTTTCTTCTTTTCTGCTTTTCAGGGAGTATGTGTATTCAGCTCGTTCCCTTTCTATTGTTTTCTAATTTTATACCCTATTTTACCGAGATTCAGTGAAGGAGGTTAAGCAACCTGTGGCTACCAAGATCCCCCAACACTTAGACATTTGCCGAAATAATGGTTTTCCAGTAAACCCTTTCACACACTTAACATTATTCGAGAATATTGCCCAACCAATTCTTGTAGTTACTTATAATACTCATCATGTTTAAGCACAGTTATCTTTTTGTCATTAGTTTATCCATCTTGGGATTGGTTGGATGCGTACCTCCATTGATTTCTATTCTGGGCTAGCCTACACATCTCCCTGAAACCTCTACAGCCTACATCTTTTACTATCTGTGTGCAGTAGTCTAATCTAGGGCTGCCTCTTGTTCTCTTTTTTCCTATTTCAGCTTCTAAAATATTCCGCACTATTCCCTCATGCCGTAGTATGTGGCCTATCATCCTATCTCTCCTCTTTTTTACCGTTTTCCACATATTTCTTTCTTCCCCTACCATTTTTAGTACCTCTTCGTTCTTAACTTTGTCTGTCCATGATATCTTCATCATACGCCTGTAACACCACATTTCAAAGGCTTCTTTCTACCTTTTTCTTGTCCGCTTCTCCTACTGTCCAGGCTTCACAGCCATACAGTGCTGTGCTCCACACATATGTTTTAAGCAATCTTTTCCTTGTTTCTATGTTTGTGGTCTTTGAGCACAGTAGTTGCTTTTTCTTGTTAAATGTAGCACGACCTTGTGCTAATCTTTGTTTTATATCTTTTGTGCTTTTCCCATCTTGCGTTATTTGGCTTCCTAGGTAGCAGAAATCCTTAACCTCTTGTAAGTTCGTGATAAATACTTGTATTCTTGTTCTTGATTTATTTTCCCCACCTTTGCAAACTAGAACTTTAGTTTTAGTTTTGTTAATTTTCATACCGTATCTCTCTGTTAGAACCGTTTCCACTTCATTAAGAGCAGCTTCTAACTCTTCCTTGCTAGACGCTAATACCGCTATATCATCTGCAAATCTAAGCATATCAATTTTTTGTCCCTGCATAGTAATTCCAAATGTCTTTCTGCATTGGACAGTGTTCATTGCCTCTTCTATGTACAAGTTAAAAATCAATGGGGATAGGGCACATCCCTGTCTCACCCCTTTCCTAATGTTTACTTCTCTACGTTCCTGCTCTAATTCTATTACTGCTGTTTGCTCTTTGTATAATCTATGTACTATTCGTCTATCCCTATAACTCATTCCAATCTTTTTGAGTATTTCAAACATTTTTTCCAATTTACATTGTCGAATGCTTTTTCCAGATCTACAAACCCTATATACATGCTTTCCCTTTTTCTATTGTTTTCTCCATTATCACTCTCAGAGCTAAAATAGCCTCCCGTGTTCCCCTGTTTCGCCTAAACCCAAATTGGTCTTCTCCTAGTATTTCTTCAGCTCGTTTTTCCATTCGTCTTTGCACAATTCTAGTTAATATTTTTGACACGTGTGCTGTCAAACTTATTGTTCGAAAATTTTCAAATCTATCCGCACCTTTCTTTTTTGGTATAGTTACTATGATGTTACGTTTGAAATCTTTGGGTATCTCGCCTGTCTCATACATATAGCTTACAAGTTGGAAGAGACGTTCTGTTACTGCTTGTCCAGCGGCTTTTAGAGTTTTTGCTTGCACCTTATCTGTACCCGGCGCCTTACCATTTTTCAGACTCTTTAATGCTAATTCAAACTCGTCTCGAAGTATAGGATATCCAAAGTCATCATTTTCAATGTCTGATTCCTGTTCTAATGCAGTTAGTTCCTCTCCTGCATATAAATTCCCTATATATTCTTGCCATCTACTCACTTTCTCTACGTTTTCTATAATGACGTTTCCTTGTGCGTCCCTTATATTTTTGCTATACGGTTTTATATCCTAAAATTCATTCTAATTAATTTGTATGCTTCGTCTGTCTTTCTTATTTCCATCTTAGTTTGTACTTCTTTGCACATTTCATCAATCCATTGTTCTTTAGCTTTCCTGCATTTTCGAATAATTTCCCATTTTATGGCTTTGTATCTCTGTTTTCCTGTTTCGTCTGATTTATTTTTGTATTTTCGTCTTTCTTCTATTAAATTCACGATATCCTTTGTTATCCATGGTTTCTTATTTTCTTTTTGTGTATACCCCAAAATATCTCTGGCCGCCATGTCTAGGCTGGATTTAATGTTATTCCATTCTGTTTCTACTTCCTTAGTTTCAGATATTTTCCGATATCATTCAGCAATTCATTTGACCTTTTTCGAATCTTACTTGAATATCTTTATCTTTTAGTTTCTCTAAGTCCAAGTGCCTTTTTCCGTTCCTTTTTTTCAGATTTTTAAATTTAAGTGCGGCCTTCATAATTACGATGTTGTGGTCTGTATCTATATCTGCTTCTGGGTAGCTTCTACAATCTTTTACTTGATTCCTAAACCGTGGTCTAACAAGAATGTAATCTATTTGATATCGTCCTATATCTCCTGGCATCTTCCACGTATATCGTCTTCTAGCATGATGTTGAAATAATGTGTTTGTGATGATTAAATTGTTCTTGTCGCAAAATTCTACCAGCCTATTTCCCCTGTCGTTTCTCGTGCCTAAACCAAATAAACCTGCTACCGCTCCTTCCCTACCCTCACCTACCACAGCATTAAAATCCCTGTAATTATTAAATTTTCATGTCCTTTTACGTATCTTAATATGTCTTCGATATCTTTGTAGATGGCTTCTACCTCTTCGTTACTGTAGCTAGAGGTGGGCATGTATACTTGTATTATTACTGTGTTTACCGGTTTAGATTCTAATCTAACCATGAGTACTCTTTCGTTCCTTTGTAAGTAATTTTCTACAGTATCCTATCTTTTTCCGCATAACTATCCCCACACCCAAATTTCCGTCCTCTGCTCCTGTATGAATTACCCTGAAGTCTCCACTCCAAAAATCCCCCGCCTCTGGCCACCGAACTTCGCTGATCCCTACTATGTCTAGTGATAACCTATTCATTTCGATTTTAGGTTCTCTAGCTTACCTACTTGCTTCATACTTTTAACATTCCACGCTCCGACTCGCAAAATGTTCCCGACTCTTATTTTTAACTTTCCGATCGCATCCTCCGAAGTAGTCCCCTCCCGGAGATCCGAATGGGGGACTATTTTAACTCCGGAATCTTTTACCCCAGAGAATTCCATCATGTTTGTTACAATTTAAGTACGCTGTGTACTTGGGAGATAATGTGGTGGTTTCCCGTTGCCTTCCACATCGCGGTAGTGTGTCTTAGACTGCCATACCGACCCCTATGGTCTCTGCCAATCTAAGTACCGAAAGAGCCACTGCCCTCTTTCGGGGACCTGTCTTAGTCTGGTTCCTCACTAACGACCCTACTACTTTGGTTGGACCTGTAGTTTGACTCTTTAGCTCATTAGAACGCGCAAGCCATTTCACCCGTTCTAGTAATTTAGAACTTCGACAAGGTGCAGGTCCATCCGAAATGGAATTCATCAATATGATCAGTATTTGATTTATGAAAGCCTGCCATTAATAGAATTCCCAAAAAGAAATCCAGCTTATGAACCGTAATATCTTTCCAGACTCTCAGTGACAAAGACGAATTCTTGTTGAAATTATAATAATCCCTTTTATCTTTTTGATTAGACAGCTTTATGATAATCGATTTCATTTCAGATGTCACTAATGTACAGAACGAATCTATACGTAAATACAAAGCGGTCATGATAGTTCAACACCCTAAAATAAAAATCAAGACATTAGAATGGAGCAAAATAGGTATAAGTTTTTATCTCGTTTTCGAATGATACGATCCCGTTTGAATTGAAGATGATTGTTTCTTGTTCAAAGTGGTCTTATCTTTAGCACAATAAACATTATCTGATGATGGTGTTGTAGTTTCTACCTATGACTGTATTGTAAAATCCCATTCCTTGTAGCTGTCGACTGTTACTTGTATTTCGATGGGAACCTTCTCACCAGCGCGAACATCATCGACATCTGAGACTTCGTCGCTTACTGGTTGCCCATGCTCATCTTTATACTGATAACTAAATTCTTCGTCGGACATTACATACAATCCTTCCAGGTGCTCATTCGTTGCATAAGAAACAACAATCAATAATAATTACAAAAACTGTAATTCGTATTTTTAGATATCTATATAAACATAGCTGTAGTAAGCCAACTTACTTATCTAATTGAAGATATACTGTTGAATTATACGGCAGATCAGCAACAGGGGTTCTACTTCTAGACGGTTTAGTATCAAAGGATGAATTGCTGTTAGAACTACATTAACCGCCTTTAGAAGTACTTGGAACATTATGCTGAATTTTACGCATTGTTATTATAACACTGCTAGACAGTATACCACACCACACAAGATCACAACGCAGACTAAACATCCGCATCTTCTATCATTGGAATGAATGTAAAGCGTTTCTTAGTTGACGCGATTATGATAGCACTCCTAAAATGTTATAAAATATATTGGAGTACGTGAAGTTATTTGTGTGGCCTTATTAGGGTTAAAAGTCGTAATCAATCTTTTACAGAGTGACCGAAGCACATTTAAATTCTTTCGGTTTCATTTACATTCCCAAACTGTTACAGCGTTGGACTTACTTTCATGAATACCTCTTTTTTTACGAACAACCTACTCTTTCGAAATTTCACAAGAGCTTTTCTATTTTAGATTTATAACAAATTCATTTAATGTTTGAAATACTTTGAGGTCTGTTTCTATTGTACGAAGTTTTCAACTAAAGTACATATTTAGTAGGCTAAGTTGTTTCAAATATTAAATTACTTACACTATTTCTCCGAAAACTGAAAACACTTCTCGAAGTGTCTGAGTGTCTACGTCTGGGCTCAAGTCTCCAACGAAGATATGAGAATGCTCTGAAAAAATCAATAAATAATTATTTAAAAAGTAAACCCTTTGCTCTTATATTTACAGCAACAGTTTAAAGTTTAATATAAGCAGTAAATGAATAATATCAAAGCAACCGCGCTAGTAGAGTAAAGCGTAATTCTATTAAGTATTGTTAAAAGGAACGCTAAATTATAAAAACTTCCAATCTAAGGTTACAAATAGGAGGAATATAGCAATCCTGGACCCACATTTCCTCCCAAATCCCACATTTCCTCCCACATTTACATGTAAATTCCCATAAAGAGGAAATGTGGTGGAGGGACTCCTAGGAGTAAATGCGGAGATGTAAATCCCCATAAGGAGTAAATGTGGATTGTGTGTGGAAATGTGGATGCTAAGATTCATCTCCACACACAATCCACATTTACTCCCACATCTAAACCAAATAGTTTTCTTCGTCTAACCAATGAATCTTTCGAGATAACCCTAGCTTGTTTGGTATCAATTAATATTAGAATTTTTTCAGCTACCTGAATCTCTAGGAAATTCTTAGATTGCATCATCCCCCAGAGAGCTACCCCAATTTTAAGATTTTTTACCAGCAACAATTTTCTGACCGTCCGCATAAATTTTTTAGCTATGTGACACATTAAACTAATCTAAAATTTTACGCAGAATTTGAATCTGCAAACAGATTTAAAATCAGACCATCCCTTACAAAGTTACACTTTAAAGCTCTCAAACCTCTAAATTTTGCTCTTTGCTCCTAAATCTGAACAAAATAGTTTTCTTCGTCTAACCAATACATCTTTCGAGATAACCCTACCTTGTTTAGTATCAATTAATATTAGATTTTCTCAGCTATCCGAATCTTTAGGAATTTTTCAGATTGCACCATCCCCTAGGGAGCTACCCCAATTTTAAGATTTTTTTTACCAAGATCGATTTTTGACCGTCCTTATCAATTTTTTATACATGTGGCACATCTCTCTAGTTTAGAATTTTACGCAGAATTTGAATCTGTAAATAGATTTGCAATAGGACCACCCCCTGCAAAGTTATACCTTTTTAAAGACTCTGAGCCTCTAAATTTTGCTCTTTGCTCACTCATCTAGACCAAATAGTTTTCTTTGACTACTCATTACATCTTTTGAGATAAACCTATCTTGTTTGGTATCAATTAATATTAGTATTTTCTCAGCTACCTAAATCTCTAGGAATTTTTGAAATTGTTTTCTAATGAATTTTCTCATTAAAAACCCATTAGCACTAATAGTTTTTTAATGAATTTTCTAATTAAAATCCCATTAGCACTAATTGCTTTTTAATGAGTTTTCTCATTAAAGACCAAGTGTGGACCTAGGTTAGATAAAGGAAAATTGATAGGTTGGTCAGGCCGCGGCAGGCCTAACCTATCAATTTTTCCTTATCAACCTGGTCACACTTGGTTTAATGAGAAACTCATTAAAAACAATTTATCTCAAAAGATGTAATGGTGTCAAGAAAACTATTTGGTGTAGATGAGTGAGCAAAGAGCAAATTTAGAGGCTCAGAGTCTTTAAAGGGGTATAACTTTGCAGGGGGTGGTCCTATTGCAAATCTATTTACAGATTCAAATTTTGCGTAAAATTCTAGACTAGGAAGATGTGCCACATGTATAAAAAATTGATAAGGACGGTCAGAAATCGATCTTGGTAAAAAAAATCTTAAAATTGGGGTAGCTCCCTAGGGAATGGTGCAATCTAAAAAATTCCTAGAGATTCGGATAGCTAAGAAAAATCTAATATTAATTGATACTAAACAAGGTAGGGTTATCTCGAAAGATGCATTGGTTAGACGAAGAAAACTATTTGGTTCAGATTTAGGAGCAAAGAGCAAAATTTAGAGGTTTGAGAGCTTTAAAGTGTAACTTTGTAAGGGATGGTCCGATTTTAAATCTGTTTGCAGATTCAAATTCTGCGTAAAATTTTTGATTAGTTTAATGTGTCACATAGCTAAAATTTATGCGGACGGTCAGAAAATTGTTGCTGGTAAAAATCTTAAAATTGGGGTAGCTCTGGGGATGATGCACTAAGAATTTCCTAGAGATTCAGGTAGCTGAAAATTCTAATATTAATTGATACCAAAAAGCTGTATCTCGAAAGATTCATTGGTTAGACGAAGAAAACTATTTGGTTGATGAGAATGTATTGTGTGAGATGAATCTTAGCATCCACATTTCACACACAATCCACATTTACTCTTATGGGATTTAATCGCATTTATCAGAGTCCTCCACCAATTCTCCTTGGAATTTACATGTAATGAAGGAAATATGGATTTGGAAGGAAATGTGGGCCCAAGATTGCTATATTCCTCCTACTCACATCAATGCAAAGGTATGCGACTTTTTGTAGATTTGATACATAATAGTACTTACTATAAAATGGGAAACCGATTCTGGAAGAGAATGATTTAATTGTTTTTCTTATAAGGTAAGACGCAGAACTTTACATTTTACCCGAAGAAGCCGAAATATAAACTGCATGAGACTGTTTGTTCTAGAACAATTTATTTCTACCGATGTCGAGGCATGAAAGCTATAAACACACACGTAGTTTAAAGGCGGCATTAGAACCAAAAATGTACTGTGAAAATTTCTTGTACGATTTAAGCCTTAAGGTTTTAAAAATCAATGGGGGTTACGAACTTCGAGTCTGGCACCAATAAATTTATAATTTAAGTCAAATACCTTAATTTAGTATTGGAAATAAAAAATGCGTGAGAAAGGCCAACAAATGTTGGATAGCAAACTTGATGTTCCTAAGTTACACTATTTCAGAAATTATTGACACTGTTTAGGACGAATTTCTTTTTGTCTTATATTGTAGCGTATTTAATTTGCCCATTATTTATTTACACTAAATTATAGGTGCAATACACCAAGCATGCTTTATGCGTTATCTATATTCATAATTCATATTATACATAATAGAATATTTAATTTTTATGGTTCTTCTATATTAGAGTATCTGTGTAATATAAATGTATTTCGTTTAGTAGCTATAGGAATTTTGCAGCGCATGCATCTTCCAATCGCTAACGGCGAGTCGTTGGAGATTATCAACGTTCGTTTTGGGGAGTCGCAGCCACGCTATCAAGCCGTCAAAATGTTTTCGAAATAAGAAACCTGCGACCTGCGATTAGCAACAGGTGCTTGAAGATTTCCAAGTCATGGTTGACTTGAAAATTTATAATAACTTAAATTAATGCGCGACGTAAAGTAAAGAAAAAAACAAGCACAAACGTAAAGCAGGAAAGAATATAGCAATAATTTTATTTCATATATTGGTGTGTTTCAAGATTTAGAAATCACGAACATGTGGTCGCAGTTGATACTGTTCAGGAAACTTGTTAAAGCTTCTTAAAATTAGAATGTGTAACGGGCAATTTTTAATGGCTACATTACTCAATTCGTAAACACATTTCTGCAACTACTATCTCTATGTTTGAATTTATTAACTCGTTTGCGAATAATCCCTTCATATTATAGTACGCGAGTATCGACTTTCTACAATTCGATAGTGTGGTTAGGTGATCGAGATTATAACACATCCTTAAATAAAATGCGTCGTATTATAATGAATTATAAATTGCATCGTTCTTGTCTAACCGCTGATATAAATGTTGTTCCTTATGCGAATATACGAGTCTAGATAAGAGTCGATACGCGGCGGTTGTGATAACAACGAATGAATATAGATGAGCGGTTGGTAGTTTGTGCTTGGTTACTATATGTGAGTTACGTTAAAAATGCGGTTTCCTTGTTGCTTTCCTAATTGTGTTTTTAGTTGTCTTTCTTGTGAAATGAAAAGTTGTATATTAACTGTAGCAGTGTAGTTCTAATGCCTTTTAAAGGAAATATGCTTTATATGTAACGTGTTTGGTCGACGCACGTGTGTTTTAAGGACATTGGACTGACGGTTTTACTTTAGTGATACACGTGCCTTACTAATTGTTGTTTTTTGTTGGTGCTTTGTCTTTTGATATTTAAACGGTGTGTGCGATCTAGTTTTCGTGGTCCCTTTTGTTTATCAGGGTAAGTGCAATAAACTTGTACAGAATTCTTAAAGGAGCCACTTTAGTCAGGTTTTAAACTCCCTAAAACATTTACAAAATGGAATTGCAGAAGTGTTTAACTCATTCCGTATTAATGATATGTGAAATTTACCTTGCATTTACTAAGTAAATAAAATATGAACATTCTTTTTTTTAAAAGACGAGATTGTGAGAGTGATCGTGCTTTTAAATGTTTCACCGTATTCAAACAATGCCTGTACCAACTGAAATTAGCTTCAGAAGTTGACGAAGTTCTTTCTGCTGAAGCAGATCCGCAATACGGAAAATTCTTGACGGATGTTTGGATCGGAATTATACTAACTGTAATTGTTCTTAGTTGCGTGTGTTGCATGTGTTCCTGTCTGTTGTACCACAACTTCCACCCCCGCGAATAGACTGTGAATCTTTGCCAAGCTACACCAGGGCATCCGGCTTACCAAGTTTCAAGTTGATAATGGGATGGAACCATGGACACCCCATACTCTACCAGCTACAACTGCAAGGCTATCAGTAGCCGAACTGGTACAATTCTATAGAAACTCTTCCTGTGCTCCTGGTTGTGTAAGTTGAACTATTTCATACTTGTTATTACTGTAAATATCTATCCGTTTGTTTTGCAATATTCTTCGTCGTACTGATACCTTTTACAATAGACTTGCCTGCTATTAAGAAAAAAAAAAGAAAGAAAAAAAACAATCAATACTACTTAATTACTCATATCAATTGTGACTTACCTATTTATCTTTTGTTAACTTTTTATCTGACTTATGTTTAATTGGTGTGTGAGGAAACGTTTCTGCTACTCCCCAATATTACCTCACTTTGTACTAAAGATTTGTTATATTGCTTTTAACGTTGTTATATTATACAGATTATCCCAACAGTTTTTTTTCCATTCTACATAGTACTGAATAACTTAGACTTTTCATTACTGCTATGCTTTTTCTTTATTTCAGGTTTGCAGGACTACTTTCTTTTATTGCAGGTACTGTTACTAACTCCTTACCGCCGCATACATCATAGGTCAGTCTGCTTTCTACAACCCCCCCTACTCTCCGATTGAGCCGGGTCATTGCTTTGACTTTCTTTGTGTTACGTAGCATAAATTTGGCGCTCAACGTGGCTGCCACGAAAAAAAACGTAACAGGAATTTTTGGCGCCCAACGTGGGCTAGATTTTGTTTGATTGGCCCGATATTATTTTTTCTTCATTCTCGTTTGCGGCTCGACTTTTTTTTTTAGGGGCTGTACTACCAACGTAGGGCTCGATTTTTTTTGAGGGGCCTGATTTTTTTGATTTGCTCTTGATTTTCTAAATTTTTTTTTATGACCTTGATTTTTTTTGGCCTTTATTTTTTTTTTTGGTGTATCGGTTCGATTTTCTTTTCTGCCTATATTGGCTGGCTCTAATTTTTTTGTGGTGTAGTCTTGATTTTTTTCTCTTCCTTCGCTATATAGAAATTCCTTGATGTTAATTTTTTGGTCAATTATCAAAGTTGTGTTTTCGCTGGTAATTTGGTTTTGGAAAACACTTGCGCCCAAGTTTTCTTTACACCACCTTTTTCTTCTTTTCTTCACGTCACTTTCGCTACCTTACTTAAATACAATCCTAATGTCCCCTGATCTAGATCTGTTGTCCTTTTGACTACGCAAACGCCGCAAATTTCGTCCGTAATCCACTCGTCTCCCTACGTTATACGATTACTTTAACTCATTAGCTTTATCTGTGATATTTGACATATTTCGTAGTATTGTGTGATGACTTTTATTTTTTTTTTCTTCTACTCTTTCCGGGTTTTCTTCCATTCCACATTCCTGTCCATTTTTTTTTCCTGACTGGTTTTCCTTGCGGTTGGTTGAGGTACTGACTTCGATTACTCGTTGTATCTGCTCCTGTGGTAGTTGCTCTTAGGCCTACTTTCTGTCCTTTAGGAAACACGACTTAGTCGACTTTTGGGTCTATTAGCAGATTACTTTTCTTATCTGGTTGTATTATACGACTTTTTTTTTCTTTCTTGATACCACAGTTGAAGCCTTTTGTTACTTTTTCCAGTTTTCCGTTTGTCGTTCCCTAGCTTACTTGAGACTTGACACTTGTGTCTTATGTTGGTTATTGCTGTTGGTTTTCTTTCTCGCTACTTTTCTTTTCTTTTGGTTTCTGCGCGCGAAATCAATTTCTTGAGGTTGGAAACTGTGCTGTTTCTTTTCTAAAGAGACATCCGTCCTTTGACGAATCAATTGGCAGCGTTTATGCCTTTACACCTTGGTCCTCTTCGATTGGTACTACTTACCTATCTTTCCCTGTGGATTTCTTTACTCTTAGTTTTGTTTGACATTTTGGTACTTCGAGCCGGAATTTTTTTTTGTGTGTTGGTTCTGATTGGATTGGTATAGTTTTTCGTTTTCCTTGTCGAGTCCGTTTGTTGTTTCGTATTCCTATTCATATTTTTGTAGCTAGCTCATCCCGTGACTTTTTCTGCTGGCTAGTTCTACCATTTGTTCACTATTTGACTATTATAGTCGCTTTCTACATCCATTCCCTGAGGTACGCTTCAGATCTATTTTCTTTTCCTTTAGGAATTTTGACTTGGTCGCTTCTGTAGATCTGTTAGCCATACTCTGCTTGAGTAATCGTTTCATACGAATTTGTGTTACCTCAGTTGGAAGTATTCTAGGTTGTGTACTAGCTTGCCTTTGTCCTTTACTTTGTCTTGGTTCTTTCTTTGCTGCACACTTGAGGGTGACAGTTTGGCTACGAGTTTTCTACCTCGTTTTTTTTCTTTTCTCTTGGTTTCTCCGCGGGAAACCAAAACTTTTCTTTGAGGTGGAAAACAGAAATGTCCCTTTTGGGGGACATCCGTTTTTTGACGATTTTGAAAGTAGCTAAGACCTTTAATCCGCATTGGGTGTTTACTTAATGCTTTCTTTACCTATTCTGTCGTTGTTGGTTGCGATAGATGACTTTGTCTTCTTTTAAACAATGTTCCTTTTCTTATACTGGTTTTGGTCCTTCGAGCCGGATAAAATTTTTTTTGTTGTTGTTGTTTGGTTCCTTGTCTGTCGTTTTTTTCTTTCACCCCGACGTCTTTATTTTGCTAAGGGGGAATCTGTAACGGGCAATTTTTAATGGCTTAACCTTGCTACATTACTCAATTCGTAAACACTTTTCTGCAACTACTATCTCTATGTTTGAATTTATTAACTCGTTTGCGAATAATCCCTTCATATTATAGTACACGAGTATCGACTCTCTACAATTCGATAGTGTGGTTAGGTGATCGAGATTGTAACACATCCTTAAATAAAATGCGTCGTATTATAATGAATTATAAATTGCATCGTTCTTGTCTAACCGCTGATATAAATGTTGTTCCTTATGTGAATATACGAGTCTAGATAAGAGTCGATACGCGGCGGTTGTGATAACTACGAATGAATATAGATGAGCGGTTGGTAGTTTGTGCTTGGTTACTATATGTGAGTTACGTTAAAAATGCGGTTTCCTTGTTGCTTTCCTAATTGTGTTTTTAGTTGTCTTTCTTGTGAAATGAAAAGTTGTATATTAACTGTAGCAGTGTAGTTCTAATGCTTTTTGAAGGAAATATGCTTTATATGTAACGTGTTTGGTCGACGCACGTGTGTTTTAAGGACATTGGACTGACGGTTTTACTTTAGTGATACACGTGCCTTACTAATTGTTGTTTTTTGTTGGTGCTTTGTCTTTTGATATTTAAACGGTGTGTGCGATCTAGTTTTTCGTGGTCCCTTTTTGTTTATCAGGGTAAGTGCAATAAACTTGTACAGAATTCTTAAAGGAGCCACTTTAGTCAGGTTTTAAACTCCCTAAAACATTTACAAAATGGAATTGCAGAAGTGTTTAACTCATTCCGTATTAATGATATGTGAAATTTACCTTGCATTTACTAAGTAAATAAAATATGAACATTCTTTTTTTTAAAAGACGAGATTGTGAGAGTGATCGTGCTTTTAAATGTTTCACCGTATTCAAACAATGCCTGTACCAACTGAAATTAGCTTCAGAAGTTGACGAAGTTCTTTCTGCTGAAGCAGATCCGCAATACGGAAAATTCTTGACGGATGTTTGGATCGGAATTATACTAACTGTAATTGTTCTTAGTTGCGTGTGTTGCATGTGTTCCTGTCTGTTGTACCACAACTTCCACCCCGCGAATAGACTGTGAATCTTTGCCAAGCTACACCAGGGCATCCGGCTTACCAAGTTTCAAGTTGATAATGGGATGGAACCATGGACACCCCATACTCTACCAGCTACAACTGCAAGGCTATCAGTAGCCGAACTGGTACAATTCTATAGAAACTCTTCCTGTGCTCCTGGTTGTGTAAGTTGAACTATTTCATACTTGTTATTACTGTAAATATCTATCCGTTTGTTTTGCAATATTCTTCGTCGTACTGATACCTTTTACAATAGACTTGCCTGCTATTAAGAAAAAAAAATGAAAGAAAAAAAAACAATCAATACTACTGAATTACTCATATCAATTGTGACTTACCTATTTATCTTTTGTTAACTTTTTATCTGACTTATGTTTAATTGGTGTGTGAGGAAACGTTTCTGCTACTCCCCAATATTACCTCACTTTGTACTAAAGATTTGTTATATTGCTTTTAACGTTGTTATATTATATAGATTATCCCAACAGTTTTTTTTCCATTCTACATAGTACTGAATAACTTAGACTTTTCATTACTGCTATGCTTTTTCTTTATTTCAGGTTTGCAGGACTAATTTCTTTTATTGCAGGTACTGTTACTAACTCCTTACCGCCGCATACATCATAGGTCAGTCTGCTTTCTACAACCCCCCCTACTCTCCGATTGAGCCGGGTCATTGCTTTGACTTTCTTTGTGTTACGTAGCATAAATTTGGCGCTCAACGTGGCTGCCACGAAAAAAACGTAACAGGAATTTTTGGCGCCCAACGTGGGCTAGATTTTGTTTGATTGGCCCGATATTATTTTTTCTTCATTCTCGTTTGCGGCTCGACTTTTTTTTTTAGGGGCTGTACTACCAACGTGGGGCTCGATTTTTTTTGAGGGGCCTGATTTTTTTGATTTGCTCTTGATTTTCTAAATTTTTTTTTATGACCTTGATTTTTTTTGGCCTTTATTTTTTTTTTTGGTGTATCGGTTCGATTTTCTTTTCTGCCTATATTGGCTGGCTCTAATTTTTTTGTGGTGTAGTCTTGATTTTTTTCTCTTCCTTCGCTATATAGAAATTCCTTGATGTTAATTTTTTTTGGTCAATTATCAAAGTTGTGTTTTCGCTGGTAATTTGGTTTTGGAAAACACTTGCGCCCAAGTTTTCTTTACACCACCTTTTTTCTTCTTTTCTTCACGTCACTTTCGCTACCTTACTTAAATACAATCCTAATGTCCCCGATCTAGATCTGTTGTCCTTTTGACGACGCAAACGCCGCAAATTTCGTCCGTAATCCACTCGTCTCCCTACGTTATACGATTCCTTTAACTCATTAGCTTTATCTGTGATATTTGACATATTTCGTAGTATTGTGTGATGACTTTTTTTTTTTTTTCTTCTACTCTTTCCGGGTTTTCTTCCATTCCACATTCCTGTCCATTTTTTTTTCCTGACTGGTTTTCCTTGCGGTTGGTTGAGGTACTGACTTCGATTACTCGTTGTATCTGCTCCTGTGGTAGTTGCTCTTAGGCCTACTTTCTGTCCTTTAGGAAACACGACTTAGTCGACTTTTGGGTCTATTAGCAGATTACTTTTCTTATCTGGTTGTATTATACGACTTTTTTTTTCTTTCTTGATACCACAGTTGAAGCCTTTTGTTACTTTTTCCAGTTTTCCGTTTGTCGTTCCCTAGCTTACTTGAGACTTGACACTTGTGTCTTATGTTGGTTATTGCTGTTGGTTTTCTTTCTCGCTACTTTTCTTTTCTTTTGGTTTCTGCGCGCGAAATCAATTTCTTGAGGTTGGAAACTGTGCTGTTTCTTTTCTAAAGAGACATCCGTCCTTTGACGAATCAATTGGCAGCGTTTATGCCTTTACACCTTGGTCCTCTTCGATTGGTACTACTTACCTATCTTTCCCTGTGGATTTCTTTACTCTTAGTTTTGTTTGACATTTTGGTACTTCAAGCCGGAATTTTTTTTTGTGTGTTGGTTCTGATTGGATTGGTATAGTTTTTCCTTTTCCTTGTCGAGTCCGTTTGTTGTTTCGTATTCCTATTCATATTTTGTAGCTAGCTCATCCCGTGACTTTTTCTGCTGGCTAGTTCTACCATTTGTTCACTATTTGACTATTATAGTCGCTTTCACATCCATTCCCTGAGGTACGCTTCAGATCTATTTTCTTTTCCTTTAGGAATTTTGACTTGGTCGCTTCTGTAGATCTGTTAGCCATACTCTGCTTGAGTAATCGTTTCATACGAATTTGTGTTATCTCAGTTGGAAGTATTCTAGGTTGTGTACTAGCTTGCCTTTGTCCTTTACTTTGTCTTGGTTCTTTCTTTGCTGCACACTTGAGGGTGACAGTTTGGCTACGAGTTTTCTACCTCGTTTTTTTTCTTTTCTCTTGGTTTCTCCGCGGGAAACCAAAACTTTTCTTTGAGGTGGAAAACAGAAATGTTCCTTTTGGGGGACATCCGTTTTTTGACGATTTTGAAAGTAGCTAAGACCTTTAATCCGCATTGGGTGTTTACTTAATGCTTTCTTTACCTATTCTGTCGTTGTTGGTTGCGATAGATGACTTTGTCTTCTTTTAAACAATGTTCCTTTTCTTATACTGGTTTTGGTCCTTCGAGCCGGATAAAATTTTTTTTGTTGTTGTTGTTTGGTTCCTTGTCTGTCGTTTTTTCTTTCACCCCGACGTCTTTATTTTGCTAAGGGGAATCTGTAACGGCAATTTTAATGGCTTAACCTTGCTACATTACTCAATTCGTAAACACTTTTCTGCAACTACTATCTCTATGTTTGAATTTATTAACTCGTTTGCGAATAATCCCTTCATATTATAGTACACGAGTATCGACTCTCTACAATTCGATAGTGTGGTTAGGTGATCGAGATTGTAACACATCCTTAAATAAAATGCGTCGTATTATAATGAATTATAAATTGCATCGTTCTTGTCTAACCGCTGATATAAATGTTGTTCCTTATGTGAATATACGAGTCTAGATAAGAGTCGATACGCGGCGGTTGTGATAACTACGAATGAATATAGATGAGCGGTTGGTAGTTTGTGCTTGGTTACTATATGTGAGTTACGTTAAAATGCGGTTTCCTTGTTGCTTTCCTAATTGTGTTTTTAGTTGTCTTTCTTGTGAAATGAAAAGTTGTATATTAACTGTAGCAGTGTAGTTCTAATGCCTTTTGAAGGAAATATGCTTTATATGTAACGTGTTTGGTCGACGCACTTGTGTTTTAAGGACATTGGACTGACGGTTTTACTTTAGTGATACACGTGCCTTACTAATTGTTGTTTTTGTTGGTGCTTTGTCTTTTGATATTTAAACGGTGTGTACGATCTAGTTTTCGTGGTCCCTTTTGTTTATCAGGGTAAGTGCAATAAACTTGTACAGAATTCTTAAAGGAGCCACTTTAGTCAGGTTTTAAACTCCCTAAAACATTTACAAAATGGAATTGCAGAAGTGTTTAACTCATTCCGTATTAATGATATGTGAAATTTACCTTGCATTTACTAAGTAAATAAAATATGAACATTCTTTTTTTTAAAAGACGAGATTGTGAGAGTGATCGTGCTTTTAAATGTTTCACCGTATTCAAACAATGCCTGTACCAACTGAAATTAGCTTCAGAAGTTGACGAAGTTCTTTCTGCTGAAGCAGATCCGCAATACGGAAAATTCTTGACGGATGTTTGGATCGGAATTATACTAACTGTAATTGTTCTTAGTTGCGTGTGTTGCATGTGTTCCTGTCTGTTGTACCACAACTTCCACCCCCCGCGAATAGACTGTGAATCTTTGCCAAGCTACACCAGGGCATCCGGCTTACCAAGTTTCAAGTTGATAATGGGATGAAACCATGGACACCCCATACTCTACCAGCTACAACTGCAAGGCTATCAGTAGCCGAACTGATACAATTCTATAGAAACTCTTCCTGTGCTCCTGGTTGTGTAAGTTGAACTATTTCATACTTGTTATTACTGTAAATATCTATCCGTTTGTTTTGCAATATTCTTCGTCGTACTGATACCTTTTACAATAGACTTGCCTGCTATTAAGAAAAAAAGAAAGAAAAAAAACAATCAATACTACTTAATTACTCATATCAATTGTGACTTACCTATTTATCTTTTGTTAACTTTTTATCTGACTTATGTTTAATTGGTGTGTGAGGAAACGTTTCTGCTACTCCCCAATATTACCTCACTTTGTACTAAAGATTTGTTATATTGCTTTTAACGTTGTTATATTATACAGATTATCCCAACAGTTTTTTTTCCATTCTACATAGTACTGAATAACTTAGACTTTTCATTACTGCTATGCTTTTTCTTTATTTCAGGTTTGCAGGACTAATTTCTTTTATTGCAGGTACTGTTACTAACTCCTTACCGCCGCATACATCATAGGTCAGTCTGCTTTCTACAACCCCCCTACTCTCCGATTGAGCCGGGTCATTGCTTTGACTTTCTTTGTGTTACGTAGCATAAATTTGGCGCCCAACGTGGCTGCCACGACAAAAAACGTAACAAATGGCTAATGGTGTTGTTTGCAGCTGAGAAATTTCTAATGGAATCTCTTAGCGAAAATTAAATGCAGTTTGGTTCGTTATTTAATTTAAGTTTAAATTTTCTTTGTATGTCTATAAGATGTCGTTGGTCTTTGTTGAACAGATGGTCATGGAAACACTTTGTTTGCTGTGTCGTTTGTGACTTGTTTCACATTCGATCATTTATAAACCAGTATGTTACAAACCGTAGTTGAATTCTGTTTGGTTAGATTTACAGTTAGTGGCTTTGTCTACATTTAAACGTCAGATAAATTTGAAATTCTTACCCTTAAAGGATAACCTCATCGTAGTTTTTCTTTAACTCAAATTTAACATTTTTCTAATCTTGAAGTTAGTTTTTAGAAATTTATTATAGAGATTTAAATTTATTTAGTAATAAATGCAGTGTTTACATTGTTCATACAAAATTAGATCTTTAATATAGAAAGTGTTTAATAAGAAATAGCAGTGAACTTTTGTTTAATCCTTATTTTTTGAAACACAATAGATTATATCTTACTTCTTTGCAAATTTAAATACAAGTTGAGTGCTTATAATGAATGTAATCTACCAGATAAGATCTTCCCAGGATAGAAATGATGTTTAAAAGCACTATCCTTACAAATTTTTACAAGTTTAAATACCTAAAAGGTGTAAATAGACTTATGTTTAGAGAGCCGCCTTTTGCTTTAAAAAGACATAATATAGATTTCGTTATATAAATATCATTGTTGTTAATTTACATGTTAAAAACCATGATTATCGAAAAAGAAGTTTTTTTGCTACGTTATACAATTAGATAAAACATTTAGACTTTTATTTTCGTCAAACGCGAGTTGCATATCCCCAAATTATAATATATATGTAATTAATGGAACTATTAAGAATTAAGAATTATTAAAACTTAAGTTAGATGCAACAACGTAAAACTGAAGACATAATAAAAAAGTTAATAAAAGTTCGCAAGCCAAACAGTGAGAACGGAAACAGACATAGTATTCTAGAGGTAACGTGATCCTGCAGGTGCAGGTCACAGTAGGTTATAAGACAGCAATTATTAGAATTAAGACTGTTACTTTGTATTGCATAAATTAATAAAGAAAATAGCAGACATGAGCTCTGCAGTTCCTACAAGCAATGTGAGTGGCAGGGATGGCATAAATACCCTCGAGAGCCCATGACGGCCAGTCAGTCTAAAGTTTCTCAACTTTAACATTGTTGTTAGTTCAGCTACTCACCGTAATTTTAGTTAATCTAATTAAAGTGAATTTCAACTTAGAATTACTTCGATCTCCAAACGTTAATGAATATAACGTACTTGTAAATCAAAAATTAATTGTAATTTTAGTATATAATAAATTTGATAAAAGAACTTTTTTGGAAAAGCTTTTTAAAAAGTCGCTCCAGGAAGCCGAAATCTATCTCGTGATCAAATATAAAAATATATAAATTGAACGTCTGATTAACAATTCCACGTCCGCCCTTAGGATATTGCCTTGCTCTTAACTTGTATATCTTAGGATTTAGTGGCGCTCATTTAACTTTGTTTAGATTTTGTTTAGAAACAAAAATCAACTTCCCCTCCCATTTCTTATTACTCTACCTAGGAATAGACCCCTAGCCATGTCGAAAGATGTCCCTTTCTTCGATTTTCTGTGAAGGAAGCGAAAGGCCCTTAGCGCTCTAATTCGAATTATTAGAATCGTGTTTCTCGTGACTAACGTGCTAGAGCAAGAAACCGTTACACTAGCGCTCAAAAAAAGAAGAAGTTACACTGCCGCCCAACGCTAAAGAGCGAGAAAGAAAAAAGGTTTCACTAACGCTGACGTTGTCTGGTGCTTCAAAATTTGTTTCGCACAGTTATGTCTTGACTTCGAAATTTGTTCCGCTCAGCTGTGCTTTGGCTTTAAAATTTGTTTCGCTCAGTTGTGTTTTGTCTTCGAAATTTGTTTCGCTCAGTTTTGTTTTGGCCTCGAAGTTTATGTTTCGCTTTGATTTTCTTTAGCCCAAGATTTATTTTAGTCAAATTATGTATTCGACTTTTGATTTCGTTTTGGCCAAAGTTTATTTTAACAAATAAATCTGAAAAATTTCAAATGGTTTGTTTACTTAAAGAGGAATTAGAGTATCAACTCAAAATTCGTGGTGTAACATGTGAAAGACCAGTAATTGAGAAAATAAAAATTTTAGGAAGATTGTTAGCTAAAGAAGCTGATAAGTCTGGTTGTTTAATTAATCTCCCAGGTCATGAGGTAGATTTCCCAACGGAAAGCACAAAGGTTTCTATTTAGGTTGAGTCAGTTCAAAATGTCTTGTCGGAATTCGACCGTGACCCATCATATTCTATTTTTAAAAGAGTTTGTTTAAGATTGTATCACCTTTCAAGTCGTGTTAAACGTATGAAGATTCCTTTAATAAATTTGGAGAGAGCTGTTAAGTTTAGAAATGAAACTTTAGCAACCACGCTTACCTTAGAAGCTGAGTTGTATGATAAAGTCAATAAAAGTACAGAATCCACTAGCCTTGATCGGTGTATTTTAGTATCATTTTCAGTTAATAGTGTACCTACTCACACCCCCTTTGCCTACAGGTTCGTGGTCCGTAAAGTTTTCAGGAGACCCTAAACAACTATGTTCATTCTTAGATAGAGTTAGTGAGTTAGCATAATCTCGTAAGGTATCCGAGGCTGATTTATATGGGGCTGCCTGTGAATTATTTGCGGGGAACACTTTAATTTGGTTTAGGAGTGTAAGGAATTCTTTGAAGGATTGGAGTTCTTTAGTAGAGCGCTTAAAGGGAGATTTCTTACCTGGTTTTTAAGATGAAGAAACTTGGCGAAAAAATTAAATACCGTCATCAAAGAGAGGATGAAAGTACTGTTTTATTGTTGCGCATATGCAGACTTTGTTTAGTAGACTCACCAATGAGCCAACTGAAGTAACTAAAGTTAAGATGATAAGAAAAAATTTGGTTCCCGATTTTATTTCAGCACCTGCGTTGTCGGATGTTCAGGTTGTGCCTACCTTAGTAAAGCTGTGTAAGAAATTAGAAAAAGCTTCTTTGATGAAACAAAGGTCTGTTTTGGAGTATTCTAGTAATTCGGCAATTGTAAACAACACTTGAAAAATAATCGTTTTGCTTTGGAGGAAAAAATTGACGCAGTTAAGAATAAGTTTCATAAAAATAAATCGCCCCTCCATAAAGTACACGTAGTTGATCATGATGGAACGGTTCGCGAGGTGGTTATTTGTTCAGAAATTGTAGAGCAAGTAGAAAAAATTTTTATTATGGATGTTGTCGAAAAGATGTTAGGGCAACTTTGTGTCAGCAGTGTTCAAAAAACAAGTAAAGCGGCAGTTGCACGGTAGTCGGCATCCTGTTTCACGCAAAGAGGCTACTGTTATGTTGTGTAAACAATAAAAAAAATTTTGTAGAGAGAATTGCCAAAATGGCTTCAGGTTGTAAAAAACTATTGTCGAATTTCTTTTAAGAGTAAGGCTAATTCCTTGTTTGTAGAGAAGATTTGTGATAATCGGCCTTACATTGCCGTAAAATTATTTGGTAGGCATATAACCGGTCTACTGGATTCCGGATGTACTACTTATGTGGTTGGATCTTTAGCTCTCCCAACAATTGAAAAGCTAAATTTTAAATTAGTAGTTCAGAAAAGACAAGTTTCGCTACAGCAGATGGTGCAGTGAAGTCTGTTTTAGGTTCGATCAACTTACCAATTTGTGTGGATAATGATTATCGTATTTTCAACGCATTGATAGTTCCGTCTCCGTTACATACCTTTATATTTGGTAGTGATTTCGCAAAATTATTTGTGGTACTTGCAGACTTCAAAAACGATAAATGGTTTCTTCACAATGCGATTGAGAATGGTGTTGCGTATTTAGGTTAATCTTCTATCTCTTTGAGCTATATTGATTATTTCTTTGATTTACATTACCTTACGGATATTCAGCGTGTACAAGCATAAGAGGCGATAGATTCGTTCAATGAAATTATCAATTATCATAATCATGCCCTTTATACCTTTATTTCTAGATGAAGCATACTTTGCCCAACATAAACTTGATTGAATCCATTTTGACTAGATGTTTTATATACGGTGTGTGCTTCTTTTTAATTCTGGTGTACATGAAATATCTAGCAAGGCGACTGCAATCACGTTTATACAGGACGGAATATGCGGTGTCTAAAAAAAGTTTAAAGGGTATAAGTATAATATAAGTAATAGTATGGCACAGACAAAGCACAAGGCGCAATTCGGTCATAAATTTGAGTACAGTAAAAACTGTAATTAATAAAAAGAAACGTGAATTGCTGGAAATGATCTGCCTAGCTGAAAACCCAACAACTGTAGATAATAAATCTGACAACAGAAGCATTAGTAAAATATACATGAACTAAATAGATATAGAATGTGTTGCGGTTCCGTCTTACATACACAATTAGAGTATTGGACAATAAACACTTCACAAAAATTAATTAATATGTGTTTAATATTTAATGTTTTAATAATATGATTAAAAACGCTTTGTTTGTAAAAAGTAAATTTTAAATAATAATAGTGTTATGAATGGTTACTGCTTTAAGTTTTATATACGAAATATGGATAAGTTATACAATAATATTATAGTGTTTCCGCAACCGCCGCAGGAGGCTCCGACTTCTCAGACACGACCGACGCAGACACAGGCGCCTTCTCTATCTCCCCTACCTCCTCCTGTGTCCAAAACATAACGTCCTACAAAACGACTTTAAACTTTTCCCCCCAACAGCGCCCTGAGCTTGCGACCTAGCTAACTCCAACCTTCTTCCGTGGCAACGGCTTCTCGTCTCGGTCGACCACCATGCTTACAAAGCTAACGTCAAAATAATAATCAACAAAAAACGCAAATCAAAACACGACCTGACCGTTACGACGCTAAATGAACACAAACGTTGGTAAAGTAAAAATACTTTAATTAAAAATTAACCCTAAACAACCCTGTATTTATTTATTTAATTAAACTTAAAACCGCCAAATTAAATTTCAAATTTAACAAAAATACGATAAACACTAAACGTGAAAATAACAAATACGACCAAATAAAATCGCTAGTCCAATAAAAATAACTCGATTAAAAATAAACCGTAAACAACACTATTTATTTATTTTATATTTTTTAAACCGCCAAATCAAATTTAAATAAGCTAATTACTTCAAAATATCAACTTTATAAAATACTGCGCTTGAAATCTAAATATAGTAATAAACAAATATAACACGCGCTGTTGGAATGTGGTACCGGTAACGCACTTACCGCGTGTATACTCGGTCCTTGGTACGAGCTTCAAGTGCTACACCACTAATTACACTAAAAATTCGATTTTAAAAACGTTTAAGTGTACTTAAAATATGGAATATTTATATTTAAATTATTTCAAAATTTACGATTTTAAGCAATTTGTTTTATTCAAAAAGGCCCTAGATTTTGATTTTTAATTTGTTGTTTTATTACACGCACAATACAAAATTTTCCCGAATTTACTTGATGATTTTACGAGGTTTCTACACGATTTACGCGGTTTTTCTGTAAATTTATTAAACACGCCTTTTAAATTATTTTAAGGTGTTAGTTTATTAGTTTTTTAGTTTATTATCCAGAATTTTAAGTTACTTTATTTTTAAACGCGGATTTTGGTTAAAATTTAAGTTAAAACGCGATTTATTTATTACTTATTCGATTTAAATTTTGTTTATAATTTTATTTACTTCCCAACGTATTAAAATTAATGGCACACAATAATAAAATTAAACGGAATAAATAACTAAGCTTCAAATAATAAAATATAATAAAAAACCCTCAATAAAAACTTATTTATTTGCTGCTGAAGCGGAGCTCCGTAAAACACGTCCGCTCACTTCAAGCGCTAACTAGAAAGTACATAATGGATACATCAACTCAGATAAACGAATTATGAAGTTAAAAACTACATGCAACACCAATGCATAATAATACAAGAACTGAAGGATAACAAGACTACCAAATATTCAAACTATTATAAAGTAACTGACATTCGTCTCCATGGCAACGTAATTGCCAAGCAGTAAACTGCAGGAACCAAATAGAAAAAATGCAAGGTAGAATTCCTTTCAAATAGACTTGTAATTTAATACAAATCTCTAACTCAAAAATAAACCTGTAACATAGATACTACTGTCTATATGACGGAGAGGAATTATCCTACAAGTTACTTTTATGCTGTAATTTTATTTAAACTTTAATTACAAACGGAACATATATATATATATATATATATATATATATATATATATATGTCTGCGTTGACATATCTTATTAAAATAATGATAAAACATAGGGGTACATTTATTCATACTTTTAAAATCATTAATTAAAAAGCAAGGGTTTAAAAACATAGGTCATAATTATAAAAGGATGCTTGAGGTTCTCGGTGTTGAGCCTCCATGATTAATAGTAATCAGGGGATGTCATGTGCTAGCTTCTTTACTGGTGGTGGATGGACGACATCAACGTATAAAAGAGCAAGATTCATTTGTTGGAACGTTTTGATAACATGGAATCCAAAGTATAAGCCAAATTTATTATTCTGATTTAAATGCCTAGGATTAAGACCACTTTCTGTTTGTATTATATAACTATCAAAATTTACAGTATTTTAGTAGTTTAGTTGTAATATTAGGGTTGCACCTCAGTTTAATATTTAGAGTTCAATATTAAAGTTAGAAGTTTAGTTAAAAGATTGTTATTGGTTATCATGCATTTGAAATGAATGACATGCATTGTATATAGTATATTAAGGAACTAGTGGGCTAGGACAATTTTAAAAGACATAGTGTGTAGATTAAAAAAAATGATTGCTATTGATGTTGTCATTAAAACATTATAATAATTATTAAAAAGGTAATTTTTGGATAGTTCTTAATGAGATTTTTTGAAAAACAAGCCTTACAAGCTCTGAAAATAAAGAGAAGTTACATTTAAATTTGGTGTTATTTATTAATAGAAATTGTAAAAAGTGACTAAGAGATAAATAGCCCTTATCCAGCAAAGATTGGTGTAATTAAAAAGAGCCAGGCATAGTGCTTGTGATACTAGGATATTTCTAGAGGAGTGTTAGAAGAGTATGATTATTGCGAGAAGCTTGTCCAAGTCCAAGGGCTTAGAAATCGATCGAAGCACCACAGCTGCTAGCATAGGTACCAGGAGCCTAAGGCAATCAGCGCTACCTAATTGTTCCAACAGTGAAGAACATCGTGAGACAGCTACTACTAGTGAAGACCAAAACCAGTAATAAGTATCCATTAATAACAAACTTAATTTCCGTAATTGATATAAAATCAACCCTTACAAAAGGTCATTTGCAATATTAGTAAAACTAAAACAAACAGTTGTGTTAGGTTTTGGATGTCACTGCTGAAATAGTTAGAGAATTGTACATCATTGATACCTTGTAAGACGCTGTCTACTGCACAGGACTTTAAGAGGTATTTATTTAAAAATAAGTTTTCTGATTGCCATTATTGATTAAAGGATTAATTCTGTGAATCAAAAGTGTCCAATACCACACAAAATATATTTGACAACACATTCAGTACTCAATAATATATCAATACCTAGTGAAAAGTTACATATCGTATCAGTCTGTCAATCGTGACATAAGGGTGCGTGCGTCAATTAGATTTTTAAAAGGGGAAACTTTACGATCATAACGGCGACTATTCTGGTTTTGGAACACAGACTAGGGTAGTTAATTTAGCAACAAAAATTATTAGAATACCCGAGTTAGGAGTACTCATAGCCGAGGCATATTAAATAAGAACTAGGAGCTGAGCCGTACGCTGCCCTTGAAGCACCAGCAGAAGATCATATATTCGATATAACTCATAAGGGGGTGGTTTTATTGTAATATATATACATATATATATATATATATATATATATATATATAGATAATAAAATAATGAATCTTCTAATAGTCTATAATTATTCAATAATATCATAATTTCTGATAAGGGAAATAAAGACCAAATTAATAATAATCTGTTTTACATTCTCTTTATTCGTCTAGTCAAGCTTTCGAAATTTATCTTCAATTTCATCATCAGGACACTAAAAGTAATAACTAAGTTACTAACTAATAACTATAATATATGTTTTGACACTTACACAAACATGAGAATTTTAAATAAATATAACGATTAGCATATTCAACATAAACACTACGAATGTAAAATAAAACTGTAAGTCTGACAAGTTGTTTCTTAATACAATCAACTACTACAATTATTATAACACCACTACAATTTGAACATTTAAGCTTTCTAAAAATTGATACCTACTTACTAAAGATAACAATATGTATAACTTGTTTCTATATCTATATGTAAAATATTTAATTTTATTTATCTACAGGTCCGTCAAATTTATGTACATGGGGTTTAGTCAAAAGGTAAGTATTTATTACACTCAGTTTTTTTGTGTCTGATTTTTTATTCATACGATGTGGTTCACAATTAATAAAGTACATTTCTAAGAATTTTCTCTTGGTCAAGTTGGTCTCTTTTGTTAAAATTTTCACGTTTTCAAAATTAATTTTATGTCCAAATTCACGTGCATGGCTTGCCAAAGCATATCTTTCTGGTTTTAGTTTTGTATCACTTTTATGTAACGAAACCCTCGCTTTTAAGATTTGTGATGTATGACCTACATAAGTTTTAATACAATTGTTACAAGTAATCTTATATACTGTATGTGACATCACAAATCTTAAAAGCGGTCTAATAAAAGTGATAAACTAAACCAAATGTGCTGGAAGCTGATGAATTACTTCTTTCGAAACTCATTTTAAAAATTGACACCTTACCAAGAGAAAATTTAGAATATTTTATATGAACCATCGTATGAATAAAAATCAGACACAGAAAATCTGAGTTAATATACTACTTGACGAAACTCCATGTCATAAATTTGACGGACCTGTAGATGAATAAAATTAAATATTTTATATATAAATAAGTTATACATATTGTTACTTTAGTAATAGGTAATTTAGACAGCTTAAATGTTCAATTTGTGATGTTATAATAATTGTACTAATTCATTGTATTAAGAAACAACTTGTCAGATTTACGTTTATTTACATTCGTAGTGTTTATGTTGAATATGCTAACGTTATATTTATTTAAAATTTATGTTTGGTAATTATTATTATAGTATTGTGTAATTAATAATTTAGCTTGAAAATAGAGAATGAAACAGATTATATTAATTTGGTCTTTATTTTATGAAATTATATATTATATATATATATATATATATATATATATTATTCAATAATTTAATTATTTTATTATTTTTCAACCAATGAAATACTTTCTGCTCACCCTAGCTAGTTCTACGAATTACCCGTAACTTTTGATTCACCCGCTTCAGGCCTAAGATACATTGTTTGTATGTACATAATAATCGTTTTGCCCATAACAATTTTTTTCAAAGTTACTTTACGTTTCTTTATATGTCGGTACTATTAATGAAAAATTGAGATTCTAATCACCTCATTTTAAAAGAAAAATTAAGAGTACGTATTCTTAGTGTTCGATAACGACAATAATTATTATCGAAAATCTGTAAATTTGGGATATTTACAGGAGCATTTTTAACATATTTTATAGTCAAGCTCCTAATTACTTATTCTTAACATTATTTTTATTCTTCCCATGCATGCAAAGATCAATACCTTTATCAAATACTATATTAAGCAAAGTTTGACCAGGTCATGATTTTTTGACCCAGTGACCCGCTGAACCGAAAACAGACTAATGCCGGACCCGGTGACTCGGGATCCGACCTGGCTCGGTGACCCGAACTGACCCGGTGATCCAAACTGACTCTTTGACCCTAAGTGACCCAAACTGATCCAGTGACCCGAAATGACCCGGTGATTCAAACTCACCCGGTGACTCGAACTGACCGCTAAATCCATACTGACCCGGTGACCAGAACTGACAGACCTGGTGACTCAAGCGCAGTGGTTCAAATTGATCTCAAGGTCTAGATGTTCCGGAAACACGAATTCGATAGGAGAATTGAAAACACCAAAGTGAAGCGAATACGTAAATAAAAATTAGCCAGAGTAGGTCCTTTGTGGGGAGTCTGGAGCAGGTGAATCCATCCAATCCACTAATCGCTTTTCAATGGATTTCTCATTATAAACTCATTAGCACTAATCGCTTTTTAATGGGTTTCCTTATTAAAAACCCAACAGCACTAATCGCTTTTTAATGGGTTTTCTCATTAAAAACTCATTAGTACTAATCGTTTTTAATAGGGTTTCTTATTAAAAACCCATTAGTACTAATCGCCTTTTAATGGGTTCTCTCATTAAAAACACATTAACACTAATCGCTTTTTAATGTTTAAAATCCGATCACCCTTTACCGTTTTACACACATAGCCTTTAGCGAACATATAAAAGTTTATTTTTGTTACTTTTAAGATAAATAAATATATCATGTTTGGTATCAATTAGTAATAGATTTTTCTCAGCTACCTGAATTTCTAGGAATTTTTTGGATAGCATCACTCCCTAAGGCGGTACCCCAATTTTAAGAATTTTTAGCGGTAGCTATTTTCGACCATCCCTATAAATTTTTTTAACCATGGGACACATCAAATTAGTCTAGAATTTTACGCAAAATCCGAATCTGCACACAGATTTAAAATCGGACCACCTTTTACCATTTTACACACATACCCTCTAGCGAACATATAAAAGTTTATTTTTGTTTCTTTTAAGATGAATATATCTTGTTTGGTATCAACTAATATTAGATTTTTCTAGGGAGTCCAAATCTGTAAATAGATTGTAAATACGGCCACTCCTTGCAAAGTTACACCATGTTAAAGCCTTGTACCTTTACAATGCACGGACAGCGCATCTCAGTACCTAAATTTTTGCAACCCAACATGCACGCACACTGTGTCTCAAGCATCATCCTATTCACTTTTACACTGGGTAATCTGTTAATTGGACCTGAATCCTAATTTCCCGAGTAATCTAGTCCCGTTTGAATTTTTAAAATCGGTCTATCCCTTACCAAGTTACATCCTGTTAAAGTCCCAAACCCCAAGTTTTTGCTCATTACATTCATATCTTACCTTGGTAAAAGCTTTCTTCGACTATCTATTTTAGCCTGATCTAGAATTTTCTGAACAATCTATCCCTGTTTGAAATGTTTAAATCAAACCACACCTTGCCGAGTTACACCCCTGATTTTAGAAAGTTGTCTAAACCGTCCTAGGGTATGCCATAAGTTTGGTCTAGATTTTTTTGAAAAACCCAAATTTTTAGGAATTTTTAAATCGGAGCAATCCTCGGGAAAATTGTACCCTTATACCTATTATCAAACTTATTAAAATTTATATAAAGGTATTGCGAGGCTTCTAATTCTAGTAATTTTTCAAAATAAGATCAACTTTTATAGGGTTTTAGACAACCAAATACACAAATTTCTCTCAATACCTTAAACATCAATTTAGGTTTTTGTAAATCAATTTAAACCTTGAAGGGACACTTAATAAAACACTTTAAACGTTTTATATCATACTATTGTCTACAGGATACGAATAAAATAATTAAATAACTTCTACGTCATACTTTTGGAATTTATAATTTGTTTAGTTTCCAAATGAATCACCCAGTGAAGTGCATGTTATTAAGTTTAACCATTAGGTTATCGTTTTACTAGCGCGGTTAATTAGTGTAAACTCTAATTTGTTGTAAATACCTTGAAAGTGTAACTCGAATGTTCCTACGAGGCGATTAATTGAATTTACTGAAGCCGTCGACCTTACTATTAATTGCATATTTGGTGACGCTAAAAGAAATGCAGTTATCGGTTACACTACTTTAAATCTAAGAATAAAAAACAAAATAGTTTAATACGTCTATTAATAATTTTTTGCTAATGTTGGCAATACAAATAAGTACAACAAACTTTATCATGAAATATTATGTTTTTAATAAAATATATACATGTATTGATAACATCTATAAACCGCGTGATAACCAGAGTCTGGCGAATCTGGGATAGCCAAATCTCTAAACATTTGCGCAAACGATTGCCTCGCAGTCGCATCTTTTAAGTACTGGATGGGGTAACATTTAATAAATTCCAACACTGTCAAGTAATTTAAATTGCTGCAATCATTAGACAGAGAAATACTCGCACGGT
The DNA here is from genome assembly GCA_036346225.1 of Platerodrilus igneus. NCBI lineage: Eukaryota > Metazoa > Arthropoda > Insecta > Coleoptera > Lycidae > Platerodrilus > Platerodrilus igneus. The sequence goes on from JARFIW010000840.1 coordinate 2,559,041, forward strand.
TCTCTTCCTCTAATAACGTTTGAACCTTTTCTTCGTCCGTCGTATTTACACATACATTTTTTATATCACCTACAAACTTTTTGTAAAATTCTGGAAAGTTTCTACCCCTCAACTCCTCCATTTTATAACAGATTAATACTTGCAAATTTAATAGTTTGATGCACTCGCACTCAGGTAGCACAATAACATTCCGATCTTTCGCAATTTCCATATTATATAAATTTCCTTCTTGGAATTTATTGCCACCCATACACTTCTATTAGATGTTTCGGCAATCAATTTCAATCTGAATTCACGATCCAGTTGTAATTCTAAAACATCTCCGTCAGAAAAACCATTCAATCTTACGTTTGCTGCTTTTTGGGTAAATTGACTAGATACTCATAATATTTTAAGTTAACAAGTGGCTTAAACGTCTGAAATATGTCGCAATTATTTTACAGATTTAGACAACTGAAACAATAAACCAATTACGTACATGCTATAGGTTTGAACATTTTATGATTGACACTTTACACGCGTTTGACATAAACAAGGTAACTTGATTTGTATGAATCATTCTACAGCGATCAGAGACTTTACAGATAACTATGCTCGTTTCAAGTTAAATGTGATAGCTAAAAACACATGTTTCTACTCAATTGCAATGTATTTTTATCATTTAATGCCGGGTTATAGAATTAAAAATTTAACAACGTAAAATGTAAACTTATGAATACTATTGTATGGAAATTATTATACGCATGAAAAAACACGAATTTTACCTAAAACAATTTTCCTAGAAATTACTACACTGTCAAAAAGACCTGCAGCTTTCCGATAATCTATGACTCAATACCTTAAATTTGAGGTATTCTTGTTGATTATGTGCTAATGTTCTAACTCTTATGAAAATATACAAACATTGTAATTCAACTGAAAATTATTACGTATATGAATAAGTTAAAAGTAAAAATTTAGCATTGACTGTTATAGGTGATGGTTAAATAAATGTTGCCGCCCTATGTGTTAACTGTTAAACAATTTTAAAATAATTTATATGCCCCTTGTCGTATGTATTATGTGTTTATTTGTTTACGCACGCCTGTTATTTTGCCGACTAGTATTTAAGCATTACAGTAACCAGGTACCTATGAGCACGTCAATTCCAGGAGCATATACTGCTAACACCTGGTGAAAACCAGGTCACCGGGTCAATACCGAGTCACCGAGTCAATACCAGGTCACTGGGTTAATACCGGGTTAACACTGGGTTAACACCGGGTCAATACCGGGTCACCGGGTCAATACCGGGTCACCGGGTCAATACCGGGACACATGTCTGACTCGGTTACCGGGGCAAAAAAGTGACCGGAAGTGACCCGGTAACCCGGTCCTACGCTGATATTAAGTTCACGTTGCATTGTCACCAATTTCTTGAGTACAAGATAATTGCGAGCTTTGTGGTCACATAAAAATGACATATAGTTCAAACATATGCGGAAATATGCGTACCTAGCAAAATAGTATATTAAGTATCTTAAGCTAGTTTCCTATGGTTAAAGAGGTTTTAGCAGCCTATTCGAGCACACTTCTATACTCTGTTTAGACATTCGCATTTTATATAGTTTGCGCATAAAATTATCAACACGCAATATGTAGTAATTTGTGTCCAAATACTAACCGTACCTAAAAATAGAAATGTAAATAACTAGCACAATCCTTGTAACACTAATATAGTAAATGGGCAACATTAAGCGAGGAAAATATTATATATGTACATACGGATAAACATAAATCATCGGCTGTTGTATTTCTGTCAGCCAAGTGCGTGCACTGATTTCTACAGCAAATATGGAAAATTCCGTAAACTTAACACACCAGTTATTGGACATGTCTAAATTAACTTTATGTATAATTTCACGCTTCAGAGTACGGCAATTTGATATTGATGTTAATGCCCGAGATTTCTTGCCTGGACGTAAATGAAAACATCAAAAATTTATATACAATGCCACTGAAATGAAATCATCTTCCGGACTAACTTCAAAGCTATGGCTTTGATTATCCTGCGGCACTCCAACTAGGTATTAGGTACTTCTAAATGAGTTTGTTATTACTTTTGATGTGAACGAAGCTTGAATGAAATATTTTCATGGAATTAGTGGTTATTTTCCAAATGCCTGACGAAAATATGTCTTTTTATGAGATATAATTTACGTAGCTAATACTTTTTGTAGATGCTAATGCTGTCAGCGATGCGAAGGAAAGTATTATTGCTTTGCAAGCTCTTAACAAGGGTAATAAAAAAGTCTGATACTTTTGCATTATGTTTAATACAAACTATTATTCTTACAAGCATAACACTTGGTAAATATATTGAATGTTCTACGTCCACATCTCGTATATAATTTAGCAGCAGAAACTAATTTGTTTCCAAAAGTTTGCTCTTACAGTGTGAATATTTACCAACATTTTACAGTAAAGGTTGAGCCACAGAGTTACCTTAAGCAGCAAGTTTATATATTGCTACATTACGGGTATGACAAACCTCAGAGCAGACTTTCGTCAAACAACACGCCTTGGAAACAAACCTTAACCACTCCGACTTTGTTGGTGACAATAGCCATCTTCATAGTAGATACTCTGTTGCACCGTCCACATACGTATTTACGCTATCTGTCGCTAGATGAAGTTTCAATTGGCCATTCTTAACGAATTCCATTCGCTGTTTTCAAACCGCTGGTAGAGAAAACTTTATGTACTACGTTTGGTCTGTGTGCAAGCATGGCCGCTGTCTACTCTAGCAATACGATGGATAAGCATTAACAAGTTCCTTAATAGTTGTATAAATATTATAATAAGTGGTTTGCGAAATAAAAAACGTGTTGGTTAACCGAACAACAAATGTAGTGGTGTGTTCTAATAGGGGACCTTATTAAAACTTGTAGAAATTGCTGTGCGCAATTACTCCCACGGGATCTTGGCGATATTTTTTATAGTATCCACTTTTCACAGATGATGAAATTGCGCCAATAAAATTTTATGCGAATTGAACAAACCTTAACAAAACAATAACCTTAACCCAGACTAATAATGCAGTACCTGTAATATAGGAAGATGCTATTTATCTTCAAGCAAGCGACGACATTCGAAGTATAAACAAACGATGCGAAATTGAAGATAATGACTGTGACGGCATTCCCTTATCAAAATTTGCAGTAAAGTTGTAAAGTAAGCAAAAACCAAGGAAGAATTTGGAAAATGAGTCTTGGGTGAAGAAAAGCTCTTTATATCCAATTAAGTTTCTCCTGATTATACAAGCAACTTCGATGTAAATTGGCAACAAAGAACATTAGCCGTTTATTTCACATCGCACAGAAATACAGGTGTAGAAGTAACGTAGCACAAGAATTACTAATACAAACATATGCTTTTGCAACATGTTTAGTACAAACTTAAACCACCGTCGCAAAGTAAGTAAAAGAGGCTTCTGAAACTGATAAGGAGCAATGGTCGCGATGCACCAACGTTTTGCTAGATTTGTTAGTAAAAACTAAATGCCTTAGTATATTACTGATGGATAACAGTTACAGTAAGCGTACTTTAGTTTAACACGAGTTACGTTTTGGGTCTTGGGAGCGGTGTTTTTAAAAACTACATCCAATTCTTTGTAACAATATTTATTAGTTTATACAGACATTAATTATGGAATTTGGACAAACTGTTGTAACTTATACTAAGTCGAAATTAAATAATTAATTCACTAATATTAGGGTGAGTAGCCTAAACAAACTGCAATGTTAAAGCTGAAATACTTTGACTGACTGACTGGTCTTAGAGCTCTCGGAGTATTTATGTTGTCCCTGCCCCTCACAATTCTGTCGGAACTTGCAGAACCCATGTTTGCTTATTCTTAATTCTATTCATTAATACATTGTATCAATCTTACTTTCTAGGTAATAACGCTTAACCGTCTGTGACCTGCCACCTGCAGTATTACTATCGTCTGGAATACATTGTATTGCATCCGTTCTCATGAACTGTTAATAACCTATTTATATCTATCCTTAAGTAACATTGTTGTGCCTGACTTAATAATTTTTAATAATTTCCTAATAACTTCTATTTTATAATACATATATAAATTGGGAGATACATAACTCCTCCCGACGTAAATGAAAAACTAGGGTTTTCCTTGCTTAATTTTTTAAAATTCATATTTTTCATTATTTAAAATTTATGGTTTCAAAGAGTACACTTATTATTTCTTTATTTCTCTTTGTTTCCCTAAATTTAAAACTGTTTTCTTTATTCTTATATGTAAGATACATTTTGTAAAATACATATATGATCAATAAAATAATAAAATGAATAATACAATTGTCCAAACGCTTATGTTGTCGTAGTGTAACTTGGGCACTTTGAGTTCACTTAAGAGGTCTTGTAGTTTTCCATTCATTTCATGACGTGGTTGAGGTCGTCTAAGTCTAGGTGTTCTAGCTGCATGGGTTTCTTAATTATTTCATCGTCTTCTGGTTGTTCTATTTTGTACTGTAGTTTTGGTAGATTTGCAAGTTTCTTGATTGTTACGGGATCTTGGTAAACTCTGACTATTTCGTTTCTCAGTTTCAAATAGCAGTCTTTTTTAAGGGTGATTAATTTGCTTCCGGTTAGTGCTAGATTGTTCTCGCCTTGATTGAAGTGGTCGGTTGCTGTTACTTCTGTTGGGAAAATGGCAATCTATTTGTTTTCTGTAACTTCTGAATGTTCATGTTGGTGATTTGTACGGGTTTTGCTTTACAGTTTTCTTAATGATTTCAAAATTTTAATAATTGTACTTCGAAAGGGCTGTCTTCTTAAATAGTTGTTGTCAAGGATTTGCATAAATTTGGATTTGGTGTTACTTCGGTACATTTTTCGTTTGGTTTGGTTACATTTTTTGTTTGGTTAGAGATATTTGATTGCTAATAATAGTTTTTATATCGTTTTGATTTTCAATTAGTTGTTGAATGGCAATGTCATATCGTTCTGCATCTTGATTATCTAAATTGAATGTGATAGCTTTTATTATGTTACCGAATCCGTTAATTAGTCCTTTTTTGCGTCTTGTCCTTTGTTCTGTGGGTATTAATCTGTTAAATTGATTTTCTATGTTTTTTAAAATGCTTTCTATTATGCTGTTATAATTCAACATTTCTATGGCGTATTCCTTTCCGAATTTGGCTGTGTCCATCCTAAATCTCTCAGTGCCGTTTTGTATCGTTTACTTTGGAAATTCTTCTCGTACACGGTTTGTCCTATTGAAAATTCATTTGCATCGGTATTCTAATTACGGGTTGTGGTGATACGTTCTTTGTCGTTATCTAATTTATCTTCTGCTTTATCATAGGTTATTTTTAGTTTCTCTTTGTGATCTTTAACATATTGTTGATATATTTCTTTGTTATAATGTATGTCATAAGGGTTGCGTGAATCTGAATGTCCTAATGTTAATTCTAGGGGTGTAAAATTTGTTGATGAGTGGCTTGTGTTATTGTAGGCGATTAGTGCGTGTGACATTAAATTGCTGATGTGTTCTTTCTTATAAGTTATTGTTAGTAATCTGATTTGTTCTAGCAGGGTTGAATGTAGTCTTCCATTTAATCCGTTCGATTCGGGTGGTGTTCAGTTATAAAATAAATTTTTATTTTGTGGAGTTCTAAAGTGTTCTGGATCGTTTCATTTTTAAATTCGCTGCCGCTACCTAAGGTTATAGTTTCGGGTGTGCCATAAAATGTAAAGTATTGTAAAAATCCTTGTGTTACGTCAATGCTATTTTTAGAAGTGATGGGTATTGCTTGGCCTATTTTTGTGAATGCATCTACAATTGTTAAATAGTTTTGTGCTTCTACTACTAGAGTCTCGGCATGTAATTTTTAAAATGGTTTGTTGGGTGTTTTGGTTAACATTAAGAGTATCTTTGGGGGTGTTTTGTCGTATTTTGCTTTGTCGCTTAATTCACATTGGTTAATAATGTCTGTAGTTAATTCTCTCATATCTTTAAAATAATATCGTCTTATAAGTTGCCTTCTTGTTTCATTAATTCCACGATGGTTGGTTTTTTCCTTCGTGTTGGTTTCTAATTACGTCGTTTATTTCATCAGGGTCATCTAATGTTATTAATTTTCTTATGTATCTGATAAGTTCAGGGCCGGTTTTATTGAATAATTTAACATATAATTCTGAAAATCGTTTATATAAATGTTTGGTGTTAAAATAAAAATAAAATCGTTTTTTCTCGGGGTGTATTTTTTTGAAATTTTAATTATTTGTTCCTCGTTGTCGTCTTTAGTTACTTGAATTTGGTATATTTTCTTGTTGTCTACTTTTGCATATTTTACGGGACTGAGGTTGGTTAAAACTTCGGTAATTATAAATTGATTTGGTTTTATATCGATGGCTTCGTTTAATAATATTTTAATCGCGATTTTTGGTTCTTCATTCTGTGTCGATCTCATCTGGGTCTTCCCTTATTTCCGATTCGTCTACGTTTCCTACCATGGATTCCGTTTCTAGTGCATTGAACTGTATTCTACTTAAGGCGTCTGCGTTGTTATTATAAATTCCTTTCTTGTATAGTTTCGTAATCGTATTCCTCTAGTTTGATTCTCCATCGTTGTAATTTTGAATTTGGTTCTTTAAGTTTGCAAAGCCATAGTAATGATCTATGGTCGGTGTATATATAAAATTTTCGTCCGTAAAGGTATGGTCGAAAGTATTTTGTTGCCCAAATTATGGCTAATAATTTTTTCTCTATGGTACTATATTTTTGTTCGGTCTCATTTAGGTTTCTAGATGCGTAGCTGATTGGTTTGTCGCTACCCGCTTTTGCTTGGCTCAATACTGCGCCTAATGCTACATTTGATACATCTATCGTTAATATAAATGGTTTCGAAAGTCTGAGTATTTTAATACAGCGCGATTCGTCAGTATGTTTTTAATTTTGTCTACGGCTTTAATGAATTCGGGAGTGTGTTCAATTTTGTATCCTTTCTTTAAACAACTTGTCAGGGACTTGGTTATCTGAGCGTAACCTTTAATGAATTTGCGGTAATAACCACTAAGTCCTAGAAATCCTTTAATTTCTTGTTCGTTTAAGGTAGGGGGTAATTTAGTACTGCATTTGTTTTATCGTGATTTGGCATTACTCCTTGGGCTGTTATTATATGTCCTAAATATTATACTTCTTTTTGTAAAAATTCGCTTTTTTCTAGTTGTACTTTAAAATGCGCTTTCCTCAGTCTTTTAAATACCTCTCTCAGTCTTTCTATGTGTTCTACTAATGATTTTGAATAAACTATGATGTCGTCTAGGTATACAAGGCATTTTTCGTTGTGTACTCCACGTAATGTATTGTCCATGACTTATTGAAAAGTAGCGGGTGCATTCTTTAATCCAAATGGCATTCGTTTATATTTATAATGCCTTTTAGGTGTGCTGAAGGCGGTGTTTGATGTATTTTTTTCATCCATTTCTACTTGATGATATCCTGTGGCGAGGTCTAAGGTTGAATAATATTGACATTTACCTAGTGTGCTTAAAATCTCGTTTATATTGGGTAGTGGATGTTTGCAATCTACCGGTTTTTCATTTAACTTTCTGTAATCTATTACCATTCGATATTTTTCTTGCCTGGGGCGTCTAATTTCTTAGGTACTATTAATGCTGGGCTGCTCCATGGTGAGTTGGAGTGTTGTATGATATCCTGTTCTAATAAGTCAGCTACTTGTCTGTCGGCTTCTTCTTGGCTTGCCTGAGGTAGCCTGTATGCTTTCGTAAAGATTGGTTTGTTATCCGTTAGTTGGATATTATGTTTAACTGTGTTCGAAAAGGTTAGGGGTATTCCTTCACAATGGAATATGTCACGGTTTTCAAAACATAAATTTTTAATTGCTCTCTGCTCTTCTTAGTTGATGTCGGTGTTAAAGCGAATGTTACTTAAATTTTCTCTTAACATATTGTCGTGTTCTACGGGGTTGTAATCGTTTTCTAAATTTTCATCTATTTCCATTTGGTTCAAATTTAATTCTTCCACGTTATTTGGGTTGGTTAAAGATAGTTGTACAGGGTAGTTATTTGAGTTTAAAATTGTAGTGGCATAATTATCTTTTATTTGTACTAATGCGGTGGGGGTTTCTACTCTTTGTTGAAACGCTATGTGATTTATTATTTCTAATTCGTTCTTTGAGTTTACTGGGATTTTTTTTCCGTTCGGGGTTCTATCGTGTACTTTTGTTCGATTTGGATATTTTGAAATTTAATGGGGATTCGTCCGTGTTTTGTTCTCAATAAACGGTTTTTTATGTTAATGTTTGCTCCTAATTTTCTTAGAAGGTCCATTCCTATTAGTACGTCATATTTGTCGTTAAATTCACAAATACAAAATTTGTGTTTCATTTTTACATTGAATGTTCTAGGTAAGGGTATAATAGCTACAAATTGGTGTAATGTCGTTTGATGGGCTGTTTTAATTTTAAATGGTTCTCTTTCTACATAATCTAAATGTTTTTTTACGGTTCGGGGGCTAATTAATGTTTTTGAAAATCCGGTATCGATTAATAGTTTAGGACCGGTATGGGGTATTTCTATGTATGGTAGTACTAGGTGATTTATATTATATAAATTTATTAGGTTTAGTCGTTTATAAATCGGTCTATCTAAAAATTTAAGCACGCGTTTTCTTCGTTGTCCTCGTAATTTTCGCATGGTTCGTCACGTTCGTAATTGTCCGAATAGTTTGATTCATTGTTTGTACTGGAGTGAATGTAATTATTCTGGTCATTGTCAAATACTTCTACTTCTTGATGAAATAGTTCTTCCGATGTAAAGTTGCGTTTTTGATTGAAACTTGGTCGGATGTGCGTTATTTTTGTATTTTTTCTGGTGTTACCAGATGAGGTATCTATAGGTGTTGATTTACAATAACTATTATGGTTGTTATTGTTATTTGTCATTGGTGTATTTCTAATAGGGTTCGCGCTGAATATTGGTCTGTGTTGGTTCATGTTTTGGTTGAATCTTAGTTGAAATGCGGGTTTCGTAAAATTTGACTTAAACGTTGGTTTTGGAAATTGTTTGAATTAATTATATAGTTCGCGTTATTAAAATTTGAGTTATTAATTCGCGGTTGATTAATTTGTGCATTGAATGGTGTGAATTTTTGTTGGGGGATTGTTTGTCTTGCAGTTTGTATAGTTTTTATTCTTAAATAACATTTATTTGCGTTAGGGTTATATAGTCTGTTTCAATAGTACATTACGTTTTCCTCTTCTATTATCATGTTCATGTCTTCTTCTAAATTATGGGGACGTTGGAATCTTATTTTATCTGATAGTCGTTTTGGTAATGAGTTCATGTAGCTGGCCAGTGCCATTACGTCATACATTTTTGTTTTTATATATCGGATATTTTGGTCGGGTTTTTCGATTTTTAATTTTGTTAAGATTATACTTCTCATGTCTTGGAATTTCATTCCGAATATGTACGGAGATTGGTTACTTTCCATTCTTTGGTTTATTAGATCGCGTATTAGGCATTTTATGTTACGTTGATCGCCAAAATATGCGATTAGTATGCGCTTAAAGTGCTGCCATTCTTCTAAGTCATTTTGGCTGGCTATTAGCGTTAATGCCCGTCCGGTCAGTTTACTTATTATCAGGCGTGAAAGTAATACATTTCTTTCGTTATTTCCGGGTTTATAAATGTTTTCAAAAATATTTCACCTGCTGTAATAAAATTCGCATGCAAAGCTTGATCTTCATTAATAGTGGGAATGGTTTCGAGATACATTTTCATGTCTGAATTCATTTTTCTTAAGGGTTGCTTTCGCTTTTAATTAATTTCAAATTATTGTAACAATTGAAATTTGTTTCGGCGTTTGTATTGTTACTTATTAGTTTGGTTTGTTAATTTTCTTTTCTATTCATTAATACATGGTAACAATCTTACTTTCTAGGTAATTACGGTATCTTAACCGTCTGTGACCTGCCACCTGCAGTATCACTATCGTCTGAAATACATTGTTTTGCATCAGTGACGTAACTACAATTTGGGGGGCCCCGCAAAAATTATTATGAAACCCGATTTAACAAAAATTTTTAAGAAACATAAAATTCATTATAAACTTTATTTAGTATCTAACACAAGAGTATAAATTAAATTTTTTTGCGGGCTTTAATAACAGCGAAGTTGTCAATAACATCCTGGAGCTCCATTTTAGCGGCTGTTTCTGCTTCCATGTTCATCATCATCATTTTGTTTTCGAACTTACTTAAGGTCGGTTTGACGTAGCTCTAACTTCTTTTCTATTTTGTGCTAATCTAAAAAACTCTACATACCCTTCACAACCTAAATTTCTAATAATTTGACTAATACTCAATCTAACCATAATTATTCTATCACTAAATTGTAAGTACTCTTTAACTTTATGCCCTAATCTTTTACCTAACACTATTCCTACCCCTGCCTGTCCATTAGTTGAAGAAGCTGTAATTATTCTATAATTATCTTTCCAAAAGTCATTACTATCTGGCCATCTCACCTCACTAATACCTAAAATGTCTAGCTTTTTCTTTCTCATTTCGACTAATAAATTCGGTAACTTATCTACTCTAAGTAATGACCTTACATTCCAAGTCCCTATCACTAAATCGAACTGTTGTTTTATATTCTTACGATGACGAGCTTCAAGTACTCCCTCCCGGAGATCCGAATGAAGGAGTATTTTACCTCCGGACAAGAATTTTACTTGTGAGCTCTCCATCATATATATTTCGTGTTTTAGGCCACGCACACCTGGGAAATATTGTGGTAGGTTCCCATATCTTTCCACAACGCAGTTTTTAAAGATTTTAGAAAAAAGCCGTATCCGTCACGGCCAACTCCCAACAAGCTTGTAAATTGTTGAAGATCGCCCGAGACCAACCGACCCTCCTCCAATATCTTTTAGCCAGCAAGGCTGCTGCCCCTAGCTGCGCCTTTTAATTGCCTTTTACGATAAGCAGGCTTACTATAGTAGTATTCTTTATCCCCTACTATAGGGATGCTTCTATGTTAAGCAAAGCTAACATACATAACCTATCTTGGCCCATTCTATTACGCAGATAATTCTTTATAATTTTCAATTTTGAAAATGATCTTTTCGCTGCAGCAACAGTTATTGGTATTGTCAAAAATAAAAAAATTACCGAAACTAAATCTCCAAATGTGGAACACATATCCTAGTGGTTAACAATTAGTAGAAATCCAATATCTTTTATTGTGTTGATTTTCTTCAGTCCATTTTTAAAAGTTTTGGTAAATAATAATATATGCAAATCTAAACCATCGGATAGGTCATTTGAATAAAATAAACAAAGAGATTAAGCTTTTCTAATTATTTCGTCGTCTGCCATTTTGAAGCAAGTTTTGAGGAATAAGGAATGAAAACATATCTGCCACTTCGTGAAATCGTTTAAAGCGTGCACGAATTTGAATAATTGCAATATCAACTATTCGAAGAAAAATATTATTTTTAAAATACATTTTGTCATCTGTAAATTGATAATCTTCCGTTAATTCGTCAAAAAACTGTTTCTTAATTTTAGTTCTCCTTTTAGTAAAATTTTCCGAAACTCCCAAATTCCTAGCAATATGTGTAGCGTGTGTTTTCAAAGCTTCAAAGTTGTTTCTTATTGCAGTCAATTTTTCAAATATTTCCTTTAAAGTTTCGAACGCCTTTACTACATCCAAATCTTTTTTTTATGGAGTATTTTTGAACTAAAATTTATTTCTCCAAACAGATTTGTCAGTACAACCGTAATAAAAAAAAATTCAAATTTCTCCATGTTACTCTTTATTCTGTTTGATTCCTGAATTTCTTCAGGTAGTTTGCATTCAAGAATTATTTTGGATAAACTCTTCATTATATTCATATAGTTTACTTTAACTACTAATATCGAAATTAGTTTTCCAGCCCAGCGGGTTGGATTTAGTTTTTTTAATGTGATTCGCGACTCATCTGTTATAGAATTTAATATATCCCACCTATTAATACTATTTCCGAAAAAGTTATAAATGTCTTGTAAATATGCAAAATAATTTTGGATTTCGCGAATTGCATTGATTGCATCATTAATAACTAGGTTTAAATTATGTGCACAATGCACGTAAAGCGCTTTAGGTTCAATAGCTTTAATTTTAGATTGAACGCCAGCGTACGCGCCGCTCATGTTACTTGCACCGTCATACCATTGACCGCGACATTTATTAATATTTACACCATCATTTTGTAGAATATTCATTATCTGGTTACTAATACCTTCAGCAGTTTGAAAATGTACTTGAAAAACCCTGAAAGTATAATAAATATAATCTACTTATAATTACATAAAAATAATTTACCTAAAAATGTTTCTTGAATACAGATTCCTGTAGGCACGCCCTTGTCAGTTTTCATAATTTTAACATACCGGTAAGTAATGCTAAGTTGCTCAATTTTAATAATATTTTGAGTTGTGTCAGCAAGACTGAAAAGTAAAGGGCGTCCACGATATCCCCTAATAATTTTTTTCTCAAAGTTTTATTTAGACATTCAATTAACTCATTTTGAATTTGTGGAGATAAATATTTGATGGTATTTTTGAGTTTGTTAAACAGATCTCGCATGACATCGCCGTATTCAGCAACCAGCTTCACATCGGATAAGAAAATGCCCTTATAAATGTCATCGATAGTTTCCTAGCCTTTGCTTCCTCTGAATGAATTAAGGTTTTTTGCTAATTTCAAAGTGATTTTAAAAAGTCTGTCTAACACTTGTCGCCACACTATCGCTGTAGCTTTTAATTCTCTTAGATAAACCTTGCCAGTCATTAATGCCTTCCTGTCACCCAGACTTAATTGTAGAAAACAGACAGCGTGGTTCACAATAAACTTTGTCGTATTTGGGGGAGTAACATAGCCAAGTTAAATCAATTTCTATATTAGATGTCGATTTACAAACGTAATAATTTTCAGAAAAAGACCTGTTTTTAGCATTTCTGAGAAAGGGTCTTTTCGGACGATAGGGTCCGTATTTCAAAATAAATCTCTTAATGTATGTTGTTAATTGTATACCAGAATATAGAGCCATATCAGTAGGAATTTTATTTCAATTTTCGAAACCTTGTTTTCCTATAAATAAATTATAGGTTGTAGTACAAACTCATGAAACAAAATTTTTTGCAAAGTAAGTTCCGTACATGACGCCACACGAACTCGCAGTAAAATTTGCCTGCGTTTCTTCACAGAAAAATCAAATGTTAATTGTTTTTATTCAAAGAAATTTGTTTGATATAATTTCGTTTTCCTTTAGGTCAAGATATTTGTTTTTTCCTTCAAAGAAATTTCTGTGAAGGAATTTTATTTTGCTTTAAGTCAACATACTTGTTTTTTCTGTGTTCGTAAATCTGTCGCGCCTGGTAACGCTTGCTGAACTTACTTAAATGCTCTATAAAAATACTTACTTTCGGATAACTCAAACTTTTGTAAAAACTTCGGTTCAGTATCAGGTATCGTTGCTTGCGGGGGTGAAGAACTACTTAATAAAACATCGTTATCAATGGTAACTTCTGACGAACGCAGAAAAGAATTTCTGATGGGAATTGCTTCTGTACTGAATGAACATGAGGGACTTCCATCACTTTCACTGGGAGTAAATTCAAATTCGGATATAGTCGTTTGTTTGAAAAATGCTGTTAGAGTTGGTATTTTTTTCGCTAACTTTTCCTTGCTCACTTCTTCTTGTTCCCTTTTCTTACGCTTAGTATAACCACTTTCATAGTATCTTTCCATTGTGTGTTAAGTCTCAGTAATTTATATATTTGCGGTAATCGAAATTCGAAAATGAAAAATAACAAAGGTATTATTTTCGTACAGTTACATTATTGTGCAATGTGACACGCAACATCGACAGCAACATGCAACGGACTAAAATAATAATATAAACATGCAAAACCTGCATGCATCTGCAATCAGGGTTAGGACAACGCTGGGGCGTTGACGCTGACGCGGCACTTTAACACCTACGCTTACCTACCAGATTTAAGATTTTAGCGGTGATTGACGAGCCGTCAGTATATACATATTAAATTACAAACATTATAAACTGGACTCTAGTGCGTAGATTAACCAATTGAAATAATAATGTTCTGCTGATTCTTTTTTCAATTGTAGGTATAATGTAAAATTTTATTAGGTAATTATTCAGTGCTATTTGTGTGGCATTGTGCTTCAATTTGTATTCTCCATTGTAGTTCTAATTCTATACTAAACTTTTTCTTTTAGAAATTTATAAAGTTGAAAGCACTAATACAACATTCAGAAGATGAACACTAACCTTACATGTGATTTTCCAATGCTCCACCCGAAAGTACTACATTGGCCAGGAAGCGAGTTGTTTTTACCTGGAAAATTTGGAATTTTGTTGAACCCTTGCTATTCCAAGTACGGTAGGGATCTTTAACGTGCGTGACAACACTCACACACGGGACCTCCATTTTACCTCTCACCCGAACGAGGGTGTATTTTTGTGAAAATTGCTCGCCTAACATTTTTCAAGCGGACCGTGTCGGAATTCGAACCCGGGACCTTGGGCGAAGTAGTCACACACATACCAACTACGCCGCGGGGCCGCCGATGAACACTAACCACTTATTTTTTTGATTACGTTATTATTGAAATTTTGTCAGATAGGCTCTTGCGTGAAATATCACCTGGGGCCCCTTTGGTGGTCGCCCCCCCGCGGTTGCGGGTACTGCGGGTATCTAGTTACGTTTTGCATCCGTTCTCATGTATCCTTTTTATATCTATCCTTGAGTTACATTGTTGTGCTTGACTTATAATTTCTAATAATTTCCTAATAACTTCTATTTTATAATACATATATAAATTGGGGGATACATAGCTCACGTTACCGTATAGAAGTCGTAATAATATTACACAAGTTCTCAATGCCAAATAAACAAACAGCCAAATGAGTAAATTAAGCTTATCTTGTGAAATCTAAATAGTTCAGATAGATAAAGCTAGTTATAGCTCCCTCGTAATATGGCTCTTTCTCTACTGCAAAAACTATGTATTAGTCCTTTCGCATGTACCTCATGGTCCTCTTTGGGTCAGTGGCTTACTTCTGTAAATTCGCAGTGAAGTTGTTACTAATACTTACACTGTTTGAGCATGGAGCAGATAATGTATTTAGAGAAGGAAGCAGTAACAGGGATAACAGGTGATTTACTACATCACCTGCACTGACCTTCACTACATCTGTTCATTTAGGTAACTCAAGATGATCTGCCTCGATCATGCCATCTATATACGCGCACTCTTTAAAACTCTTTCAATCGTAAAACGCTCTCATTGGATGAGTAAACGACCGCACATTCTTCAACGCGTGTAAAAATGTTTGCCCAACAGATTACACACAATAAACTATAGGTTATTCACCTACCAATGCATGGAGATTTAACAATCACACTCGTGTGCTTCATAATGTACTTATACTACAAAAATAATTATGGGAAGTAGCATCCTCCAAAGGTGAAAGCGCTTACTAGACTACCATATTTTACTATACTTTTAAATTTCAATAATAACTTACACAACAAATAAACGAAAAGTACTACTACACCCATAATTGTCAAGGATGAGCACAATTTAGACCCTTTGTAAGCAGTGTCCAGCAGCGTTTCAATTGCACGTGCGACAGCTACTAAATAGAGATTATTTAAGTGTTTCAGCTTTGCAGCCGCTTTTCAAATTTACGTAACAATGCAGCGATTATTTTTTATAGCGTACAAAATTGAATTGGGGTTTTTATCTTAGTTTTTATTCAAATATTTTACTTTGGAAGTTCAAGGACTCATGTAGTCTAAGGAAGTAACCGCTATTGATAACAATTAGGATTCAACGTTAATCCCCATGCAGATTTTCTTGTACTTGCGTAAAAATGGAAATGTATTAGCTATATTCTCCTACAATAATACTTATATTACTATCAAGAAATAAAAATTACGGATATTCTAAATAGCTAAATCGCTTAATTTATGTTTTGCCAGAATCAAGACCGCAACGCAATTGTTAAACTAAATCATTTAATTACATGTGAATCTCTTCATGAGTAAATTAGGAAGTAAATATATATTGTAATATTTTCAAATGTTGCGTTTGTCAATATAATCTCAATAAGAATTTTAATATGTAATCCTAAGTAAACCCCAATATTTGCAACACACCTTGTGGTGCCCATTATACAATTGATATATCTAATTAGTTATGACTAATGCGTTGGGACAAAATAATTGTATCACAACAATTGAGCCAGCCGTTGTTTACAACCTTTAACTTATATTCTTAAGCGATTTAATAAAAATATATTATTACATTTATAATGTAGATAAATAAATACATTCAGAAATAACATCATTATGGAATACGTGGTAATATACACAGCCATCTGCCGAAAATATACGAAGATAAAGGTATCGAATAAATATGAACTGGTTCGGAATCAAAAAGTGGTCTAAGGTCGCTGCTTATCAAATCAACATGGCTCGCTTAACGTCCTCGGATCTAAGAATCGCGATAGTGTAGAGAATGAAATATAGCGTCGAGAATGCTCAACGTTATGATTTTTATTTGTAGTGGCAATGCAGAGAAAGAAATCGGTACGATGGTTCATCATTTAATACCATAGTTCGTTTAAGGTGTATCCTCATGATTGTCAGTTTCGTTTCGGTTTTTCTGAAGAATCGCCGTGTTATAAATATATTTACGTCTATTTAGGATGTACAGAATTTCAAAATACCACAAATGCTCGATACAAGGTCGCAAGATTTTCACTTAGTTAAACTAAATAAATGTTTTAATTATCAGCGAAGAGGCTTGGTCAAAGTTCAAGCAACGATGATTTGCTACGTAAACAGCACGACATCAATATTTATATCTGGTTGGTATTAAAGGTGTCAAACTGGATACTCCAGGTGCGTACTAGTTATACTTTTATTCGACAGATGCCATTTCTCAACTACTTTTGTTCATATTACAACAATGGTATAATAAAACCTAATGTGACTAAGAATATTTCATAAATTTTAAGTGAACTAAAAATTTAGGAACTGAATGTATTTCACATTAATTTAATAATTAGACAATATTGATCAATGGATTTAAATCTAAACATAGTTCTTGCTAATTTAAACATAATTTGATATAACAGCTATCAATTAAAACTTTAAATTGTCTATCTCTTGTTATGATTAAAGAGGGATATTCTAATACTCTTACGAGTTCATAAAAATGTGTTGTTTTCGCTTATGAAAATTTTATACTTCAACTTAGTTCACTTTTTAAAGATACTACTTCAAATCTGATTTTATATTTAATAAACTATTCTACTTTTTCACTTCTCTTCCATGAAGTGTTTGTCGTTTCTGTTCTGTAGTACTGTGATACGAAGCATAATCCAAGACAATTACAGAAGATGCTTTTATATACTTTAGCAGTTGATCTTCAAACCAAGTTAAAAAATTATCCTCATTCATCTCGCCATGAGATTCTTGATTTTTTGTCAATGAACAAAAGACCAATCCACTACCATCAAGAAAACCATCCGCATTGCCTACATGCAACATTATGTACCTAAAATGCAGAATTACTTTGTACATTTATGTTACAAAATGTAAATCTCGCTAACCCTTTTCCATTGACTCGTACTTTTTACACTTTTGAAATTGGTGTTTGGCCAAAAGCGGTTTATACAAACATTTTGAAAAATTCATGTTTCATACATAAAAACCAATTGATATAAGCTTTCCTGTTTCTTGGAAATGAAAGGTTTGTTGCTTTTATCTACTTGTGACACAACGGTTACCATGGACAAATTAATATTTAAAGCAATTGCAAGGCTAAAATAGAATTCATGAACTACATATTGAAGTAAATAATCAAGTTACCTCACGAGCTGCCGTCAAAGGAATAAATGGACACCCGTTATCTCGTGCTTGTTCAAAAAACGCTATCAAATTAGCTACAAATAGCTTCCCTCTACTTCCTAATTGTGAACCGGACATGGTTTATTCAGCCAAACAAAAATAACGATAGTCTGTTCTGAAATCTAACATAACCAATACAAGTAATATTAGTTGTCAACAAATGTCTCAAATGAAGGCGGCAACATTGCAAAATTTGCAAACCAAAAAGGAAACTTTTTTCTGGAATAAGACAAAAATATCATTTGTAGTTCATATGGCGTGACGTCGTTTGTGACGAAAGTCGGTTTAGAAATTACGAGAACTATAGTAGATTGCTCCAGTGAACGTGTACTACTATCGTGGTAAACTACGTCATAGCCGTCAAATATGTTGTTTTAGTGCGGTGCTTATCAAAATTTCCACATTTCAGTACACTAGATTCAAACCTTCGATTATTATAAATACAGAATTGCCCCTAGAGCGCCTTTTACTATAAAAATTACAAAACATTTTTAATAATGGGTTAATGTTCCCGTGCAATTCCTGAGCAGCAGAATTTGAAAAAATATTTAACATTTTACATTTTTTTGAAGCACTACTTTGTTTGTGTGTTAGTTAAACTCCTGCTGTAAATCCCGTTCTCGCCCCCTCTCCCTCCCCCCCCCCATCATAGTGAAAGTTTTTCCAAGCTAAAGCAGTATAAGAAAGTATCACAGAGAGAAAGGCTTTGTTATACTTAGTGTGTTGACTAATACACTACACTACACAGATTTAGTAAGGCTATTCATCTTTGTTTAATAATAAAATAATAACCTAATACAATAAAGCCATGAAGTAATTTTAATAATAAAAATTTTTTTAACTGAGATGACGAATTGTCAAAATAATAGCTTCTTAAATACAGATTTTATCAATCAAAAATATCATTTTTGCAAAATAGACTGTATTTAATCCAAAAAAATGTTTAAAATTTGAATGTGTGCAGATAATTAAACATTTACTTAGTACAAATATTCTAGATCACTGGACGGTACATTAAAAAACTTTTATTAACTATAGTTCAGGTGTTTATCGTTTCTTTTATTCACTAGTGAAACTCTAAAATTGATCCAGAAAGCAAAACTTAAAACCTTAACACTAACCAGGTACTTGGGCGTCATTTACAAAATAGTGTTCCAGCTTACTTAAGAAGATAATCAAGTTAAGAAATTTATAGTCAGTAGACGATTTGGGAGCAGTGGATCGCGAGCAATATCGCTTCTCCTCTACCACTCACATCCCACCTACTTCCACTACACCGCTCATCTGCTGCCATTCATCACCCCCGCCGTTTCCCAACTTCAACCCGCATCAACCTTCCGCCTTCCATTCCACACTTCCTCCCACATCTGACCTCTCACCTTCTCCTACTTACAACCTTCCCACCTGTTCTCACTTTCCACCCCAACTCCTACAACCCGTTACCGTTCACCTACCACATGCTTCTATATCCTCCCATACCACAACCTCGTTACACGCTCCACCACCCGCGTCCACTTTTTTTTACCCCTTTCCTCCCACCTCTTTCCACCTTTAGCATCCTCCCACATCCTACTACCTCCCACCTTTTCTTACCTTTTTCATCTCCTCCAACCTCTTTCCATCTCCCACATTCTCGCACCTTCCACATCACACCTCCATTTTAACATTACACTACCTCCATTTTGATTACGATACAACTGTCATGCTATCTTGATAGAATTTGTATACATACACTGTATACTTCTGTTAATTAGTACCAATAAGTCACACAGCTCTAAAAATGTTCGACTGGAAAACTCGATGATTCATTGACAACTAAGGTAACGTAATTTGTTCCATTTATTACACATGACAGTTTCTTACTTATTCGCACTTTCTTACCTAGAAACTAACTTAGTCTCAACCTTTAACGATGTATAAAAAATATAAAAATTTATTAAATGTAATATACAGTTTTTAAATCTCTCACAAGCCTTTTTTAACCAGGACTCGTTTCGATAACCAGAATCGGGTGAACCGGGGACAACCAAATCTTTATACACTTGCGTGAGTAATTTTCTAACATTGATTGTGATTAAAAACATTCTTAAAACTTAAGATAAACTTATTATAGGAAAATTGAAGGTGTGCTGTTATTAATATACTCTATACGAGTCTCCTTTATATAAACTGATATATTTTTAATAGTTCTTCTAACCAATTTCTTAATTAACGTTTGTTAGCTGCACCCTTTACAAAATGTATATGACATGTATATACTTCTGGTTAATATTTCCAAGACTTCTGTCCAATAACCTATTTATACCCACATGTCTTAGATTTTACGCCTTGTTTAACAGGTACAAATATTCAAAAACTTTCCTTGCAGACTACCATTAGAAATCCTACGTATCTCTCTTTCTTAACAAGAAATTTACCGTAACCCCTATGTCTATAATATTTTCTTGTAGTTCCCTTAGTACGCAATAATTGGATACGTACTGCGTGTCTTGATTTTATTCGATTTGGAAAATGTAACGGACGTTTTTCTGTGCTGGTTTTTTAATTCCGGCTGTAACAAGTTCAGTTTCTCCATCTCTTTGCGCGTCTTCGACACTTGTAATATATATACAAAGTCTTACTTCCTTCATTAGAAATTTTTTGACTCTTTCTGTAAAGGATACACCGTCCTTGCATTTCCAGGCATTAAAAACCCTTATGCCCTCTATTTTCAAAGGTCTGTGACCATTATATGTTGTAATACGATTAGTTCTAAATTTTACATGATACCTTTCTGTAGGCAGGCAAGTTAAAACCATTCGGTCGAGAACAATTAACATGTATCATTCTTTGTAAGTTCGTATTTTGCATTAAGCACCTTAGTAAAGTTTATTTTTTAAAATTCATTTAAAAATGCACACCCATATACCCATTCTTGTGACGAGAGCTACGACATAGAAATACGTTCCTCGGTTATTAACTGTAAAATGCAAAAACATTATATCCGCTGAACGTATACAAATTTTTTCAGTGGTTTTAATATGATTTATTACCGTTTCTTTTATTTGTGCCGTTGTGTGTTTTTTTTCTGGTAGGTGTTTCTAATGTGATGGCACTTCTTGCGTTAACTTCTTCATTTTTAAATCTACTTTTTCTTTTCTTAAGCGGTTGTGCGTATATAGCCGACAAATGTTCTATGTCTTCTACAATATATGGCAAAAGATTATTACATGTATTGGTTTGTTTTCTAAAAATTTGGAATTACCGAGCAAGGTGCTCCAGGTTTTACAACAGGAGGTATTTACTTAATAAGTGACTGAAGCATAATCAAAATTATAAACGATAGGTAAGTACATTGTTATGATTCAATCAGATTTTTTAATATAAACCTAAGGGTCTAGACATTAAGTTGCGGCTACTAGTTTTACAATAAGACAGAGAGAGGCACCGTCATACAAACGTAAATTGGGTGCTGAATAGGGATTTTTACAGAAAGAAGGAAGCTAGAATCTGCAAAAAATGATCCAAAACAAAAACGACTCTTTTTTATTTTACCTCGTCAGAAGCACTACATAGAGGTTTTAATCGAAACGAAAATGTAAAGCAAAGTGAATCTAGATCACAAAACGAGACTATTGAACACTTAGATGCACCTATTATTTTATCAAGTATTATATCTTAAGAGTAGTGGATATACCTTCCTTCTAGAACACTTCGATCCTCACTCGATCGATCCCCCCACCCTGCCTTCTATTTCGCAGTTGTTGAGGTGGTGTGCCTTGTAAATTCTGACGATCCTCAAGACACTTCTGTCGCACATCGTTTTTCACTGGATCACCGCCCCCCTCCTTCCCCTTTCTGCTTGCCTACTAGTTGTAGGGTGTTGAAGGGGGAAGGGGGTCTTATGACAATTCTCATGACTCGTATGAATTCTTCATTATGTTTATCGGCTTTGCGGGTGTCCTATTCATCATTCTGCGAACTAGAAAATTTTTAACGATTAGGGATAGGCAGATATAATTAGCATCGTGAAATTACATGGGATTATTTAGCACTATTATTTTAATATTATAATTTTACTTTTTAACATATATCATTTTTAATATTAGACTAGTATAAGTGTGTTCTTAAATTTTAGAATTAAGTTGACTACATAATTGGACTTATATACATATGTCTGTGGAGACTTTTTTAATAAATGAAATAAATGAAATTATGTTTATCGTCTTTGCGGGTGCCCCATTTGGCATTTTGCGATCTAGAAAAAATTTTTAACGATCCTCATG
Source organism: Platerodrilus igneus (assembly GCA_036346225.1). Classification (NCBI taxonomy): domain Eukaryota; kingdom Metazoa; phylum Arthropoda; class Insecta; order Coleoptera; family Lycidae; genus Platerodrilus; species Platerodrilus igneus. Next base: position 2,581,332 of record JARFIW010000840.1, read on the forward strand.
ACTCGTATGAATTCTTCATTATGTTTATCGGTTTTGCGGGTGCCCCATTCGGCATTTTGCGGTTTAGAAAAAATTTTAAAAAATTTTAAATCGAGCTAACATATGCACTCAATATTATATGGCATAGGTATGGGTAATCAAAATTGTAAAGGGTAATTGTTTCCGTTCTCTGGAATTGGTGATTGAGCACAGAAATAAAAATAAACTGCGATATATATGGAAATAAAAATTTATTAGACAATCTATACACAGTAGTAATAAATTCTTTGTATATATCTATATTTACAATAATATTATCATTGTACATGTTTTTAGGCTAAACATGTATATACATTGTGACCCTAAAACAGTCACGTAATGTGTACAACTTAAATCCGAGCAATATATACAACTTATAAACTAAGTAAAATAAAATCTATTATCTATTTCACTATGCCCCCATGCATACGTTAAGGTCGTGTTAGGGATGACGAAACGCTTATCATCAGCGCCCGATAAACTAACCTTGCTAAGTAACAGCGTAAACAAATCATGTTTTTTGCTTCTAATAGTTCGCATCAAATGCACGAAGGCTCGGAAGTTACTGTTATGTGCTACGTCCTTAAAACTGTCAACACTTATACCCTGCACAACACTACGCTTAACTCCTTTAATCTTTTTTATTACATCCCTTTCGCTAACTATACAGTAACTCTTGGCGCGAGTACCCACAAACTCTAAAACTATCTCACCACCAAACTCATCCTTAAACTTTCCGGGCACTTTCTTGTTTACAAGTGGGATCTTATATTTATTGTCTGGGTGGTAGTCACTAGTGTCGAATAGGTCCAGGTGGGTATGAATATCACTGTACAAGTCTTCTGTTTCGACACTATACACGAGCGAATCGGTATCTGTATACAAAAGCGAAAGCTTAGACCCATACAGAGGCAACAGTTTCTCATAGTGAAAGTCATAAATCAAGGTTTTGATAGGTCTAAAATCGAAAACCTGCATATATAGGTTTGTTATAGGTGACTTTAACGCGGTCCATCTGTATGAGTGCTAAATTTTCGCCTAGTACCAGATTACAATTAAAGTTCGGGCGGGCAATCAGGGTACTCGCACACAAGGTCTTCCGGTTACTCTCCCACCGAGTCACAAGCTTCACGTCGACGCGCTTGTCTATATTTTCCATGGTTTTACCAAAGATGGCATTGTTCATGAGTTTGAAAAAGTCCTTCTCAAAAGCGTTAGTGGCACGAGTGCGAAGGTCTGTGTTCAACTCGATATAAGGCTTCAACCATGGAGACTGGTCAAACTCGAGAACCCGATGGATGCAGATCAACACTAATCCATTCCGCACACACTGCTGTAGATTCCTGTAGTGGATAATGTAGCGGTGTTTGTCTTCTAAGGTGGCAAGGAGCTTCGGAGCCTTAGATGTGATATAAGGCGACGTCTTCATTTCCGGACAGAACGGCAGGTCGTTGTGGAGATCATGTAAATGTGAAGGGTACTCCAAGTCGACCTCCAGAATGAATCCTTTCGCAGAGTCCTTGGGAACATTTAAGATGGTGGCCTGGAGTTCGGCTATATCGGTAGAGGGCAACCATCGAAATCCTCCAAGAGGGAGAGCCTGGCTCATGGCCCAGCCATACAAGTTATTAGCATCGTAGTATGCCAAATACTTAGACGGAGCCGCAGGATCGTACTCTTCCATGTACTTGTTGTTGGCAGCAGCGTAGCGTCCACTACACTGAGTCAGGCCTCCTCTGATCCCAGACTTTATAAAATGGTACATGTCAATATCCGTGAGGAGCTCCAGTTTCACGCCGGTGTATTTTAACATAGCGTCCCAGGTTAATGAGGGCGCTGTCACATACTGGCACGGATCAAGGTCATAAGTCGACATGCACACACGGCGAAAGTTCTCGAAGACGTCTGCTAACAACAGTACATCTGTCTTCAAATATAGATCGCTATATTCTCCGAGCGTGTTAAGACCAAAGTCGCGCCATACCTTCTGAGCCCTCTCGTATTCGTCGGTGGTAATGGATGTAGAGGCGAGATCATTGTAGAAGGCAGCCTGTGGTGGGAGAGCTGTTTCCTCCAATACTTCCATACTTTGTATGTAAGTGTATGGAAACACGCCTTTCTTGGTAACCAGTCGGAACCTGGAGTCCTCGGGGAAGTGATGTCTGACCTCTACAAACTGGTCCTGGGTTAAATTCTTCGCCAGTGTATCCAACCCAGACGCCATAAATCGGAGAGAGTCGATAAACCGAAGTTGGACACAGGACTTGTCGGCAGTCTTTTCTTGTTCGTCTAAGACCACTTCTGTATCGTATAGTCGTACAGTTTTCGAAAACAAGATGAACCGCTCTTTATTGTTCGGTATAACGTTAATCTTCTCGTTATCATACCCCAGTTCTTTTATGATGAAATGAGCATCATATCCACTAAGGTTGTGAAACACCACTGGGATAAACTGCGGAACCCGATAGAGGATGTTACATTTGGAGTGTACAGGAAAGCGGTACGCGCCATTCATGTGGTTGTGATCCCGCACACGGTCTGTTCCGAGCGGTTTCTTGCATATTCCACAGTCATCGATAGTGTGGAACAAAAGTTCATTCTGGGCATCCAAAGAAATCATGGGCACATTCGTCGTCAATATCTTACCCAGACGTCTAGCTTCCTCTCTAAGTTTGGTAACAAATTTACGTGCTGCGTCTGGACCCCGGTAGATCTCAAATTTATTGAGGGAGTTGTCATAGCAGCATTTAATGTAATATGCCCAGCTATAATGGGTATGCAGCTGGAGCGGTGTTGTAGATGATGTGGAGGGGTCGGGCGTTGCAAAACTGTACGGCTGTAGGAGCGATTCAAAGTCAGCATAAATAACGAATGGGACCAGCATTTGTTTTTGGATGCTCGAAAATTCCAAAACGTTGTTGAAGACGGTGGGCATCTGGGTTACAACATGGTTACAGTCCCGCTCGGTATGCCTAATTAAGGCAGTCTCAGTCGGAAAAAAGATTAAACATCCATCGCAGATCCGTTTATGTAAGCGATCTTTTGATAACTGTTTACCGACCAGACGTCCCAAATCCTTGATCCAACAGAAGTGACTTTTTTCTTCATCCTGGATGTAAAGCAAGTTAACGTGCCGGGCTCTCCTGCGTTTAGTAAAATGTAGAGGACCAACAATAGACCTTCCTTCCACTCCGAATACATTGATTCTCAGATCGTTCGAAGCCTCGAACTTGGCAATCTTGTCAAAGGCCATAGGGAACTCTATACCACCCATATTTAAGCAGCTCGAGTAATGGGGGTACTTGCTAAGACGATGGGGGTTATGCTCGGCAGGATACAGCGCTGCTACAATGGAGTATGCAAAACAGGCTGCGTCTCGGTTTTTAACATTCACCACCGCTTTTTTAGTTTTTATCCAGCGTGGAAGGTCAATGTAAGAGGATCCCCTAAGTGGCTGGTATTTGTTGATGTTTAGTTCTAAATGCAGGACACGTTGTAAGGCCCAACCGGACTGGTGATGTTCAAATTCTTGGGATTTATCGAGCATCTCCCGAGAAAACGCCGTATACACTTTGTTCAAGTTGCTCGATCGGGTTATAATTTGATTCTTAGTATTGAAAGATTTAGTTGCTTCGGTATCACCCAAGTCCATCTTTGTGTACACACCAAACACTTCCACATTAATTTTAAGGGTCGTGTGGGTCTCCAAGGTGTCCTGGATCAACTTTACAAAATGCTGCTTTTGTTCAAGTAAAAAGTCCTCAATGTCTCTACAACCAGACATATTATTGATGCGGTAAGTTGCGATCCGGGAGCGGAAGGCAGACGACAACAGCTGTATCGCTTCTTGATCGGGGTCTCCGGATTTGGTCTTATGCGCAGCACTACGTAAATGTCCAGGAAACTGGCGTGAAGGAACGTCCATATTGCAATCTTCGCAATATCGTATGTCCTGTCGCTGGCGTTTTGGGGCAGGTGCAGCACGTGGTGGTGATGCTCCACGTTTGGCTGACATCGATGAAGAAGTATGTCCGTGGAGGGCGTGCTGATGCCGGGTTAAATTAGCTCGACGCCCAAACCCCATATCACAAATGTCGCACACAAATGATACTGGTGCTGATAATCCAGTCGGTGGAGCTGAGGCTGTAACCTGACGTGGTGGTCTAATGATATTATGAACCTCCTTTTTGTGTCGGTTAAGGTCGCTCTGGATCGAGAAGTTTTTCTGGCACACATCGCAGACGAATACTTTGACGGATTCCATTGTAATCTGCACAATAAAACTATGTTTATTACTCAGTTTAAAACACGTAAATTGCAATGTTTTACAGGTGTAAAAGAAACACTACTGAGGAAAATGGGCTGAGACTTCTTATAAATAGCAAGATGATCGTAAACAGGCAAATTAAAGTGCGTGCTCACAGGCGGTCAATATAACTTCGGTCCAGGATTTGTTTGTTACTCAGTTTAAAACACGTAAACCACGAGGTTTTGCGATCGTAGAAAAAATACAACTGAGGAAAATGGGATGAGACCCCTTATATTTATAGCCAGATGATCGTAAACAGGCGAATTACTGCGCATGCTCACAGGCATCCAATATAACATCGCCTTAGGATTCCTATGAAATTTGTATAATAAAATTATGTTTATTAATAGTTTAAAACACGTAAATTATGAGGTTTTGTAGTCGTAGAAGAAACACTATTGAGGAAAATTGGTTGAGACTCCTTATAAATAGCCAGATGATTGTAAGAAGGTAAATTAAAGCGCATGCTCACAGGCAACCGATATAACTTCGGCCCAGGATTCCTATGTGATCTGCACAATAAAACGATGTTTATTACTCAGCTTAATAAACGCAGACAAATGTTTTCGCATTCGCGGAAAAGGAAAATGGGCTGAGGCCTCTTATAAATAGCCAGATGATCGGAAATAGGTAAATTAGAAAGAATGCGCACAGATCGCTAATAAAACGTCGCCCCAGTGGAGATGCTCCTAAAGGAATGGAGCACAGTTACGTCTGGGGAACTTGCGATACAACTAAAACAGAAAAATTAGCATTATATGAATAATAAATAGTCATTGCTATGTTTTCGGACCTTATTCGATATAGAACCATGGCGCCAACCGCAAACGACAGCATTGTTGCATTCTATAATTTATAATGAATACGACCGTGGGCTACTTCAGTTTTATTCTAGTATTTTTAATAGTTTGTAAATTTCGATATTGATATTGGAATTGATGTGTAAATATAATATAAGAATTAAAAATTCAAACCAGTAGTTTACATGGAAACTGGGCATGTCATCAACCAGTTCAAAAAATATATTTTATAGGTATTTCAGTTATTAATGACATTGCACCAAATTCATTCCTATAATATATCATGATGCTAACCATCATGATCCTATTACGTAATACTAAAAAACTAGTGCTAGCGGTGACTTAAGTTGCTGCTACAGTTTAGAAACCTATAAAACTTAATTCATATACAAATTTTCAAGCCACTGAATAAATAAGATGTGAATAAAATAGCCGAGCGCCTGTCTATTTGCAACATTTATTAAAACGTGTATGCCAAGATCATATTAATATACACGTCTGGCGAATACTAAACACATAATTAAGCTAAAATGAATCTTTTAAAATAAGCATCGTCATCATCTGAAACAATGTTTTGTTAAAATCTGAGTATTTTACGTTAATGTATCAGCATATGTCATAAGGAAATGCTCCGAGTGTAGACACCGGGTATTTATTTATAAGTAAAATATTTAATCATTACTATTATTGTGCTATTCATTAGCAGAAATCTGCACAAATCTGCATAAATATTACGTCCAATGCTCGATTTGATTGCATAGAATTAACCTTGTACCTGTTTTTGTTTGAGGTCTGAAAGCATATAATTAAAATATTGTATCATCCGTTTTAAATAATTCAGGTATGTAAAATTTTTTAAAAATTCAATATTCGGATAATTTAAAGAAAGAAATAATGCTTTACATAATTAAATGGAGTATTTTCATTATACAATACAATAATAATAATTATTACAATAGGTAAACCTATTTTGACTATTAAAAACAATGTCGATGTGTGAGCTCAAACGTTTAGTTACTTGATAAAACTTCTCGGGGCATGATTCGAGCGATCAACGACCTACTTAAACGTGTTTATGCCTGCATGAATGTGCGTGACGTCATAAATATCATTGCTCATAAATATTTCTAGGATTAGTTCGCTGTAAATTGCAGAATGACTGCATTCCTAAATTCACGTAATTGCAATACTAATTATAAAATGAGCTATAATTCAGAATTACTTACCTGACGTTGAGTTAATCAAAGCGGTTGATATTTAATCAATTTACTAAAACTGAATACCCTCAAATGATCGATTTACATATTTTAAATTCAGGCGATTAATTGTTTTATGATGTAACTATGTTGTCTTGCACATCAAAATTCTACTCACGTCTGTGCGAATCTCGGTAAAATTAAAGGTCATCATAGCTTTTATTAGAACTCGAATATTTCAGAGATCCTAAATATTAACAAAATTACTAAAATCTATTAGAAACCATAAATTATCCGAAACTAAGCCGAATTTACGCTAAATTAAAATTAAATATGTAATTCATATATGCAACATTAAAAGCTCGTCAAAACGTGTCAACGATTATATATAATACACGTCTATCTAAAAGCAAATACTATACATATAATTAAGCTAAAATGTGTCTTTTAACACCGTAAAACTTGCAGAATAATCTGAAAAATATGCTGTTAAATATGTATACAAAGGTTTAATACTCACCTTCAACCATTCTTCAGAAACTGCATTGATAGTAACAGAACCGAGACAAAGAAAAAATGCCGAGCATTTACGTATAATTAATATTACATATCCGTAATTCAATATGCACAGGGTAAACTAGTCATCTATATGCATCAACCATTACTTATTCTATTCTACGAAATCTGCGTTAACAGATCAGACAAATTCTGAAAAGTATGAAGGTTAGTTATAAATGTGATCATTTTAACAGCCGATATTTTAGAATTGCAGATTATACGGTGTAAAAGTATTTTGCTTAATTATATGTAAGTAGCTTTTTAAAGAGTTATATATATATAATCGTTGACACGTTTTACAGCTAATGTTGATATATGAAGTTACGGGATAAATTAATTTAGCGTAATATTCGTTAGTTTCGATAATTTATGGTATTCGTAAAGATTTTAGTAATTGTTTGTTAATATTTTAGGATCCATCTGAAATATTCGAGTTCTAATAATATACTATGATGACCTTTAATTTTAACCGAGATTCACAGACGGATTAGAATTTTGGATGAGTCAAACGAACAAGTACATCATAAAACATTAATGCTGAATATTAAAATAATGTAAATCATCGATTTGAAGGGATCATTTTATAAATATGTTAAATATCAACGCTTTGATAACTACGATCAGGTAAAAGTTAATTTTTCCGTTTTAATATAATAGCTCATTTTATAATTAGTATTTTGCGGTTAATTATAGACAGATGTGTCATCGTATCGTATGAATCGCATATTTTGTGATTTGCATAAAGCAAAACGACACATAAATAGTACAGTACAATAAATAATTTGCATAAGAAATCGATTTTATGAATAAACTATATTACAAAACCTGTATATCAGCCTACCTACTCGAAACCGCGTTATTAGAGAAACAATATATTTCCTAAATTAATTGCAATTCAAGAACTGTATTACTCGGTTTATAAGCCCGGAATTTAACAGTAATGTGATATAAAACGTTAATAATAAATTTTGGATTCAAACTAAACATTCTTATTGCTATCGAATCAGTAATTATTTTATAAAATTAGCTATATATATCAAACCAGCACTGATATTTTCGAGTTATATAGACAAATGTATTCATCTTCCAATAAATCGTGCGTAATGGCCATTTCTACAATTACCAGAGAGCTAAACCTAGAAATATTTATGAGCTATGATATTTATGACGTCACGCATATTCATGCAAGCATAAACACGTTTAAGTAGCTCGTTGATCGCTCGAATCATGCCCCCGAGAATTTTTATCTCTAACGGGTCGATAATTATTTTGAAAATTCATAAATCGATTCAATGTATAGATTTTACGTTCTTATAATTGTTATACAAATTTCATGTTTGGACTTAAATTATAGCTTAATGTTTAAAGAACATCACACAAAAACCCGTTTTTAATATAATAAAATTTAAGGAAGCGCTATAAAGTTTACATATTGTTGAAATACAAATATTCTGCTATGATAACCAACAATCCTACTTGTTTAACTTTATTAGTGTTTAGGCTTAAAAATAGAGCAAAATTCGAGTAACCAGAGGGTATATAGTATATTGTGTCACAAGGACAAAAAGTGCTCATTAGCAGCCCGCAGCTATTAGATGCCTGAGCGAGCGAAGCGAGCGAGGGCAGCTGATAGCTAAGGACTACTAATGCATTTTTGCCTGTGTGATACACAAGAGTTTTTCGTCTAACATTAAAGAAAAAATAGAAAAAAAAACCATAAAATAAAGAAGGTTAATAACATTTGACGTATTTGTTTATTATAGTAATTGATATTAATTATCCCTTGACCATTATTATGGATAGTGATACCAGAATTTGTAGGCACTTGGTAAGTATTTGAGATGCTGGTAGCATGATGACATTTTTTACGATAACGTTGACGGTCTATCTACATTAACTGGTATTTCATTTATTTGGTTTAAGAGCAATTAACATGTGAATTGTATTATTTGTGCTGGTACTAGACAGTTGATGTTCTAGGTTTGTTAGAATTTTTGAGAAATTTTAATCTTATTTGATAACCAATCACCTATATATCCTTAAGCAATTGCAGAAGAACACCATCCTCCAGGCATCTTAAGTGTTATTAAATTACTTCCAGCATTAGCTAATAGAGTTGCAGAACTACGGCGGAAGCATTGGCCTGTGTATGTACTAGGTTCAACCAATTTCAAAAAGGTGGCTATTTTGCTTGGAATTTTGCTAAATACATTTTCCCGATCGGCTGTATTGTACATTTATTATTTTTGTAATAAATGAATAGGGAATTATGAGTATTGTGGGGAGGTCTAATAGAAACATATTTGTTGTATATTGTAAGTAGATTCAGTACATCAACTGTAGTGTTTGTGACTGTAAATGTTCTTGTTATATTATTTTTGGTTTGTGGAACTGTAACAATCAATACGTGTCCACTAATATCTATGTGGTCAAGTTTCATATTCGTCAACTCATTTCGGCGGCAAGTTCCGTATACTCCCATAATAAGAGAAACCTACAATGTCAAGTTAATCTAAAAATTTACAATAATTTTATTTGTATACCTTTATCATTAGATATTCCGAATCATCTGCCGCCTTAAAAATTGAATACATTCATTGTACTTGAGTCAAAATTTTAGATTTTTTGGGAAGGTAGTTTACAGAATGCTCTATGATAATTATCAATATTAATATTTTCTTTGACTTTAAAAGTGCTTTTTGCATTGAAAATTTTGCCCATAGAGTAGCAGCATTTACACGTTTCGATATTTCTGATAAATACGCAAGTAAAACATTCTCTGTTACATTTTTAGCTTTTTATTTGTTTTTTTTCTCTATTTATTAAATAATTCATAATATTTTTTGTACCGTTCTCTAGACTTTTTGGGTAAAAGATTTAAAGAAGCATTGCTCGCTTCTTCTTGTAAGTCCGGCGGAGTACTAGTAAATTCTTTGTCATCATTACTGTCTAAATTACCATTCATTTTCACTAACAGTTATTCAGTTAGAATTACAATTATTCACTACTCATCTATGATTATTTTATATTTTTATTTGAAACTCTTATTAACAATACACCGACGCCGAGGTTAAATGATAAATTATTTGAAACGTCAAAGCTGCAATATATGAATCTCAATGATAGACATAGGTGTCTAGATCGTGAAAAACCTATAAAATCATGCTATTATGAGTTTACCGATCCTAGGAATGCAAAGGTTTACTTTCAGTCAGATTTTTAGGGTAGATATGATTTATTTTCATATATGCTAGGCGAAAAAACAAATTTTTTATAAAATCAGCTTAAATCGGCGCGCCGAAGAAGATATATGTATCGTTGTGATACTAACGATTTAATTTTCTAGTACGGTTTAGTGTGGTTCCAGATATCGCCAAAGACGGACGCGATTTTGTATATGAATTACATATTTAATGCAACTTTTAGTAAAATTCGGCTTAGTTTTTTGAGATAGTTTTAATTTTCTAATTAATTTTTAATAATTTTTTGTTAATATCTTAGGATTCGCTGAAAATATTCGAACTCTATATAAAAGCGGCGCTGACCTCAATTTTACCGAGCTTCGCACAGACGTGATGTAGAATTTTGGATGAGTCATGATGTAATCATTTTATAACTTTGGCGGGGGGTTCGAGACTAATCATAGCCGTCGAGCGATCGTGAGAGGTTAACACTCCTTCGACTAATCTTTTTTCTGTAATTAAACGTCGTTCTAGGTAAGTCGAACATTTTTGGGTGTGTGTATACTTGATTGAATATTTATATATTTTTTCAGCCATTTATAATGATTTCACTCTTTGTAAATTGCAGAAAATAGCTGCATTCTATACGATGATCCATCAGTAGTTTAATTGTCATACAGAAACGCCTTACTTATTTAAATTTACTAGTGATTGGGCTTAAAAAACAGTGTGAAATTCGATGAACCACATGGCATGAACAAATTTTTTATAAAATCCGCATTAATCGTTGCGCTGAAAAAATATGTACCGTTGTTATTCAATTTTTAGTGCGGTTTCATGATACCTAATTGTATCATGGTACCAAAGACGCTCGCGAATGCAGCTCTCCATAAGGCAAATCAGTACGTATTATAAAAATCTTTTCTATTAGTGGGCCATTTTTAAAAAATCTGCAAATTATATTGATTATTATGTGTTTGGATCTTTAAATTATAGGCCGACATTCTGTGAATACAAAGCAATTTTCATTTAAAAAATAGACCCGGTTAATATATTTCACAAACAGAAATATTTATAAGCTATGATATTTATGACGTCACGCACATTCATACACGCATAGACATGTTTAAGTAGGCCATTGACCGCTCGAATCGCGCCCCAAAAAAGTTTTTATCAAGTAACTAATCGTTTGAGCTCACACATCGACATTGTTTTTAAAAGTTGAAATAGGGTTACCTGTTGTAATAATTATTATTGTATAATGAAAATAACCAATTTGATTATGTAAAGCATTATTTCTTTCTTTAAATTGCACAAATATTAAACGTTTACAAATTTTACAAATGTGAATTATTTAAAACGGATGATGCAATATTTTAATTAGCTGCTTTCAGACCTCAAACAAAAACAGACACAAGTTTAATTTCATGCAATCAAATCGAGCATTGGACGTAATATTTATGCAGATTTGTGCAGATTTCTGCTAATCAATAACACAATAATAGTAATTGGTTAAGTATTTTGCTCATAGATGTTTACCTGGTGTTTACACTTGGAACATTTCCTTATGACATATGCTGATACATTAACGTAAAGTCATCGGCCTTTTAGTTTACGAATCGAGTTTTGTGAAGTCGCTCTAGGTAAGTAAACTAATTTTTGTGGCCAGATTTTAACAGCACATTGTTTCAGATGATGACGATGCTTATTTTAAAAGACTTATTTTAGCATAATTATGTGTTTAGTATTCGCCAGACGTGTATATTAATATGACCTTTGCATGCACGTTTTAATAAATGTTGCAAATAGGCAGGCGCTCGGCTATTTTATTTACATCTTATTTATTCAGTAGCATGAAAATTTGTATATGAATTAAGTTTTATAGGTTTATAAACTGTAGCAGCAACTTAAGTCGCCGCTACCACTAGTTTTTAGTATTATGTAATAGGATCATGATGGTTAGCATCATGATATATTATAGGAATGAATTTGGTGCAATGTCTTTAATAACTGAAATACCTATAAAATATATTTTTTGAACTGGTTGGTGACATGCCCATTTTCCATGTAAACTACTGGTTTTAATTTTTAATTCTTATATTATATTATATTTACACAGCAATTCCAATATCAGTATCGAAATTTACAAACTATTAAAAATACTAGAATAAAACTGAAGTAGCCCACGGTCGTATTCATTATAAATTATAGAATGCTGTCGTTTATTATCCCTTCCTTCCCTTCTGCTTACAATATTACTAATTCATTTTACCTAATAATTTGCATCATAACAAAACAATCGCATTTATTCATTCTATTATTGGCTACGCATAATTGCTTTGAGAGTCCATAATTCTATACAGGCTAGAACAATAGGTATCTTATCCATCGTGTATATGTAACTGCATGTTTTGTTAATATCAACTTAATAGCTATAATTCATTTATAAAGGTGCCAAAAAATATTTACTATGCAGCTTTGATCTTTGTGCGCATGGTAGACCTTTGCATACGCCTCTGACTAAAGCTGAGTCCACGGTGCTTGCGGCATGGTTCCAATTCAACATCAAAAGCTCAGCGATTAGGCTATGAGGTAAGTGTTATTGTACCGTGTTACCTTGCGCCCAAATATCATAACAATAAGTAAACTCAGTTGTTAACAATAGCATCCTGGATATAAAGCTACTGGAAAATGGTTTGGGGTTTAAACTGGTGGTTGGCCATATTTATACGACAGATACCACAATGTGGGAGTGTATCGGCATTGGATAATCCTAATCACTGCTTACAAACCAGGATGTCATCCATTAAAATGTCAGGTATATATAGTATAAAAAAGCGCTGCCTGGTGGCTATAAAGAACCGTCGTACCCCACCCCTAGGCTTTATATTGCAATATGCTATTGTGATTAACTGTAGTAAGTTACTTAGTAATGCGACAATTTGGATATATATGGAGCTGTCGGATCATAGGTTAGAGTAACTTCGGGTACGATTAGAATATCACAATGTATTGGCGACTTAGATTGCAATCGATTGAGCGACTATTGATCGAGCGTAGCCCAATAGTATCCGTTACGACGACCTTAGCGCTGTATTCGCAAAAGTGATGTAAAACGACATTTCATTATGAGCGTATTATCAAAACATTATTCAACTTTAGACAACTTTATTTTTACAAAATACAATGCAGATACAAATTATATAGATATCTAGCTATTGGCTATCCTTTGGAATCTTTTCGGTAGTCTAGCGTTCCACCCTATTGGATGTATAAGGAAGCATTTTTCTTATCCAATTAATATTTTGCTCCTGCCCATTATAATATTAGAGACGGCAAAGCTGATGTTGAGGGCGTTGGTGCTGTAATTGTTTAATGGTTTCATGAGGTTGGTAAAGTTGATTATATTGTTGATATTATTGATGTTGTTGATGTTATCGATGTTGTTGATGTTGTTGATACTGTTGATGTTGTAAATTCTCATCATTCATTTCTTATGACAGTAATTGAGACAGTTAAATTTTTATCTTAAAACTTAGAATTTAAAAGATATTCCATCTGAATATCTGCCAACAGTTTTATAAACCCCATCTCCTCGATTATTTCCATAAAATCATCCAAATCTTCGGGTAATACTAACACAGCAGTACAGTGCTGTATTGCTTCCTCGTATGACTGGCACATAAGACATTTTGTCCTTCTATCGAAAACCGTTGCCCGCATTCCGCCTTTTTACTCGTAGAGCATTGCGAAATCTTCGAATAACATTCCCAAAGTCTTTATACATATTTGTGTAATCATCTCTTTAAACTGTATAATCGATAAATTATAACTTCTATGCCAACAGTCCTTTTATATGAGCTACTCTTGTTCGGATATGCCCCGATTGTGCTCGATTTGTGTTATACTTATTCTATTATACAACCCTCTTCTCTTAATTCTTCTATTATAGATACCCTCTAGTGCTAGGATGACCTCTATTATTTAAGGTTATGTAACTGTTTTCTGTATCAATTTCCAATATACTTTTTCCCGAACTATGCGTATCAGATTGGGGATTATACTTAACTCCATAAACTGACGTGTATATATTTTCGTCTTCAGTTTTAACCAGCACGTTCGTATACTAACGATGTACAGGCTCGTCGTTAACTGGTAACTTAATCTTTTTTTAAAAGTTCGCCTTTGTTTTCAATTTTAATCTCCTTCATAGGTATCAGTATTTTTCCGCTATTCCTTATGACTGGGAAGCGGTGATTTGCAAAGGCTCATGCAATGTTTATGAGCTTCTTTGAAATCTGGTTGTGAATTAGTATATCTTTTTTGCGTTCCACAAACTTCCTTCGTACGGCATCCTGCATAAAATGATGCTTATGTTTGCTTACAATAAAATCTTTAGCGACCGTCATCATGAAACTTGAGATTGGGGCTAACCATTAACGGCTTCTTCTATATTTATATACTCATCGAAATTTTTTCTATATCGCCCCTTGCCCAAATCAAAATCTTTTACAATAGTAATAAAACTATATTTCGAGTCACCACCATTCCAGCATCGCTGACAAATTTCTTTAAACTTTATAAAGGGCATATCACTGCCAACATGATTTAGAAAGATATGCCAAAGATTTGCATCATCCTGTTTCCATATTGAAATAACATTAGCGTTATCTCTAAGTCCGTGCTTTACTGTGCTGGCATACGTTTGACATAAGTAAAAGGAATCGATACTCTTATGTCTACCACAGGAGAAAACCGTGCGATCTTGTTTTGTTCGTTTGCATGAATATCATCAAAGACAATAATTGAATCTTCTTTGCATCCTCTGGCCTAATCAAATCTTTATAATTCCCAAATTCGTAGTAACCAATATCCGTCTTTAAGGGTTCAAATAACTTTCTTAACAGTTCATACTTTGGCTGATATAAACTTTTAGAAAACACATAGACGTTTTGGAATGCAAGTCCATTCTCATGTAAAATGAGAGATATTAGAGCGTTGGTTTTTCCACAACTCGATGGTCCCGCAAATATTGCCCTTATATTGGATGGGAACAAAGGTCCATGTTTACCAACTTCCTTTGCACTAGAAGTGGTATATGTATCAAAGTTTTGTATGGGTATTTCAACTTTTTGTCGTACAGCTTCTACCGGGATATTTGATTCTCTACTTTTATTTCGAACACCTAGTTTATAGAGGTGATCCCGTAGCGTTGTTCTAGGCACATTATACAACCTACTAGCTTTACGCGTATTTAACACACCTTTCCGAATTTCACTAATTGCTTTCTCTAAAGATTGCTTGGTGTACATCTTTCAAATATTCTGTTAAGACTGATTCAAAAATTTCAAAAAGCAGTCTTTTATACTAAATAGTCCATCCCTGCCCGCCCGTCCGTCCATCCACCCGTCCGCCCACCAGCCCGTTCATCCGCATTCGTTCGCCCGCCCGCCCGTGCAACCGGTCCGCCCGCCCATACGGAACGTTGCGCTGCAGCCAACAAGTACATGGACGAAGAGTACGATCTCATTACACCGTGTAAGTATTTGACCTACTACGATGCCAATAACTTTTCCCCATATCTATGTTATATAATTTCGAATCGATTTTTAAACCCCAGGACATATGGTCACTCAATTTAAAATTTTTTAAAATTTTTTCTAAACCGCAAAATGCCGAATGGGGCACCCGCAAAACCGATAAACATAATGAAGAATTCATACGAGTCATGAGGATCGTTAAAAAATTTTTTCTAGACCGCAAAATGCCAAATGGGGCACCCGCAAAGCCGATAAACATAATTTCATTTATTTCATTTATTAATAAAGTCTCCACAGACATATGTATATAAGTCCAATTATGTAGTCAACTTAATTCTAAAATTTAAGAACACACTTATACTAGTCTAATATTAAAATGATATATGTTAAAAGTAAAATTATAATATTAAAATAATAGTGCTAAATAATCCCATGTAATTTCACGATGCTAATTATATCTTCCTATCCCTAATCGTTAAAAATTTTCTAGTTCGCAGAATGATGAATAGGACACCCGCAAAGCCGATAAACATAATGAAGAATTCATACGAGTCATGAGAATTGTCATAAGACCCCCTTCCCCCTTCAACACCCTACAACTAGTAGGCAAGCAGAAAGGGGAAGGAGGGGGGCGGTGATCCAGTGAAAAACGATGTGCGACAGAAGTGTCTTGAGGATCGTCAGAATTTACAAGGCACACCACATCAACAACTGCGAAATAGAAGGCAGGGTGGGGGGATCGATCGAGTGAGGATCGAAGTGTTCTAGAAGGAAGGTATATCCACTACTCTTAAGATTTGATTGTAGTGGACCAGGACAAATACCATCTTGTTTCGGTGCCTCTCAATGTGTTCAAGATCACTTTTGTTTCATATTATTGACGAAGAGGATATCCAAAACGGAAACAGAAGTGACATGAAAACCCAAAAATTTTGGAATTGGAATTGGAAGTATCCCATTACTAAGAAATTAAAAATACTGTATTCAGTAAACAAAAACTAAATATTGCAGCAAACGCACTTGCAAAATTTTCTACAGACAAGTCACATTCTGTTGATATTAATTAAAAAATATCTGATAAAGGATTGTTGTTAATTCACTAGAGTAATTGATATGCTAAATGAAAGTTTTTATATTTATAGAAATAGTAATCGATGATTTAGCAAATTGTTGTGTTCCTTTAGATACAAAATAGAAAAAATTGTTGCACATCCATGGCTGGCAAACCCAATTCTGGATGTTACATGTATTGTCATTATTGCTGGCTTATGGGAAATAGCTGCATTAATACGTCATCATAGATTAATTGCCACAGGCAAGATTAATTGGAAAGTGTCTAGATAAAGTTAAGAAACATGTCGAAAGTAACGGTCATCTTCAATCAGAATCACATCAACTAAAAGCAAAATGTAGTATTTAAGCAAAATTGTTACTAAAGAACAAATAAAAGTCATGACCAAATGCACCCTCTTTGAAATATTGCCATACTCAACAAAGCAAAGCTTTGGTCTATTATATTAGACTCTATAACAGGCATAAGTAAAGGGTCAAATGGCAGTATTATTGGTTTTATCATTGTAGGCGAGCAACTAAAAACTTAAAATTAATGACACGTAATCTATATATTATCGATGCTACATGCTTGGGTTTAATAACTACAATTGAAAACTACATTAAATGCTTAAAATAAAAGATACATTATATTCGGGGGGCAGTCATATGATGGCGCAAGTGAAATATTTGGCTTAGAAGGACTTCGAAAATATATATATATATATATATATATATATATATATATATTATAAGATATGGCTGAAGAACTTGAAAAGCAGTCACAATCACAATTTCTACAGACACATCAAGTTTCGTTTATATCGTACGTGCGTTGTCCGACTTATCACATAAAACTTGTACTACAACACGTTGCCGGAAGGACTGCTGCAATAGATATATTACTTTCTAGTTAACGCTTGAAGCGAGCGGACGTGTTTTTCAGTGCTCCCGCTTATGCAGTAAACAAGTAAGTTTTTGATATTTATTATTGTTTTATTATAGTTTAAGCTTTGCTTTTTATTGTATTTTATTTTTTATTATTATTGTGCGCCGTTAATTTTAATATACAGGGCATTAAATAAAACCAAAATAATAATTTAATCCGTTAAATACTAAATAAACTGCGTTTTAACTTAAATTTAAACTAAAATTCGCGTTTTAAAATAAACTAAATCAAATGTCGGGCTAATAAATCAAAGCCAATAACCAAACACCCCAAAAAATTTCAAAATAACTTAAAAAAGCGTTTTTAATAAATTTATTGGGAAATTTAGTAAATCGGGTTAAAAAACCGCATAAAACAAGCAAATAAATTCGGGAAAATTATATAACGTGCGTGTAATAAAATAACAATTTAAAAACCAAAATCTAGCCCCTTTTGAATCAAACAAATAACTAAAAACCGTAAATTTTAAAATAATTTGAATATATATTTTCCATTTTTAAGTACACGTGTACTTTAAGCTTCCTAAAAGTCGATCTTTGGGTTTAATTAGTGGTGAAAAAATTCAAGGTCGAGTAAACAAGCGGGAAGTGCTTCCGGTGCCGCATTCCAATAACGCGTGTTTTAATTAGTTTATTTCTAAATTTAAAGTCCAGTATTTTATAAATTTTGTTTTTGAAGTAATTAGTTTGAATTTTAAATAAATAAATACAGTTTTGTTAAAGTAAATTTTTAATTGCGTATATTTATTGGGTTTGCTATCTTATTTCGTCCTCCTTGTTATTTTGACGTTAGTGTTTAGTTTATTTCTCATAAATTTGAAATTTCATTTGGCGGTTTATAAAATTTGAATAAATAAATAAAAACAGATAAGTTTATGGGTCATTTGAAATCTAGGTCTTTTATTGGAGCAGCGTTTTTGTTCTGTACTTGTTGTTGTTTTGTCGTTTAGCTGCACATCTTAGCTTCGAGTTTATTAAGTGTCGTCAGGGCATTTTGATCTGATTTTGTTTGTCCTTGTTGTTTTTGTTATCAGATTTTTAGCATGGTTGTACATCGAGATGAGGAGCCGTTGCCGAAGAAGAAGAGGGGTAGTAGATCGGAGTCAGTCAGGGCTGAGCAGTCGGAAGCTGGGGCGGTCGATAAGGTCGGAAAGAAGGAGGTCGTGGTTAGGGAAAAGAAGTCGGAGTTGCAGCTCGACGGGGAAGTAATCGTGTCGCAGAGGGAGCCTGCGTCTGTGGTGGTGGAGTCGGAGGAGCCGGCTCCCCTTGTGTGTGGAACCGGGCCTAAGTCGCCCGCAACTTCGAGAGGCCAGCGTCGCGGGTCGACTAGCAGCAACGGAAGCGTTGCGGCTAGCGATCTAGACGAACTGGATCTCTTGATGTTCCGGGCTAGGAAGGCGCACGGCCTTATACACAAGCGGATCCCTGCCACTTCGGCAACCATCACCGTGGATGAGAGAAAGGTGATTCGTAACGCCGCGGACGAGTTCCGAGACGTTGCAAATCAGCTTTTGGGGATGGTTAGAGGTCATAGGATGGTGCGAGGTGAGGTGAAGGAGGCTGTGGCGGAGGTAGCAGTCGCAGCGGCGAAGACGGAGAAGGTCGTAGTGGGGCAGGGGGATTAAAAGGTCGTTTGGTCCCAGGGGTAGCTTCGTATGCAGGTGCAGTGGCGAAGAAGACAGCGTCGACGGTCGCGGTTCGTGTTGACGCCAATCCAGGGGTCAAAGAAGACGTCATGGCGACGTTGAAGAAGAAAGTTGATCCGGCCAAGGATGGGTTTGTTGTTGTCGGAGCACGTCGGACGCGTAGGGGTGGCGTTGTTGTCGAGTGTGCTGGTCGAGAGGACGCCAAGCGGTTGCAGTTAACGGTGGGCGGGGCTTGTCAGGGTCTGACCGCGAGGACCATTGAAAAAAGGAGGCCGCGCATCGTGCTCCCTGGGGTAGAGAGGGAAATGAAGCAAGAAGAGCTCGTGGAGAGGTTGATTGTTCAGAACCCCCGCTTCAGGGGGCTTAGGTTCGAGGAGGAGGTCAAGGAGAAGTTTCGGTTTGGCGGCAACGGACCCAGAGATCCGTTGGCCAGCGTTGTTTTCGAGGTGTCGCCGGAGGCTAGGAGGTGTTTCTTGGTGGATTCGGTCAGTCTGGGTTGGCGTAAGGTCTGGGCTCGTGATCACCTCTCGATGGTGCAGTGTTATCGCTGTTACGATTTCGATCATAGCTCAGCGGAGTGTAAGGAGCGAATGCAGTTTTTCGGTAACTGCGCCGAAGTGGGGCATGAGTTCAAGAACTGTAGGCGGGCAGTTTCTTGTTGTGTTGTTTGTGCGAGGTCGAACGATAGGGTTGGTAGCGTCAGGGTCGACACTCGTCACGACGCCAAGTCCGTCCAGTGCCCAACGATGCAGCGTTTGAAGGCAGTCATCACCAGGAACATCGACTATGGATCCTAGGCCATTAGACGATGTTCCGAGAAGCTCAAAAATTAAATGTGCGCAAATTAATTTAGGCAAGGGCAAAGGGGCCACAAATAATTTCGTTAAATTAATGAACGAATACAAAATCGACATCGGGCTCATACAGGAACCGCGCCTGTATAGCCATAAAATAACAGGTTTTGGGAGGGGGTTTACCGTCTTAAACGCGAACAGCGAACGACCGCGCAGCGGAATAGTAATAAATAATGGGGCGTGTGCAGGAATTATATTAAATAATTTATCAAACGAATTTCTAACGACGGCTGAAATCAAAACCGCACTAAATACGTTTTACGTGATTAGCACGTAACTTCCACCGGTCGACTCCCGGCGGGAAAATCCTCAAACAGAGGACCCTAATAAATCAAATTGAAGAAATTCTTCGTAAAATCGGTAGGAATAAAAATCTAATTATCGGGAGAGATTTTAATGCCAAGTAGCCACTATGGGGTAGCCCTATAGAAGACGATAAGGGTTCACAGGCTGCTAATCTTTTAACGGAATGGGATGTTAGTGTGATAAACACTAATGATTCATCTACGTTTGAGGGGCATAGAGGAAGCAGTTTTATTGATATTACTGCAGCCTCGCACGAGATGATAGAAATCATTTGTGATTGGAAATTGAGGTCGGGCGAGGAAACGCTCTTTGACCATAAATTAATTACATGGGACGTTGAGACCAAAACAAGCGCAAACGAGCAGCTAACTATATTTCCGCGGTTCTGTAATAAAAAGCAAATTGGGAGCTGTTTAAACAAAAATTTGGCGAAAGTATCCCTGCGCTCGAAAATATGCTATTTAACTGCCGATAGGCAGACGAAATAGAAACACTCGCGGAAAATTTAAACGACGCGGTAGTAGACGCGTCATCGTACTCCATGCCGCGAAAGAAAACATTTAAAGAGAGTGTACCCTGGTGGACCCGGGAACTAACCACCAAGCGGGCAGAAACGCGTAACCTAAGGCGCCGCTATCAACGCGCCTTGGGAGAAATAAGAGAACAACGGAGAATAGAATACAATCAAAGTTACCGCGAATATAAGATATTAATAGAAGAAACGCAAACAAATAAATTCAAAGAATTCTGCACGCGAAACTCACAGAAAGAACCTTGGGGAACCGCATACCGCGTAATAAGGGATAAACAACAGAAAATCGCGCTCGGTAACATAAGAAAAGCAAATGGCGAATAAACGGAAGGTTTTAAAACCACGGCGGAATATTTATTAGAGAAATTCTTCCCTTCGGATAATCCCGATGAGGATGAGGGGTCGCACGATTTAGTACGTCGCGAAGCTACATAGGCGCAAGGAACAGGTGCCGATAAGGCAATCCTAGTTCACGAGGTCGTCGGGGCTCTTAGGAGGATGAATCCTAAGAAGGCACCAGGGCATGACGGAATCACTTCAGACGCAGCTCTGAAGGCGTGCCGGTTAGCGCCGTGTGTCTTTGTCGGGTTGTTTAATCTTTGTCTAGAAAGGGGTGTCTATCCGCGTTGATGGAAAGTCCGGAAAGTGAAATTCATACCAAAACCTAAAAAGGCGGATGCGTCAAACCCGGGCAGCTATCGTCCAATTAGCTTGCTACCGGTGCTGGGGAAAGCTTTGGATCGCGTTATGACTACCCGAGTTGAGCACTTAGTGCGCGACAGTGGCGGTTTTAATTACATATCTCGGGGTAAAGATTGACAATAAGTTAAATTGAAAAGCTCACGTGCAGTACATTAAAAGCAATGGCAGCGAAATATCAAACAAAATGATGGCGGCGGCGAAAATCAACTGGGGTTTCAGGGGCAAATCGTTGAGGACGATTTATGCCGGAGCAATTGAGCCGGCTATGCTATACGCAGCTTCTGTATGGGCGGAAGGTTGTAAAGTCCGGGAGATGCGTCAATTGACTAGCGTACAACGCATAACCGCTGTGAAAGCGGCCAGGGCGTACAGGACCGCCTCCGTGGAGGTGATCAGTAGGACTGTTCCTATCGAATATGTCGTTAGGGAGATTAGAGAAAGGAGATTGATAAATATAGGGAAAGGGCGCGAAATTATCGAAGATATTCATCTTGGTAGTAGGAAGGTAAAACGAAAGATCGTTGTATCGGAGTTGGGACACGCGGCCGATATTAGAGGAATCGAGTTTGTAGAAGGCGATGGGGACGCGACGGGTATCAGAATTTATACGGACGGCTCACGCATGGATGACGGGCAAGCAGACGCGGCGTTTGTCGTGTATAAGCAGGAAAGGGAGGTGTTTCGGTTTCAAACCAAACTCGCAAACTGGAGCACTATTTTCCAGTGCGAATTGGTAGCCATACCAGAGGTAATCGATTACGTAATAAACCACGTGTGCAGAGATGAATATTATATAATCAGCGACAGTAAATCAGCGCTGACAGCTTTAACAAACATGAACACCTCGACAGACCTCCAGGTTGACGTCTGGAGAATAGCGCATACGGCGCTCGAGTTTCGACGTTTAGAGTTCTGTTGGGTTAGGTCGCACGATGGTAACGTAGGGAATGATAGGGCTGACGAATTAGCTAAAGAGGCCGCGGTGGGCTACTTTCGGATATCACATTCGTCGATACCGAGGTCCCATATTAAAAGGAAACTGCGCGAAAAGTCAATTCAACAATGGGAAGAGAGGTGGAACAACGCTGCCACGGGCAGGTTGACCCACAAATTCATACCGAGCATAGAAGCTAGAGGTAGGATCGAGGTTAAGGTCGATCACAAAATGGTGCACTTGATAACAGGGCACGGCGCCCTGAAGGCGTATTTACAGAGGTTCGGTTTAACCAACAGCGACCGCTGCGAATGCGGCGAGGGCGCGGAAAGCGCAAAGCACGTGCTCTTCGACTGCCCGCTTGAGGCGGGAAATAGAGGGTTCACTGATAGCAAACTAGCTATCCTAGGTCTGGCATGGCCAAAGAGCCTAGAGGAAGTCGGGGAAGTGGTCAACCAGAAGGCGTTCTGGACAGCTTTAAAAAAGTTTGCGGGAAGGGTGGCGAGATTAGACAATGACAACCGCGTGTAAAATTCGGTGGGGTTGGTGGGAGAATTGGAAAATTTTAGATTGACTTGGCGTGAGTAAGGATACGAGCATAGACATAACCAAAACCTGATATTAAAAAGAAACAAAAAAAACATGCTAATTATACCCAAATGTCCAATATGCGCGAGAAACCCCCACACCATTAATACAATCACTGCCTATCTTCATAATTATGTGCGGAAAATCGGGAAATCAGGAATAAATAATAACAAATAAACAATAACAAATAAATCAGAAACCCTTATTAAATTAAATCAATAAAATAAACAAAGATAATAAAATAGAGTGAAACTGCGCATCCCCCCAGGACTTGAAAGTGAAGTGATAGTGATTGTGATCCCCCCAGGACATTTAGTGCATACCCACCAGGACTTTAGCAGTGCACCCCATCTTCCCCTTAGAAATAAATTACGGTTAGATGTAGGCAGACGTTCAGATCTTCGGATGCTGGAAAATTTTATTACCGAGGTAAGACTTAAATTGTGGCGGCTGTACTCGCACAAGCATTGATTTACATTAATTAGTTGTTTTGAAATAATTTAACAAGCAGGTTTTGTGCGTAATGGCACTAGCCGACATAATGCTTGTGCGAGTGCACCTGATAAATAGAGTGATGTTTTTGCTACTTTGTGCACTGCTATATATGCTTAACGCTTATTAGACATTTATTTATATATTTATATAATTATATTTATTTATATTTTATATCTACACTTTATATTTATTAGCATGTATTGTAGTATTTTGTGACTTATTTGTTTTGTTTGACGTTCTGTCGCCATTTTGGTTGCGGTATATATTTGGGAAGGAAGAGTAGAATTGTGAAGATTGTAATCATAAAATAAATCAGCTAGGGAATGATAGGGAAAGCTAGGGATGGATTTAAATTAGTTAGCTAGATTTGGATAGTTTTAAGACGACCCTTCAGGTCGCACTGGTAAGCAGAGCCGGCGTCTGCCATCCGGTATTACGGATTTCCCCCCCCCCTCTCATTTTTGCTTGTGTCTTGTTGATCGGGTACACTCCAAGGTCAGCGCTAGGGATACCATTATTTAAACCCTGTTTTTAGTGTTTGTTTTTAGTTTTTGTTTCAGTTTGTCAGATTTTTAGGTTTGGTAGATTGTTAGAGTTTGTTAGGTTTGTTGGATTTTAGGTTTGTTAGATTTTTATTTAGGGTGGATTAATTATGAAGTTAGGATTAATAAGAAGCACGGTTATTTTCGCGTTTAAACTCAATGTTGTACCTCCGGGTGGAGCATTGGGGACGTGGCCGCAAGTATAGCGGCCCTTATTCAAATTATAATGCAATAGATATTTTAAATTACTTTGACACCATGCAAGCAATACATAACTCCTTCGCTCTGTCCAATTCCCGTTGAAACAAAATTATATTAAGTGTTGTAACTGAAAACAGCATTCAAAGCCGTAAAAAACTATAAAAGTACTTTCAAACATATTACTTCAGTGAAGCTGGATGGATTTGATGGAGATAAATCGCTGGAAAGTGCAGACGATCAGAAGACGGTTTCTAAACCCACTAAATATAGTCCCAAAACAAAAAAAAGGGCTTCAAAAGAATATGTCCCATTGGCAAGAGTGGAAGAAAGCAGTCGGTTCGTGTTCTTATTTAAAATATAAAATAAATTCCCAATACTTTTGAATCGTTATTTGATGGAAAAAGAAATTCAAAAGGAAAGTGGGAATCAGAGGTCCTCTTTCATAAAATTGGTTTACAGTTCATATTAACGTCGTTTTAGTGGCACAAGATTTTAGTTAATTTTGATGTAACTTTAACCTTATTACCATCAAACAATATTGATTTGCTATAAGTCACAAAATGACATAGCAGTAACATAGGTTTGATCAATTTGTTACTAACGCTAAACACATTTAGATTGCTTTTCTGGGAAATGGCACAAATAAAGTCAAGTTTTAAAATATTAGAAGTCGAAGTAAAAAAATTCACTTGGACTAATGCGGCGTTGATGAACATCTAATTGACTTTAAGCTTCGGTATAGAGCAAATATGTATCACGTGTTATATGCAATTATTTCTGATTAAACGATTAAACGACTTAAAAGAACGTACTGATATATTTTCATTCATCTTTCAAAAATAATTTTTTAGTTTGTTTTAACATGATATTCAAAATGCCGCGACAACAACATTCCCAGATTTCCAAGAGATTTTACATGTGGCTCTTATATAATCAATTACTAAACTTTCAAGAGAAGAATATACCAAAAAACAAAACAAGACACCTTATATACCTTCTGAAATTAATTCTAGAACTTCAGTTAATGGATTCTTACTCGAAAAATGTTATTCGTTAGGTCGTTAGGTCGTATCTTATATTATCTTATTCTGCTGAGAAGAATAAAGATATATATATATATATATATATATATATATATATATATATATATATATATATACAGGTTGCAACGGGTATAGAGAAACGTGATAACTCAGCGTGATTAATAGCTGATAGATTTTATTCTACAAGATCTTAGCCTAGACGAGGTAATTAATAATTCTGCGGAAACAAGGATAAGTAAGGAACTCGCTTTTAAATCATCCGTTTCGATAAAACTGTTGTAAACATGGCATAGTTCAAGTACTTTGTTTTATTATACTTTGTCTAAAAAAACCTTTTTGAAATAAAATATGGAGACTGATGTACATTAGGTTGTACATTAGGTTCTAGTTTTTGTATGACCTCATAGAAGTGAATTTTGTAAAAAGTATCTTGAATGTGGAATTTTAGGTTCGGAATCCAGATAGCAATAAAATCATAAGAGTTCGGCAGGGAGACAAAGCCGCCCCCCTTCCCGTTAAATCTACTACTGCTAAAGCTTACTTGAGTGGTTTATTTTAGATAAAATTAATAATTAATTGTGAAATGTGGAGATATGTGTAAATTCGATTTAACCGATGCAAAATTTCATTATCATGTGAAGATCTTTCTATTTCGAATGGACTTGCACCTTGCCCAATTTCTGGATTACTGGAAAAGGTGAAATGGCTTGCGTGTTCTAATGAGCTAAAGCGTCAAACCCCAGGTCCAACCAAAGTAGTAGAGTCGTTAGTGAGGGACCAGACTAAGACAGGTCTCGGAAAGAGGGCAGCGGCTCTTTCGGTACTTATATGGGCAGAGACTATAGGGGTCGGTATGGCAGTCTAAGACACACTACCGCGATGAGAAAGGCAACTGGAAACCACTACATTACCTCTCAAGTACACAGCATACTTAAATTGAAAGAATCATAATAGCATTCCCTGCGGTAAAAGATTCTGGAGTTAAAATAGTCCCCCATTTGGATCTCCGGGAGGGGACTGCTTTGGAGGATGCGATCAGAAAATCCAGAATAAGAGTCGGGAACATTTTGCGTGCCGGAGCGTAGAATGTTAGAGGTATGAAGCAAGTAGGTAAGCCAGAGAACCTAAAAATGGAAATAAATAGGTTAGCACTAGACATAGTAGTGATCAGCAAAGTTAGGTGGCCAGAGGCGGTGGATTTTTGGAATGGAGAATTAAGGGTAACTCATACAGAAGCAGAGGAAGGAAATTTGGGTGTTGTGATAGTTTTGCGGTAAAAGATAGGATACTGTGTAGAAAATTACTTACAACAAAACAAAAGAGTACTCATGGTTAGATTAGAATATAAATCGGTATACACAGTAATAATACAAGTATACATGCCCACCTCTAGCTACAGTGACGAAGAGGTAGAAGCGACCTACAAAGATATCGAACACATATTAAGATACGTAAAAGGACATGAAAATATAATAATTACGAGAGATTTTAATGCAGTGGTAGGTGCGGGCAGGGAAGAACCGGCAGTAGGTTTATTTGGTTTAGGCACGAGAAGCGAGAGGGAAAATAGGCTGGTAAAGTTTTGCGACAAGAAAAATTTAATCATCACAAACACATTATTTCAACATTATGCTAGAAGACGATATACGTGGAAGATGCCAAGAGATATAGCAAGATATCAAATCAATTACATTCTTGTTAAACAACGGTTTAGGAATCAAGTAAAAGACTGTAGAAGCTACCTAGAAGCAGATATAGATACTGACCACAACATCGTAATTATGAAGGCCACACTTAAATTTAAGAATGTGGAAAAAAGAAACGGAAAAAAGCACTTGGACTTAGAGAAACTAAAAGATAAAAATATTCAAGAAAGATTCGAAAAAAAGTCAAATGAATTGCTCAAAGATATCGGGAAAATATCTGATACTAAGGAAGCAGCAACAGAATGGAATATCATTAAATCCAGCCTAGACATGACGGCCAGAAATATTCTGGGGTATACACAAAAAGAAAATAGGAAACCATGAATAATAAAGTATATCCTGAATTTACTAGAAGAAAGACGAAGATACAAAAATAAATCAGAGGAAACAGGAAGACAGCGCGATACAAAGCCATAAAATGGGAAATTATTTGCAAATGCAGGAAAGCTAAAGAACAATGGATTGATAAAAAGTGCAAAGAGGTACAAACTAAGATGAAAGTAGGAAAGACAGATGAAGCATACAAACTAATTAGAATCAATTTTAGGGATATAAAACCGTATAGCAAAAATATTAAAGACGCGGAAGGAAACGTCATTATAGAAATGTAGAGAAAGTGGGTAGATGACAAGAATATATAGGGAATTTATATGCAGGAGGGGAACTAACAGCATTAGAACAGGAATCAGACATTGAAAATGATGACTTGGGATATCTTATACTTAGAGATGAGTTTGAATTAGTATTAAAGGGTCTGAAAAATGGTTAGGCGCCGGGTACAGATAAGGTGCAAGCAGAAACTCCAAAAGCCGCTGGACAAGCTGTAAAAGAACGTCACTTCCAATTCGTAAGCTATATGTACGAGACAGGCGAGATACCCAAAGATTTCAAACGTAACA
The DNA here is from genome assembly GCA_036346225.1 of Platerodrilus igneus. Taxonomy (NCBI): domain Eukaryota; kingdom Metazoa; phylum Arthropoda; class Insecta; order Coleoptera; family Lycidae; genus Platerodrilus; species Platerodrilus igneus. Next base: position 2,609,381 of record JARFIW010000840.1, read on the forward strand.
TCATAGTAACTATACCAAAAAAGAAAGGCGCCGGTAGATTTTCGAGCAATAAGTTTGACAGTACACGTGTCAAAAAAATTAACTAGAATTGTACAATGACGAATGAAAAAACGAGCTGAAGAAATACTAGAAGATCAATTTGGGTTTTATGCAAAACAGGGGAACGTGGGAGGCTATTTTACCTCTGAGAGTGATAATGGAGAAAGCAATAGAAAAAGGGGAGAGCGTGTATACAGGGTTTGTAGATCTGGAAAAAGCATTCGACAACGTATACTCGAAAATAGTGTTCGAAATACTCAAAAAGATTGGAATGAGTTACAGGGATAGACTAATAGTATATAGCCTATACAAAGAGCAAACAGCAGTTATAGAATTAGAACAGGAACGTAGAGAAGCAAACATTTGGAAATGGATGAGACAAGGATGTGTTCTGTCCCCATTAATTTTTGACTTGTGCATCGAAGAGAAATGCAAGTGAATGCTGTGAAATGCAAGAAGACATTTGGAATTACTATGCAGGGGCAAAAAATTGATATGCTTAGATTTGCAGATGATATAGCGGTATTAACATATACCAAGGAAAAGTTAGAAGCTGCTCTTAATGAACTGGAAACGAGAGAGAGATACGGTATAAAAATTAACAAAAATAAAACTAAAGTACTAGTATGCAAAGGAAGGGAAAATAAATCAAAACAAGAATACAAATAGGTAGCAAGAAGCTACAAGAGGTTAGGGATTTTTGCTACCTAGGAAGCCAAATAACGCAAGATGGGAAAAGCGCAAAAGATATAAAATAAACATTAGCACAAAGTCGCGCTACATTTAACAAGAAAAAGCAACTACCGTGTTCAAAGACAACAAACATAGAAACAAGGAAAGGTTTGCTTAAAACATATGTGTAGATCACAGCACTGTACGGCTGTGAAGCCTGGACAGTAGAAAAAGCGGACAAGAAAAAGGTAGAAGCCTTTGAAATGTGGTGCTACAGACGTTCGATGAAGATATCATGGACTGACAAAGTTAAGAACGAAGATGTACTAAAAATGGTAGGGGAAGAAAGAAATATGTGGAAACGGTAAAAAATAGGAGAGATATGATGATAGGCCACATACTACGGCATGAGGGAATAGTGCGAAATATATTAGAAGCAGAGATAAGAAAAAAGAGCGGTACCTACTGCACACAGATAGTGAAAGATGTAGGCTGTAGGAATTTCAGATAAATGTGTAAGCTACCTCAGAATAGAAATCAATGGAGGTACGCATCCAACTGTTCCCAAGATGGATAAACTAATGACGAAAAAAAGTAACTCTACTTAAAGATGATGATTATTACAAGCAACTACAAGTATTGGTTGGGCAATATTCTCGAATAATGTTAATTGTGTAAAAAGATGTACTGGAAAACTATTAATTCAGCAAATATCTAAGTGTTGGGGGATCTAGGCAGCCACAAGCTGCATAACCCCCTACACTGAAGCTCGGTGAAATAGGGCATATAGCTATTAAACCATAGAAGGGGAACCGAGCTGTATATACGCTGTGTGAGAATTTCAGGGAACTGTGTAGGTTAGTTTAGAAAATAAATAAGTGCAAGTACGAGTCCAACCAGTTTTGAGATAGAAAACCTAATGACGAAAAAATAAGCGCAAATAAATCTGATGATTATTGTAAACAACTACAAGTGTTGGTTGTGAAATATCTGCAACTAATGTTGACTGTGCGAAGAGATACATTGGAAAAAATATTAAATAGGCAAATGTTCAAGTGCTAGGGGAACTTGGCAGCCACAGGTTGCTCCCCCCCCCCTCACAACCTTACATGTGATTTTCCAATGCTCCACCCGAAGTTACTACATTGGCAAAGAAACGAGTTTTTTTTACCTGGAAAATTTGGAATTTTGCCGAACCCTTTGCTGTTTCAAGCAAGGCAGGGATCTTTAACGTGCGTGACAACACTCACACACGGGACCTCCATTTTAACTCTCACGAACAAAGTTTCATTTTTGTGAAAAATGCTCGCCTAACATTTTGCAAGCGGATCGTGTTGGGATTCAAATCCGGGACTTTGGGCGTAGTAGACACACACATACCAACTACGCCACGGAGCCGCTCCCCCTTTTACAACCACTGAATGTCGGAGAAATGGGGTATATAAATGTAAAACAATAGAAGGGGATCGAACTGCATTTAACAAGAAAGAACAGCGCCTATGATGAAAGACAACAAACATAGAAACAAGAGGAAAATTGTTGAAAGCATATTTGTGGAGCACAGCACAGTATACCTATAAAATACCAGAAGTAGGAAAAGCAGACAGAAAAACGGTAGCAGCCTTTTGCAATGCTCTACTTCAGATGTATAAGGATAATAGTATGGACAGTCAAAGTTAATAACAAATACGTTATAGAAATAGTAGAGGAACAAGGATATCTGTGGAAAACAGTAGGAGAAATAGAAGGGCAGAATACGTTCTAAACCTTTTTTGCGAAATAGTATAAGTAGGTAAGCTGTAAAAATTCTAGCACAAAACCACCCATTTTTACATGTAAATCTCCATACGAAAATCTAAGGTTCATTCTGGTAATTTTTGTACCCACTATGGAAACCTCCATAAGGAGGAAAATCAACGCTAAATCCCCATAGAGCCATGTCTGATTTTTAATACCCATAACAAAATATATGCATGTTTCCCAACACCACTGGATAGTGATAGCAATAAACTTAAATAAAAATAATAAATAATTTTAAAAATTTATTAAATAATGCTAACAAAATAGTAATATGTTTTTCTATTTATACATTTACAATAATAGCAGTATTATATAATTTTACAGCTATACCTATATATTAATTACATACTAATTATAATGAGCAATATTATTTTATATACAACTATGTACAAAGTACCTTTTAACGGCATCTTATGATGAATGTACTATTTACACAACTTATATCCATTCAGTATATAGAGTTAAATCGCAATAACTATATGTGCAACTGATCCACCAATATATATCACAATACATAACTGATGTATTATTAGTAACGACAGCTTAATCAATGTTCATGATAGAATAGTGTCCAATGGCTAATGTAGTGTATGTACCAGGAATCAAGTAACGTTTGTTATCGTGTGGACTTAAGGCAATCTTCTCTTGAACAATAGTATGAACGCGATGCTTAGTCGACTGAATTAAGTTCTGCGTTACAGATACATCTATAAGCACTTCCCGGCATCTAACATAATCCTCAAACGTGATTCAGCTTTTTACTACAGATTTTTTAACACCCTTGATCTTCAACGTAACACCAAAATTTTGGATAGCAAGTGATCGTGATTCATCTTCTTCCATCAATTGTGAGAATTCGCCCCCTCTGCCGTATTATAAATCTTCGTCACATACATCTTAGATCGTAATCCAATAAAGTCGGTCATAATGCGCACATTATTCTCATCTTTCGTCATCCCCAATACCTTCTTGTTAACCAAAGGAATTTTATAAATGTTGTTTGGAGGATAGTCCGAGGTATCAAAATAACTAATACAGTCCTGTTTCATTGTTTCATAAGGGTTATTAGTCATAATTTTATAAATTAAACTGTCTGTGTCTGTATATAGAAGACAACAATCATCACCAAAGGTTGAGGTCATATATCCATAATGAAAATCGTAAATGGTTAACTTGGCTATATCAAGAATACACATACCGACATATATAGGTTTATTAAAATATATTTCTGATTTAAGAAGTTCCACTGCTACAAGGTTTTCATCGAAGATCGTTATATTTTTGAATAGAGGATTGAATATTCTAGCTTCAGCACCATATCTGCCTTCCCAGTTTTGTACAAGTTATACATTACAATGTTTCCGGACATTTTCCATTATTTTTCCGAAGACAGCATTATTCATTAACTTAAACAAATTCTTCTCAATTCATCCTAGGCATTTTTCCGAAGTTCAGTATTTAGATCGATATATGATTTTAGCCAGCCGCTTTGTTTAAATTTGAGCACTCGATGGATTCCTGATGGTTTAAGTTCATTTGCTAAAGCTTGTTTAAGATTTCTATAATGCAAAACATATCTTCTTTTAGAATTTAATGTAGCCATTAACTTGCTGCTTTGAGTTTTTGATTCAAGTGATTTTCCAGTTTTAGAATCGATATGCTCAGGACAAAAAGGTATATCCATGTGTAAGTCGTGGATATGCTCTGGGTACTCCAAATCAACCTCCAAGATATAGCCTTTCGAAGCATCATCGGAAACTGATGTCACATCGATGTTGGTGTCTGTTCATTCAAAACTTCCATAGGGTAAAGGTTGACTCATCGCCCATCCATACTGATTATTAACATCAAAGTACATAAGGTATACATCGGGTTTAGAGGGGTCATAAGTTGGTAAATACTTACTGTTCGAGGAAGCACGTCGTTCTGAGCAGACTTGACTAAGACCTTCACGAATACCTTTTTCTATAAACAATAACTGATCAATATCAGTCAACAATTCGAGTTTCTGTCCTGTATGCTTCAACATTGCCTGCCACGTGTAACCAACGACGTATAATAATAGGCGGGGTCTAGTCGTATGAGAGCGTGTGCGTAATTGCTCAAAAACTTCTGCCAGTAACATCACATCTGTTTTTAGATATAAATCCGAATATTCTCCCATGTTTTGAATGTCAAATGCCTCCCATACTTTCTGGGTATGTGCGTACAGCTTCTTTGTAATTCCTTTACCGTCTAGCTTATTGTAAAAGTTCTGATAGCTAGGTAATGCGGGGTAATCGAGTTTTTCGAAAGAATTAACGAAATTATATGGATATATGCCTTTTCGAGTTAATAACTTAAATTGCTCATCGCTCAAGTCAACAAATTCACCTTTTAGCAATGGATATTCATTTAAATAAGACCCCAATGTCTCTAAGGATGAGCTCATAAAACGGAAGCATTCAACTAATCTACAGTTGACCAGGTTATTAGAAATATGTTTTGTAAAGGAGATATATTTCTCCTTCGTTACAGGCAACACATCTACAGGGCCATCCAAATCAATAGCGATACTTTTAATAATGAAGTGACTGTCATATCCGCTCAGGTTGTGAAACACTACAGGAATTGTATAAGAGTTCTGGTATTTAATATTACAACTTTCATGCGCAGGTCCTCTGTAGTTGTTGGTAGGTATTAGATGGTCATGGTCACACACTTTTATATCCCCCAAACCAAACGGTTTTTCACACATATGGCAATGCGCTGCACTCTCAAAGTCAGTTTGCTGCATAAATGTTAATGGGGTCATATCATATAGACACAGAAATACAATTTCGACCTCTTCCGCAAATCGCTGAAGCTCCGCAGTAAATCACTTTATACAGTATTCACCCCGATAAGATTGATAAAATGATAATGAGTCATCAGAGTCACATTTCACATAATATCCGACACTATACCGTACATGTTCCTAATACTTCTTCTTATCCTCAGTAGACTTCAGTATACACTCCAAATCTGCATATATGATAAATGGCGTTTTTACTTTATTCTTAGAATCCTTGAAACGAAGCATTCGATCTTCTTCTGTAGGCAGTCGAGGTATGCATGCTTGCTTTGTTTTACAATCAACAATATGGTTCTCTAATTTATCTTCCATAGTGAAGTAATGTAAACAGCGATCACAAATATATTTCGTTTTATTATGAGAACTCAGTTGAGAAGAAACCAGCCGGCTCAAGTCTTTTATCCACACATAATGTGAATTAAATAGTTCAACTTTAACAGCATATTTGAAGTTTTCCATATCCTCGGTATCGAACTGGCTGTGTATCATTAAGAGATTCGCATGCCTAGTTTTCTTATTTTCCGATATTAATATAGAAACAGTAGTATATTTACGTTTGTTTAGTTTTAACGTGTAGACATTGATGGAGACATTATTCTGAGCTTCGAAGTTTTTAATTTGATTTAGCGTCATCGGAAACTGGATACCTTTTAGATTTAATATTTCGGAGTAATGTGGATATTTGGAAAGTCTTTGAGGGTTTCGATCTGTAGGATGTAGCGCTCCATTATACTCCATGCAAAACAAGCTTGATCATCATTCTTCACATTGACACACGCCTTTTTCCGCTTGATCTCGAAGGGTAGATCAATATATGAAGACCCACGCAAAAGGTTATATTTATTAATGTTAATGCCCAAGTTACCAATATTTCTAGACTCCACCCACTACCTCGCTGTTGAAACTCTTCTAATTTAATCATAATCCGTTCCATAACATTTTCTCTAAACCATTTGGCAAGATCGGTGTCCCTGAAGATGGCCGCATTAGACGTTGTGAAATATTTATAGTCGTTCTGAAGCTTGGAACCAGATGCAATTTCAAACACTCCACAAAACGCCGTATTGATTTTAATAGCCTCATCCATTTTAAGCGCGTTTTGAATTCTTTTCTTGAATAGACTTTTACAGTCTGTCAGGAACGCCTTCACATCCTTATGCTTAAGGTTTTCAATTACTCCAGTGCGCACACGTTTCGTGAAAGCTGAGACAGAGTCTTCCCAATGCACTCGCTCTTTAGCAGTTTCCTTTCTAGTTGCTTGCCCCGCGCCCTTCTTCTGGACTATTTTAAATTGCGATCGCATAGTCTTGATACTTCCGAATGATGCCAATAAGTTTTGCTTCTCACCAGCAGACTTTGCTTTTCCGATCGCCTTATTTATACGTTGAATTCCAATTCTGCACTTACGCAGACCATCCATAATCACACTGTCATCACGCGAACTTCTTACTAATCCAAGAATAGCAGCAATATGCTGTACCAAATCACCGAAGAGAGGCATGTTGCTCGTTCAATATTCTACAATAGAATGACAAAATTAGCGCGTACACCTATATTTATAGTATACCCCCACTCCAATTTATATATTAAATTTAAGGTCATTTATTTAAGATCACATAACATATTCACATATGAAATTTAATCCTATACTTTACAGTCACATCCTCTTTTCGACCAATGGCATAGCATAGAAAGTACAAAAGTCAGTTATCCATATTCGGCCCTTGTACGTCATAGGCCGATAGCGGACCCATGCCTTACATCTTATAGGCCCAATCCAGGCCCAGGATTTACGTCTTATAAGCCAATGGCAGGCTTTGCATAGAGTAGTCAAAATTTTGATGCAACCCTTAAAACCTACTGTGTAATAATTCACGACAGTGTCATCAAATACAACCCGTTCACCAAAGTCGTCAACAGATATATTAGGGAATAATTACTTTGTATTGACAAACACTATTGTAGATAAACTAGAAGTCTATAATAAAAGGACGAGCTGACGTCATTTTATCATGATTAACAAATACGCTAGTTATGAAGGTCATCCCGTTCTACTATTATAGACTTTTAGTTTATGTACAATAGTGTTTTCGCTAATGCCGTCAGATGCTCAAATGAATTGTTTCACATGCCATGTGATATCATTTTTGTACAAAAATCTTAGTAAACGCTATCACCTTCATTCATTTTCAGAAACTTGATGTATAAACAATCGAACAATTTCGCAAAGTTTATTTAATAAAATATTGGTTTTAGTGTTTCAGGTATTATCGAGGTAAGTCGATAACTTTATAATATTGTAAATGCATGTTTAAAGCGTCATTTGAATGAAAATTTATTAATGGATCGAGGTCATACAATCAGAACCGCAGGCTTATTAAGCAGAACGCGTGCACCGTTTTGAAGTCAGACCGGCCTTGTATACCTTCAATGTAAAATACGTGTGGACACGTTCTGAAGTCAGACCGGCTTTATATTACTTTCAATGGAACATACGTGTGTAACTTCAAAACACGCGCATGCTACGTTAAAAAATGTAAGTGCGTGCAGAGAAAATGTGGAGCTGTTTTGAATTCGGTTTTCTAGCGTGAAGTTATAAAGTACGTCAGATGCAAAATATCGCATATACTTTTCTAAAAGCAATTATATATAACCATCAATTGGATCCCTGTGGCTGATTGTTAAGTAAAAGTATAACCCCCTTTGCCGTAATACTCGGGCACCTCTAAAAACATATTTTGACCACAATGTGATCACCTTCAGTAGATTTGATAATGCCCTAGTTTTTATTTATTTCATGAAAACGGTTAGAAATATTTAAATTTAGTAAAACAATTTTCTTATTATTTTGCTTAGCACATCAATTAGTGAAATTTTTATTTTGATATCTAGTGCCCCTTTGAATTTCGCTCTATATCTTGAAAACGGTTAGAGATATTTAAATTTAGCAAAGACAATTTTGTTATTATTTCGCCTGGCGCATCAATTAGTGAAATCTTCAATTTGATAACTAGTGCCGTTTTGGATTTCGCTCTATATCTTGAAAACGGTTAGAAATATTTAAATTTTGTAAAACAATTTTCTCATTATTTCGCCTGGCGCATCAATTAGTAAAATTATAATTTTTATATCTACTGCCCTTTTGGACTCATCCCATATTTTGAAAACGGTTAGAGATATTTAAATTTAGTAAAACAATTTTTTTATTATTTTGTTTGGCGCATCAAATAGTGAAATCTTTATTTTGATATAGTGCCCTTTTGGATTTGGCTCTGTATCTTGAAAACGGTTAGAGATATTTAAATTTATCAAAGACAATTTTCTTATTATTTCGCCTGGCGCATCAAGTAGTGAAATCTTCATTTTGATATCTAGTGCCCTTTTGAAATTCATCCTATATCTTGAAAACGGGTGTAAATATTTAAATTTAGCAAAGACAATTTTCTTATTATTTTCACATAGTAATCCATTAGTAAAATCTCCATTTTGATATCTAGCGCCCCTTTGGACTTCATCTCGTATCTTGAAAACAGGTGGAAATACTTAAATTTGGTAAAGATAATTATATTCATATTAAGTATGACGCATTGATTATAGCGATTGACGCATGTATAATGAATGAGCTTTGGTTGATAGACTACCATAATTTTTAAAAATTTATACTAATATTTTGTTAAGTAGAGAGCTAGCAATATATTATCTATATTTGTATAATGACATATGTTATTTGATGTTAATTGATTTTTGTGCTTAGTAGCTCTGTGCTAAGTGCCTCTGACCAAAGCTAAGTCCACGGCGCTTGGTTCAAAGAAACATTCGACGTCTAAAGCTTAGCGACTGGGCTATGATATTAACATAATATGCACTGCACTATCATGCATCTAAATACAATTGTAATAATTAAAAAATATGTGTGAGTTATATTTGAATATGGCATATTGATTTACATACAAATCGTTTCTACTCTACAGAGTTGGAAGGTCTGTAACAGAGATCACTCAAGTGTATCGAGCAGTCTCTGTGACTGTGGCGCTTGGTTTAAAGCAACATTCAACAACTAATGTTCCCTCGGGAACCTATTGATACTGGAGAAAGCCTAGCTTTTAATACCGATCATAGTGAATCCGATTTACTATGTTCAAACAAAACATAATGCAGATACAAATTTTACAGATCTATTCATTCTAGGAAGGTAAATCGTTTCCCATGTTTGCTGTTTAAGTGGCCGCAGTAGACTAAAGAACTTCTTACGTGGTAATTATTTTTTATAATTAGGGCTATGGGGTCAATCTGTCCTAGTACCAAGGCAAATTCGTCCTAGTATTAAGGAAAATTTGTCCTAGTACACAGATCAATTTTAATGCTTAACTTCAATTAAAAATAATACAGTTAAAATATATTGCAAAACTATATGTTACAAAAATATTTTTGTTATAACATTTTCTATTTAAAAAGTTTGTCGGTACAAAGTAATTATTCCCTAATATATCTGTTGACAACTTCGGTGAACGGGTTGTATTTGATGACACTGTCGTGAATTATTACACAGTAGGTTTTAAGGCCATTTCGAATTGACCTGCACCTTGTTCTAGATTACTAGAACAGGTGAAATGGCTTGCGTGTTCTAATGAGCTAAAGAGTCAAACTACAGGTCCAACCATAGTAGTAAGGTCGTTAGTGAGGAACCAGACTAAGACAGGTCCCCAAAAGAGGGCAGCGGCTCTTTTGGTACTTAGATTGGCAGAGACCATAGGGGTCGGTATGGCAGTCTAAGACACACTACCGCGATGTGGAAGGCAACGGGAAACCACCACATTACCTCCCAAGTACACAGCGTACCTAAATTATAATAAAATGATGGCATTTTTTGGGGTAAAAGATTCCGAGTTAAAATAGTCCCCATTCGGATCTCCGGGAGGACTACTTCGGAGGATGCGATCGGAAAGTTAAAAATAAGAGTCGGGAACATTTGCGAGTCGGAGCGTGGAATGTTAGAACTATGAAGCAAGTGGGTAAGCTAGAGAACCTAAAATCGAAATGAATAGGTTATCATTAGACGTAGTAGGGATCAGCGAAGTTCGGTGGCCAGAGGCGGGGGATTTTTGGAGTGGATACTTCAGGGTAATTCATACAGGAGCCGAGGAAGGAAATTTGGGTGTGGGGATAGTTATGCGGAAAAAGATAGGATACTATGTAGAAAATTACTTACAAAAGAACGAAAGAGTACTCATGGTTAGATTAGAATCTAAACCGGTAAACACAGTAATAATACAAGTATACATGCCCACCTCTAGCTACAGTGACGAAGAGGTAGAAGCGATCTACAAAGATATCGAAGACATATTAAGACACGTAAAAGGACATAAAAATTTAATAATTACGGGGGATTTTAATGCAGTGGCAGATGAGGGTAGGGAAGAAGCTATAGTAGGCTTATTTGGTTTAGGCACTAGAAACGACAGATAAATAGGCTGGTAAAATTTTGCGACAAAAACAATTTAATCATTACAAACACATTATTTCAACATCATGCTAAAAGACGATATACGTGAAAGATGCCAGGAGATATAGGAAGATATCAAATAGATTACATTCTTGTTAGACAACGGTTTAGGAATCAAGTAAAAGACTGTAGAAGCTACCCAGAATCAGATATAGACACTGACCACCACATCGTAATTATGAAGGCCGCACTTAAATTTAAAAATTTGAAAAAAAGAAACGGAAAAAGGCACTTGGACCTACAGAAACTAAAAGAGAAGGATATTCAAGAAAGATTTGAAAAAAGGTCAAATGAATTGCTCAAAGATATCGGGAAAATATCTGATACTAAGGAAGTAGAAGCAGAATGGAATAACATTAAATCCATCCTCAACATGGCGGCCAGAGATATTCTGGGGTATACACAAAAAGTAAATAAGAAACCGTGGATAACAAAGGATCTCCTGAATTTAATAGAAGAAAAACGAAAATACAAAAATAAATCAGGCGAAACAGGAAAACAGAGATACAAAGCCATAAAATGGGAAATTATCCGAAAATGCAGGAAAGCTAAAGAACAATGGATCGATAAAAAGTGCAAAGAGGTACAAACTAAGATGGAAGTAGGAAAGACAGATGAAGCATACAAACTAATTAGAATCAATTTTAGGGATATAAAAACGTATAGCAAAAATAGAAGGGACGCGGGAGGAAATGTCATTATAGAAAATGTAGAAAAAGTGGGTAGATGGCAAGAATATATAGGGAATTTATATGCAGGTGAGGAACTAACTGCATTAGAAAAGAAATCAGACATTGAAAATGATGACTTGGGATATCCTATACTTAGAGATGAATTTGAAATAGCATTAAAGGGTCTGAAAAATGGTAAGGCGCCGGGTACAGATAAGGTGCAAGCGGAGATTCTAAAAGCCGCTGGTCAAGCAGTAACAGAACGTCTCTTCCAACTTGTAAGCTATATGTATGAGACAGGCGAGATACCCAAAGATTTCAAACATAACATCATAGTAACTATACCAAAAAAAAAGGCGCCGATACATGTGAAAATTTTCGAACAATAAGCTTGACAGTTCACGTATCAAAAATATTAACTAGAATTGTACAAAGACGAATGGAAAAACGGGCTGAAGAAATACTAGGAGAAGACCAATTTGGGTTTAGGCGAAACAGGGGAACACGGGAGGCTATCTTAGCTCTGAGGGTGATAATGGAGAAAATAACAGACAAAGGGGAAAGCGGTTATATAGGGTTTGTAGATCTGTAAAAAGCATTTGACAAGAAAAAGCAACTACTGTGCTCAAAGACCACAAACATAGAAACAAGGAAAAGATTGCTCAAAACATATGTGTGGAACACAGCACTGTATGGCTGTGAAGTCTGGACAGTGGGAGTAGCGGACAAGAAAAAGGTAGAAGCCTTTGAAATGTGGTGCTACAGACGTATGATGAAGATATCATGGACAGACAAAGTTAAGAGGTACTAAAAATGGAAGGGGAAGAAACAAATATGTGGAAAACGGTAAAAAATAGGAGAGATAGGATGATGGGCCACATACTACGGCATGAGGGAATAGTGCGGAATATACTAGAAGCAGAGATAGGAATAAAGAGAAGAAGAGGTAGACCTAAGTTAGACTACTGCACGCAGATAGTGAAAGATGTAGGCAGTAGGAGTTTCAGGGAAATGTGTAGGCTAGCTCAGAAGAGAAATCAATGGAGGTACGCATCCAACCAGTCCCAAGATGGATAAATTAATGACGAAGAAAATAACTGCACTTAAACATGATATTTATTATAAGCAACTACAAGCATTGGAGGGGCAATATTCTCGAATAATGGTAATTGCGTGAAAGCATTTACTGGAAAACTATTATTTCGGCAAATGTCTAAGTGTTGGGGGATCTTGGCAGCCACAGGTTGCTTAACCCTCTTCAATAAATCTCAGTGAAAAAGGGCATAATATTAGAAAACAATAGAAGAAACATGATATTTATTATAAGCAACTAGAAGCATTGAATGGGCAATATTCTCGAATTATGGTAATTGCGTGAAAGGATTTACTGGAACACTATTTAGGCAAATGTCTAAGTGTTGGGGATCTTGGCAGCTACAGGTTGCTTAACCCCCTTCAATAAGTCTCAGTGAAATAAGGCATAATATTAGAAAACAATACAAGGGGAACCGAGCTGTATTGCTGTGTGAGAATTTCAGGGAACTATGTAGGTTAGTTTAGAAAAGAAATAAGTGCAGGTACATGTCCAACCAGTTTTGAGACGGAAAACCCAATGACGAAAAAATAAGCGCAGATAAATCTGATGATTATTGTAAAGAACTAGTTGTTTGTTGTGAAATATCTGCTACTAATGTTGACTGTGCTAAAAGATATATTGGAAAAAATATTAAATCAGTAAATGTTCAAGTGCTGGGGGAACTTGGCAGCCACAGGCTGCTTACCCCCCTTCGCAACCACTGAATGTCGGAGAAATAGAGTATATAATTGTAAAACAATAGAAGGTGACCGAACTGCGTCTAACAAGAAAGAACAGCGCCTATGATGAAAGACAACAAACACAGAACAAAAAGTTGTTGAAAGCGTATGTGTGGAGCACAGCACAGACAGTATGCCTAGGAAAGACGAGCAGTCTGAAAAGCAGACAGAAGAACAGCAGCGGTCTTTGAAATGCCGTGCTTCAGATGTTTGAGGATGGACAGACAAAAGTAATAACAAATAGGTTAAAGAAAAAGTAAGGGAACAAGGATATCTTTGGGAAAAAAAATATAAGAAATAGAAGGGCAAAATACGTTCTAAGGCATTTTTGGCGAATAGTATGGGATATATGACAAGCAGAGATAGGAAAAAAGAGGTGGATGTAGACCTAGATCCGATAGTGGTAGATGCAGACTGTGCAAATTTCGGGAAAATCTGTAGGTTAGTTCAGAATAGAAAACAATGATGGTACGCGTCTAACCAGTTTCAAGACTGAAGACCCAATGATGATGAGGTTTTAAGGGTTGCATCAAAATTTTGAATACTCTATGCAAAGCCTGCCATTGGCTTATAAGACGTAAATTCTGGGCCTGCCATGGGCCTATAAGATGAAAGGCATGGGTCCGCTATCGGCCTATGACGTACAAGGGCCGAATATGAATAACTGACTTTTGTACTTTTTATGCTATGCCAATGGTCGAAAAGAGGATGTGACTGTAAAGTATAGGATTAAATTTCATATGTGAATATGTCATGTGATCTTAAATAAATGACCTTAAATTTAATATAGAAATTGGAGTAGGGATATACTATAAATATAGGTGCACGCGCTAATTTTGTCATTCTATTGTAGAATATTGAACGAGCAACATGCCTCTCTTCGGTGATTTGGTACAGCATATTGCTGTTCTTCTTGGATTAATAAGAAGTTCGCGTAATGACAGTGTGATTATGGAAGGTCTGCGTGAGTGCAGAATTAGAATTCGACGTATAAATAAGGCGATCGGAAAAGCAAAGTCTACTGGTGAGAAGCAAAACTTATTGGCATCATTAGGAGGTATCAAGACTATGCGATCGCAATTTAAAATAGCCCAGAAGAAAGGGGCGGGGCATGCAACTAGAAAGGATACTGCTAAAGAGCGAGTGCATTGGGAAAACTCTGTCTCAGCTTTCAAGAAACGTGAGCGCACTGGAGTAATTGAAAACCTTAAGCATAAGGATGTGAAGGCGTTCCTGACAGACTGTATAAGTCTATTCAAGAAAAGAATACAAAACGCGCTGAAAATGGATAAGGCTATTAAAGCCAATACGGCGTTTTGTGGAGTGTTTAAAATTGCATATGGTTTCAAGCTTCAGAACGAGTATAAATATTTCACAACGTCTAATGCGGCCATCTTCAGGGACACCGATCTTGCCAAATGGTTTAGAGAAAATGTTATGGAACGGATTATGATTGAATTAGAAGAGTTTCAACAGCAAGGTACTGGATGCAGTCTAAGAAATATTGTTAACTTGGACATTAACATTACTAAATATAACCCTATTCGTGGATCTTTATATATTGATCTACCCCTCGAGATCAAGCGGAAAAGGCGTGTGTCGATGTGAAGAATGATGATCAAGCTTGTTTTGCATGGAGTATAATGGCTGCGCTACATCCTACAGATCGAAACCCTAAAAGACTTTCCAAACATCCACATTACTCCGAAATATTAAATCTAAAAGGTATCCAGTTTCCGATGACGCTAAATCAAATTAAAAACTTTGAAGCTCAGAATAATGTCTCCATCAATGTCTACCGTTAAAACTAAACAAACGTAAATATACTACTGTTCCTATATTAATATCGGAAAATAAGAAAACTAGGCATGTGAATCTCTTAATGATACACAACCAGTTCGATACCGAGGATATGGAAAACTTCAAATATGCTGCTAAAATTGAACCATTTAATTCACATTATGTGTGGATAAAAGACTTAAGCCAGCTGGTTTCTTCTCAACTGAGTTCCATAATAGAACGAAATATATTTGTGATCGCTGTTTACATTACTTTACTATAGAACATAAATTAGAGTTCCATATTGTTGATTGTAAAACAAAGCAAGCATGTTTACCTCGACTGCCTACAGAAGAAGATCGAATGCTTCGTTTCAAGGATTCTAAGAATAAAGCAAAAACGCTATTTATCATATATGCAGATTTGGAGTGTATACTGAAGCCTACTGAGGATAAGAAGAAGTATCAGGAACATGACCGTATAGTGTCGGATATTATGTGAAATGTGACTATGATGACTCATTATCATTTTATCAATCTTATCGGGGTGAAGACTGTATAAAGTGATTTACTGCGGAGCTTCAGCGATTTGCCGAAGAGGTCGAAACTGTATTTCAGTGTCCATATGATATGACCCCATTAACATTTCAGCAGCAAACTGAATTTGAGAGTGCAACCCATTGCCATATTTGTGAAAAACCGTTTGGTTTAGGAGATATAAAAGTGCGTGACCATGACCATCTAATACCTACCAACAACTACAGAGGACCTGCGCATGAAAGTTGTAATATTAAATACCAGGACTCTTATACAATTCCTGTAGTGTTTCACAACCTGAGCGGATATGACAGTCACTTTATTATTAAAAGCATCGCTGTTGATTTGGATGGCCCTGTAGATGTGTTGCCTGTAACGAAGGAGAAATATATCTCCTTTACAAAACATATTTCTAATAACCTGGTCAACTGTAGATTCGTTGATTGCTTCCGTTATATGAGCTCATCCTTGGAGACATTGGGGTTCTATTTGAATGTATATCCATTGCTAAAAAGTGAATTTGTTGACTTGAGCGATGAGCAATTTAAGTTATTAACTCGAAAAGACATATATCCATATGATTTCGTTAATTCTTTCGAAAAACTCGATTACCCCGCATTACCTAGCTATCAGGACTTTTACAATAAGCTAGAAGGCAAAGGAATTTCAAAGAAGCTGTATGTATGTAAACATTTGGCATTTAAAACATGGGAGAATATTCGGATTTATATCTAAAAACAGATGTGATGTTACTGGCAGAAGTTTTTGAGCAATTCCGCACAAGCTCTCATACGACATATGGACAAGACCCCGCCCATTATTATACGTTGCTTCTTACACGTGGCAGGCAATGTTGAAGCATACAGGACAGAAACTCGAATTGTTGAACGATATTGATCAGTCATTGTTTATAGAAAAAGGTATTCGTGGAGGTCTTAGTCAAGTCTGCTCAGAACGATGTGCTTTCTCGAACAGTAAGTATTTACCAACTTATGACCACTCTAAACCCGATGTATACCTAATGTACTTTGATGTTAATAATGAGTATGGATGGACGATGAGTCAACCTTTACCCTATGGAAGTTTTGAATGAACAGACACCAACATCGATGTGACATCAGTTTTCGATGATGCTTCGAAAGGCTATACCTTGGAGGTTGATTTGGAGTATCCAGAGCATATCCACGACTTACACATGGATATACCTTTTTGTCCTGAGCATATCGATCCTAAAACTGGAAAATCACCTGAATCAAAAACTCAAAGCAGCAAGTTAATGACTACATTAAGTTCTAAAAGAAGATATGTTTTGCATTATAGAAATCTTAAACAAGCTTTAGCGAATGGACTTAAACTATCAGGAATCCATCGAGTGCTCAAATTTAAACAAAGCGGCTGGCTAAAGTCATATATCGATCTAAATACTGAACTTCGGAAAAATGCCTAGAATGAATTTGAGAAGAATTTGTTTAAGTTAATGAATAATGCTGTCTTCGGAAAAAATAATGGAAAATATCCGGAAACATTGTAATGTAAAACTTATACAAAACTGGGAAGGCAGATATGGTGCTGAAGCTAGAATATCCAATCCCCTATTCAAAAATATAACGATCTTCGATGAAAACCTTGTAACAGTGGAACTTCTTAAATCAGAAATATATTTTAATAGACCTATATATGTCGGTATGTGTATTCTTGATATAGCCAAGTTAACCATTTACGATTTTCATTATGGATATATGACCTCAACCTTTGGTGATGATTGTTGTCTTCTATATACAGACACAGACAGTTTAATTTATAAAATTATGACTAATAACCCTTACGAAACAATGAAACAGGACTGTATTAGTTATTATGATACCTCATACTATCCTCCAAACAACATTTATGGAATTCCTTTGGTTAACAAGAAGGTATTGGGGATGACAAAAGATGAGAATAATGGGCGCATTATGACCGACTTTATTGGATTGCGATCTAAGATGTATGTGACGAAGATTTATAATACGGCAGAGAGGGCGAATTCTCACAATTGATGGAAGAAGATGAATCACGATAACTTGCTATCCAAAATTTTGGTGTTACGTTGAAGATCAAGGGTGTTCAAAAATCTGTAGTAAAAAGCAGAATCACGTTTGCAGATTATGTTAGATGCCGGGAAGTGCTTATAGATGTATCTGTAATGCAGAACTTAATTCAGTCGACTAAGCATCACGTTCATACTACATTGTTCAAGAGAAGATTGCCTTAAGTCCACACGATAACAAACGTTACTTGATTCCTGGTACATACACTACATTAGCCATTGGACACTATTCTATCATGAACATTGATTAAGCTGTCGTTACTAATAATACATCAGTTATGTATTGTGATATATATTGGTAGATCAATTGCACATATAGTTGTTGTGGTTTAACTCTATATACTGAATGGATATAAGTTGTGTAAATAGTACATTCATCATAAGATGCCGTTAAAAGGTACTTTGAATATAGTTGTATATAATATACTATTGGTCATTATAATTAGTTATGTAATTAATATATAGGTATAGCTGTAAAGTTATATGATAGTGCTATTATTGTAAATGTATAAATAGAAAAACATATTACTATTTTGTTAGCATTATTTAATAAATTTTTTAAATTATTTATTATTTTTATTTAAGTTTATTGCTATCACTATCCAGTGGTGTTGGGAAACATGCATATATTTTGTTATGGGTATTAAAAATCAGGCATGGCTCTATGGGGATTTAGCATTGATTTTCCTCCTTATAGAGATTTCCATAGTGGGTACAAAAATAACCAGAATGGACCTTGGATTTTCTTATGGACATTTACATGTAAAAATGGGTGGTTTTGTGCTAGAACTCTCATAGCTTACCTACTAGTATAGAATATATTACAAGCAGAGATAGGAAATAGGAGGTAGATGTAGACCTAGATCAGATAGTGATAGATGCAGATTGTGCAAATTTCAGGGAAATGTGTAGGTTAGTTCAGAATAGGAAACTTTAAATGGTTTTGTTAATCCAACAGAATTATAAATAATCATCCAGAGTCATGTTTTCGAGATTGAATGCCCTCACTGGCTGTTTGTTGGTTGTTGATTTTGGATTTTAATCTAAATGTTCACTTGAATAACTTTGTTTGTGCTGCAATGCTAGAGAAGGATGTCTATGTTGGGAAACGGTTTATGCGATTTGTAACTAAGAGTAATTTACACGAACTTCTGCGGCATAAATGTATTTTTTATATAGTAAAATTTGGAGGTAAGAGCGTTTTAAGCTTGAGAGATAATCAACAGTATATGAGGTAGTGTATATTGGCAGTTTAGTACATTTTGAAAATTGATTGGCTTTGGCATGCTTACCTATTTTGCATCATTATTAGTATTTATTGTGAACTTTTGTGAGACTTAATATAACAATCGTGTTGGAGAGAGTTTGTGTTGTACCCACTGAATACCTGAGAAAGTTATTTATTTTGATTAGGTAAAAAATTCTGCGACTGCTAGATAGAGGAGATGACTACTAGTTAAGGATCGAAAGAAAATTAGGTGTTCAAGATAAAGTTTATCTTTGTAAAATTTCTAACAACTTTGTAAAGTTGTAACATCATGTTATTATAAACTGACGCTGACAGCATAGGGCTTGAAGTTTTTCTATATCCTAACAACACACACCCGCACACACACACGCATACGCACACGCATACTCACACACACACACACACATATATATATATATATATATATATATATATATATATATATATAGGTTGGGATAAAGTATGGAACCTAGTGAATATCTGTAAAATGAAAAGGACGATATTTATGAAACTTTGTAGATAAATGCAATGAGGCAAAATGCTTCTGATATGATTTTTTTGGTTAATAATGTACTTCCGGTTTAGCCGGAAATGCCCTCAATTTTTTTTATTTAAATGGGACACCCTGTATATTTTTGCAGATCTTGATAGATCTAGTTATTTCGAATTCATACATATCAGGGTTAATGAAAATAATCTGTAAAAACAAGATACTAAAGCACTTTACATTTACTCAATAATAAATTTTATTTATAAGATTAACGAGAATGAGAATAATATTGAATTTAATTTAAACAAAATCATTTTAAATGTTTAAAATGCTCGCCGTTTACTTCCTGACAATACGCAAGTCTATTAATAAATTCCTGAAATACTCTTTCCAAGAGTTCTCTATGGATGAGTTCACATTCATCGATGATTTTTTGTTTCAATTCCTGCAGGGATGTTGGTCGTCTAACGTAAACATGTGATTTCAGGTAACCCCAAAGAAAGAAATCTAACGGACTGAGGTCTGGAGAACGAGCAGGCCACTCTACAAATCCTCTACATCCAATCCATCGATTTGGAAAATTTGCATCTAAAAAATTCAAAACCCGCCTATCATAGTGAAGAGGCGCTCCATCTAGCTGAAACCAAACATTTTGTGGTTACTGCCCATTTTGATGGAGTGCAGGAATAATTTGGTTATTTAGTAAATCTAAATACTTGTCATCATTCAAGTTTCCGTCTATAAAAAATGGGCCTATAAGCCTATTTTTTACAATTCCTATCCAAACATTCAACTTTTGTGGATGTTGGGTATGGGTTTCATAAATCCAATGAGGATTCTCATTTGACTAATACCTTGAGTTATGGCGATTAACTGTTTCATTTAAACAAAAAGATGCCTCATCCGAAAACACTACATTATTTGCAAAATGCTCCTCGACATTACAGATGTCCATCATTCGTTCGCAAAACTCCAGCCGTCGGTCAAAATCATCATCAGACAATTCTTGAACTAATTGTATTTTATACGGATGATATTTTTCACTTTTTAATATCTTCCCTACTGAACGTCGACTTATACCGTGGTTTAGTGCCAAATCTGTGGTAGAAGTTTGAGGTGATTCCTTTAATTCAATAGCAATGTTCTGTCTAATAGCTTCGTTCGTTGCGGTCTGTGGTCTTCCAATATTTGGCAAATTTTTGACCATCCCTGTTGCATTAAAATGTTGTAATGTTTTAGTAACTGTTGAATGTGATATAGAATTTCTTTCATGATGCAAATCATTAAAAATATGACAAACTTCTTCCATAGTTCTAACACGATCGCCAAAACCAATCATCATTAATATTTCAATTCGATCTTTCTCACTTAAATGTACCATTTTTAACCGTACAATTTATTACCGTAAATTACAATCAACTTGACAGTTTGTCTTGACATTCGTCCAACAGCTACTTTACTAAACAGTACACGTTTAATACAAAGTAAACATCAATTTGCTAATCTAAATGGTTTTTATTCTAATGCGTAAAAACTTAAAAGTGATCGTACTAAAGTGCTTTAGTGTCTCGTTTTTACAGATTATTTCCATTAACCCCGGTATGTATGAATTTAAAATCACAAGATCTATCAAGATCTGCAAAAATATACAGGGTGTCCTACTTCATTAAAAAAAATTGAGGGCATTTCTGGCTAAACCGGAAGTACATTATTAACAAAAAAAATTATATCAGATGCATTTTGTCTCATTGCATTTATCTACAAAGTTTCATAAATATCGTCCTTTTCGTTTTAAAGATATTCACTTGGTTCCATACTTTATCCCAACCCTGTATATATATATATATATATATATATATTATAGTGGTTTTAAAAGATTAAAAATAAAAATAAATGAAGCAATTTCAAAACACCCTGTATAAAAGAACAAACAGAAATTACGTGCGAAATTTATGTTTGTTAATTCATTTTTAAGTATCAGGTATTAACGAAATTTTACAAATAATGATAAATATTTAGTAGGTTTGCAAAGAAATTAAATGGTAGAAGCCAATGCCATTAATTTATTAATTAAATTGAATTTAATTGAACGATTATTGATATATAATATGCATAAAAGCGTGTAAAACCCCAATAATACCAAGGTGAGACGCGTTGCTAATAGACAAATATATCAGTGGGATTAAAATACGCTGAAATACAACTCCAAGAAGTGTATTTAAAACGTTCGTTACGATTGAACACCTGCGTAGTCTGGAAATGTCAAGCTTCCAATTGTTTTTGTAGGTAGCAAACGGTTACAGAGAATATCGGGTAAACCGTCGCTTATATTCTCTGGAAATGGTAATAAGCGGTTAGTTAAATCACGTAGTAAGTCCACGTGTGGTAGACAGCGCACAAACAAGAATGTTGATTTTCTACTACTCAAGTAAAGTTAGAAGGAGACGTAGAAAACGCATAAGGATGAGACAACGGTAGTATAGGAGGGATTTGAGAAACGTCAGTGGGTCTACGATTGGTCGATATGTTAGTTTGACTTGATATAAACACGAGGATAGTGTAGCGTAATTTTCTGATAATATTGTAACGACGTATTGAAATTCGCGGATTTTAAAATCGGGATGAGTGCAAAATTGTGGAAATGTGTTGTCGTGAGCAGGAGATTTTGAATAAACGTGGCCAGGAGGTGGCAGTCTAAAGATATAAATAGTTTACGAGAACATTATTAAAGCCCTTAATATTTCGATCGTCCCAAACGACGTATGAAAGTCAACACGAGTTGTAAGTATTATAAAATCGTTTAAATTATATTGCATAGTGGTAGCCTCTTAATTAGTACGCGATTATTGTGCCGAGATTATAATTTTAATTGAGGTATCACCTATAATTTTTAACCAACTCGTGTCGGGATATTAAGTAACATAGATTACAGTAAATATTTGTGAAAGACGTATAATTAAAATGGAATTTGGAATTTGGTTGCACCGTAAAGGCAGCGATAGCAGTTCAACTTAGATGGAGTTCGCCTAGTAACAGCTAGAAACGGCCTGCAGACGAGATAGAAGAAATACCTACCATCATCCACAGAGCGGAGATCTTCTAGAAATTTCCAGGTAACGATTTGAAATTGTGATTCCTATAAACTGTAAATATTGGGTGACGTATGAGAGGGTTCTTCAAGGTAGTGTGGATTATTTACGTATTGAACCTAATACGTGTAAATAACTTTATTATGGTATTCAACTAGAAATTTGAAGGTGTCTATAAAGCTTTTAAACGTTCCATCAGAACGTGAAATTTTTGGCGCAAAGTAGAAGGGCATACATTATGCATAATTAGCTGGGTTGTCATGAGCTCACCCTACCCCAGAGTTTACTTAGATTAAAAAATAAATAAATTATTAAGAAGGAATCTTAGAGAAGGTATTATTCAAGGCCCATTTACTCCAGGTACATTTTATGTGTTTAATGAAAATTAAAATAAAATACAGGACATTACAAAATAAAATTTACTAAAATGTAACGTGAACAATGAAATATGGACTATATTGAATTTCTTTTGTAAATAGTAATAAATAAAAGATTGTATGTTTGTTGTATTTTGTGGTTTTATTGGGAGTGTGCGTGAATGATAGAATATGAGAGTAAATATAGATATCCAAAAGGAGGTCCAAATGAGCTAGCCGGAAGCAGTTGAAGAAGGCCATTCAACCGAGGAAGAGAGGAAAACGGGTAAGAAATTTTTTTTTGTATTATTTAATTTTGAATTTTCGAGTTTTGAAAAGTTTATAAAATTTTCGAAAATATTTTTGTTGGTGAAAATTTTACCCGAATTACACGGCAATATATATATATATATATATATATATATATATATATATATATATATTACTCATATTTAGACCAGGGTAGAAAATTAAATAATCACATCAAATAATTTTAATCACCGTGTAGAAGCTTTGGGAAGAGGTACGCTTTATTAAAACCGTGAAGCATAAAAGGTTATTAGTTTCATTAAACATAAGAGATTTAAATCATGTACAAGACGCTTTATATCAAAAGAAACAGTATTAACAAGCTCTACGGGTAATGTAATTATTCCTAAACAAATGGAAATTACGTGCAAAATTTATATTAATTAACCCTATTTTAAGTAACCGGTAGTAAAACAAAGTGTACACATAATAATTAATATTTAACTTGTATTCGCTAAAATGAAAGGATAGAAGTCAATTTTAATTGGAGTTAATTAAACCATTATTAATAATAAGCATAAAAGTCTGTGAAAACCCAAGATTATAATACCAGAAAATAAAGCTCTGAGAATTAATATTATTTAGAACACCTGCGTAGTTTAAATATCACGTACGGCGAAAATTGTGTAGATAACAAATAGTTTCAAAGAATCTTGAAGAAACCGTGGCTTAATATTCACGAGAAGGTGCGATACGGGGTTATTTAACCCAGATAGTCCACATGGACTAAAATATAATCGATAATAAAGAATATCAATTTGCACCAATACGAACAGGTTAGAAAAGGAAAGAGAAAATGCGTCAAGCAAAGACACATATAGTAAAAGGCGTGATTTAAGCAACGTCACGAGGGTCACAATTGGTTGAAAATAGGATGCAAATATCAGAGGTAGAAACAACGATTTCTGTACAAAATTAATTAGCTTTTCTCGGACATGTTTGCGTGCCGTGTGAGAATTTCTGAGTTTTGAATGGGGCGAGTGAAAATTCGTAAAAACCGACGCGCGAGCGACGGACTGGGAACATGGCATGAGAAATTCTTTAGAATTACCCGTTTTGGGGAACAGACCGACAGATAGGCTTTTTGCTATATATACCGAGGTGAATATAAACAAGGCCTCTTAGACTTTTGACTATTCGATGCGTTAAAAGCTCTTACATCCGCGACTTGATTGAAGATGTTAAACAGTGCATTTTAGTTTGATAAAATAATTTAAAGTTTGCTCGTATATTTTAGTGATTCAAAATAGTTTGTTATTTACGTGCTAACATGAATGTACTTCAGTGCACTTAGATACAAGGTAATAAAATTTAGTATCACTGTACCAATTAGCAAAATTTACAACGACAAATGTATACACAAAAGTAGGCAGTTTTGGCGTATCTTGGTGAAAGAAGTATGAATTTCTTTGTTATTTTTCGGGGGTGTTAATAATTAAATGGTTCAAATACGTGACTGGATCCACGAAACAAGGGTCAGATATACACAGATGAGTTCCGGACAAGCCCAGAAACAACTTTAAATAAATGGTGATGGAGAAAATTTTAAAAGCATTGAGAATTAGAAGCCGTAAATATAATCCTGTTGGAATGGTGTGATTAACTAAAGGGACGATGTACATTGAAGCTACGAGGACAGTAACCTTCAGGTAAATTATACTATTTTGTTTGACATTTTGGTGTGTGTTGAATAACTTTATTATACTATTTTGTTTGACATTTTTGTGTGGGTTGAATTACTTGATAATTGATTTACTTTAAATGGACATTAGTGAAATTGTACTAACCATAAAATTTTAATGTTAAGATGAAATTTGCTTGTTTAAGTAGAAAGGGTATTTAGTATTGATGTTCTGGATTATGATGAAATTTTAGGTATGTCTTTGAGCTCAATTAGACGAACCTGGTTAATTAACGTAAAGGGTGGTAGATGCTCCTTTTACTCTGCATATATTGTTATATTAATTAGTAGGCATCCAACAAGGACTTAATTCTGGATGCACATTAAAATGATAAGAAAATTAATCTTGAAATTCTTTTTAAAACTGAGATTTATGCGGAGTTTTAATTTGGAAATTTTAATGTATTGTGAATATTGATGTAAATAGAGTTAACGTTGATGTTTGTGGTAGGAATGTGTTTGTTTTTTTTTAAGGAGTGAGGAGGTTTATAAAATTAGGTGAGCAGCCGAGGCGAAAAGAGGATCACAGCAGTTTATGACGCTCAATCTGTGGGACTAGAATTTTTTTGTTGAAAGGACCCAGTTCCCGCATTCAAAGGAGTATATCACAGCAATATATATATATATTTATATATATATATATATATATATATATAAATGCTATATAGTTTTCTCCCTACGTTGTTGCGTCATATAAAAATTGATATGATGACGCCGTACTCGGTGTAATAAACGTTCTACTTAACACCACCGCTCTCTGTTTCTCACTTTAATCTTTTACTTTTATTATTATGCGAGGGCTAGCCCTTTTTATCTATACATAGTGCATAACGTCACGATGATCAATCTTCTTTCTCCCCTTTATGATTACCTGTTTGAATTGATAAAACGAAGTCAATCAACATTCATATAATGAAAGGAAATAATATTTACAATTTTTGAAATTCTTTAAATACACCCTTCAATCAATTAATATCATATGGATTATTTATCCCAAAATTTATATACTTTTAATTCAATATAAAGTCACCAAAAACAACACCTTTACAAAAAAATCTGGAACGTTCGAGACCTCTTTATGGTTTATTACGTAAGTTTAAACGTCTGCAATGTTCCTGTTGACTCTTTACAAGTTTTGGATAAATTGAACAAATTCAGTATTAAAATTTAAATTGAAAAGATTCCTTAAAATTAAGTATATCTGACCTGTAATCTCCTGATATGTTGTTTCGTGTTGTGGATCAACACCCCCTTGCTATGCTTAATCAAAACTAATGCTCTGCTTTGTTGAACTAATATTTCAGTACAGTTACCTCTTGCCTTCCAAAAATCACCTCGTGCTTTATTCTATATTTCTCTGCATACGCCTTAACTTCTTCCCTTAAATACCACTTGAAATTCCAGACTTCGGATCATAAATTAGCAGCGTATTAGAATTGTCCTATAATTATACCAGAAATATACCAGAAGTATTGCTTTCGACGCAGATTAGAATATTTCAGAAATATACCAGAATTATCGTTTTCGACGCAGATTAGAATTCTTTTCAACGCAGATTAGAATTGAATTGTTCCAAAATTAGAATTGTCTTCGACGCAGATTAGAAGCCGTTTTCTGAAAAAACGGCAAAAACTTTTCATATATTCTTAACACAATTTTTACGCAGAACTATTTTCACTATATTATAAATTTTATTTGTCTTACGCGTAGATTTTTGGTTAAAAGTGATGTGGATTCAACGTGCTTTAAGTGGAAACTGAGCTGCTTTATCACCGGTGGGTGTTAAATAGCTTTTCCCACTACCTTTGAATTGGGCTTCCAAGCAGTTTTGCAGATAGTCGCGACCAACCAGGTTTGTTTTCAAGCTGATTTCTGATGAAACTCCTTTGTATTTACATGTGATGTGTATTTGCGATCTTTGATTGGCTTATTATTTGTTATAGTGGCCAGACATTAACTTACGTCTGTTGTTTTGTATAGATAATGCTTTTGGATAATTGTACAAAAGTAAATGATGTAACTCTAGTACTGTTTTCGTTCATGTATTTAATTAGACCGATCTTTGAAAGTGCGTTTTCTTATCGAAGTGTATATTGTTCCTTCTTTATCACAAGCGTAATTGCACGAGGATTTATTAGGTTTTGTCTTCGGCGTCTTTATTTTATAAACTTGGTAAACATTCTCAACGTAGTTTTAATTACATATACGATTATCTCTCTGCTGAATGCGCGTTCTATTATCTAAAGATGTGCTTGTTGGCATTGTTTAAAGTTAATTACGGTTTATATACAGGGTGTTACATGCTTGCTATTTACATTTTAATAATAGCACGGCTTCATAGGTAAAGTGTTAGTCAATTTTATGTGTAGTAATAATTATTTTGAAAATTACTACACTTCGTCCATATTTTAGATCATTTTTATTTGGAATTACAAAATAATTGATAGTATCCCATAATTAGGTAGTGTTTGTATTTGTTATCAGTGCCATTTAAGAATAACTTGTGTTACAGTAGAGCAAACCAATGAAGGTCTTGTTCCTCAATGCCGAAAAATCAACAATTAAAAGCAAACGAGAGTAATAATAGTGGTTGCGTGGTGTGTAAAATTTTAGAAAAACAATTTTTTCAGTACAGTTTGCAAGAAAAATAACACATAATTTCTTCAAGTAGACCTACCCTTCTTATCAATTTAGAAACTAACGTTGAACACTCCGTTAAACAATTTATTAGCATTTTAAAATGGACTTTTATGATAAATATAAATGGTTAACGGCATGTGACACACTGAAAAAAATTTGTCGTTGGCCTTGTTTACTCTTTAATATTTTTGAAAACACCTCTTGGAACTCAAACGGCTTTTCGGACTTAAACAACTTCCATAAAAATGTTAAAAGACCCACTAATAGCAAAGGATATTTAACTTCGTTACTTAAAGAAATGATATTTGGTAAGTCTCGTATTGAATAGTTTGGACAATCAGTTATAACTTAGTCATAAGAAACATAATGACCTAGTGACTAAAAATAGGAACATCTTGAAGCGGTTAATTGACGTTACGTGTTTTCTTGGAAATCATGTACTAAGTTTTAGGGGTCACCAAGAAAATAAAAAATCCAATAATCGTGGAAACTATATCGACTTGGTGGAGTTCCTTGCTAAGTATGACGAAACCTTAAAAACCCATTTAAGAGATTCAACTGTTTTTTGTGGTACATGTAACCGAATCCAAAATAATTTAATAAAATGCGTATCGGATATTGTACTGGATAGCATTAAACTAGAAGTAAAGAATGCATCTTTTGCATCAATTGTCTTAGACGAAACAACCGACATAACTAATTTTAGCCAGCTAGCTGTGGTAATACGTTACGTAAAATTGGGCGATGATGTTCAAGGACGGTTTTAAAATTTTTGGATATAACCGCCGACAGAATAGCAGATGCCATGTTTATAAAGGTATGTGACAGTATTGAGGAACTACAGTGTAGTACAAAACTTGTTGCTCAGAGTTACAACGGAGCTGTTGTAATGGCAAGACACTTGGGCGGTCTTCAAGCAAAAGTAAGACAAAAGTTTTAAAATGCCATTTCTGTTCATTGTTTGGCAGATAGATTAAATTTAGTATTATCACAAAGTGTTGGACTTATAAAAAACTGTAAAGTGTTTTTTTCGACGTTAAATGGAATGGCTGCATTTTTTCAAAATCCACTAAAAGAACTTGCGCTTTAGATACACATGTTCAGAAAAGATTTCCTAGAGTTCCTCTCACACACTGGAATTACAGCGCACGACTGGTACAGACGGTGTCGCAATATCGTGTAGCCTTAATAGAAATGTTTAAAAATATTTTAGCGCATAAAGAAATGTGGGATCCTGAAACGGTAAATTCTTCTACAGGCTACATACAGCTGATGGAAACGGATTTTAATTTTAATTCTGTGTTCAACGTGTTTTCAGAAGTTTTTCCTTACACTGACCTTTTGTTTGATATTTTGCAAACTAAATTGAATGATAGTTTCTGCGTTCAAGGCATCAATAATTTTGAAAAACAATTAAATCAAAAAAACGAAAACTTTCAAGAAATTTGGGACAAAACACTAAATTTGAGCTTGGAATCACAAAGTAAACGTATGGAATTGACATGGAATTGATATGGTAACTTTCTATCGTAGATTATATTTAGAAATTTTCGGTAATATTTCCCAACAACTCAGAAGCAGATTTCAAAACTTCAGTGAATTAAAATTCGTCGAATTATGTAATTATAACAACTATAATAAAGCCCGTTTTCCTGAAGACGCCTTTAATAGTTTAAAACTTAATTATGCAATTTTTTTTGATATTTTGCCATTAAATTCACAGCTAAGTATTTTATACAACACTCCAGATGTCAATAATCTAAAAACACCGTTAAATATGCTACGTTTTCTTAAAGAAATTAATTTGGCAGAGTCCTATAGTGAAGTCTGTAAATTGTGTCAACGTGTTTTAACAATTCCGGCAACAATTGCTTCGGTTGAACGCAATTTTTCCACATTAAAGCGCATTAAAACCTTTATCAGATATTCAACTGGTGAAGAAAGACTATCCCATTTAGCTGTGTTGTCTATAGAAAAAGAATGTATTAGTAACTTGCTACAGAATCCAAGATTTTATGATGATGTAATAGACAGGTTTGCACAGGTTAATAAAAGAATAGAATTGTATTAGTGCGTTGTCAACACTGTATATAATGTTTAGGTGTGTCTATACATGTGTTTTATTGTTTATAGTTATTAATACTTAGGTTTTTTTTAGTGCTTAGAGCCATAAGTGAATTTAACTACATAAATTGTTTATATATACGAATTGTGCAGAAATATCAGGTAGTTAAACTTTTTTATAAGTATTGTGCTTTGGGCATCACAGATGACTGATGATATTAGGAATATTTCTGCTAGCTGATAAGTAAATTACAAAATACAGTCACATTAATTTGAATTTTTACGTCCTTAGGTTTATTATTTTTTTAACCAAAAATGCCTTTTTAATATATTTCTAAAATAAGATGATTTAGTTCTACTTCGAATAATAAATAAGTTTTAAAGATTTTTCTTTGTTAATGTGAGTGTATTTCTTAAAATTATAAAAATAAAAAAGCAATGTGGTCTTCCTCACATTTTAACAGCTGGCTTTTAATGCAAAATTCGTAGAATAATTTATTGGTTATATTTTAGCATATTTTTAAAAAGGTTGGTTCCATTCTAAATGGAAGTTTATTGGCATCAAAGGCTTTGAATAACTTTTTAGGTAATTTGAAAATTCAAAATAATACAAACATTAACAATACATAAATCAGCAAAACTAATTATTTCAAATCCAAAGAAATATAGCAATATGCTGTAATACGCATCCAAAACAACACATATTTTCTTATATCTACTTTTTTGCTTCTAAACACAAAGCTGAAGCTTCTTAAGTTGCACATAATCACACATACACCACACACACACGCTTGTTAAACACACGCGCGCAACACACACGCGCTCACGCACACACACACACATCCACACTGGGTGTCCTTCAAAATGCGGAAAATGGAATTTACTTATGTTAAAAAAAGAGGAGAATTAAAAATCTAAGATTCAAAAGAAGACAGAATTAAGTAGTGTAAGTGCCAACTTGAAGCGCTTCCCCACTAAAAAATCTCACAGCACGCCACTGCATATAGGCAAGTAATTTTATTTAATTATCCATTATTTCATTCAACAAGTATAACAGTTGCAGTGATAGCGCGAGATATCAAAGTAAATATTCTATTTATGAAGAACCATTTGGGCTGATAATAGTTTTAAACCGTCGGATTTTGCGCTTTGTCAATAAAGTGAATTTTTGCATTATTAAATGCACTAAAGCATTTAAGTACCTCATTGTGTAAAGAGACCATTATTATTGGAATACGGCGACATGATTTTTAGTAGAACTAGTACTGTTTAAAGATAATTTTCTGAACATATTTGGGCGTTAATTCTGGTTTAAGTTATAGATATAACGAGTGTAATCTTGAAGAGAATTATTCTTGAAGTACTGTAACAATTTTATTTTCGCAGTAAAAATCTATTCATGAAAGGTACAACGAATGTTAAAACACCTTTATTAACTAAAGTAATAATACGTGTAACAATCAAATCCTTACATTAATTCAGTATCTAGAGTCGTTAGTCTATTTGTTTCGGAGTTCGGTGTATTCCACAGCCACTGGCGCGCGCGTGAGAGGTTTGACAACCCCACTCGGGACCCTCCCACGATAGAAGAACGCGGCAAAAGCACTCGTCGATAGGTAAGAGCAGCGACAGCATGCATTTGAAATTAATGGCGAGTGACCTCCGGGTCGCATTATTTATGTGACACACTTCCTGAGTAACGGTTGGTATTGTATATTCGTTATCATAGTACCTAATTTAACAATTAGTTTAGCGCAACGACAACTTAGAATCTACAATTTAGAAACTCTAACTTATAAACTACGCAATGAAAAATTACATTTGTAACTAAGATTAGACAACGGAAGATTACGCTACAAAAGTTATGAAGCCTTGAATCAATGTAAGAAACCCGCTTCGCTTCAACACCTGTATTTAAAGCATGGAAAGCAAGAATAATTAGCTGCAGATTCCGCACGGCGATGTAGTTTCCATTCCAGCCAAGGACAACAGCCCGGGGTTTGGTTCGTAATAGCTTTAAGATTTCCTCAGTGCTTCCTTCTAAAAGCACGTTATTTCGTTTTGTTTTATAGAAGCACAAATTTGTTATTCAGTTTATCTGTAGCTAAGCTGGTTTCTCCAGTATCAAATTTAATTTCACTTAGTTTCGTAGATGTGACTACACGTGGCTTCAACATAAATTAACAGCTGCGGTTACGTCACCTGTTTGTTTGAAATATGCCGTCAACAATTGCACAATTGCTAACAGATGTTTAGTATTACATTACTACCACCTTTGATAAAATTAGAGAATATCTTTGTGAATATTTTGACTTCAAATCGATTTTAATACTGTTAACTTAAAAAGAAAGTTTTGTATATTAATTTGTAAATGACCTACACAGATCTGATTGGGTTAGAAAACCTTAGTATAACCAGTCACACTGGGTTGTAATATATTTGAGTAAGAATCAAGTTGATAAACTTTACAATAATTCTTCAAGTAATTCAAGTATTCATTTTATTTTATAGCATTGAATTTTATTTACAGAAACGGAAAAAATTCTCTCTAGTAAATTTATAATCCACGCTTAAAGTCTTTTTATTCTGATCTAGTTTGATCAGACCTGATAAACAAAAAACAATAAGAGTTAAATTTTTATGGTACCCTTATGTAGGAAACATTCTTTTTGCATTTTTAGATATATTTGAGGGACACAAATAGTGTTCCCATTTTTTATGTGACTTAATTATTATTTTTCCTTACAGGAACAGCGTCTTATTCTGTTAAGACAGGTTTTTGTCAGCGAAGGCGATCTTTTTTTCTTTGGGTCTCCACGTCCGCCCTTAGAAATTAGCCATGCCATTTACATGAATCAATCTGGACTTGGTGGCGCCTGTTTGTTTTAGTTTGAGTGTGACCCCCCCACAGATTTCGACTTACCCCCCCATTGCTCATAGCTCTACCCAAGGAATAGACCCCTAGTTACGTCGGAAGACTTTGTTTTGCAGACACCTAACTTGGAGCATGGTGATTATAAAGTAGTGTCGGCCAGAAGTATAGAAAAACATTTCACTGGCACCCATGTGTGGGATTGGCCAGGAAAATTCGTTACAGTACTACGGACGAACGATGTTAATTAGAAATAACACAGAGATTAATAGAAAATAGTGAAAGTTTAAAGTATTTGTAGTTATTATAAAATGATTACAATTAATTGATTGTAGCTAATTTTGGAAAAAATTTAAGCAGACCTACATTTTTTAATTAGTTTAAGAAATGGGGATTATTTTTAAGATTTCTAGTCTATTCAAGTTTAATTCAATTCCATTCAAATCTATTCAGTCCCTTTTATTTTATTTCTTGATCAAGTTTCTTTGCTTAGTACTATAGTGAAAGGTTTATATAATTTAAATAAAGTGAAAACATATCGTCTTGAAACAGGTTTTGATGGTAATTCATATGAGGATACGTAAATCTGCAATTTTGTTAGTGTTTTGGAATTGGACAACTTTATTGTAAGAGATGGCAACTTATAGGTCTATTCCATTTAAAACATAACGATTTTAATTTTGGAAATTTTATTATTTATACTACAAGAGGCAATTAACATATATTGTGCAAAAAACGTATATTTTCAAAAGGATAAAAACGGTTGTGTGAGTATACTCAGACCCTGTAAGTAAAATGCAATATTATTCTTAGTGTAAGTTGAAACTTTAACCTCATTTTTCTTTTATTTGATCTAGTGATACGAATATTTGCATTTTTCTATATTTTATTATTTTATTTGTGAACATTTGTATTTTAGAATCTTAGTAGAGATTTAGCACACTACTCTGTTAAAGCTGGAGAGTCTTCTTGATGTTCTAATAACTGAAATAGTTTAGGAAGTAGATAATTGAATTTAGATTTAAGGTTCTGTGTCTGTTGCATTGAGAAGCGATATTTCCTAAAATTCAGTCAGTAATTACAGTGGGTAAGCGATGTGAGTTATATAACTTCACAACATTCGGCGTTCAACGAACGGAGTTTTAATTGCACGACATTGCATGTATATATACATATATATATATATATATATATATATAAATATATATATATATACATATTGACGTGATAAGAGGTCACAAGAGGTTATTGAAAACCTAATTCTAAAAATAAATACCACTAAAATTTAATACAATCCTGAAAAAATGGAATTTTCCGTAAATTCATGGTTACGACCTGTATAATACAAGCGTACCTTTATTTATTGATGTATAATGCAAAAAGGCATATTGTGCGTGTATAAATAATCACCCTGTATGATATAAACATGTTGTAAATAAATAGCAAGTAAGGTAAATTGGATATGTAAAATTGTAAGATACCCTAAAACGCATTTCGATGCGAATGCAAATCTATACATTTTTGATAAAATTTGCTGAAGATAGCTTTACGCATTTAGCATGAATATAAATTATTTCGTGTATTTACTATAAAACACAAACCCTTTCGTATTAAGAAGCAATTAAAGTAAATTAATTAATCCAGAGATTGTAGCAAATGATTCTAAATAAAAGAACTTTCTAGAATATGAGTCATCGGTATTTAAAACTACGTATAAACTCATTATATAAACATGTTTATTTCAAGAAGCAGCTTGAACATCGAAAAAACCTGCAAAATCCCTGGAATAATCGATTACTTTTGCATTAGTATGCAACGCCGCAAATTATAGTATATGTGAGACAAGGACAAAGAACGTGTCACGGATACCTAGAACAGATAAAAAGGTAATAAAATGTCAAAATTTTATACGCTAATTGGGTATTTCGGGAACCTTACATCATAATGTTCGAGATTATATGGGTAAAATTCTAGAAAATGGACATTTTGTGTATAAAGGAGCACATCGTTTCAAAAAGAAACTCATTCATTAAATTTGATCCGATGCAATCAATGCTTAAAGTAGAACAAGAATTGTTATTTTAAAACGCTAGCCGTTGCCTTATAGAAATATGCAGTAAAACATAGTTGTGAGGTTGTAATGAATATTTAAGTGATATTATATACAAAAATAGCATTATTAATTACATGGAAAGGAAAATTTTTTCAATATGAAGCTATTTTTAAAAGATATATTAAATAATTGAAAAGAAGGTTTAACCCAAAAATATACTTTAGTAATTGCTGTTGGACATCAGGAATTTTAATTTGGAAAAACTTGTAAGACGATTTGGAGATTAATTTAAAATAAAAAAAATTTTAATTGCGAAAAGCGTTTTGTGGATTCTACAAGTATCACTGTTAATTTATTTTTAACTGATATTAGATTAGATTAGATTACTATAAGATAATCCTAATAATTTTTTTCTTGCGTGAGCGATTTCTTTTACCAGAAGTTTGTGTTCAGAGTTTGATATGCTCTGACATTGAATAGATTGTATGTCAAGAATTTGTTTTGGTCAAAACAATTCTTACTAGCGTGGAAATAATTTACAACCAGGTAAACGATCCTCAAAAAAATCAGTTTAATTCTGTAAATGTGAAATAAGATAAGCAACTATATTTTTGTTTGCAACAAAGACTTTTTAAAAATTATTTTGTTTGAAAGAAACGATGTTGTAAATGCTTTAGTATAAAAGAAGATATTTCATATTGTATAAATGCTTTAAAAACTCCGTAAATTTCGTTGAGCTAGCCAAACAAGGTGAAAAACAAAGGTAAGTGACCAATTTCAAGTTTACAAACCAGAAGAATCTCTTCACGGCACTCTTTCAGCAACGCTCCCAACGCGAGACCATTTTCATATCATTCCTTCTAGTGATTCTCAATACGGAATTGATACAGAACTCTTTTAGTGGTTCCCAACACGGGGCATTCTCACAGCACTCTTTTAGCAGTACCTCAACATGAGGTCATTTTCATATCACTCTTTAAGCGACCCTCTAAAACGCGACTAGTCACAGCAATATATATATATATATATATTGCTGTGATGAGGGGTTATTTAGGGGTGTATTGAATAGCAAGGGTCGTATGGTAACCATAAATTGCAATAGGAAGCAGAAAACTGCATTTATTTAGCAGAAAATTAAAGTAATTCTTATATTATGTAAATAATAAGCATTTAACACCCTGTATATAGACTATAATTAGCTTTAAGCGATGCAAGGAAGCATATCTTACAACAATAGAACGCGTATTTTGCAGAAAAATAGTAATTCACACACTATATAAATAACAAGTATTTAACACTCTGTATATAGACCTTTATTAATTTTATGTAATGCAAGTAAGAATATCTTTCAATAAAAGTACGCTTATTCAGAGGAAATAATAGTACATGTAATTAAAAACGCGTGGAGAAAGGTTCTAATTAGTTATAAAACAAATACGAAGATAATAGATAAAACCTAACAAAGCTTTATGTAACTACGCGGAAACAATAAACATTTTTGATAAGAAAACAAAGTTTCAAACACGCATAAAAAAATAAACGAAAGTAGAATTAAAGTTACATCATTTATTTTGTACAATATCCAAAAGGCGATATCATTACAAAACAACCTATGGTCAAGATAGCGAATAATAAGATATCAAACAAACACCATTACACGGAAAACCTAAGAAATTACATCAGAAAATGCAGGGAATATTAAAGATCTATAGGGCTTCGAATGTGATCTTAATAACTCGAATGATGGTACATTTCTAAATATTTCAAATCTATGGTACATTTTTTTATAATTCGAGTAGATAGATATAATAATTCGAATGGATAGATATAATAATTTAAATGTGTGTTGAGGATAATAATTCAAATTGGTGGTGTATTTCTGAATAATTCAAATATGCGTCGATAAGAACAATTCAAATCTGGGTCAATATAATATTATAATTCAAATCAGCGTGGACAATTATATTTTGGTACAATTCTGGTACAACTTGGAGTTGCGAGATTGCAAATAAAATAAAGAAGCACGAAGTAATTTATGGAAAACGAGAGCTTCAACGAAGCAGAGCAGTGATAGACAAATGAGGACAACAAAGGGGTGTTAATCCACAATCCGAAAAACCAGCCGTAGCAAGTCCGATTTATTTAATTTTAAGATATTTTTCTATTTAAATTGCAATACTGAATTTACTTAATTTATATAAAAAGTGTAACAAAGTCAGCAACAAACATTGCATACGTTAAAAGTGCGTAATATATTATAAAGGGGTCTAAAACGTTTCTGGTTTCTTTGAATAAAAGGATAGTTTTTGGTGACTTTAGATTAAATTCAAAGCATATAAATTTTGGGATAAATGATACATATGATATTGATTGATTGAAGGGTGTATTTTAATATTTTTCAAAACTTGTAAATAATATTTCTTTTCATTATATGAAATTAATTGACTTTGTTTTATAAATTCAAACATATAAGTAATCAAAATAGGGTAGAGAAGAGAAAAATTGATCATCGTAACCTTGTGCACTCTGCGTAGATTAAATAGGGCTAGTCGTGGCATAACAGTAAAATTAGTAAGAATTAATTTGGTTTGAGAACACAGAGCGGTGGAGTTAAGTAAAACGTCATAACACCGAGTACGGCGTTATCATATCAATATATATATATATATATATATATATATTATATGTATATATATATATATATATATATATATATAATATGATAACGCTGTACATTGATGTAATTAGTCTTCCTCTGATCATCACCTCTCGGTGTATTTTATTCTTCTGGAATTTTAAATCTGTCAAGGCTAGTCCAGTTTAATTTACACAAAGTGCACAACATTATGATAATCAAATAGTTTATCCCTTTTCCCTTAAACTTTATCTGATTTGAATGATAAAACAAAGTCGATTTATATTTGTATAATGAAAAAAAAATGGATTTACACTTCTCCGCTTAATCTGTTTGACTGTATGATAAAATTAACCCCTGAATCAAATAACAATAAATTAAAAAAATTTTTCTTTTAATTATTGAACTCTCTTATTTTAACACCAGCAAAATGTCCTTTGTACTCTACTAGTAATTTCTCTGAACGTTCAAGAATTTTCCTTGTTTACGAAATTTTTCACGTATCCAAATAAATTTTTGTTGTCTCCTTACATAAACTATTCAAGCTTACAATATGTTTAAAAATAATAAATAGAAAATAATGCCTTAATATGATCAATGTTCAAATATAATAAATAGCAAATAATGTTTTATGCAAGATAGTTTTGACCTATAGTTTTCCTTGAGCGCCTTTCAGCTGCATGCCGTGGATCAGTGCCCCAATATTGATTTTAGTTGATTCTCCAAGTTCCACCCCGTTGAATGTGACTGCCTTACTTTTTATAACGTCGTAATGTCCTTAGATTTATTCTTAGATTTTCGTACTTTAAAGTTTTCTTACATTTATCCTTAAAATCGTTCTTAGAGTTTTCTTACTTAAAGCTCTGAATTATAAATATTTAACCCAAATCAATTAATCAATATCTACTTACGTTTTCTAACAAATGGCCAAGCTTTGTCTCATATATTTTCACTATAATTAATTCAAAATATTTTATAACCTCACTTTTCACAAAATTTTCATTGTTTAATTCGAATATTTACTTGACGCGTACATTCTTAAGTATCAGTGATGCAGTTTATACGCGGTTTAAACTAAGACTGTCCGCTTATCAAAACCTCCCACATTATATAGCCTACGCCTCCTTTAAATCCATTGGTTTATCTGAGCTGTTGTTCAAAGTGTATGACCAACCATACGTTGTTTTAAATATTCTTGGGCTTTTACAGATTTATTACTGATATTGTAGTATAGAAACGGTCCGTTGGGCACGTAGGTACTCGTATGTTCTGGTTTGTATTTAATTTATGGCGTCTGTTTTCGATGTTGTTACAGGAATTTCTAAATCGCTTTGGCACGTAATTTCACTTATGGCGTTGTTTGTGAAGATAATATGTTGGGATCTGCATTAACTTCATGTAGAAAATCACGTACACAAAGGGACGTAAATTAACATAGTTCTGTTTATCTTTTTGCGTTTCCGAAGCGTATTTATTTTGAAGGATGCGTTTCTTATCAAGAATCTATGCTATCTGCTTTCATTATCACTCGCTTAATGTGAATTGTATTATAAGTTTTCTAGGTTTTTCCTGCATTTAACGCGTATTAATTTATAATTTATAAACATTTTTAATGATAATGACAAGTGAGTTACAGCCTAGTTCTAAACCAAAATTAAAAATAGGTAATACCGAGTTAGAGGAGGTAGATGAATTTTGCTATTTAGGTAGTATAATTACAAAGGATGGACGTAGCAGAAGGGATATAGTAGCTAGAATAGCTCAAGCTAGGAAAATGTTTTTAAAAAGGAAAAACTTACTAATAGCTAATAGTATTAGTTTAGATAATAGAAAAAGTTTCTTAAAGTCGTACGTATGGAGCGTTCTACTATACGGTAGTGAGACTTGGACAATTAAAGAAGTAGATAAGAAAAAGGTAGAAGCTTTTGAAACTTGGTGTTATAGGAGAATGTTAAAGATTAGTTGGACAGATAGAGTAACAAACGAGGAAGTTTATAGAAGAATAGGTGAGGATCCCTGTATGTTGAAGGTCAGGAGAGATAGAATGTTAGGGCACCAGTTAAGACATGAGGGACTATTTAGTAAAGTCTTAGATTATAGACTACCAAATAAAAATAGAGTAGGAAGGCCTAGACAAAGCTATATTAGTCAAATTATTAGAGATTTAAGTTGTGAAGGGTATGTGGACCTTTTTAGACTAGCTCAGAATAGAAAAGAATTTAGAGCTGCGTCAAACCGACTTGAAGTAAGTTCAAAAACAAAACAAAAAAAATAAAAATCAGTTAACTAAATGTCACCAGGACATAACACACAATTAGTTAGCGGTCTGGCATGTTGGTAGCGTTTCGTTGCTTAAGCCTTACCATAACATATAATTTAATAAACGTCACCATGACATAACTCACAATTAGGTAGCGGTCTGGCATGTTGGTAGCGTTTCGTTGCTTAAGCCTTACCATAACATATAATTTAATAAACGTCACCATGACATAACTCACAATTAGGTAACGGTCTGGAATGTTGGTAGCGTTTCGTTGCTTAAGCCTTACCATAACAGATAATTTAATAAACGTCATCATGACATAACTCACAATTAGGTAGCGGTCTGGCATGTTGGTAGCGTTTCGTTGCTTAAGCCTTACCATAACAAATAATTTAATAAACGTCATCATGACATAACTCACAATTAGGTAGCGGTCTGGCATGTTGGTAGCGTTTCGTTGCTTAAGCCTTACCATAACATATAATTTAATAAACGTCACCATGACATAACTCACAATTAGGTAGCGGTCTGGCATGTTGGTAGCGATTTGTTGCTTAAGCCTTACCATAACATATAATTTAATAAACGTCACCATGACATAACTCACAATTAGGTAGCGGTCTGGCATGTTGGCAGCGATTCGTTGCTTAAGCCTTACCATAATATATAATTTAACACTTTTCCTTTTTGAAGCGGATAACCAGGTTATATTTCATTTCCCTATAAATGGTAATCATGTGAACATGTTAGAGGTCTTTAACAACCATCAGGTTGCTAATATCTATGTAGAGCCAGCTGGATAGGAAAAAGATAGAAGGATATAGGAAGACCTAGACCAAACTATATTAGTCAAATTATTAGAAATTTAGGTTGTGAAGGGTATGTAGAGCTTTTTAGATTAGCACAGAATAGAAAAGAAGTTAGAGCTGCGTCAAACCGACCTTAAGTAAGGTCGAAAACAAAATGATGATGAAACATTTTTAATTTAGGACAAGTTTGATTGCGTGTAGAGTTATTTCTTTTACTGAATTTGTGCTTATTGTTGAATGATATGCTACTTGGCATTAATTAAAGTCACCTGCGATCCTTATACAGGGTGTTAAATGTTTGCTCCTTGCATAATATACAAATTACGTATTTTTAATGCTAAATAAATGCGGTTTTCTAACTCCTAATACTATTTACTTGTATTGGGTAACCATTATGACTCAATATACCCCTAAATAACCCCTTATCATAGCAATATATATAGGGACATAGCAGATCATAAAACGGGGATACTTTATGTACTTTTGTATACCACCCCCTCAATTCTTACTTTATTACTTTATTTTTGTGTCGCCGCGCGCCCCTTCTTATAAATTTCAATGCTTTTTTGTATAATGTGCAAACACCTATTGCACGCCACGTACTTTTGCAACGTTTGGTTGGTTATCTAATCAAAATGTTTATTACTATGCCTCGACTATATGAACTCTTTTCTCAGGGTGTCCACCTACTTACCGTGGGTTCGGTGGTAAGTAGATGTGCAATGCCCAACCAAACTGCACTATCTTTTGTTTTACTACTTTTACCACTGTATATGCCAAAATTTAATGATCAACGTAGCCGTGTGCCAAATTAATTAATAATACACAATTTCTGACTTTGACGTTTTAAGATATTTCACAGCACTCACCTGGATTATACTTCGTTGCTGGCCTTTTTTTACTGCTGGCTCAAGATCTTTGTCGCCGTATGCGTCTTTACATG
The DNA here is from genome assembly GCA_036346225.1 of Platerodrilus igneus. Lineage (NCBI taxonomy): Eukaryota > Metazoa > Arthropoda > Insecta > Coleoptera > Lycidae > Platerodrilus > Platerodrilus igneus. Next base: position 2,650,571 of record JARFIW010000840.1, read on the forward strand.
GATTCACTATCGTTGGAAACTTTCGTATCGCCTCCAGGTATCTTAGTATAATTTTGTTGATCCCCAATCTGAAATAAATAACCCGAATTTTAGAATTTAGAATAACCGTTTTGTTTACTTCCCCTGCGCTAATTCTTCCGTATTACTTTCTTCGTAGCCTTTAATTCTTCCAATTGCTGCTCTCAAATCGCTCAATCCAAATCTATTCTCGTTCCGCTCAATCCAAATCTATTCCACGTTCAGCTCAATCCAAACCTATTCTCCTTTCAGCTCAATCCAAATCTATTCACGTTCCTTATCTTAAAAACCACTCAGTGACCCGCTATACATAAATCTCTTATCCAAATCAATCCAATCAATGCCCCATTAACCATAAATCCGTAACCAAATCAATCCAAATCTTATTCACGCTTACAATTCTTCACCGATGCCTTCTGCCTTTATCAAATCCGTTCCTAAACAATCTTACTTGTCGCCGCTTCGCTATTTCACTAACACCAATCTTCTCTTTAATTCGTCGTCGCTATTATTTACTAACCACTGATGCTTCTCGTTACTCCACTTTAATAAATTAAACTCTTCAAATTCAAACACATTTATTTCTTTTTCAAAATATTTAAACAATTTTAGCGCAGGTTTAGAAAAATACGTCTTTACACAAAATTAAATCGAAAAAGATTTTTATTGTTTACTTTCCAAGGCGATTACTACAACAAATCCAGCTTACTTAATCACATTTTACATAAATAAAAATATCCAATAACATTTTATCCCTTATTTGGTGTCACAAATACCTTCACTGTTGTCCTTTTACACTTTTCTAGTTTGTACATAATTCTATCATTTGTCCTAAATAATTCACAATTCTCCAATCACATTTGACACTGCTATAACTTATAATTTTGAAATTACAAATTTGTCCAAAAGTTGATTCTAATTAAACAAAAGCCAAAATAATTCACACATGACCTGGATGCGTGGTTGATAGTAGACATCCGTAGACGCATCCGGTTTTCGGATGGCAAATGTACATTCACTGGCCTATTAAATTGTAACTCAGTATAAAACCTTGAGCACTGTGTATTTTATCAACGTCATCAAGTCATTTAATTTACCTTTTGGCACATACATTTCAAACTAACATTGTAAATACTTTAGCATATGTAAAGTGCGGCAAAACATAGTTTTTGAATTACGGGATCTGATATATGGATCATTCTATTTGGCATACACCCCCTTTAACCCAAAACTACCCTTAGAACCCTCGTAGCTCCCACCTGACACTACAGTACATAACACTAAAAGAACAAAAAAAATCAATCCAGCTCAAACTGTACATATTTAGTTAATAAGTAAAAGCCAACTTTAAATCAACCTGTATAAAATAACTACTGCACCAGTAACGAGCAACAGTTAATTCGAGAAATGCATATTTCATGTAAATTCTGCTGCCGTTTATTAGATAAATCATTGGTGAAACAAATCTAAACATTTTAAAAGTCTTTTTAGTTACAAATCATTATGGAAACCCTTGAGTACCAGTAAAAATAAGAATGAAACGCGCCATTTTAACCAAAACATATTTTATTAAATCACATACTTCATTTAATCAAGTTTCGAGTAAAAATAAATTATAGTATTACAAATTACGTGTACTTTACATAGATTACTATGACAAATATCCTATAAACATGCCAGTTTAATTGATTTTGGAATGTAAAATTAAGATTAGTAACAGTTAAACGTTTGTAAACAAACGCAATCATATTTAGGTGCGTAGAAGTCGTATTTAGGGTGATTCATTAACACAAACTCTGAGAACATGCTTGAATGTCTAGAATGAAACATATTGGAACAACAAATTTCAACAGAGAAGTCACATTTGTTCAACGTGATAAATTCAAATGAACCAATAGTAAAGCGTGGAATTTTCTAGAACCACATTAGTCTATAAAACTGACCGGCACAAGCGAATCAAAAAATTATTTTGAAACGCGCGCTAAACTGTAGTACACTTGAGTAATTTTATTACGTAAAATTATTAAAATTTTGTACAAGCCAGAAAAATAAAAAAGTTGCCGAAATATTCAAAAACGCATAAAAATCGACTACAATTATTTATTAGCTCTCGCTATCACTGTAGGAGAGATGCGATGCGACACAATAACCGCGTGTGTTAGAGAAAGACGCACAGCGTACATAAATCAACACTAACGAGGTAACAAAATGCGACGATTTCGATGCTAATGAGAAATTCCTGAAATCTTACATCACTACGGTAAAAATTTTCCGTTCGAAGCTAGAACGCACTAAAAAAGAAATAATCTTTGTATATAAACAAGAACTTTTATAAAAGGGATTCATTCTTATATTAAGTCGCGAGTATGTTGCTTTGCAAAGATGTTATTTTGAGTATGCAATATGCACATCGTAATTAATAATTAAAATATAGCATTTATGGCAAAGCTAAACATAATCTGCATATAAATATAGAAGTTATTAAATGTAATGGACAAGGAAAATTCTACAAGATAAAAAGCTATTTAAAAATTAACTTAAATAATTAAGCTGAGGATGCACATTGGTTTCTAAATGGAGATTTTATGCATGATTTGGTAAACTGGGATTTAAACGTCAATTTAAAATAAAGCCAAGAAGCCGAAAATATTTAATAATATTAATTACGAATTAGAAAAGCGCTTCGTGGATTTTTGCAAGTTTTACTTTTTAAAATATTGCTTATAACAGATATTTGAGTTTTTGTCATTTAGTTTAAGATGGAGTAGGTCTTAATCATAAATATTTATTTTTGTAAGGATATTTACCAGGAAGTTCATAATTAGAGTTTGAAACCCTCTGACCTTTTAATAGATTATCTTCAACAAACAACGCTACAGACAAGTTGAAGGAGCGCCTATAGGATCACCATTATCACCAGTATTTGCTAATTTACTCATAGAAGATATTGAAGTGCGTGCATTAGAAACAGCTATATATAAACCCAAACTATGGCTAAGATATGTTGACGATACGTTTGTGGTTTGGATACATGGAAGAAAACAACTTAATGGTTTCTTAGAACACCTTAACAGTATACATGCAAAAACAAAGTTTACCATGGAAGCAGAAGAGAATAACCAATTATCGTTTCTGGATGTACTAACGAAGAAAAATGATAACGAACAACTCAGCCACATGGTCTACAGAAAGCCAACTCACACGGATAGATACTTACACGCCAAGTCACATCATCACCCGACACAACCCTACTCGGTTGTGAAAACCTTAGTTATACGGTCTCAGAAACTAGCTAACAACACAAACAAACAAGCGGAAATAGGAAAGTTACGGGAAGCACTCCAGAAGAATGGAGACCCACACCAAATTATTCGGAAGTCACTATCAGCCAGGAAACCCAAACCAGAGCCAGAGTCACCACTAACTACAGCATACTTACCATTCATTAAAGGGACAACAGACAGAATATACAAAGTTCTACGGAAATAATAAATAGCTACCCCATTTAACAGTCATAGAAAAATTAGTGCAATTCCAAGGAATGCCAAAGATCAGATCCCATTAGAAGACGAAGGAGTCTACGAAATACCATGCTCAGACTGCAACAAATCTTGCATTGGGCAGACAAAAAGAGGAATTAGTGTTAATAAAAAAGATCATAACAACGCAGTAAAGAAGAACGAAAAGACCTCATCGCTAGATTACCACTGCAGGTCACAATATCGACTTGAGGAATATTAGAGCGCTAGCTAAGATTGATTACTACACTTCGAGAATAGTTCGAGAAGCCATTAAAATAGAGAAACGCTTACATAGTCTTAATACAAGGAATGATTCTCAAAGACTGCCGCAAGCGTGGAAACCGGCAATTACTAGTCTACGCATCGCTAAATAATCGGAAAGGAGCATTTTGTTGAATTAGCCGTGCAGAACAACTAAACAACACGCACCAGGATCAATGACCCGGAGTAGCACCAGAAATCAAGCAAGTGCAACCGAGCATGTATTCTAACTAATACATGTAGCAGGATAAAGGAGCTTCCCTTCGTGCACTGCTAAACCTACAGAACCTGAAGGTGGCAGATGTGATTTTGCCGAAACGTCGCCAAATTGACAGCAGTTCACTTCAGAACCAGTCAGCTATTCGGAATAATACCTGGAAAATTGACGAAGCATATTTATATATATATATATATATATATATATATATATATATTGCTGTGATATCCTCCCTCTGAATGCGGGAACTGGGTCCTTTCAACAAAAAAATTCTAGTCCCACAGATTGGGCGTCATAAACGGCTGTGATCCTCTTTTCGCCTCGGCTACTCACCTAATGTTATAAACCTCCTCATTCATAAAAAAACAACACATTCCTACCAAAAACATCAACGTTAACTCTATTTACATCAATATTCAAAATACATTAAAATTTCAAAATTTAAACTCAGCATAAATTTCAGTTTTAAAAAGAATTTCAAGATTAATTTTATTATCATTTTAATGTGCATCCAAAATTAAAGTCCTTGTTGGATGCCTACTAATTAATATAACAATATAAGCAGACCGAGTCTGAGTATAAAGGAGCATCTACCACCCCTTTACGTTAATTAACCAGGTTCGTCTAATTGAGCTCAAAGACATACCCAAAATTTCATCATATTACCGAACATCAAAACTAAATACTCCTTTCTACTTCAACAAGCAAATTTCATCTTAAAATTAAAATTTTATGGTTAGTACAATTTCACTAATGTCCATTTAAAGTAAATCAATTATAAAGTTATTCAACACACACAAAAATGTCAAACAAAATAGTATAATTTACCTGAAGGTTACTGTCCTCGTAGCTTCAAAGTACATCGTCCCTTTAGTTAATTACACCATTCCAACAGGATTATATTTACGGCTTCTAATTCTCAACGCTTTTAAAATTTTCTCCATCACCAGTTGTTTCTGGGCTTTTCCGGAACTCATCTATGTATATCTGACCCTTGTTTCGTGGATCCAGACACGTATTTGAACCATTTAATTATTAACACCCCGAAAAATAGCAAATAACTTCATACTTCTTTCACCAATATACGCCAAAACTGCCTACTTTTGTGTATACATTTGTCGTTGTAAATTTTGCTAATTGGTACAGTGAAACTAAATTTTATTACCTTGTATCTAAGTGCACTGAAGTACATTCATGTTAGCACGTAAATAACCAACTATTTTGAATCACTAAAATATACGAGCAAAATTTTAATTTATTTTATCAAACTAAAATGCACTGTTTAACATCTTCAATCAAGTCGCGGATGTAAGAGCTTTTAACGCATCGAATCGTCACAAGTCTAAGAGGGCTTGTTTATATTCATCTCGGTATATATAGCAAAAAGCCGGCACGTCGCTTTTGTCCTCAAAACGGGTAATTCTAAAGAATTCCTCATTCTATGTTCCCAGTCTGTCGCTCGCGCGTCGATTTTACGAATTTTCACTCGTCCCATTTAAATCTCAGAAATTTCAACACACGGCACGCAAGCATGTCCGAGAAAAACTAATTAATTTTGTACAGAAATTGTTGTTTCTACCTCTGATATTTGCATCCTATTTTCAACCAATTGTGACCCTCGTGACGTTGCTTAAATCCCGCCTTTACTATATGTGTCTTTGCTTGACGCATTTTCTCTTTCCTTTTCTAACCTGTTCGTATTGGTGCAAATTGATATTCTTTATTATCGATTATATTTTAGTCCATGTGGACTGTTATCTGGGTTTAATAACCCCGTATCGCACATTCTCGTGAATATTAAGCCCCGGTTTCTCCAAGATTCTTTGAAACTATTAATTATCTACAAAATTTACGCCGTATGTGATATTTAAACTACGCAGGTGTTCAAAATAATATTAATTCTCAGAGCTTTATTTTCTGATATTATAATCTTGGGTTTTACAAGTTTCTATAGATATTATCTGTACGTTTTGTTCAATACCGGTTATTTGAAATAGAGTTAATTAAGATAAATTTTGCACGTAATTTCCATTTGTTTAGAATAATTACATTACACGCAGAGCTTTTTAATACTGCTTCTTTTGATATAAAGCGTCTTGTACATGATTTAAATCTCTTATGTTTAATGAAACTAATAAATTTTTATGCTTCACGGTTTTAATAAAGCGTATTATTTAATGAAATTCCTTATACACGGTGTTTAAAATTATTTGATGTGAATATTTAATTTTCTACCCTGGTCTAAATATGAGTAATATATATATATATATATATATATATATATATATATATATATATATATATATTACTCAAATTTAAACCAGGGTAGAAAATTAATTAACGACATCAAATAATTTTAATCACCGTGTATAAGGAAGCTTTGGGAAAAGGTACGCGTAATTAAAAGCCTACTGTGAAGATTTAAATCATTCAATTAGAATGTAGGGTTTGTATTGATTTTATTAGATAATACGCGTTATTAAAACCGTGGAGCATAAAAATTTGTATGTAATTTAATTGTTCCAAGTACTAAAACAAATAGAAATTACGTGCAAAATTTATATTAATTAATTCAATTTTTAAGTAACGTGTATTAAACAAAGTGTACAAATAATAATTAATATTTAATTGGTATTCGCTAAAAATTAAAGGGTAGAAGTCAATGCCGTTCATTATTATTTTAATTGGAGTTAATTGAACGATTATTAAGGTATAATATGCATAAAAGTTTTTAAAAACCCAATAATACCAAATATGAGACGCGTTGCTAGCATACAAATCTATCAAGAAGGTTAAAATACGTGGAATATCCAAGTCGTAGAAGTATTACGATTGAACACGTGCGTATTTTTAAATATCACGTTCTGTTTAATTTGTTTGGATAAACATGAAAATTCTGCGTATATTGCAATCGGTCGGATAAACCATAGCTTATGTTAACGAGAAAGGCTAGATAAGCGGTTATTTAACTCAAGTAAGTCACGTCGCGAATCCACGTGGATTGAAATAACCGATAGTAAAGAATATCGATTTGCACCACTAAGACCAGGGTAGAAAGAGTCGAATAAAACGCGCAAGGCCGAGACACGAATAATAAAAGGCGGGATTTAAGCAACGTCACGTTTACGATTGGTGAAAATAAGATGCAGATATGAGAGGTGTAAACGTAACGATTTCTGTATAAAATTAATTAGTTGTTCGCAGACGCGTTGCGTGTCGTGTAAAAATTTCTTAGATTTAACTGGCGTGAGTGCAAAATTTTGTAGAATCGCTGTGCCGGACTGTCGAAATGGAAGATAGAATGCGAAATTCTAAAAATTTTCCGTTGAGGGACAAATCCGACGTGCAAGCGCGCTATTATATAAACCCGTGTTTATAGGAGTTTCGCTCTCTTAGATTTTCGATTTTTATTGAATACTTTAAAACAGTTTGCTCTTTATTTTTTGCTGTTATACCATACTTCAAGCAGAATACGTGCTACGATAGAAGTTATTATGCTTTAGTGCACTTACAGAAGATAGATAAGGTAATAAAGTCTAGTTATATTTGCGGGTATTACTGTACCAATTATTCCAATTAGTAGCGATAAATAAATACATTGAAGTATGCAGTTTTTAGTATAGCGTGAACGAATTATGAATTTCTTTGCTATTTTGTTCGGGAGTGAGTAATCAAATGTTATTAGTAAAGGCGATTGGATCTACAAACAAGATTTAGATATACATAGATGCGTTCCTGAGAAGCCCTGAAACTTTTTAAACGAATGGTGTTGTAAATGAATTTTAAAAAGCGACCAGCAATCCTAGGACGTAAACATAACTCAGCTGGAATGGTGGGGTTAGCAAGGACGATGTACAATGGAGCTCTGAGTGCATTAACCTTCAGGTAAATTATGCATTTTGTTCGATCTTAGATGTTTTGGTGTGTGTTGAATATCTTTATAATTTGTTTGATAAAAAATGGACAGTAGTGAATTTGTATAAACACCAAATTTTGAATTTTAAGGTAAAATTTTCTTGTTTAAGTAGAAAAGAGTATTTAGCAGTTTATGTTTTGATTATGATGACAATTTGGGTCTGTCTTTGAGCTCAATTAGACTAACCTGTTTAATTAACGTAAAGGGGTGGGAGATGCTCCCTTTTATTCAGACTTAGGTCTGCACATATTGTAACTTAATTAATATGTATCCTACCAGGACTTTAATTCTGGATGCAAATTAAAAATGATGACAAATTTAAACTTAAAATTTTATGATACTGAAATTTATGCTAAAATTTAATTTTGAAATTTTAATGTATTATGAATATTGATGTAAATAGAGTTAACGTTGATGTTTGTGGTAGGAATGTGTTTGTTTTTTTTTTATGAATGAGGATGAAAGTTTTAACTAAGTGAGCAGCCGAGGCGGAAAGAGTAAAGAGGCAATTTTAGAAAGGACCCAGTTCCTGTGGACGAGGATCACAGTATCTCTCCGTAGTTCCCGAATAATGGTGAGGTATCACAGCAATATATATATATATATATATATATATATATATATATTGACGTAATAAGAGGTCACGAGAAGTTATTAAAATCCAAATTCTACATATAAATCCCACCAAGATATAAAAGAATCCGAAAAAATACAAATTTCCGAAGACTCATGGCTAAACCCTGTATAATGCAAGCGTACTTTTATTCATTAATGTACAAGCGAAGAATGCAATTGCGCGTGTATAAATAATCACCATGTATGATATAAGCGTATTGTAAATAACATAGGATAGTGCTAGCTTTACGTATTTTGCGTAAGAAGCTACAATCTTGTTAAAAACTCAAATTTTAACTTTAATAGGTGCATTAAAAACACGTTTTACAGTGAAAGCAAATATCTTCTATAAAAATGGACCCTCTTTCCATTAAAAAGCAATTAAAGTAAATTAATTAGCCTTTGTATTTCATAAACACAATTTAAATAAAACAAATTCTCGTATTTTCGAGAGTAATTGAGAAAAATACGCCAATTTCGTATAAACTCACTAATAAATAAACGTTTATTCCAAAAATGCGGCCCGATAATTAAAAAAACATATAATGTAATAAAGATTAATAAAAATTATTTATTACCTTTCGCAATCACTGTTGGAGAGAAGCGATGCGACACAATAACCTTGTGAGATAGAGCAAGACGGAGAGCTGAATAAATCAACACTAACAAGGTAATAAAACACGACGATTTTAAACGCTAACGAGGATTTTCCAGAAAATTAGGTAAGATGGGCCTAAAATATTAGTAGATTCTTTAAACGAGGTTATTTTGTATATAAATGGAAGCCTTTGTTAAAAAGATTCATTCATAAATTTAATCGGGAAAATGTCACAGTGAGAAAAGAATTTCGAAGCTATTGTTTTAAGGTATGGGAGATGCTTCGATATAAAAAGCTATTAAAATTTTTATTGAATAATCAAACCGAGGATGCACATTCGTTTCTAAATGGAGATGTAAATAATATGAAAATCTTATAAGCTGATTTGGACTTCAATTTAAAATAAGAAAATATTTAGTTATAATTTGAAATAAGAAAATATTTAATTACAAATTGGAGAAAAAAGCGCTTCGTAGATTTTGCAAGTATATTTTTTTAAACAGTGTTTGTAACTGATACTTGAATTTTGTCATTTAATTTAAGTCTAAAGTAGAATAGGTCTGAATTCTATAACAATTTTTTTTCTAAGTATCTTTACCAGGAAAGCTTATGATCAGAGTACGAAATACTCTGACCTTTTAATAGATTATCTGTCAAAGACCTTTTTGGCCAAACAAACCTTACAAGCGTGTTAATCATAACCAGGTAAACTATCCATAAGGAAAGAAATTTAGTTCCGTAAATTTAAGATAAAGCAAGGAACATTTTTATAGTTAATTAAATAAGTATTTGTTAGAAGTAATTTTATGTTTGAAAGAACCGATGTTGTAAATGTCCTATATGCTTTTGTATGAGAGAAAATATGTTAGAATGTATAAATGCTTTGTGATATTGCTATGTTTGACTTCATTCTTAAAAACTCCTACATTTCCGTTGAGCTGGCCAGGAAAAGTCAAAAAGGAAGGTAAGTGAATAATCTCAAATTTTACAATTTACTGTATCTGCTTTTATTTGTAATATTTGTATTTATTTGTATGTAATTTATTGTATCTACTTTAGCGACGCTCCCAATGTGCGGCGTTGCCACAGCATTCTTTTAGTGACGCTTCAACGCGGGGATTACCACATCACTCTTTCAGCGGCGCCTCAAGGTGCGACCTTTTCCATATGATTCGTTTAGCGGCGACCCAACCTGTCGCTCGATTAGTTCGTCTGTAAATTAGTTTCTTGTCTCGTAGGATTTGTTTTTGGAGTTTTCTTTTTTGTAATATCTGAATAGCTTCCAGTATGACTGACAAAGTGAAAAAAGTTCGTGAAAGTTTTAGAACTGAGAGAGTGAAATTGGTTTTCAGGAAAGCGTTTATGTGGAAGAAGCGAAGAAGAATAATACAGAGACCAAGAGTGTAGGAAGACTCAGGAGTCGAACATGATGACTCTTTTATTAAGTCTAAATCAAAATATGAAAGAAGTGTATGAAAAGATTGAAGGACATGAAAGAAATGAGTGAAAATAATAGGAAAGGCATGGAAGAAATGGGTGAAAAATGTATCAATAAAATGGGTGATAAATTGGATAAAAATACTCAGAAGCTACGAGCAGAATTTGGAGAGAACGGCAAAACTAGAGAAAAGCCATTGAAGAAATGAAATTTGGAATTAGAGAAAAAGTTCTACAAATTTTAGAAGATATGGATGATATTAAAGAAGAAATTGTTCAAATAAAGGCAAATCAAAAAGAAAATGAAAGCGAAACTAGTGGAAAAATTAAAACTTTAGATAAAAAAGTAAATGAAATAGAGGGAAGCTGCCAAGCTGGTTTTAAAACGTTTAGAAACGATTTGGGAAATCTTAAAACAGACTTAGGGAATAAGTTTGAGAATTTAGAAGATAGAGTTAAAAATATTTAAGTTGGTGAACCAATGAAATGGAGTCCAAGCAGTGTTCCGTTGGAACAACACTCAAAATTTTATAGGGATAATAAACTTAACTCTAACATATTTTTAAATAACTTAAAAACTTTAATACAAGGTAGCTGGGATGAGCAAACGAAGTTAAATATTGTAAGATCCATGTTGAAGGGTAGAGCAGAAATTTGGTTTGGACTAATTGAAAGTGAGTTGAGTTTGTTAAAGAGTTTGAAACCAAATTTTTAGAATATTTCTGGAGAGACAACCTGCAATTTAATGTTAGAGATCATTTATTAAAGGGCATAGCAATTCAGGCATGACAAAGTAGTTGTATGCAATCAAGAAATTTAGGGTTGCCAAACAACTTGATCCTCTTATAGAGGACAAGCAAATTATGAAACATTTAGCTGGTCACTTCGAAACGGAAGTGAGCCTTGCACAGCCTTGCAAAATATTGTTGGTAGAGATGTGTTTTTAGAATATCTTCAACTTTATGATGATATGGATCAACCAATAAGGATAGAGACCAGGCCAAGGAGCCAGCCCATGAATACATTTAGATTCCAGAGGAATAATGGACGGGAGAGATATCAAGGCAGACCATTTGAAAGGAGGAATATGCAAAGAAATAGTTGGAGTAGAAGGAATGCCATAAGGAAAGACAGGGAAAGAGAGAATAATGAATCCCGGACCGTTGAGAATGGAATCGTTACCCAAGGAAGGGAAAATATGGCAAATGCACAGAAAAATGACATAAATAGTAACAACACTAATAGAAGGACATATGCAGATATAGTTAATCAGCCTGTAACGTCAAGTAGGCAGGATTTTTACATACAGACAAATCAAACGACGAAAATATACCAATTAATAAATATGAACATGCGCGTGAATTTATAAAATTTGAGTTGATGAAAAAGTTAATGAAAGAAATGATTTAGTACCAATAATAAAATTGCATGTAGAGGGTATAGAGAAAAAATTACTGGTAGATACAGGAGCTGAAGAAACATCAGTAAATGAGGATTTTATTAAAGATAATTCAGAGGAGTTAATGCGGAAAGTTATCTCTATTAGAAGAAATAATTTATTATCGCCGAAGAATAAGAAGTTTGTGGTAGTCAAGAGTATTATATTTCTGAAAGTTAAGTTGGGAAAGATGGAGGATGAGCAAAAGTTACTAATAATGCCAGGGTTAAGAGTTGATGCCATTCTGGGAATGGATTTTATAGGTATGATGAAAGGTATAGTAGATAATAAGAATAAGGTGATAATTATGGTAGATGAAAGGATTAAATGGAACGAAGACGTCCATATAGAAGTACAAGGAGATTGTATGAATTGGAATCAATTTGAGCAGGAGATGAAAGGTGAAGTACATAGAAGTTTAAGTACTAAGTACCTTGGTGAAGTTAGAATAGAAGTTATATCGTTTTTAGAGAAAAACTTAGAATTATTGGAAACTGTATGCGATAATGTTGAAGCGATGGAAATAATTGATGAAACTGATGAAAATAGTGTGATTGCAGGTGTTGAAGAAGAGATAAAGGTAATTTCTCTGAATGCAAATCTTAAAAATATAATAAGCAAGAATAGTAAAATATTAAATAATGAGGAAATAATTTAGAAAGTAGAACTTAATAATTCGTTTGGGATAATTGCGATTGAGGAATCAAAATGTTATGTGAAATGGCGTATGTACAAATGTGGAAAAGTAGCGTTTGGTTTGTCGAAACATTCATTTAAATATGCGTATGTAAGAAAAAAATTGGAGGCGTAAAAGAAAGAAAGAAATTATGGAAATGAAAGAGGATGAGGGGGTTAAGAGTATAAGCGTGAATTATTTTAAAAGAGAATTAGATGAAAATGTAAGAAAAGGAAGAATGGTTGTTAAATGCCAGGTGAAGTTACGAATAGAATTGTTGTTAAAGGAAGAATTGTGTCAATTGGAAGATAGAGAGTCAACAATTACCGCTGATTGTGAAAATGAGTTAAGTTATTGATAGTGATACATTTAAGACTGAAGTTTATGCATTTAATTGCGGGTAATTGAAAGATGTGTTATTGGAGAGTAACATAAGTGGGCTAGATACAGAGATTCTAGACCATAATTTTTTCGACGTGAGTAGTATAGTTGGGTAGTTGCTGGGACAACTTTATGAAAATTTTATACCCCATTTTTTTACAAGATTATGATAGTTTAGAGAGCAATATGCTATAATACGATGACATGTATGATAGTGAAGAGAATTCGGTTTGAGATGAAACTTGATGAGACAGTGTGTAAATATGGAAAAGTTAGAAATATAGGATAGAAATGTTAGATCGTAGATGATATTAGAGTTAAGGGAAATTTAGTTGATTATAAGATAGAAATAGGTGGATTGTTAAAACGAAAAAAGCTTTAGTATGAAAAGATTATGCGTGTGTATTATAAAACTTATAGAATTAGTTATTGTTAGTAAGTAGTTAGAAATAAAATAGTAAAATTTCTCATATATGCGGAAAAATAACGCAAACTTTGAGTTTTATATTTTGATTTGGGGGAAAATGACGTGATAAGAGGTCACAAGAGAAACCCAAATTCTACAAATAAACCCCACCAAGATATAAAAAAATCCGGAAAAAATAGAAATTTCTGTAAATTTATGGTTACACCCTGGATAATACTAGCGAACTTTTATTCATTTATGTACACGCGAAAAATTCAATTGCGCGTGTATAAATAAACACACTGTATTATATAAGCGTATTGTAAGTACATAGCAAATAATGTAAGTCGCATATGTAAAAATAAATCTTTTTAGATACCTCAAAATGCAAATTGATCATTCTAAAATAAATAATTTCGTGATTTAAAACCACAATTTTAATCTTATTATTTTAAAACACGTTTTAACGCAAAAGCAAATATTTTCTATAAGAATAGCTCCTCAATTGAATTAAAAATAGAATAAAGTTTAAATTAATTGGCTATTTTATAGCAAAAAATATTTTAAATAAAACATGTTTTTGTATTTTCCAAAGGAATTGCGAAAAATACTTCAAATTCATATACACTAACTATTAAAAAAACATTTATTCTAAAAAGCGGCCGGAACACTAAAAAACCCAGAAAGTGTAACAGATATTGTTAAGAAATATTTATGAATGGACAAATCTTAAGTACGACATACAAGTAAAGTATTATTTTATAACTACAAATTATCCAAGCAATGGCTTTCCTCTTTTACTTACTAAATAAGTTACGTCCCACTGGTGAAGGCTGTCCGGAATGATGGTATTGCAGAATAAGACTTACGTACCATAACGCAACGGCAGTTGCTATAGTTGAAATGTTACGATAACTTCTGAATATTACAGCATGTTGGTGACTGCGGATCTGCAGAACTCGAACGCAGTATTAAATGATTAAAGATGATTATGTTAGAATAAAGATAAAACTGAAGATACGGATGCGGGGATGCCAAGTGCAGTCGGTAAAACCTGTTAATACAATTGTTTCAACACAAGGTACTGGATCAGTTGCTAATAGTAAACAACTAAATTTGGATATTAATATAAATATTTTATGGTACTTATCTGATTTAAGGTTTTATTCTGAACTAAGGTATATTATTTCAAATTACCTTAATCACACTGCAAACAAAGAATTCCAACATCTGCGTGCAAATATGAATTCGTGTGATTACGCCTCCAGAGGAATAATATCCCACGAGGTTACTGACGCAATTCCAAAGCCCAAAGTTTACAGATTTAACGTACAACTTCAACGCACAAACCAATACCGAATTTGCATCACAATAAAGGTCTAATAGAAAGATCCCAAACGGAATAGCCTAGATAAACGACTATAAAACTCCACTAAAACCATACTAGACTGGACTCTTCGGCAGATCACACCATACCCTACAAGATGGAAAAAGGAAATCCATTTCCCTAAAATATCAGCCAATCCTACTCAAAACTTGAAAAAATTATTGTAAAAGCTGAAATTCAGTCTCATTTATCCAATACGCTTTTGGCACAACACAAAATTACAACTACGCCCAAGGTGAATTGTAAAATATTAGGATTGCACCACAAACCTAGAAAGTCACTGGCATTAAAATGCAAGGACAGAATAATAAATTACTCACATTCACGTTACCTGACACAACGCTAGAGGAGTAACTATAGATACATACATAAAATTATCTACAATTAAACTCGCAATTTATTGCAACGTTATAACTCGAAAATAAACCCGTAACACACCACCTCTCCTACCCTTGTCAAAAAGGAATAAAGTTTCTTTTTGACACCATTAGGCATAATTAAACATCACCTAAAATATCATCAACCCCAATATAAGGTTTGAGATTCTTGAGATGATGGAACCCAATGGACTTGCCATTGTTGTCCTCTATAAGTAATCGATCCAATCCTTTAAATATTTGAAATGGACTAACGAATTACCTAGTTAATTTTGAAGCTACATAATTAGCCTTGTCTGATATAACGTGGTTTCTCTTCCACACTACATCACCTTGACTATAATTTACATCACGATGTCGTAAATTATATTATTTACTAGAAGAAATTTGAACACTTTTAAGACGAGTACGAACCCAATCACAAAGTTTTTGAAAAGCTTCAAATCTTGACATGCTAATTTTGTCGAACACCCTTCTGACATTATCAGCATAAGTTTATTTACTTTCATATTCCTTACTATGAGTAATCATATTATAACCAAAATTAATAAAATATGGTGATTGGTTAGTCACCTCATATTTCACACTACGAATCGCATATCCTAATTCAGATAAATTTTCATCCCATTTTCTATGGTTCTCTTGAATTTACCATAGTTTTAATTACTCGAATAACCCTTTCTGTTGAGTTGTAATGCGGTTAATATACCGAATTAAAAACAATCTTTACGCCAAAGTCACTGCATAAAATCTTGAATTGTTTATCTATGTATTGCGCACCATTGTCAAATTTTATGATGGCAGGGACACCAAACAACATAAAGACACGATCTGTAAGTGCCTTGGGAATTGCTGATGCAGTCGCATTTCTTAATGCAAAAATTAATGGGAATTTACTAAAAGTGTCTGTGACAACAAGAATAAACATGTGTCTAAAGCTACTTTCTGAAACGAACCGCATATGTCTGTATATATGATTTCCCTAGCCTTAGTTGCAATAGGAAATTTTTCCATTAAGCCTGCAGGTAATTTCTGCTCTGGTTTAATACTTTGACGAACCGTACATTTGGAGACGTACTTAACTACTTAAATACCCAGATGGCCTGATATACAAGGATCATGATATTCTTGGCAAAATTTTTCTCGAAAATCTTTAGGAATAACCAGCCTTCAATTATCAGACTCATTCCTTATATCTGGAAAATCTATACGTACAAACTTATACAATTTAATACAGTCAACACGCCATTTTAGAAATTCTAAGGGTCTAGTTTCCACACACAATCTAACATTTTCAAATACCATTTATCTTTGGTAGTTGAAAAATCATAAACAATATTTTTTATATTACTAGTTATCTTTACTTCATCACATGCAATATCATCGGCCTTATTAACTAGTGCTCTTGACCAACAATCAAGGAAAGCATTTTCAGAACCCTTGCGGTGAATAACCTCACAATTAAATTGTTGCAGCCGTAAACACCAACTACCTAATTTATTTTGGGGGGTTTATTAAATTTTCAAGCCACACTAAAGAGTGCCAATCGGTTATAACATAAAATTTATAATCATCCAAATAACATTTTAGCTTCTCAGCTGCCCATAGGACTGCCAAGCATTCCATTTCTACAGCTGAATAATTTTTCTCAGCTTTATTTAGCAACCTAGACTGATAAGAAATCACATATTCGCTATCGTTGTACCGTTGTGTTAAAATAGCACCCAGACCAACACGAGAAGCGTCTGTCTGTAAATAAAAGTCCAGACTGAAATTAGGACTACTTAAAATAGGGGTTGCTACTTACGCATCTTTAATGAATTGAAAAGATTTTTCACAACTTTCATCAAATATATATTTATTTCTCTTTCTTAGAAGGACCACGTAAAGGAGTCACCAGTTCTGCATAGTTATCAATAAGTCTAGAATACCATCCTATCATCCCTAGGATACAACGAACTTCCTTAACATTTGTAGGATGTGGAAGGTTGATAACAGCTTAAAATGGTCTACCGAAATACCATTCCTATTGACGACATAGCCAAGACATTTCAACTCTGATCTACAAAATGAACACTTTTCCAAATTCAAAGTTAAGTTAACTTCTTTCAAACGTTTAAAAATCTTTTGTAATAGCGTTAAATGCATCTCAAAAGTAGGGGTTACTAAAATTATATATCGTCGAGATAGACAAGCACATACGGCTCCAACTCTGGTCCAAGACTAAATCAACCAACCTTGAAAAGTTGCGGGTGCACCATGCAACCCAAATGGCATACGAATATACTCCTATAAACCTCTGCCAGGAATAACAAAAGCAGTACATTGCCTACTATCAACATCTAATTCCAGTTGATGATATCCACTTTTAATATCCATCGATGACATATACTTAGCACCACCACGTTTATTCATAATGTTAGAAATATATGGTAATGGATACGCATCATGCTCAGTTACTTTATTAACTTTACGAAAATCAACACAAAATCTACAAGTTCCATCCACCTTTAGAACAAGAAGAATTGGTAAAGACCACGCACTATGAGACGGTTGAATAATGCCATTCTTTAACATGCGATCTAATTTTTTATCGATTAATTTTTGTTTGTACGGTTAGACAGGGTAATAACTCTGTTTAATTGGTTCTTGTTGGGGTGATACTACAGTTTTATGTTGAACAGCATTAGTGCAACCAATTTCATTAGGTTCAATTGAATTAAAATAACTATTAATCGTTTGTTTAAGTTGAATTGCCTTCTCTTTAGTTAAATCGTCTTAGTCTGAATACCATTCAGTACAGGACCAGACAAAATTTCAGATGAAAAGTGCGATTGCCCTTTACGAACATCAGGAACAATTCCCGTACGGTACCAAAAATCTAGACGTAACACCAAGGTATGGCGCAAATGAGGCAATACAAATATCAAATATTCGTACACTATTTTGAAGCTTAAAAAGTACACTAGCAATACCTAAAAAAGTGGATTCATGACCATCAGCAACAGTACATGAAGTGCTATAAGAAGTGTCAAGCTTTACTGCTAGTTAATGAAGTATTTACCAACCGTAACTGTTTACAAATACTTTATTAGCACCACAGTCAAGTATTCCTACAAATTCATGACCAAATATATTCACAGGAATGTATAAACATTCACCTTCTTGGACTTATGCAAGCATGAAATCAAGAACGAGTTTAATTTTGGAGGTAACGGCTGAAGAGGGTTATTCACAAAGTTGCCGTTCACTTTTGTCCCCTACTGGAGTTCCCCGAATTCGAGCAAGATCTGCTCGTTGCAGCCTTAGTGGATATTTTACTTTTACAATTAGGGCAAGTGGTTTTAGTAAAACCAACTTTGGAACACCCAAAACATTTTATAATATGTTTAGGACGTGAACAATTTTTTAATTTACAGTCTGAAATACCACAACGCCAACATCTAAGTCCTTTAACATTTATTTCCTGTACTAAAGCTGTTTTTTATATGAGCTACTTCTTAAAGATTGGATATTAGGTTTATAAAATAAATCTGGTTCTGTCAGCCCTAAAGGCTGTGGCGGTTTATACCCCTCAATATCAATCCTAGTTTGTTCTATTCTACACTGTTCGATTAAATCAAACGGTGTTTTGATTTCAACGAACGTTAATCTTTCCTGATAAAATAGTAAGATATTCTCTTTCAATACCTGCATTCGAAGATTTCCTGGCACATCTATAGGCATTCTGTTAAATAACCCTGTCATTACAGCTACATATAACCCTATCGATTCATTGTTACCCTGAGTCCTATCTAGTATTTGCTTCCATAATACATTAAGGAAAGGTACAAACTTTTCCTTTAGCTATCGAACTAAATTTTCCCAGTCTATAGCAGACCTTTTGTACAAGTTATAAATTCTAAGAACATTGTCTGAGAACAAATCTCTAGCCGAAGCAAATAATTGGGGTTTGGTTATGCTCCTACTTTTACAAAATTCATCTAGCTCTTCAAGAAAAGCATTAAAACTTTCAGTCGCACTACCAGAGAATTTTAGTTGCCATTTATATACAGGTATACTGGTATTTGTGTTAGGTAGGGTATTATTATCTGCAAGATGATCATTGATATCTACTGGAATAGTAGTTCTTTGAGTTGTCAACCTACGACTGTTATTACTTAATACTTCAACTGCAGTATAAAACTTAGGGTCAATTGGTAAACTTTTATTAACATAATTTAAATTACTTTGAGGTAATTTAGAATTATAATTCGCAACTTGGACCATAACCTGATCTAATAAATTTGCACGTATTTTAACCAATGTTCGTTCTTCACAGCTAATTCTGTCTAACCTATCCATTAAATGTGCTAATTTAGCTTCTAATTTCTTAGCTTGATTAATAGTACCAGAAACACTATCTAACAATTCTGAAACTTGCTTAGTTTTAGCATCGCAAATTACTAATTCACTATCAGCTTCAGGTGCTGTAACAGAATACACCAAAATACCACCTTTTTCAGCAGCTAGGCATCCTCTCAAACATTTACGTAACTCATCTACCCCTAAATCTGATTCTGCAATACCATGTACAAGCAACACATATTCTAACTCATGCTTTCCTAACCTATCTATATGTAGTTGAAGCGACATATTGACAATATAAAGTAAAATTCAAAATAAGTAAATTTAGTTAGCAAAACAATCACAAAATAATAAAATGTAAAACCTTCCAATTATATAAATACAGAAAATGCAGTTATATTTCACAGTGTAATTCTTAAAACCACAAAGCTTAGACCAAAATGATTTCACGTTGAACGCCAGTTTGTGACAACAACCTGCTAGTTTATAACAAGCGTAATAAACCGGGTTAAGCCCCAAAATTTTTATAGAGCATGATACTGATACTTTTATCGGGAGTGGGGGTGTTCAGCTTAGTAATTGCAAGAGAAAACACATACAAAATATCTCCATTTGTATTTACCCTAATTCAAAATACTTACATAAATGTAATAAAGCAATTACAGCAGCAACTATACGCCAACAGAATTTGTATTCAATGTACTTAAATAAATAAATGCGTACTAAAGCACTATTTGACAAATCATAAGTACGACATACAAGTAAAGTATTATTTTATAATTAGAAATAATTAAAGCAATAGCATACCGCTTTTGCTTCCTAAATAACTTACGCTCCACTGTTGAAGCCTGACAGGAATTATAGTATTGCAGAATAAGACTTATGTACCATAACGCAACGGCAGTTGCTATAGTTGAGATGTTACGATAACTTCTGTATATTACAGTATATTGTTTCAATACAAGGTGCAGGTCACTTGTTAATAGTAAACAACTAAATATGGATATTAATATAAATATTTTATGGTACTTATCTGATTTAAAGTTTTATTCTGAACTAAGATATATTATTTCAAATTACCTTAAGCACGCTGCAAACAAAGAATTCCAACATCTTCAAAAACCCCAAGTATAGGGTTAACGTGCAACCTTCACCCACAAACCAATACGGAATAGCCAAGATAAACGACCATAAAACTCCACTAAAATCATACTAGACTGGACTCTTTGGCAGATCACACCATATACTACAAGATGGGAGAAGGAAATCCATTTTCCCTAAAATATCAGCCAATCCTACTCAAGACTTGAAAGAATTATTGTTAAACTGAAAGTCAGTCTCATTCATCCAATACGCTTTTGACACAACACGAAATTACAACCACACCCAAGATGAATTGTAAAAGACTAGGATTGCACTACAAAACTAGAAAGTCACTTGCATTAAAATGCAAGGACAGAATAGGTCAATCTCGACCAGCGGCGTACATACAAAGATGTAACAACACAACAGCTTTCAAACCTGAATATACATATGAATTATTAACGCTCGTATAGCTAATTATAATAACCTTTACAGTAAGCATATCTTCCAATAATAGAACGCATATTCAGCAGGGAAATAATTATACATGTAATTAAACTACGTTGAGAAGCGTTCAATAAGTTTATAAAATAAATACGCATGAGATAAGATAAAACTCAGTAAATCTTTATGCAATTACTCTTGTAATAAAGAAGGAATAATAAAGCGCTTTGATAAGAAACACACTTTCAAAAATAAGTTTTAAATACTACGAAAACATGTGGATGTACATCACTCATATTACATCAGTTATTTTGTTCAATTCTCGAAAGGTTTATCTACACAAAACAACACTGATAGCAAAACAGGCGGTCAAAGATCGTAAAACAATAGCTAATACCAGCATGATATGTGACTTCAGAATAGTTTTGTCAGAAATTAGCTTGAAAACTACTAGGAATCTCCAAAACAAACATGGTTGGTTACAACATGTTGTAAGGCTATTTGGACAAACCAATCTAAATGTAGATAGCAAAAGCTATATAACGCCCAGAGTTGATAAGAAAGGGCAGTCTCAATTTAAAGCACGTCGAACCTGCAACGCTCTTACTCGAATATTTACGCGTCAAATCAATAAATTTTAAATTATATTATTGTGAAAAGTTGTGTTGTGTAATGATAGTTGATAACGAATTGCGTTGAAGATATACGAAAAAGCTTTTGCCGTTTGCAGAAAACGTGAGTAGAAATGTGTTAAGTAATTTAAATTAAATGTTTATAATAATGTAGGGCTTTAAGAAACCCACGAATTCTAAGTGGGATATTAAGAAGGATCTAAGTCTGGTATTCAGAACTTTTGAGTGGTAATCAGAAATCTAAGTTGTATTTAAGTGGAGAGGTCTAAGGCGTATCCAGAAAAATATAAAGTAAAGTACGAGGTGAATTTTGGAAATAAGGAGTAACAAAACTATTGGTTCAAAGCACGTGAAGGGGTACAAAGCAGGGCATTGTTTTTCGATTGAAGATAATAAGTGGGTGTTGGCTAACTAGTATAAGAAACCTTTTCAAATTTAAATTTAAACACTGAATATATTATTTTTGCTCAAATTTGTAAGGGGTCAACAAAAATATTTAATACGTTGAAATTTACGTAACGAGGAGAAAAAAGGTCTTAACGTTCCAGATTTTTTTAGTAAAAGGTGTCGTTTTGGATGACTTTAAATTAAATTAAAGGGATATAATTTTTGGGATAAATGATCCAAATAATATTAATTGATTGAAGGGTTTATTTAAGGGATTACAAAATTGCAAAGTGTAGATATTATTTCCTTTCATAATACGAATATTGATTAACTTCGTTTTATCAATTCAAACAGATAAGAATTAAAGGGGTAACTTAATTTGATCATCGAACCGATGTGCACTCTGTGCGAATTAAACTGGGCTAGCCCTGGCATAATTAAATTAGAAGATTAGAGTATATTAAAAAAACACAGACCGGTAGCGTTCAGCAGGAAACTGGACGTTCATTACATCCGGATACCAAGAGTAACAGGAGGACTTCATAGCAATATATATATATATATATATATATATATATATATATATATATAGACAAGGTATTGGCAGTCCCCAATCTGAAAAATTTGTGTGCAACAAAAGATATATATATATATACATCCTACTATCATTTCTGCACCCGATAGACCGAAATTTACATTTAAACTTGCGTCCCTTGTAAACTTACTACCGTATATCGGACGCAAGATAAACCTTTTAACTTTTTCGCGTTATTGACATGGAATTTCTTTGGCTAAGATAATTATATGGAAGAAGACCTAAATTGGTAGGATTTGGAATACATCAAAGTAAATGAGTTTGTGTACAAATTTCTATTTTAAATATTTAAGAAACGCAAAGTGCATTTAAAATTGATAGGAAAATGTACAGGAATCGTATAGTTTTAGTCTAGCGATTTTCCGTCAAGGGCGCCACAGAATATATTTTAATATACGTAAATATTTCATTATGTTATCATCTTTACATCCGCTAAATGGCAACAGAGTGTGGCGCCAGTTAGTCTGCTTAGATGATAGGGCAACGAACAGTTATGTAGAAGTTGCATCCGTATAGTTTCAGAGAATGCAAACTTTTATCTACTAATATATATCTTGTACTTGAGGGGATATATTAATTTTTTTAGGTTGCAAAATCGTATAAATGATGTCCTATCATATTTCTACATGTGTATGATGTTATTTACTGGTTTCTAGTAACGATTTTGTGAAGCTTAGAAAATATAATTTAAATATTTTATTACAAATATTTACATATGGATTTCGAATTTTGCAAATTGTGTCTGACTACATCGGTACTTATAATTTTTTTTGCACATAATTCTCCCTTATCATACTTAAGTAATAGTTTCACCCTTACACTGAATAAATTATAACTCATAAATAACGCAATAGAAAATATTCAAAACGTTTGCATCCAATGCTCCAATTGTTTATAATAGAAATATACATCAACAAAAGGTTCACAAAAGCCAGTCTTGGGGTGGCAGCAACCCTTATATTACAAAAATTGTAGTTCGTAAATAACGGGATAAAAATTTTTTAAGATTTTTATACAATTCTCTGATAGTACATTACAAATCATTTAGTCAGCAACGTTGCACCAAAGTCAGTCTAGAGGGCGGCAGCAACCCCTATGCTAAAAAAATGTTAAGCTCCTAAACAACTCGTTAGAAGAATTTAAAAATTTTTGCATGCACTGTTTAAGAGTCTATAAAATAAACATCCACTAGCAATGGCGAGCCAAAGCCAGTCTTGGGGTGGAAACAACCCTAAACTAAATAAATCGTATCTGGTTAAAATTTTTTATAGTTTTAGCATGAAATCATCCAACACACTATTACAAAAATAAACACACGTAACGGGGCGTGAAAGCCAGCTTTGAGGGTGAAAGTAACCCCTACATTGAAAGAAATTGTAGTTCGTAAACAGTCCGATGTAAAAGATTTTAAATTGTCACTTGCAATCTTATAATTTAATACAAAAATATTTACTAGCAACGGTGCATTAAAACCAGTCTTGGGGATGGCAGCAACTCCTATACTGAAAAACATTATAGTTCATAAACGGCACAATACACAATTTTTAAAATTTTCACATGCAATCTCTTAATCGTTTCCTTCAAAACTACTTTCAGGCAATACTGTGCCAAAGCCAGTCTTGAGGGTAGCAGCACCCCTTAAACAAAATAAAATGTACCTCGTAAAAGGGTGGAAAACAAGTTTCACGTGCAATTCTCTAATAGTTTTAATAGTCTACTACACACACAAACACCACTAGAAGCACACGAAGGTCAGTTTTGGGGGTGGCAACAACCCTTAAACTTAATAAATTGTACCGCGTATAGGACTGGGTAAAAAATTTCCACGCGCAATCCTTTAATAGTTTATTGCAAAGATAAACGCCGTCAACGGTTAGGGAAAGCCATTCTTGGGGATTGCAGCAACCCCTATACTAAAATACATTATAGTTCGTAAACGACTTGATAGAAAGTTTTTAAAATTTGCACATACAATGCTTAATAATGTATAACAGAAACATCCACCAACAACAGTGCACCAAAACCAGTCTTGAGGGTAGCAGCAACCCTTAAACTAAATAAATTGTACCTTGTATAAGACTAGAAAAACATTTTCACGTGCAATCCTCTAAAAATCTGTTCTAAAAATAAACACCATCAACAGCGCACGAAGATCAGTTTTGGGAGGTGGCAGCAACCCTTATACAGGAAAATATTATAGCTCGTAGACGGTTCAACAGAAAACTTTAACAATTTTCAAATGCAATGCTTTAAAGCCTACAACAAAAACATGTACCAGCAATGGTATGCCAAAGTTAGGCTTGGGGTGGCAACAACCCCTAAACTAAATAAATTGTATCCGACTAAAATTTTTTATAGTTTTAATATGAAATCATCCAACACACTATTACAAAAATAAACAACGTAACGGGGCGTGAAAGCCAGTTTTGGGGGTGAAAGTAACCCCTGCATTAAAAGAAATTGTAGTTCGTAAACGATGCGATGTAAAAATTTTTAAATTATCACATGCAATCCTATTATTTAATATAAAAATATTTACTAGCAACGGTGCATTAAAGCCAGTCTTGGGGACGGCAGCAACCCCTATACTGAAAAACATTATAGTTTATAAATGGCACAATACACAATTTTTTAAATTTTCACATGCAATCTTCTAATAGTTTCCTTCAAAACCACTCTCAGGCAATGCTGTGCCAAAGCCAGTCTTCGGGGTAGCAGCAACCATTAAACTAAATAAACTGTACCTCGTAAAGGAGTGAAAAATAAGTTTCACGTGCAATTCTCTAATAGTCCTAATAGTCTACTACAAACATAAACACCACTAGAAGCACACGAAGGTTAGTTTTGGAAATGGCAACGACCCTTAAACTAAATAAATTGTACCTCGTACAGGACCGGGTAAAAAGTTTCCACATGCAATCTTTTAATTGTCTATTACAGAGATAAACACCATCAATGGTTGGCGAAAGCCAGTCTTGGGGATTGCAGCAACCCCTATACTAAAAAACATTATAGCTCGTAAACGACTTGATAGAAAGTTTTCAAAATTTGCACATACAATGCTTAATAATGTATAACAAAAACATCCACCAACAACAGTGCACCAAAATCAGTCTTGAGGGTAGCAGCAATCCTTAAACTAAATAAATCGTACCTCGTATAAGACTGGAACAAAATTTTCACATGCATTCCTCTAATAATCTGTTCTAAAAGTAAACACCACCAACAGCGCACGAAGGTCAGTCTTGGAAGGTGGCAGCAACCCTTATACAGGAAAATATTATAGCTCGTAAACGGGTCAACTGAAAACTTTAAAAATTTTTTTAATGCAATGCTTAGTAGCCTACAATTAAAACATCCATCAGTAATGGTATGTAAGTTAGTTTTGCTGATAGCAGCAACCCTTCATCATCATTAAGTCTTCAGTCCTGGAACTGGTAGGACGCGTACTATCATTATTTCCTATTCTGAACTAACGTACGCATTTCCCTGAAACTTGCACTGTCTGCTTCTATCACTATCTGATATGGGTCTAAATCTACATCCTTTTTCCTATCTCTGCTTGTAATATATCTCACACTATTCCCCAAAAATGCCTTAGAACGCATTTTGCCCTTCTATTTCTCCTATTTTTTTCAACAGATATCCTTGTTCTCCTACTATTTCTATAACCTAATTGTTATTAACTTTGTCTGTCCATGCTATCTTCCTCATACATCTGAAGCACAACATTCCAAAAGGCTGCTACCGTTTTTCTGTCTACTTTTTCTACTGTCCGTATTTCATAGGCATACTGTGGTGTGCTCCACACATATGCTTTCAACAATTTCCTTCTTGTTTCTATGTTTGTTGACTTTCATTATAGGCGCTGTTCTTTCTTGTTAGATGCAGTTCGGTCCCCTTCAATTGTTTTACAATTATTACCCTATTCCTCCGACAATCAGTGGTTGTGGTAAGTAGCCTGTCGCTGCCAAGTTCCCCTAGCACTAGAACATTTACCAATTTAACATTTTTTCCAATATATCTTTTCGCACAGTCAACATTAGTTGCAGATATTTCACAACCAACACCTGTAGTTGTTTATAATAATCATCAGATTTATCTGCCCTTATTTTTTCGTTATTAGGTTTCCGTCTCAAAACTGGTTGGACACGTACCTGCACTTATTTATATTCTGAGCTAGCCTACACAGTTCCTGAAATTCTCACACAGCCTGTATACAGCTCGGTTCCCCTTCTATTGTTTTCTAATTTTATGCCCTATTTCACCAAGATTCAGTGAAGGGGATTAAGCAGCCATGACTGCCAAGATCTCCCAACACTTAGACATTTGCCGAATTAATAGTTTTCCAGTAAATCCTTGCACACAATTAACATTATTCGAGAATATTGCCAAACCAATACTTGTAGTTGATTATAATAATCATCATGTTTAAGTACAATTACTTTTTTCGTCATTAATTTATCTATCTTGGGACTGGTTGGGTGTGTATCTCCATTGATTTCTATTCTGAGCTAGCCTACACATTTCCCCCTTTTCTATTGTTTTTTCCATCATCACCCTCATAGCTAAAATAGCCTCCCGTGTTCCTCTGTTTTGCCTAAACCCAAATTGGCTTCTCCTAGTATTTCTCTAGCTCGTTTTTCTATTCGCCTTTGTACAATTCTAGTTAATATTTATGATACGTGTGCTGTCAAAAATATTGTTCAAAAATTTTCACTTCTATCCGCGCCTTTATTTTTTGGTATGGTTATATGATGTTACGTTTGAAATCTTTTGGTATCTCGCCTGTCTCATACATATAGCTTACAAGTTGGAAGAGACGTTCAGTTACTGCTTGTCCAGCGGCTTTTAGAGTTTCTGCTTGCACCTTATCTGTACCCGAAGCCTTACCATTTTTCAAACCCTTTAATGCTAATTCAAACTCATTTCTAAGTATAGGATATCCCAAGTTATCATTTTCAATGTCTGATTCCTGTTCTAATGCAGATAGTTCCTCTTCTGTATATAAATTCCCTATATATTCTTGCTATCTACCCGCTTTCTCTACATTTTCTATAATGTTGTTTCCTCCTGCATTCCTTATATTTTTGCTATACGGTTTTATATCCCTAAAATTGATTCTAATTAGTTTGTATGCCTCGTCTGTCTTTCCTATTTCCATCTTAGTTTGTATCTCTTTGCATTTTTCATCAATTCATTGTTCTTTAGCTTTCTTGCATTTGCGAATAATTTCCCATTTTATGACTTCGTATTTCTGTTTTCCTGTTTCATTTGATTTATTTTTGTACCTTTCTCTTTCTTCTATTAAATTCAGGGTATCCTTTGTTGTCCATGGTTTGGTATTTTCTTTTTGTGTATACCCCAGCATATCTCTGCCCGCCATGTCTAGGATGGATTTAATGTTATTCCATTCTGTTTCTACTGCCTTAGTATCAGATATTTTCCCGATATCTTTTAGCAATTCATTTGAATTTTTTCGAATATTTGTTGAATATCTTTATCTTTTAGTTTCTCTAAGTCAAAGTGCCTTTTTTTGTTTCTTTTTTTCAAATTTTTTAATTTAAGTGCGGCCTTCATAATTACGATGTTGTGGTCAATGTTTATATCTGCTTCTAGGTAGTTTCTAAAGTCTTTTACTTGATTCCTAAACCGTTGTCTAACACACAACATAAAGGAAGACCCCTACATCACAAACATCTGATTTTGGTGGTACATTTACCGATTTTGTAAACGGTCAAAGATTTATGTTTCTCAATCCCTTCTCTTATTGCTGGTTCTGGAACAATATCTTCAGTATTCTTTCAAATAAATCGAATTATATCATAATAGTAAAATCAGCTTAGAGTTCAGGCAGAAGTAAAGAATGGGCTAACGAAAAACTGGATATTGCCCTGAAAAAAAACAAAAAAAAAGTCTGTTTCTCAGAACTACTTTTGAGTATTGTATTTAAATAAGTTCAGGTGATGCACACAAAGCCTTGTGCACATTTTCGCACCAACGAAGTTGTATTGTGAAGTGATTAAGTTTTGAAATTTTAGTGTAAAGTAGGCTGTCATTAATTACTATGATCCATTAGAGCAGCTTTCCCAGATCGTACAATAAACATACATACTATAAACCATAATTAGCTTTACATACCCCCACCTTAAACCATTTTGTAGACATTTTAATCCAAATATGTCAATAAACTATACGAGAACGCTTTATGCATCTAAACGAACATAGGAATGACCAAATATTGTACAGACGAGGAAATTCTTTTTACAATAACCAAAAAAAAGATTGTATTTCAAGTTAAAGATTTTTCTAGCCCATAATCTCTTCAGCATCTTTTGTTAAAGTGTACAAAAGACTTTCTTTAAAATATTTGGCGGTGCGCTTTAAACGTGTTCCAAAGATTTCCTTTATTTTCATTTTGGCTTATTGTCGGAAACGGCGGCGTCCGCACATTTAAACGCACGCTCTATTAGTCAATTAACACCACGAAAGAATGCAGCTTTTTTAATAATTTGCATGTATGTTTCAAATTTCTTCAAACATTGGTAAAGAATTGAAAATAGAATTTTTTAAGTGGTTTCATAGAAAAATGGTGATCATGTTTTTTACAAACCGGAACTATTCTTTTAGTAATTTCACGAAGTGGAAGATCGTTTCTGCTTACGTAATCATCACACCAATAAAATCAATTAGCGTATGCAAAAGCAAAATAAATTAAAATAAATTTATCGAACATTTATTTTCTGACGCCTGCACCAAAATAAACCGTTTTAACGTCTTGATTTACACAAGCGTATCGATAAGATGTAAAAACTACCAACCTTTCTAGAATTGATAAAATTAACGTTTTGTATTAAAAAAAAGTCATCAAATTTGAAATCTAAACCACTTCTTGATAATGGAAAGCTATGATAATAATTTAAAGTAACATTTAAAGTTACATCCTGATATAATTTATAAAACATTAGGAATGCATACACGTTTTAATTTAACAGCGCATCGACACAAAGTAGAGTATATTATAATGCGTATACGCAGCACTTTGAAAGACGGTAGTATTAATATTATCAGAAAGCGGTCGAGTTATGATGTTGTAAGTTTATTCACTTACCATCTGATAATAATACTACTGGAACGTTTGAAGTCGCCAGGCAACAGAAAAACAAACGATTAAATGTAGAATGTCCAATTACTCATATCTTAGTCTCTCTTAAGGTATTAATTGTATGTTTTATCTCTGTTACTTCAAAGAGTTATTGACAACGTTGCAGGAAGAAAATGTGATACTAGATTTAATGTAAATTGAAAGGAAGATATACGACGGATGCAAAATTAAATGGCTTTGAAAGGACTCTACAATGATAGGAAAATACAAAATAGTGTATATCTATATATTTAACTATTTTACAATGTTTTTGTGATTTTGGGCTTCTTCAAGAAATAAACAACAATATACTCCACATATGTAATGACCTATTTCCGCTATTTCTGGTGGACGCAAAAACGTATCAACTTTGTAAGGACGCAGAATTGTTAGCAAGATGTGTATATATATATATATATATATATATATATATATATATATGTATATATATATACATATATATATATACATATATATATTTATATATACAATTATAATATAAAATCAATACAATAATATGTCTAAAACACCGAATTCAAAGAATCTGTGAACCGTGTTTCTTATACAAAAATTTAAAACAATTAGGATATACTTTACTAAACAATGCATACCCTAAATCTCTTTTGAAAAGACTATTATACTTTAACCACTTACTAATCACATCAGACCGACCTCAATTCATCAAGTTCAAGACATTACCATATATTCAAAATTTAACACCTCAAATTACCAAAATATTAAAGCAACCAGATATTCTTATAACTTATACCTACAATAAATCAATTAGAAATTTATTCACTCGACTTAAAGATAGTACTGACAAATCAATGTGTAGCAACATCGTCTATAAAATTGAATGTAGTTGCAAAAAACTTACGTAGGTCATTCCAAGCAGTGGTTAAAAATCGCTTAACGCAACACAAAAGCGATGCCAGGATAGGTAAATTATGTTGTGCACTTGCGTCTCACATTAGTTCAACAAAACATATCGCAAACTTTAATAATACAAAATACTAGACATTGAAAACAACTATAACAAACGATTATTTCTAGAATCCTTCCACATTCATCAGCAACCTAATCCTCTTAACAATAAACAAGATATTAACAACTTTAGTGCGGTTTATTCCTCTCTTTACAGATTCAAGTGACAACAATACTTACATTTACAACACTTTTATATCAATTACTTATTGCTGTTTAATCTTTAATTACTTCTTTCCATTTTAATTATAGTTAATTTAGTTTATATTTATCTTAATGCTTACCTTTTAACTTTTAAATTTTCCGAAATGATTTATTACATCTAGTTTACTTTTGTTAACTGCTACATTCCTGTTGTCAAAATATTTTCAATCACTCAAAACTGTGTCATGAATAAGTGTTCCTATTTATAGCAATTTTAAGTCATAGTAATTATGTAAGTTGTATATCTATACTGTTTTATATTTTAACTAATTTTACCCAATTCTAGTCTATGATTAAGGCATACATTTCATGCCGAAACGTTAGAAAATAAATTACAATTGACTAATTAGTTTTTGCTTTACGAACGAGTGCATCCCAGAAATAACATCACAATTAAAAGTTATATATATATATATATATATATATATATATATATATATATATTAGATAGGTAATTACACAAGGTAAGTTGATAAATACGTTCGTATTACAGTGAATCAGATGAAATAATAACTTAGACATTATGTAAAGCCCAAATGATTAATTTAAATCAGTTTGTTTAAA
This sequence comes from Platerodrilus igneus, assembly GCA_036346225.1. NCBI lineage: Eukaryota > Metazoa > Arthropoda > Insecta > Coleoptera > Lycidae > Platerodrilus > Platerodrilus igneus. The sequence goes on from JARFIW010000840.1 coordinate 2,682,203, forward strand.
GGTGAGAAATATATGGTCTTGAACAGGACTTGAACCTCTATCCTGGTTTTGCCGAACATGGTTAATTACGGACGATGACGAATTGAATTAATGTTAATTACATAAACCTAACTTTCAATTGCATTTTGTCAATCATATCTGACATAACTCAAAACTTGAGAATGTCAGATATGATTGACAAAATGCCAAACGAATTGAAAGTTAAGTTTATGTATAGTTGTGTACACGATTTAAATTTGTAAATTTCCCAATTGTCGTCATCTGTCTCGGTGGCGTAATTGGTAAACGCATCGTTCCGGCAAAACCAGGATACAGGTTCAAGTCCTGTCCAAGACCATATATTTTCCATCTTTCAATTACTAGCTCAATTTGAAATGATCATTTGGGCTTTGCATAAAAGTCTAAGTTATTATTTCATCTAATTCACCGTAATATATATATATATATATATATATATATATATATAATAGAGAAGAATAATCCACATTAGGAATGCAAATGAATGCTTAATATATATTAATAGTTATTAAGATGAAATGAAAACCCAACTTTGTATTTAAAGTTGAATTACCATTTCAAATCGAACTAGTAATTGAAAACCACTAAAAGAACGGCTACAGCAGGACTTGAACCTGCAACCTCCGATTTACCGGATCAGCGCTCTAACCAATTCAGCTATCTAGCCTAATTGTTTAGATGATGTTATACTTAATACTACTGAAGTTTGGCTCTTGTTAACGATTTTTAATTACGTCTTGCATTTAAGGAAATTGAATCTAGTTATATACATAATTTATGTACTATTAACTTGATCATCCCATTTTTGCAACGTTCGGAATAATACAAACATGTAATTCTATTATTATTAATAGAGAAGAATAATCCACATTTGGAATGCAAATGAATGCTTAATATATATTAATAGTTATTAAGATGAAATGAAAACCCAACTTTGTATTTAAAGTTAAATAAATGCAAGACGTAATTGAAAATCGTTAACAAGAGCCAAGCTTCAGTAGTATTAAGTATAACATCATCTAAACAATTAGGCTAGATAGCTCAATTGGTTAGAGCGCTGATCCGGAAAATCAGAGGTTGCAGGTTCAAGTCCTGCTGTAGCCGTTCTTTTAGTGGTTTTCAATTACTAGTTCGATTTGAAATGGTAATTCGACTTTAAATACAAAGTTGGGTTTTCATTTCATCTTAATAACTATTAATATATATTGCTGTGATTCCTCTCATATCTCTAGGTACTTGCCCTTTAAAAAAAAACATTCGAGCCCCACAGTTTGGGCGTCAAGAATGCTGTGAAACCTTTTAAATCACCTGGTCCGTTGATTCCTTCTGTTAATCGCCTCGGCTGCTCTTCTAGATAACTTCCATTCTCAATCATAAAAATTAAACAACACATTCCTACCACAAACATCAACGTTAACTCTATTTACATCAATATTCAGAATACATTAAATTTTCAAATTAAATTTGAACATAAAATTCAGTTTTAAACAGAATTTCCGGATTAATTTTATTATCATTTTACTGTGCATCCAAAATTAAAGTCCTTGTTGGATGCCTACTAATTAATATAACAAGATAAGCAGACCGGAGTCTGAGTATAAAGGAGCATCTACCACCCTTTACGTTAATTAACCAGGTTTGTCTAATTGAGCTCAAAGACCTACCCAAAGTTTCATCCTATTCCCGAACATCAAAACAAAATACCCTTTTACTTAAACAAGCAAATTTCATCTTAAAATTAAATTTTATGGTTAGAAAAATTCCACTAATGTCCATTTAAAGTAAATCAATTATAAAGTCATTCAATACACACAAAAATGTCAAACAAAATAGTACAATTTACCTGAAGGTTATTGTCCTCGTAGCTTCAGTGTAATCGTCCCTTTTGTAAATCACACCATTCCAACCGGATTCTATTTACAGCTTCAAGTTGTCAACGCTTTAAAAATGTTCTCCATCACCATTAATTTAAAGTTGTTTCTAGGCTTTTCCGGAACTCATCTGTGTATATCTGCCTCTGGTTCAGTGGATGCAGACACATTTACGAACCATTTAGTCATTAACACCCCGCAAAATAGCAAAGAAATTCATACTTCCTTTTACCAATATTACCAATATACGCCAAAACTGCCTACTTTTGGGTATACATTTGTCGTTGTAAATTTTACTAATTGGTACCGTGATAATAAACTTTTATTACCTTGTATCTAAGTGCACTGAAGTACATTCATGTTAGCACGTAAAATAACCAACTATTTTGAGTCACTAAAATATACTAGCACACTTTAAATTATTTAATCAAACTAAAATGCACTGTTTAATATCAAGTCGCGGATGCACGAGCTTTTAACGCATCGAATCGTCGAAAGTCTAAGAGTCTAAGAGAGAACACATATTCCCGCCTGTATATATAGCGAATAGCCGACACGTCGCTTTGTTCCTAAAACGGGTAATTCCAACGAATTCCTCATTCTACGTTCCCAGTCTGTAGCCTGCACGTCGATTTTTCTGAATTTAGTACTCACCCCATTGAGATCTCAGAAAATTTCAACACGGCCCGCAAAGTTGTCCGAGAAAACTAATTACTTTTATACAGAAATTGTTGTTCTACCTCTGATATATGCATCCTATTTTTAACCAATCGCAACCCCTTGACGTTGCTTAAATCCCGCCCTTTACAATATGTGTCTTTGCTTGACGCATTTTCTCTTTCCTTTTCTAACCTGTTCGTATTGGTGCAAATTTATATTCTTTATTATCGATTATATTTTAGTCCACGCGGACTGTTATCTGGGTTTAATAAACCCGTATCGCACATTCTCGTGAATACTAAGTCCCGGTTTCTCCAAGATTCTTTGAAACATTAATTATTTGCCAAATTTACGCAGAATGAGCTTTTTAAAAATACGCAGGTGTTCTGTATTTCCTGCTAAAGCATCTGATCGTTTCCAATATCCTTAGAATCAACATGTTTATCCAAACAAATTAACTTGAAATTGCCTTTTAAAAACACGCAGGGGTGTTCAAACGTAACATTTTAAATAACCTTCCTACGATTTGACTATTATTGGGTTTTTACAAGTTTATAGGTATTATTTATTAAGGTTTAATTAACTCCAATTAAATTGATTTCTATCCTTTCATTTTAGCGAATACAACTTAAATATTAATTATTATATGTACACTTTGTTTTACTACCGGTTACTTAAAATAGGGTTAATTAATATAAACTTTGCACGTAATTTCCATTTGTTTAGGAATAATTAAATTATCCACTGCGCTTTTCAATACTGCTTCTTTTGATGTAAAGCGTCTTATAGATAATTTAAATTTCTTATTTTTACTGAAACGACCGAGTTTATTTATGCTTCAAGGTTTTAATAAAGCGTATTATTTAATGAAATTCCTTATACACGGTAATTAAAATTATTTGATTTGATTATTTAATTTTCTACCCTGGTCTAAATATGAGTATTTTCCCCCTATTTGAATACAAATAATCCCACTTATTTGAATGCAAATATCAAATATTTAGACTGCCAAAAATCTTTACAAAATTTTGCCTATCTCTCTATCCTTATCTATCTAACTTACCTACTTTGTCTCCAATCCAAAAAATATTTACACCTATCCTATATCCCTATCCTATTCCTAACTCTCACCTACTTTTATAAACTGAAATTATCCCTAACTTCATCCTACTTATCCATCTAATCCTATATACATCCTATATACCTATCCTATTCCTAACTTTTAACTACTCTTCACTATACTTTACTTCCCCCTACCTAATCCTATATGCCTATCCTACTCTTACTCTATTCCTAACTCTCCACTAATCTTATATAAAATATCTATACTTAACCTATCTTATTTTCTTCCTACATTTACTCTTTATCCTCATCCTAAACCTATTCCTAATTATCTCCCATATGTGTCCTATACCTAGCTCTATTTTCTATAACCACTTACTTCTACTCTTCTATCTACACCTATTCTATCCCTATCCTATTTAAATCTAACTCTCTTCTTGACCCTCCATGTCTTTCTTCTTACCATCCTAATACTCTTCATCCCTATCTCTCCCCCTTCTATATCTATACTTAACATCTCTATTATCTCACATATAATAAACTTATCATCCCTCTTATCCTGACTCTTAAATATTACTTCTTCTTCAGTCCCTACACTTGTCTGTTTCTCATTTATTATTGTTTCCCTTTCTGCCGACAAACCAAACGATACTACTTTACAATTATCGATTTTTCCTCTATGGAAAACCCTACGTACCTTCTAGAATTTTTGTGTAATGGAATCCGCCAGAATGAATTCCTTAAATCTACTTTATTAAAACAAACTTGCCACTTAACCTCGTCAAAAATAATTCTGCCTTCACCTGCTCCTGATATGCTGCTTCTACCCCACTAATTCTGCATTTTCTTGTACTAAAGCTTGAACCTCTACTCTCCTATCCTCTGGACATCTTATCGTGTTGATCTGTTTACCTTCATCATCTTCTACCTCTACTACATTAATACTAAACCCCGTGTCATCCTCTGTGACTTCATAACTGCCTTCCATGGCACTACCCTATCCTTAATTCTTATTACCTTCCTTTCCATATCTATCAAAACCCCTAACTTCATCATACAGTCAACACCTAAAATGCTCTGAAACTTCAGTCCAGGTACAATTACAAACTCCTGTTCACAGCTTAAACCTCCTATATCTATCCTAAGCACCACAACACTATTTACTACAGCAAACTTCTTTTATTTGGAGCTACTAAATGGCTACGCTTTATAGGCATAATTCTATCACAAACCTTATCCCTAATTTTGCTGACGAATTCCTCCGATATTAAACTCGCCTCTGCCCCTGTATCAAGTAATACTTCTACATTATTTTCAAAATTTCTAAATTAATAATTGGCAAACATAATTTTTCCTCAGTTTCTGGCTCTACTTCCTCCTCAATTTTGAAAAATTCACGTGGATGTTCGTATACATTTACACAGAAATCTAGTGGTCTGTCGCGTTCTAAAAATCCTGTCTCATCCTGTTTTCCGTGCTTGGTCCTGGTTGTCCTTCTACAACCTGTGCGTACGTCCTCCTCGTGTTAATATCCGTGTCCCTATCTCTATTCGGCGTGCTGGTCACAGTCCTGTTTACTTCCGGTAAACTGTTCTGTCTCGTGTAACTAGGTCTTGGCGTCGGTCCCCTAGTCGCACTATTGCTCCTGTATTCCTGTCCTCGTCGTTCCCAATTCGGTCGAAAATTTCTGTTGTAGTCAGGCCGTCTCGGATAATTCGGTGTCCTGTTGTCAAACCTAACTGTGTTAACGTTTCGTTCTCGTATCTCTCTTGTCCGTCCAACACATACATCGTCATATCTCTGTAAATACTCTAAAATGTCTCCCGTTCTGTGATGTTTTGTAAGGCCACGTGTTGTCTAATTTCCAGTTCAAAATGTCGTGATAGGTACTTGATTATCTGTCTGTCCGTCAATGGTGGATTCAGTTGTTTGGCCACACTGTATTTACGGATGGCATATTGCTCCCTAGAACCTGCAAACTCTCCCTTAAATTTTCCTGTAATCAAGTCGTCCCTAATCTGATCCTGTTTGTGATCACTCCAGTAATGTTGTAAAATTTGTTTTCAAATTCCTGATACGTGTCTATGTCCTGTCCTACTAAATTGTACCATGCTTCCGCGTTGTCCTTTAATAAAGCCTTTACCGTATTTAGTTTAGTCTGTTCGTCAAATAAATTTCCCACTAGATTTCTTACACTATTAATAAAAATTTGTGGATTTACCCTGTTATCGCCATAAAACTTCATGTGTTGGTCCAATGATACTCCACCTGTAGAAAATCTGGGACCATCCCCCGTTAAATTTGACATGTTGTATTTGATACTACTAACTTCGCGTTCTACCCTGCCTAACTGATCCCTACATGAGTCCGTTACTTCAGTCATTTTTACATTAATCTCTTCTTCACAAAAAATGCGTACTTCGGACCTTAAATGTCCCATTTCCTGTCGAAGACCTGTAATATCCCGCTCATTTTTTTCAACCCTATTTTCAACTTCCCCATCTTTACGGTAAGACTATTTTAAATTCTGAAACTTCTTTATTTGTCTTGTCTATTTTCTCACTTAGGGTTTCCCTAACTCCTGTTAATGTCTCATTCATTCGGTCAAATTTTCGATTTGAGTCCTCTCTCGCTCTATTCGATTCATCGCTTAGCTGTTCTAATTTTCTATTGGATTCCTCCCTAGCTAATCGCATTTCCTCTAACATTCTCATCATTAACTCATTTCCTTGATCCCCTGATTCCGTCCTCGACTGATCTCTACTGCCTCCAGCTTCTTCCATTTTCGAAATTTTCTCACACAATGCACTATCGTCACTTCCAATTTCCACTCCTTGACTCCTTAACCACTCCTTTCTCTGCATACGTTCAAATCACTCACACACACTCTAAAATACTCTTAAATTTATACACAAACAGAAACTCTCTTCTCAGATCGCCAGTTTCCTGGAATAAAATAACAAAATTTTATTTGGAACTCGAGCCCCACGTTGGGCGCCAAGAATGCTGTGATTCCTCTCATATCTCTAGGTACTTGCCCTTTAAAAAACATTCGAGCCCCACAGTTTGGGCGTCAAGAATGCTGTGAAACCTTTTAAATCACCTGGTCCGTTGATTCCTTCTGTTAATCGCCTCGGCTGCTCTTCTAGATAACTTCCATTCTCAATCATAAAAATTAAACAACACATTCCTACCACAAACATCAACGTTAACTCTATTTACATCAATATTCAGAATACATTAAATTTTCAAATTAAATTTGAACATAAAATTCAGTTTTAAACAGAATTTCCGGATTAATTTTATTATCATTTTACTGTGCATCCAAAATTAAAGTCCTTGTTGGATGCCTACTAATTAATATAACAAGATAAGCAGACCGGAGTCTGAGTATAAAGGAGCATCTACCACCCCTTTACGTTAATTAACCAGGTTTGTCTAATTGAGCTCAAAGACCTACCCAAAGTTTCATCCTATTCCCGAACATCAAAACAAAATACCCCTTTTACTTAAACAAGCAAATTTCATCTTAAAATTAAATTTTATGGTTAGAAAAATTCCACTAATGTCCATTTAAAGTAAATCAATTATAAAGTCATTCTACTTATCCATCTAATCCTATATACATCCTATATACCTATCCTATTCCTAACTTTTAACTACTCTTCACTATACTTTACTTCCCCTACCTAATCCTATATGCCTATCCTACTCTTACTCTATTCCTAACTCTCCACTAATCTTATATAAAATATCTATACTTAACCTATCTTATTTTCTTCCTACATTTATCCCTCATCCTAAACCTATTCCTAATTATCTCCCATATGTGTCCTATACCTAGCTCTATTTTCTATAACCACTTACTTCTACTCTTCTATCTACACCTATTCTATCCCTATCCTATTTAAATCTAACTCTCTTCTTGACCCTCCATGTCTTTCTTCTTACCATCCTAATACTCTTCATCCCTATCTCTCCCCCTTCTATATCTATACTTAACATCTCTATTATCTCACATATAATAAACTTATCATCCCTCTTATCCTGACTCTTAAATATTACTTCTTCTTCAGTCCCTACACTTGTCTGTTTCTCATTTATTATTGTTTCCCTTTCTGCCGACAAACCAAACGATACTACTTTACAATTATCGATTTTTCCCTCTATGGAAAACCCTACGTACCTTCTAGAATTTTTGTGTAATGGAATCCGCCAGAATGAATTCCTTAAATCTACTTTATTAAAAACAAACTTGCCACTTAACCTCGTCAAAAATAATTCTGCCTTCACCTGCTCCCGATATGCTGCTTCTACCCCCACTAATTCTGCATTTTCTTGTACTAAAGCTTGAACCTCTACTCTCCTATCCTCTGGACATCTTATCGTGTTGATCTGTTTACCTTCATCATCTTCTACCTCTACTACATTAATACTAAACCCCGTGTCATCCTCTGTGACTTCATAACTGCCTTCCATGGCACTACCCTATCCTTAATTCTTATTACCTTCCTTTCCATATCTATCAAAACCCTAACTTCATCATACAGTCAACACCTAAAATGCTCTGAAACTTCAGTCCAGGTACAATTACAAACTCCTGTTCACAGCTTAAACCTCCTATATCTATCCTAAGCACCACAACACTATTTACTACAGCAAACTTCTTTTTATTTGGAGCTACTAAATGGCTACGCTTTATAGGCATAATTCTATCACAAACCTTATCCCTAATTTTGCTGACGAATTCCTCCGATATTAAACTCGCCTCTGCCCCTGTATCAAGTAATACTTCTACATTATTTTCAAAATTTCTAAATTAATAATTGGCAAACATAATTTTTCCTCAGTTTCTGGCTCTACTTCCTCCTCAATTTTGAAAAATTCACGTGGATGTTCGTATACATTTACACAGAAATCTAGTGGTCTGTCGCGTTCTAAAAATCCTGTCTCATCCTGTTTTCCGTGCTTGGTCCTGGTTGTCCTTCTACAACCTGTGCGTACGTCCTCCTCGTGTTAATATCCGTGTCCCTATCTCTATTCGGCGTGCTGGTCACAGTCCTGTTTACTTCCGGTAAACTGTTCTGTCTCGTGTAACTAGGTCTTGGCGTCGGTCCCCTAGTCGCACTATTGCTCCTGTATTCCTGTCCTCGTCGTTCCCAATTCGGTCGAAAATTTCTGTTGTAGTCAGGCCGTCTCGGATAATTCGGTGTCCTGTTGTCAAACCTAACTGTGTTAACGTTTCGTTCTCGTATCTCTTTGTCCGTCCAACACATACATCGTCATATCTCTGTAAATACTCTAAAATGTCTCCCGTTCTGTGATGTTTTGTAAGGCCACGTGTTGTCTAATTTCCAGTTCAAAATGTCGTGATAGGTACTTGATTATCTGTCTGTCCGTCAATGGTGGATTCAGTTGTTTGGCCACACTGTATTTACGGATGGCATATTGCTCCCTAGAACCTGCAAACTCTCCCTTAAATTTTCCTGTAATCAAGTCGTCCCTAATCTGATCCTGTTTGTGATCACTCCAGTAATGTTGTAAAAATTTGTTTTCAAATTCCTGATACGTGTCTATGTCCTGTCCTACTAAATTGTACCATGCTTCCGCGTTGTCCTTTAATAAAGCCTTTACCGTATTTAGTTTAGTCTGTTCGTCAAATAAATTTCCCACTAGATTTCTTACACTATTAATAAAAATTTGTGGATTTACCCTGTTATCGCCATAAAACTTCATGTGTTGGTCCAATGATACTCCACCTGTAGAAAATCTGGGACCATCCCCCGTTAAATTTGACATGTTGTATTTGATACTACTAACTTCGCGTTCTACCCTGCCTAACTGATCCCTACATGAGTCCGTTACTTCAGTCATTTTTACATTAATCTCTTCTTCACAAAAAATGCGTACTTCGGACCTTAAATGTCCCATTTCCTGTCGAAGACCTGTAATATCCGCTCATTTTTTCAACCCTATTTTCAACTTCCCCCATCTTTACGGTAAGACTATTTTTAAATTCTGAAACTTCTTTATTTGTCTTGTCTATTTTCTCACTTAGGGTTTCCTAACTCCTGTTAATGTCTCATTCATTCGGTCAAATTTTCGATTTGAGTCCTCTCGCTCTATTCGATTCATCGCTTAGCTGTTCTAATTTTCTATTGGATTCCTCCCTAGCTAATCGCATTTCCTCTAACATTCTCATCATTAACTCATTTCCTTGATCCCCTGATTCCGTCCTCGACTGATCTCTACTGCCTCCAGCTTCTTCCATTTTCGAAATTTTCTCACACAATGCACTATCGTCACTTCCAATTTCCACTCCTTGACTCCTTAACCACTCCTTTCTCTGCATACGTTCAAATCACTCACACACACTCTAAAAATACTCTTAAATTTATACACAAACAGAAACTCTCTTTCTCAGATCGCCAGTTTCCTGGAATAAAATAACAAAAATTTTATTTGGAACTCGAGCCCCACGTTGGGCGCCAAGAATGCTGTGATTCCTCTCATATCTCTAGGTACTTGCCCTTTAAAAAAAAACATTCGAGCCCCACAGTTTGGGCGTCAAGAATGCTGTGAAACCTTTTAAATCACCTGGTCCGTTGATTCCTTCTGTTAATCGCCTCGGCTGCTCTTCTAGATAACTTCCATTCTCAATCATAAAAATTAAACAACACATTCCTACCACAAACATCAACGTTAACTCTATTTACATCAATATTCAGAATACATTAAATTTTCAAATTAAATTTGAACATAAAATTCAGTTTTAAACAGAATTTCCGGATTAATTTTATTATCATTTTACTGTGCATCCAAAATTAAAGTCCTTGTTGGATGCCTACTAATTAATATAACAAGATAAGCAGACCGGAGTCTGAGTATAAAGGAGCATCTACCACCCTTTACGTTAATTAACCAGGTTTGTCTAATTGAGCTCAAAGACCTACCCAAAGTTTCATCCTATTCCCGAACATCAAAACAAAATACCCCTTTTACTTAAACAAGCAAATTTCATCTTAAAATTAAATTTTATGGTTAGAAAAATTCCACTAATGTCCATTTAAAGTAAATCAATTATAAAGTCATTCAATACACACAAAAATGTCAAACAAAATAGTACAATTTACCTGAAGGTTATTGTCCTCGTAGCTTCAGTGTAATCGTCCCTTTTGTAAATCACACCATTCCAACCGGATTCTATTTACAGCTTCAAGTTGTCAACGCTTTAAAATGTTCTCCATCACCATTAATTTAAAGTTGTTTCTAGGCTTTTCCGGAACTCATCTGTGTATATCTGCCTCTGGTTCAGTGGATGCAGACACATTTACGAACCATTTAGTCATTAACACCCCGCAAAATAGCAAAGAAATTCATACTTCCTTTACCAATATTACCAATATACGCCAAAACTGCCTACTTTTGGGTATACATTTGTCGTTGTAAATTTTACTAATTGGTACCGTGATAATAAACTTTTATTACCTTGTATCTAAGTGCACTGAAGTACATTCATGTTAGCACGTAAAATAACCAACTATTTTGAGTCACTAAAATATACTAGCACACTTTAAATTATTTAATCAAACTAAAATGCACTGTTTAATATCAAGTCGCGGATGCACGAGCTTTTAACGCATCGAATCGTCGAAAGTCTAAGAGTCTAAGAGAGAAACACATATTCCCGCCTGTATATATAGCGAATAGCTGACACGTCGCTTTGTTCCCTAAAACGGGTAATTCCAACGAATTCCTCATTCTACGTTCCCAGTCTGTAGCCTGCACGTCGATTTTTCTGAATTTAGTACTCACCCCATTGAGATCTCAGAAAATTTCAACACGGCCCGCAAAGTTGTCCGAGAAAAACTAATTACTTTTATACAGAAATTGTTGTTCTACCTCTGATATATGCATCCTATTTTTAACCAATCGCAACCCCTTGACGTTGCTTAAATCCCGCCCTTTACAATATGTGTCTTTGCTTGACGCATTTTCTCTTTCCTTTTCTAACCTGTTCGTATTGGTGCAAATTTATATTCTTTATTATCGATTATATTTTAGTCCACGCGGACTGTTATCTGGGTTTAATAAACCCGTATCGCACATTCTCGTGAATACTAAGTCCCGGTTTCTCCAAGATTCTTTGAAACATTAATTATTTGCCAAATTTACGCAGAATGAGCTTTTTAAAAATACGCAGGTGTTCTGTATTTCCTGCTAAAGCATCTGATCGTTTCCAATATCCTTAGAATCAACATGTTTATCCAAACAAATTAACTTGAAATTGCCTTTTAAAACACGCAGGGTGTTCAAACGTAACATTTTAAATAACCTTCCTACGATTTGACTATTATTGGGTTTTACAAGTTTTATGCTTATTATTAATAATGGTTCAATTAACTCCAATTAAAATTGATTTCCATCCTTTCATTTTTAGCGAATACAAATTATTATCCGTACGTTTTGTTTAATACCAGTTATTTAAAATAGAGTTCATTAATATAAATTTTGCACGTAATTTCCATTTGTTTAGGAATAATTAAATTATCCACTGCGCTTTTCAATACTGCTTCTTTTGATGTAAAGCGTCTTATAGATAATTTAAATTTCTTATTTTACTGAAACGACCGAGTTTATTTATGCTTCAAGGTTTTAATAAAGCGTATTATTTAATGAAATTCCTTATACACGGTAATTAAAATTATTTGATTTGATTATTTAATTTTCTACCCTGGTCTAAATATGAGTAATATATATATATATATATATATATATATATATATATATATATATGATAGATTTTACTTCTTGAACTTGGTATTTGTAATATATAAAGCAATTCTTAGCAAACTTGGTATTTACATTTTCAATATCATCAATGTATAGCATTTACTTGAAACGGAAACTACAAAACTGGTATCAAACATACAATTTTATATACCGCATCTATTATAAACGCGTACGTCAATTTTATTACTTGTTTTTGTACACTAGACTATGATGAAACTCATTTAAATTTAATTATTATGTTGGCGGAAACAATTCTAATTTCCTAGTCACATAGGATTAAAACATATATACAACTCATTTAAATGTGTTTCATCATAGTCTAGTGATACAAAAAAAAACAAGTAATAAAAATTGACGTACGCGTTTGTAATAGATGCGGTATATAAAATTGTATGTTTGATACCAGTTTTGGTAGTTTCCGTTTCACGTAAATGTACGGGGTTGTATGAACCATTGAGAAAGGCTGGAACATACGGCCGAAACGTTTGGTAGAATTGTTATGTAAAAAAAAATTAAAGATGGCTTAGATTTGTATTGCTCGTATATATTTTTTCAAGTTAAATGACCTTAAACCCAAAGAAAATCATTTATTTATATATATATATATATATATATATATATATATAATACAGGGCTTTTCACGACGACCGTGCATTAGACATTTCTCAGAAAATACAAGAGATAGAAGTATGAAATTTTATATGTAGTGATTGTTCTACATGCCAAGTTGATCTAAAATATTTTCGTTTTGATAGCACTTCCGGTTGTACCGGAAGTTGATATTATCTTTGTTATTTTAAATTGAACACCCTATATATTTTTGCATTTTTAGATTCTACATAAAATTCTAAGTTAAATTCCTTTAATAAGTAATATCTCAATATTTTACCGTTTTCGAGATATTTAGCTTTTTATGTTTTTTTTGTAAAAAACTGATATACTTTCTTGACAATAATGTACATTTAAACTTACAGTTTAGAAACAAATTATTAACAGATATACTATTCAAATGTTTGATAAACATTTAAATGTATTTGTTTCCATTCAACACCATACGAGGTGGCCGGCATTTTTACTTAAAGTTTCTTACATAAAAAATCTGAAAAGTCAATTTTTCTAAATGGAACACCCTGTATATTTTTGCATTTTTAGATTCTACACAAAATTCTAAGTTAAATTCCTTTAATAAATAATATCTCAATATTTTACCGTTTTTGCGATATTTAGCTTTTTATGTTTTTTTTTGTAAAAAACTGATATACTTTCTTGACAATAATGTACATTTAAATTTACAGTTTAGAAACCAATATTCAAATGTTTGATAAACATTGAAATGTATTTGTTTCCATTCAACACCATACGAGGTGTCGGACATTTTTATTTAAAGTTTCTTGCATAAAAAAATCTGAAAAGTCAATTTTTCTAAATGGAACACCCCGTATATTTTGATATTTTCAAATTATTCAATCATTTTTAAGGTAACTTTATGTAACAAGTCCTATTCTGAAGTTCAACTGTCTTTAAGTTATTTGATTTTAATGACATTAAGTGGTTCTACTACGATAATAAAAATAAATATCAGCATTATGTTCGTACGACGCTTTGCCAAATAATCGAACGGTGATACAGAATTAACAAACTGTCTTATTACTTTATTAGATTACGTGTTAGATTGTGTGTGTATATAATAATAAAATGTCAAGATTAGATAATAGTAATGAAGATTTCTTAAATTTAATAATTACTTACGGTGAATGTAATAGAATAAATAGTCGAACTTGTCGATTATTTGCAGATAGATACCCGCATCTCCAAAACCCAATAAGAATACAGTTAATCGTCTACTTCAAAACTGTAGAACGAATGGAGCATTTCTTCCACACATTAAACGCAGAAAGCCGCAAGTTGAAAATGAAGACAATGAAATCACTGTTTTAGGATTTTCTCTGTTACCCAACTGCTTCATTACACGAAGCCGAAAGAGAAATAGGTATACTTTATGTGACCATTTATCGTATACTTAATAAACACAAATGGCGCCCATATAAATTTTACTGCATCCAACATTTAAAAGACACTGATTTGCCTCGAGAGTTCAGTTTTTGAGCGGTTGCTAACTAAAAGTCAAGAGGACAAAACTTTTTAAAAACATTATTTGGACAGACAAAGCAAAGTTAACCAAAAATGGAGTCTTTAATAGGCACAACAGCAATTATTGGGCTCCGCAAAATTCACACGTAGTCCGTGAAAGAAATTTGCAAGACAAATGGCAATTTAATGTATTTTGTGCCATTAATTGCGATTCAATCCTTTATCTCGAATTTTACGATGAAAATTTAACTGGAGAAAGGTATGTTCATATGTTAAGAAATGAAGTGCAGCCAATAATACAAAACCATCCACAAAGAGATTACTTATGGTACCAAATGGTTGATGCTCCATGTCACAATTACCGACTGGTTGGAGATTTTTTAACAGGAATTTTTCAAGACCGATGGATTGCAAATAATGATCCATTTCGATGGCCCCCGAGAACTCCAGATGGTAATCCACTAGATTTTTTTGTTTAGGGTCACTTAAAGAACATCGTCTATTCAGATCCTATCACAACCAAAGCCAATATGAAGGATAGAGTTAGAGCTGCTATAAATTCATTAACACCACAAGCAATAAGAAAAGCAACACACGATAACCTTATTAAAAGAATAAATGCATGTTTGGAAAGAAATGGTGACTTTTCGAACATATGTTATAGTATAAAGATTAATTATTCTTTTATTCTTTTTCAACCTTCATTAAAGTCTCCTACGAACATAATGCTGATATTTATTTTTATTATCGTAGTAGAACCACTTAATGTCATTAAAATCAAATAACTTAAAGACAGTTGAACTTCAGAATAGGACTTGTTACATAAAGTTACCTTAAAAATGATTGAACAATTTGAAAATATCAAAATATACGGGGTGTTCCATTTAGAAAAATTGACTTTTCAGATTTTTTTATGCAAGAAACTTTAAGTAAAAATGTCGGACACCTCGTATGGTGTTGAATGAAAACAAATACATTTCAATGTTTATCAAACATTTGAATAGTATATCTGCTAATAATTGGTTTCTAAACTGTAAGTTTAAATGTACATTATTGTCAAGAAAGTATATCAGTTTTTTAAAAAAAACATAAAAGCTAAATATCTCGAAAACGGTAAAATATTGAGATATTACTTATTAAAGGAATTTAACTTAAAATTTTGTGCAGAATCTAAAAATGCAAACATATACAGGGTGTTCCATTTAGAAAAATTGACTTTTCAGATTTTTTATGTAAGAAACTTTAAGTAAAAATGCCGGCCACCTCGTATGGTGTTGAATGGAAACAAATACATTTAAATGTGTATCAAACATTTGAATAGTATATCTGTTAATAATTTGTTTCTAAACTGTAAGTTTAAATGTACATTATTGTCAAGAAAGTGTATCAGTTTTTTACAAAAAAAACATAAAAAGCTAAATATCTCGAAAACGGTAAAATATTGAGATATTACTTATTAAAGGAATTTAACTTAGAATTTTGTGTAGAATCTAAAAATGCAAAAATATACAGGGTGTTCCATTTAAAATAACAAAGATAATATCAACTTCCGGTACAACCGGAAGTGTTATCAAAACGAAAATATTTTAGTTCAACTCGGCATGTCGAACAATCACTACATATAAAATTTCATACTTCTATCTCTTGTACTTTCTGAGAAATGTTTAATGCACGGTCGTCGTGAAAAGCCCTGTATATATATATATATAAAAAATATTTTGGAATATAAAGTATGTTACTTTAGAGCTTATTATAAGGTCGAGAAGAAATTCGTTGTAACAGTAAGCTTCTCTTCAAATCCCAATATAAAGTTGCGCAAGTGCACGAATTAAGCGCCTCAGCTGATGTTCAATGTTTAAATGATATTTGCATTTTTTGTGTATTTAAAAATAGGTGTTAGTGAAATTTATAGTCCTATAAAAGATTTAGATAAAGCAATACATAATAATATATCTATGTCTAAGAACTATACTAGAATTTCACGTTTTCGTCATACTGGACCAAAACTATTATGCACTAATAAAATATTATATCAAACAAACTCCATCAAATGTCGCCAGTACAAGAATGGAGATTGCTTTAATTGGTTTTTATAGAAAGCAAGCAGTAGTACCATGTCTCGCGACACTAATTTTTCTTACATTTAATATATATACCTGTCTAGAGGGTCAATTCTTCTCAGATAATGTCTTGATAAGAATCATATATGCCTACGTATAGGATAGCATTAAAATAATAGTAGGCTTTATATGTTTATTGTCGTAATATCTGATTATTATTTTTAGAGGGTTTGTTACTACAGACATCGAAATGAATGACAGCTGATCGCAAACGAAATAACTCTATTTTTATATATTCCAATTCTCTTAATATATATGTCCTACAACGACAAAGAAACCCAACTCACTAAAAAATGTAACTACTAAGCTTAGTACGTTTTTCAAATGTTGTTCAACCGTCTTCTAAGAAAATAAGTACTACAGTAAAATAAGAACTCGTTCTAATTTATGTCCACTTTTCTTTCGCTACGGTATTGGTGCGCATTTTTTCATATTGCACAAATTATGCATTAAAAATGTGTTTTTTAAATAAATGTTTTTTATGGCACACTTCTCTCTCTTTCTAGAAATTCTGCAGTGGCTATGGTGCGAAATTTAATAACAAGTACTTTTTAAAGTACCAAGTTAGCTCATTATGTTACTGACTGCTTTGTAAAAGTTTGAAAAGAGAAGTATAATTGATTATACTATATAATTAGGCGTTAGTTTAGAAACTTTTTCCAGTAATCTAAATACTGCAACAAAACCAGTAAGCGTGAGTGACAATATCCCTTAAGATTATTAAGAAGTGTTAGTAAACAGTTATAGAATAGTCTTTATACAAATTAATAAAAAGCAATGCAAATATTAAATTTTAATAGCCTGCGTATCATAACGCGCATTTTTAAGCGGTTGCTGACGCAACACAATGCAAAACTTTTATTTTTAGAAAAAGTAACTAATAAAGGTTTACTAGCTTTGAATACATCTCTATTGCTAAACAAGTCCGTTAGTAGACGCATCGACTTACTAATTTTCATTTTGACAACCTTTATATATATATATATATATATATATATATATATATTAATAGTTATTATTATTATTATTTGCATTCCAAATGTGGATTATTCTTCTCATTATTATATATATATATATATATATATATATATATATATATTGCATACAAGCGGAGGTTCGTATCTGAACTTTCTACTCACCTTGTTTGCTGGAAGTAGGGTGAACTGATGCTTTTGGTACCAGTTCGCTCCGAGAAATATTTGGTACTGCTGACGCAGCAACAGGAACACTTTGAACTGTTGCACTGGACATCGACGTTACCGGTACGGTCGTCATTAATGAAGTCGTATCACCTGATACAGTAGAGGTAGGTGTTATTATCGTCATTTCCTAACGCACCTTCAACGTATTATTGTGCGAGAAAGGTTTAAACAATCACTAAAAAAGACTTGGTAGTTTTAGATAAACCGCACAGAATTTCGTATGTTTATAAGAGATCTCTTAAAAATGTTGTCGCGTGAGGTTCTTACAGAAGACCAATGGAGCGCTAAATTAGTTTCAAACTGATGGGGTAGACGTTTTTCGTAGTTACGAAGCTTAGTGTTAGTTGTACGAACAAGAGTACTTGGTGAATTTAACTGCGCCGACAAAGCAGCGATGCCTTCGGTACAGCACTTAATGCCCACCCGTAAAGCGCGCGCCTTACCAATCCCACATAAGCGTCGAGTTTTGAGTCCCTCCACTACCACTTCATAAACAAACCATATCGACGTATATTCCGCATATTAAAGTATAATGAATATAACTACTTGTAACCACGTAGATTTCTGTACAACAAATTTTACTGAAGCTTAACAAATTATAGCTAAATATCTAATCTGAAAACAGTTTGGCATTCAGTTATACCACTCTTAAGTGATGAAAAAATATCTTTCCCATTGTTATTCAATACACTTTGAAAGCTGTACCATTAAACCATTTATAGCCAATAGCCTTAATATAATGTTTTCACATGTCTGACTGTAATTTAAACGAAACGAAGAGTTTCTATTTTTTACGAGTATATAACGTTATATAGTTGCACACGCACGCTTTTTTCAGTACAACCGCAGTACAATGCAGAATGAGCAACTTTGTATAAAAGCGTTTGTAGCTTTATATAACTATAACCGTCGCAAACTCAGTTTATCGACCATATGATACGTGAAACATTACAGCTACACCTTGGTTCATATTCTATAGTTTGTTTGCTACCTTTCAATTTCATATTAGCTTTCAGATAACTAAAAAAAAAGCAAACAGTAAACTTTTGCTGAATATTAACTAAAAGGTGTTACCGTGGACCCTTTGAAAGGATTTTACACCATCTTTTTTATGAATATCGCTATTGTTAGGCAATTAATCCCAAACATTCAAATTGAACGGTTAATTATATTATGCAATTTATTTGCGGCGTGAATGAAAGAATGGCAAATACCTGCGAATGTCAGCAAAACTTATTTGGCTGAATGTCATATAAGAGTTACTGTAAAAATTTGCGGTAAATATAAAAAACGCACAAACATATGGGATATACACTGTTGCATTCGATGAAACCCATCTTCAAATATTTCTTCTACTCTGAACGAGGTACCTTAGAAATCAAGGAATTAAATACTTCCACAGCCCCTGTAGGTGATGACCTGTGTTCTACACGCATTTTAATCTTCATATACTGGCCAATATTGGTAACGAGTTTTTACTTTGATATCGGTGTTTGTCAAAAACCCAACAGTTTATTGTATTGGGTGGGCGCTTGCTGTAATAGATTTACCTTCTAACGTTGTTTTTTCAGACTTCATTGGCAACATCCGGTAAACAAATTGCAGTATTCCACTCGGCAATAATTGTATTTGGATCTCATAATGCAACAGTTTCGATTACCAGTTATTCTGTAAAGGGAAGCAACTACTATACTATTCGAAACGCTTCGTGAACACACTACTTTTGTCGGTGTCTACGTTCACTTTAAATCAACCCTGCGGTTAATTGCTGTTTCGTTTGAGGCTAATATGAATAAATTCGAGATTTGTCAGTCATTACCGTGTTATATACGAAATTTGAGCGGCCACCTTTGAATTGTTTACCATTTTCTAGTATTACTTTACACATGCTTGTTTTTGTGGGTTATTCAAATTGTATGGGGTCTATAGACTGATGATGCAAATCATATGTACTTGTTTCGCTGCTATTGGAACGTTAACCTATTTGAGGATTAATCAAGTTAACGAAGTCCCGTACCATACACCTTAATAGGACACTTAGGAATGTATGGGGGAATGTTCTATAGAAAACAAATAATAGCCCACTGTAAAGTAAGATGAATAACGGTTAAATGATGAAAGAAATTCCCTTAAAGATAATGAGCTAAGTTGGACTTTAATTCCCCGGAGAGCTGAGCTGGGTCGTAGGTAAAGCAGTTAAACGATATAACGAGTTTGGAAGCAACTACATCCAGATGAACGATAACTACAGAGAAAATGACTTAGTTAGGATATAGAAATTCGAAGGAAGGATATTCCAGAAAACTGTAATAAAGAAAACATTCCAAAACTAATTACATACTCGAACATGTGCTCGCCTCTGCAATCAAACTGCTTGTCTCAGGGCATGTAGAAGGAATCTACTGCAAAAGCAAAATAAATATGCCGTGGAGGACACCGTTTGTGACTATTCAACAAGAATAGTTTTCATATATAACTACCAAATTAAATATGGTTAGAGAGTCTAAAGCTTAGTCTGTTACGTTCAATTGTACCTTGCTACATATTTACGTTTCTTGTATGATCCTTTTGAAATATCCCCACGCTTTATAATTTAATAAATCGATTTCTTCCTGTAAAACTCATCCTAATACAATTAAAGCAAGTACTTGTTCAACACTCTGTAGAATATTATTAGGGTATTTAGTTTCAGTAAAAGTACTTCAATCTATCTTTATTGTTTGAACTAACACCGCAAATATACTCGGTTATCGTGTAAAAAAATTGTTCCCTAACTAATATCAGGTAGCAAATTGGACCTCCATAAAACATAAACGACTACCTTACCTGATATGACAAGTTCGAGAATTTCTTATTAATGAAGGAAGTCCAAGGTAAAGTTGGATGGAAAACGGCTTGAGGAAAAGAAAAACTCTTTAGAAATAAACGGCTAGTAGTGTTAGCTCTGGGTAGATCATGAGCTTAGGTCATGAGTTGTCAAATGACCAAAAATATAGATAAAGAGCGCCACCGTATTTTTCAATACAACAACATACGAAGATACATGTACTTGTATTAGGGGAATGCTGAAACCTGAAGTCAATACCGCTTATATAGCCACAAAACCCATATATCAACCTTGCAAAGCACTTACCAAAATATCTATTGCCAGATGTATTACAGATGTCTTGGCTTAACCTGTGAACAAACAAATGCACAACATGGACACCGTTTGTGTCCTTAAAAATATTTACCAAAAATAGTATAATTGAATTTAAGTTCCAAAAATATATACACTCAGTGTATTTGTTAATCATTAGACACAGTTAACCTTTTGCTTATTAAGAACCTATAAATTTCACTTGAATTTTTAATAATAAAAGAGTTAAGCAAAAATAAATTCTCGTCAATTAAATTGTTTTAGCTTGTTTCAACATTAACTTTTTCAACAAAAATTTACATGAAAAGAAACTAGTATTGTTCTGTCTTCAAAAAAACACAAAGATCTCTAAATTGAATACTTCTACGTAAGTTTACTGTAAGGTATATGCTTTCTTAATAATTTATATTTCAAATTTTAATTATAGTCATCAGTGGTACTACGGTCGACTTTACAAGTGAGAAATTAGATTATTTTACGTCTTATAAAAATGAATCATTCAAACACAGAGCAAGCTTTACTTTATATCTTACAAAAAAATGCATTATGTTCTTTAAAATTAAATTACATAACCTCAAAATAACCAAAGATATTTTTAATGTAACGCAAAATAACATTTGGTAATTATATTGAATAACTAGATATTTTTGACATCATATGTCAATAACAATTTTTTAGTGAAACCACCACGGTCTGCTTGTGTAACAAATGTGATAGGCAAACTACGTAGCCATCTTTAAAATTTTGTAAAGTTACAAGAATAGAACGGGATCTTTCTTTTCTAAATGAATTTTAAGATAACTAAATCAAAGTAAAATTTCAACCTTTGATCGTACGTAAAACATTTATATAAATACGACTTAACTTAAAGGTTAAATGTCACTAACGTGCCGAAGTACAGTTCAATCAAAAAAACTTGAACTTTTAGACTAGAACCAAATAACACCATATGTCGACAGTTCCATATACATCTTCCGACCAAAATATTATCTAACCAAGCAAAATTTCCGTTAAGTATGTTTTCTTGTATTCTACATTTCAACTAAATATTGATTTCAGTGGTATTGCACTACGAAAAACGAATTAATAATTTTTTTTTATTAATTATACCAACTGCTTTAATGATGAGAGTTTCTATCTTTTTCGGTCTGCAGGAATCAACTAACTTTGCTGAAGGTAGAATACAGAATAAAACCATCACCTAAAAGCCGTCAGAAACCACATTCAGACACGAAAGTTAACTTAATTAAACTTTCTTAAGAACTCTATTGCAGGCCACGTGCCTGAGCATATTGACCTTTTTACGCTCCGAAGAGCAGCTTACTTGTTCAAGCGCTGAAAGAAAAGTGACCCGAAATGACAGAGAAACGATTTATATTATAGAAACTTAGACATCAAAAGCGAAGGAGCGCATAATCCATTATTTACTTTATGAATTATTTTAAGTGATTAGACAATTATAAATTATATTTTTATTTTATTGAAACATGATATTAGATTAATAAAGAAAGTGTAACTGAGTAAAAAAATACGTTACAATCTACAATCCTGGTTTCTTAAAGAATATGTTCGCGTTATTTATGAGTGGTAATAAAGTTTGAATAGTGTAAGTTTGCTACAAATGTGATTCACAAAGAGAATTGTAGTGGAAGTAAAAGTGTTCTTTTTCGATTACCATCTCGTTTTTTATTTAACTTTCACTTTGATCCTGCTTTCTGTACTAGCATGAACATAATGTTCATGCTAGTACAGAAAACAGGCGTCGCTGATTCCGTTACTCCAAGAGCAATGCACGCGTCCTTGGACAGGCTATATCCCCTGTGCATTGGCAAGTCCTTACGCGCTTATTAATACTAGCAAAATTTTCTTTGTAGCTCTTCTAAGTAGGCAGTGCTCCTCTAGGTAGACTTAAGTGTCTTCTACGTTAGACTAAACTAGATATTTATGTGGGTCTAATTGTTTTTCGGCATAGGCCCAACTGCCTTTTATGTAGACCGCTATTGAAGTTGCGGTAGGAGCGTAAAGAATATTAACTACCGTGGTGACGTTTTTGTTGATTCACCTCCGATGGCTTAACTGCATGATAGGAATTTCGGCACGTGAAGGTATATGACCTTGCTTTCTTTTTGCATATCAAGGGATATTATGTATCAGCGGTTGATGTTGATGCGAAACTAGTTCACCATACTCGTTTACAAACTAGCTTCGCTAATTATTTTTATTTCAAATGCTTACTAGAACTTGTTCTACATTTACTACTTTAAATTAATATGTTTGTTTATACCAAAGTATAAACATTACTTTTTTACTGAATAGCTTTTCTTACATGATAAGCTACGAAATGCGCACTTTGTGGTTCAATTATTAAAATTGTCCTTTATAATATAACTTTTTATTTATTTTTGTTTAAATAGAAATTTTTATTTTCATTGTAAATAAAAACTCGATGGCGATGTTCTTTCGTTGTCTATGTAAATTGCCCCGCTCTCCGTATTTGTAGTTAGGCCGGTCTTTCTAAGTTTCTTTTATCTTTTTATTCGTAATCGTGATTCGTGCGGGTCCTTACTTTATTGTCTTTTTTGTGTTGGTCTCACCCGTGCGATTTAACCCTACAAGTCTCACCTAATGCCTTTGTTTCCTAAACACCTTGTATAGATATTCCGCATTGGAATATTTTATATTAGTGATAAAATATTATTTACTCTGTTCGATTTCTAAATCTGCCACAATAACTATTTCAAATAAAATGCTCTCTATTAACTCAACAAATGCTACAGATAAAAATAACAGTACAATTAAAACCGAAGTACAAATTGTAAACAGATTTTTGTTCTAATGAAATTAATAAGAGAATTAAAGCGGTAAAACAAATAAAATAAGGGTTTTACTGAAATATAAATAACATAATAGTTTATTGTAAAACGTACTAAATCTAACACCAAAAATTGAACAATTTATTCCAACAAACATGTTTCTTGTTTACAAGTATTGGTAAAGACGTTGACTTAATATTCGTTTTATATTTAAAATAACACTATAAATTTTTATTTTTAGAAGATTAGTATTAAAGATTTCTTTTAATAGAAAAAACGGAAAATTAATAACAAAATTGACTTAGACTGAAGGTGTTTTATGCTACATGAAGCAATCGACGTTTCATATAAAAATTTCACTAATTAAAGTACATTTTATCTTGTAAAGTATTCTTATGAATTTTTATAATGTGTATTACGTTTATAATCATATATTTAATCAAACTAACCCGATAAATTTTACCTATTTAATAATACACAAATAAGTAAAAATTACAAATACAATTTCCATACAACAATCACAGTAATTAATCTGTGAGAAAATTTGTTCTTATTAAACCAATACTGCATAAATGTTAAAACCTGTCACTCGCCCAAAAATTTATATACCTAGCTACATATGGTTTATAGACAGCAGATATAATTGAGCGACTATGACACTTAAACAAATAAAAAAAGACCGCTTTGTTTAACAAAATCTTCACACTATCATTTCGTAGACTGCAAATTTCAAGCACTCTGATGAATCTATATGAATTAATAATTGGATTCAAACTAAATAATTAAACCATAACGTGAGATAGGTTTTGGGCCCTTTGGAGCGGATCTTTAAAAAGGCTCCTCCCTAAAAACACTTCTATCAATTTATTTAAAACAGAAATTACAATATTAATTTTTAATTACAAGTACCTTATATGCAGTAACGTATTGGGATCAAAAATATTCCAAGTTGACTTTCACTTTAAATTAACTAAAATTAGGGTGAGTAGCTTGAACAATCAACAATGTAAAAGTTGTGAAGCTTGAGACTGACTGGCCATCTTGGGCTCCTGAGGGTATTTATGCTATCCCTGCCCCTCACATTGCTTTTGGGAACTCCAGAGCTCATGTCTGCTACTTTTTTATACAATACAAATTATTACATTTTAATAATCTTAATTCTAATAATTGCTGTCTTATTGTCTACTGTGACCTGCACCTGCAGTGTCATATTATGTCTGGACTACAAAGTATTTACATCCATTCTTATGTCTGGTTTGTGAACTTTTATTAACCTTTTGTAATATGTCCTTCAACTTATACATTGTAGCAATCTAATTTAAGTTTTAATAATTCCATTTGATTACCTATACATCCCAATTTGGGGGATATGTAACTCCTCCCGACGTAGATAAAAATTAAGGGTTTTACTTAATTTTTAAAACTTATTGTCCCTAAGGGTTTATTTATTATTTCTTTATTTACCTTAGTTTCTTGTTTCTTATGACTAAAATTTGTTTCTTTTCTTCTATATCTAAGATACATTTTGTACAATACATACATAGTTAATAAAATGATTACAATAATTAATAAAATTGTTCAAACACCTATGTTGTCATAATGTAGTTTTGTCACTTTTAATTCGCTTAAGTATTCTTTGTAATTAGTCATTAACTTTACGGCTTAGTTGAGGTCGTCTAAGTCTATGTGCTCTAGTTGCATTGGTTCCTTCCTGATTTCGTCGTCTTCGGGTTGTGTAATCTTGAACTGTAGTTGTGGTAAATTTGCGAACTTCTTCGTTACTGTTGAGTCTTGGTATACTCGAATAATTTCGTTGTTTAATTTTTATAGTAATTTTCTTTTATGGTGATTACTTTACTTTTAGTTAATGCTAAATTGTTTTGGATTTGGTTGCAATGGGCGGTTGCTATTACTTCTTGCGGGAATGCAGCAATCCATTTGTTGTCTGTAACTTTTTGAATTTTCATATTCGTAATTTGTACTGGTTTTGGATCATAATTCTCATAGTGATTAGAGAATCTTAATAATTGTACTTCACCTGGGCTATCTGTTTGAGTAACTGTTGTCGTTAATGATTGACATACCTAAGTTCATTTAGGGAAAGGAATTTGGTTTTAGGGATAATAACTTGATACTTGCTAATAACCTTCATGGAAAAAGCAAATAAATGATAATACCTATAAGTGTTACTCTCTACAATGGGGATTTCTATTAAAAACGTAATTTCATGATTCTTCACATAACCTTTTACTATGGCTATTTTCTTCAAATCTGTGTATGTTAGATTCTGTTACTTCAAAGGGTAGTTTACTATTAGTTATGAATGATTTGATTTGTAGTAATTCATTTAATAAATCCATTGGTTCTATAATACTAGCGTGTAATGTATTTTGTTTAGCAAATGTTACAGCGTTTTCTAATGCGGCTAAAATTTGTTGGATTACAGTAAGGGTTGATATCTTTGGTTAAATATCGTGTTAAATCTAATTAAATCTCGCTTTCCTAGCATTGTGGTTTGCATGTTACTTTCAAGGGTTAGTATTCTGTTTGTTATACTGTCTTGATTTTTTACTAACTTTCTTAGTGTATCATTAAATTTTATTATGGTTGATTGAGTTAACGATATTTGATTTTGAACAATGATTTTTATGCCATTTTGGTTTTCAATTAAGTGTTGTATTGCGTTGTTATATCGTTCTGCATCTTGGTTGTCTAAATTGCCTGTGATAGCTTTTATAATATTACCCAATCCGTTAATAGGTCCTCTTTTTTGTCTTGTGATTTGATCTGTTGGTATTTATCTATTAAATTTGTCTTCCGTGTTCTTTAACATATTTTCCTTTATACTGTTGTAATTAAGCATTTCTATGGCGTATTTTTTTCCGAATTTGGCTGTGTTCATTAATTGTTTCAGTCTGTAGTAATTGTCTCTAATTATATAAAATTCTTGTTTTAATTCTATTAAATAAAATTTCTGTGCGAATGTCCGATAATCTATTGTGTTTTGCATACTTCCCAATTTCACTGGTAGTACCCGGGGTTGCTTTTAATGTTTTCGACTACTATGTCGTTGTCGTCCGTTCTACCTGGGTGGATGTTGACGGCAAGTGTGATGGCTGTCCATATGAAATTACAGGGTGGCTTAAATTCTTTAAGTGAATATATTTTACTATTTTTCCGTTATCTACTCGGCTACACTTTTATTTGATATCTTTTTGATTTTAAACGGACCTAAATTTCTGGGGGCCGTTTTGTGTCTCTTACTTTTAAAAATCTTTTCGTACACGGTTTGTCCTACTGAAAATTTATTTATATCGGCATTCTTATTGCGGGTTGCTGTAATACGTTCTTTATCGTTATCTAATTTATTTTTTACATTGTCATAAGTTATTTTTAATTTTTCTTTTTCGTCTTTAGCATACTGTTGGTATACTTCTTTGCTGTAATGTATATCGTAAGGGTAAATTAGTGATATGTTCTTCCTTATAGGTTAGTCTTAACAGTCTTATTTGTTCCAATAAGATTAGGTGTAATCTTTCAATTATTCTATTTGATTTTGGTTGATTCTCTGTTATAAAATGAATTTTTATATTATGGAGTTCTAAGGTTTTTTGCATTGTTTCATTTCTAAATACACTGCTATTGTCTTAAGTTATTTTTCTTGGTGTACTGCAAAATGTAAAATATTGTAAGAATCGTTTGGTGCATCGATACTATTTTTTGAAGTGATGGGTATCGCTTGTTCTACTTTGGTGAATGCGTCCACGATTGTCAAAAAGTTTTGGGCTTAATACTACCAGAGGGTCTGCATGTAATTTTTGAAAGGGTTTATCGGGTGTTTTAGTTAACATTCAGGGTACTTTTGGGGGTGACCTGTCGTATTTCGCTTTGTCGCATAATTCGCATTGGTTAATAAAATCTGTGGCTAATTCTTTCATGTCTTTAAGGTGATATCCTCTTATGAGTTATTTGAGTGTTTCGTTGGTTGGTTTTGCCTTTGTGATAGTTCTCTAATTACGTCATTTATTTCGTCTCGGTCAACTAAAGTTATTAATTTTCTTATACATCTGATATATAAATCTGAAAATCTTTTGTATAAATGTTCTGTGGTGAAATAAAAGTAAAAACGTTTTTTCTCTGGGGTATATTTTTTTTGAAATTTTAATTATCTGCTCCTCGTTATAGTCTTTAGTTATTTGAATTTGATATATTTTCGTTTTTGTATATTTTATTGGATTGTGGTTGGTTAAAACTTTAGTAACTATGAATTGATTTGGTTTTATGTCTATAGCTTCATTTAAAACTTTAATTGCGGTGTTTGGTTCTTTGTTTTGTGTTGAATATATGGTTTCTATTTCTTCTGGGTCTTCTCTTATCTCGGTTTCGTCTATGTTACCTATAATTGACTCTGTTTCTATTGCGTTAAGTTGCATGCTGCTCAGTGCATCTGCGTTATTGTTATAAATTCCCTTTTTATATATGATTTCATAATCGTATACTTCTAGTCTAATCCTTCATCTCTGTAATTTTGAATTCGGTTCCTTGAGTTTGCATAACCATGCTAATGGTCTATGGTCGGTGTATACGTAGAATTTTCTTCCATAAAGATATGGTCTAAAATATTTTGTTGCCCAAATTATTGCTAATAATTCCTTCTTAATTGTGCTGTACTTTTGTTCTGTTTCGTTTAGTGTTCTAGATGCGTAACTGATTGGTTTATCGCTACCTACTTTTCCTTGGCTCAATACTGCGCCTAATGCTACGTTCGTTGCGTCGGTTGTTAATATAAATATTTTGAAAAATCGGAGTATTCTAATATGAGGTGATTTGTAAAAATACATTTAATTATCTCTACTGCTTTGATAAATTCTGGGGTGTATTCAATCTTATTACCTTTCTTTAAACAATTTGTTAATGGTTTGGTTATTTGTGCGAAACCTCTGATGAATTTTCGGTAATAACCACTGAGTCCTAAAAATCCTTTAATTTCTTTATTAGTTTTGGGTAAAAGGTAATTTAGTACTGCAATCCTTTTGTCTGGATTTGGCATAACACATTGTAGGGTTATTATGTGTCCTAAAAATGATACTTCTTTTTGTAAAACTTTGCTTTTGTTTAATTTGACCTTAAAATGAGCTTTTCTCAATCGGTCAAGAACACAAAACATTTTTCGTTGTCTATCTCTCTTAAAATGTTATCTATAACTCTTTGAAAGGTGGCGGGTGCGTTCTTTAATCCAAACGGCATGTGTTTGTATTTATAGTGTCCTTTGCGTGTACTGAATGCTGTTTTAGTTGTGTCTTTATCGTCTATCTCTACTTGGCGATATCCTGAGGCGAGTCTAATGCCGAAAAATATTGACACTTTCCTAATTTGTCTAGAATCTCGGTGATACTGGGTAGTAGGTATTTGTCGTCTACCGTCTTCTCGTTTAGTTTTTTATAATCGATAACCATTCGATATTTGCGTTTACCTGAGGCGTCTAATTTCTTCGGTACTATGAATACGGAGCTGCTCCATGGTGAATTTGAGTGTTGGATTATATCTTGATTCAATAAGTCTGCGACTTGTCCATCTGCTTCTTCTTAACTTCTTTAAGGTAGTCTATATGCTTTGCTAAAAATTGGTTTATTATCTGTTAGTTCAATGTTATATTTCACTGTGTTGCTGAAATTTAAAGGTATTCATTCGCAATAGAATATATCTTGGTATTTGAAACATAAGTTTTTAATTGCTTTCTCCTCATTATTATTAAAACGAATGTTAATTAAATTTTCTTTTAACATGCTGTCGTGTTCTGTAGGGTTGGAATCGATTTCTTGTTCTTCGCCGATTTCCATCTCGCTAAAGTTTACTTCTTCTACGTCTATTGGATTTGTCAATGATATTTCTATGGGGTAATCGTTTGAGTTTAAAATTGTTGTAGTGGCGTAATTGTCTTTTACTTGTACTGATGCTGTGGGTGTTTCTACTCCGGGTTGAAATGACTTGTGGGTTATAATTCCTACGTCTTTTTTTGAATTTACTAAAACTTTCATTTGTTTTTCTGTCCTGGGTTCGATGGTGTATGTATTTTTGCTTGGTTTGAATGTTACTCTTTTGGAATTAAATGAGAATTTGTTGGTGTTTTGTTCTTAGTAATCGGTTTTTATGTCAATATTTGCCCCTAATTTTCTTAGAAGATCCATGCCTATTAATCCGTCGTATTTGTCGTTAAATTCAAAGATGCAAAATTTATTCTTCATTTTTAGGTTAAATGTTTTTGGTATGGGTATATTTGCTATAAACTGGTGTAATGTCGTTTTGTGGGATGTCCTGATTTTAAAATGTTTTCTCTCTACAAAATCTAAATAATGTTTTTGTACGGTCTTGGGGCTAATTAAGGTTTTTGAAGATTCTGTGTCGATTAGTAGTTTGAGTTTTGCATGAGGTATTTCTATATAAGGTAAAATTTGTTGATTGATGTTATTTAAATTAATTACGTTGAGTCGTATTTAAATCAGTCTAACTGCAAATTCGAGCACCCGTTTTCTTCGTCGTCCTCTTCGTAATTTTCGTAAGGGTTGTTGCATTCGTAGTTTGTTTCATCGTCTCTACTTGAAGTGGCGTCATTATTCGCGTCCAAATTGTCAAAATCTTGTATTTCTTGGTGGAATAGTTCTTTGGAAGTGAAGTTTCGTTTTTGGTTGTAGTTTGGTCTGATTTGCGATATTTTTGTGTTTTGTCTAGTGTTACCAGATGAAGTGTCTATAGGAGTTTATAATAACTGTTGGGGTGGCTATTGTTATTTGTCATCGGTGCGTTTCTGTTGGGGTTTGCGCCGAATGTTTTAGTTAAACCTTGGTGTAAATGTGGGTTTTGTAAAATTTGAATTTGTCTTGGAAATTGTCTAAATTGGTTGTGGAAATTTGCGTTATTAAAGTTTGGGTTGTTAATTCGTAGTTGATTCATTTGTGCGTTGAATGGTGTAACTTTCGATTGAGTGGGTATTTGTCTCGAGTTTGTATTGTTTTCATCGGTGCGTAATTTTTATTTGCGTTCGGGTTATACAGTCTATTTCTGTAGTAAATAACGTTTTCTTCCTCTACAATCATGTTCATCGCTTCTAAATTTTGAAGATGTTAAAATCTTATTTTGTCCCATAACCGTTCAGGTAAGGCATTGATGTATGTGTCTCAAGCGATTTCGTCGTACATCTTCGTCTTCAGTAATCGTATGTTTTGGTCGGGTTCTTCAATTCTTAGCTTGGTCAAAATTAAACTTCGTACGTGTTGAAATTTTTTATCGAAATGATAAGGTGATTGGTTGGCTTCCATGCTTAAGTTTATTAAATCGGCGACGAGACATTTGATGTTCCTTTGAACACTAAAATATGCAATTAGTATACATTTAAAATTGTCCCATTAAATCAGATCATCGCGGCTGGCAATCAAAGTTGATGCTCTTCCGGTCAGTTTACCTATTATCATACGCAAAAGTAAAACGTTGCGTTCGCTGTCGCCGGGTTTATAAAAATTTTTAAAAATATCCCGCAAGTGTGATGAAGATTCTAATAGTGCCTTTCTTCGTCACTTAGGAAAATGGACTAGAGGTAGAGTTTCATATCAGGGTTCATTGTTGCGATAAATTAATAGTTGCTTTTAAGTCTAGTTTGTATAGAGTTATTTAAAGAATTACTTTCTTTTAGGTATATTTTGTTTGTAATTATAGAGTGCTATAATTACATTTGGTAATTGTCTCATCAATTACTATCGCGTTAAAGTGTATATTATAGCTTTGTAAAGATTACAGATTGATGCGAATTGAGTTTCCGGTTTTCTGAATAGTTTCTGGCAAGGACTGCGTTCCAGACCTGTGCTGAGTAATTAGTTTGTTAGGTACTGCAATAATAAAGTACATAACCGTTTTTATAATTATACACTTTCGTTAATTTGTTGCACTGAAAGTGTTTAATTATAGAAAAATATAATGAGAATCGAGTTTTGAATAAATCGTTTCTGTAGTAATTGCTGTAATAAAAGAATTGCATTTTAATTACACATTAAGCTTCAGACTTTCTAAATAAATCGTTTCATTTATAAATTGTAATAGATTGTAATAATTGTGCATATAAATGCGTCTATAATATTCTTTTATTAAAATAAGTTTCCTGAGTAAATTCTTTTCAGAAATGATAAAATTGCGATAATAAAATTGTACATAAAAATTTCTTTTTGTTTCTTACTAGCTAATATCAATATTGAGTTGAGGATGGTTAGGAAAATAAACTTTGGTACTTACATGAGTTTGTTTGCCAGTTCCATTATATTCTGTCTCCTTTGTTATTGGACTATTCTTGTACTTCGTCCAATTGGTTCTTTGTTTCTGATTAAGAATAAAAATTTATGACCACCAGTTTCCTCGATTTTGAATTCTTCTTGTGCCCTTCTGAAATACTAAAAACTGCGCCGGATAGGTTTTGGGCCCTTTGGAGGGGTTTTTTTAAAAAGACTTCTTCCAAAATACTTTTCTATCAATTTATTTAAAACAGAGATTACAATATTAATTTTAATTACAAGTACGTTATATGCAGTAACGTTTTGGGATCAAAAATATTCTAACTTGACTTTCGCTTTAAATTAACTAAAATTAGGGTGAGTAGCTTGAACAACCAACAATGTAAAAATTGTGAAGCTTAAGACTGACTGCCCATCTTGAGCTCCTGAAGGTATTTATGCTATCCCTGCCCCTCACATTGCTTGTGGAAACTGCAGAGCTCATGTTTGCTATTTCTTTATATAAATCAAAGTATTACATTTTTAATAATCTGAATTCTAATAATTGCTGTCTTATTGTCTACTGTGACCTGCATATGCAGTGTCATGTTTTGTCTGGACTACAAAGTATTCACATCCGTTCTCATGTCTGGTTTGTAAACTTTCATTAACCTTTTGTAATATGTCCTTCAATTTATACATTGTAACAATCTAACTTAAGTTTTAATAATTCCATTTGATTACCTATATATCCTAATTTGGGGGATATGTAATTTGTGTTACGATAAAATAAAGGTAGATAACTGGACATATGAATGACATACAAGGTGAACTACATTCCTCGAATTTAAGCAGTGATTATAGTGTTGTTTGAATACTGACATGTTTCTGCTGGTAGATATTTACATAGATAGAGTAAACCGCATTTCAAATAATAAGATTGTCAAATAAAATCTACTAAACTAAATACACTATTTAAAAAATGTTAACCATAAGAAGTTTGTAATATGTGATTAACATAAATTTTTCAAAGGTTAAAAAATGCTCTATGAAGATAGGTAGTGAGGGAAAGATTAAAGAAACACTTTAGTGATACTAGAAATGTACAAAACACATCCGTGAGTACGGGAAAAACGGTGCGTACGCAAGAAAATTTGAAGGAGTAGCGAATGCTAGAACGAAACTTTATAGCCGTTCAGCAGGGCGCCAAGAGATAGCACTTTGTATCCTACAAAGAAGTCTTTTCTTAATATTAGACAATAACTTATTATTTTATTCGTACAAAATTCAAATTATGCAGAAATTTCTAACTGAAGATGTACCCAATAAAACTCAATTTTGTACACAGTTTTTGGTTTCCTGAAAAACGACACAAATATTTTGAGCAATTTTATAATAGCTGATGAAGCACGTATTCACATTTTAGCATGAATAAATTTATAGATACTGGAGTGACCAGCAGCTTAAAAAAATTTACGAATAAGCATTTCATACTCCTACAGTAATCGTATGATATGCTGTAACTGCGTGAGTTATTGGCCTCATTCCTTGGCGAAGAAAATCTACTGCAGTAATTATAACCCATATGGTATTTGGATTTGATCAGGAATTTATTACTTGCTAAGTTGCAGCGACTAAGAATAGAAAAGAACATTATATGATTCCAACAGGATAAAGCAACGAGCAAAACTGCACGAACTTGCATGATTACATTAGGAGACATGTTTCCTAAACGGTTCATTACACAATTTAATGGTGTTAGTTGACCGTCAAATTTCTCGGACTTTTTAATCCAGAAAAACATCACAATCTTAGTCATTCACTTGTTCGATACGTAGATATAGACGATGCCAGTCGTCGTCAGTCGCGATAATCTGACAAACGAGTTTACATTTTGTTTTTAGCCGCGAGCAATTGCTGGAGTTTTCGAACTAAGGTCGTATCGAAAGTACATCGAAGTTACTATTTTTTAGCTCAGCACAATGTTTTATGCGAAAGTCGTATTTCTTTAACGTTTTTATACATGTGACGACCTGCCTTCAAAGTTCGTAAACTGCAATAGCCACTTCAGGGCTGTGTGGTCTGTTCTCAGGTGAACTTTGTTTGAGTTTAGGCGTTAGTCAACTTTGAGCACTCCTACTTTTTCCGGGTCTGGACTTAAGCTGTTGCTCGAAACTGCGTGCATTAGGTATTTTATATTTTTACCAAGCAAATGGAACTCCTTTCAACTCAAGTTCAGGTTAGCTTTTTCCAAACCTTTTCTAGAAGCTGGCATGGTTCTATAAACTGGTCTAATAACCTTAAGGAACGTTTTCCATCAATGCGACACTCTAGTTATTGGTGTTTAAAAATCTTTACAGGTATAACATTCATCAACTTGGCCAAACCCTTTACCACGGATTCGCTCTTTTGAAGAAATGTGTCCCTAAACGATTTGATAGTGGAGTAGAAATCTCTTCCAAAAAACACTATCAAGACATCCCGTCACCACCTTCTGTCCTTTCGGGTAACTCGCACAGATATGTCTTTTTCGTAAAACGGTATTCCTCTTTTCCCTACTCTTAAGACATTCTCTTTCATATCTAGCGTAAACTGTACTCCTTCAAGATATTTGTTTCCAAGGGAATTTCTTCTGTAGTGCCCGCTAGTTCTACTTGATGGTCAAATATTTTGCTATTGACTACAATTTTTACATTTTACATTCCATGTGTTAGAATTTCTTCACCAGGCACGGTTTGAAGACGAACCGTCACAGCCTAACTTTACCATGATCGCGCATTACATCCGGATTAGCAATTGTCCTGGTGGCTTCAGTGTCAAGAACTTAAAGACCTTACTATAATCTCTCCATATACATAAATACTGTGTAGAATAGAATTTATTTAAAAAGAGTTTACACGTAATCATGCTCACGCGGTTAAAATGGTGTCAGATTAGTTTATTGTTTATAAATAGGTGTGTTTGTACAGCATTTTAGTGGCGTAGATAATTTTCTGTAAAATGTTAATTTACGTTTGTTACTTTGACATTCTATATTTATTTCGTATGCTTTTATAGTTTTCTTTCTGTTTCTTTGCGTTTATGCCTTACTTATTCGCGTATTCGCCATGTGAATTTAAACCACCAACAAAATAAGACCTTATTTTAGAACATTTACACTATGGAAGTGTTTTCAGAAGCTTAAAAATTATTAAATCCGCTTCGCCACTGACTTTCAAGGTTTGCGCATAAGTCAAATGACGTACAAGCTCTTCTTAATTAAATTCAACTATACACACTTAATTCACACGACGCGAATGAAGGACTAGAACTAAGGCACCACTTAGGTTCGTTTATTCTATTCTGTACTTATAGTTTTTTTTCCAACGAAAACTATATCACAGCTACAACAATGTTGCAGACAATACGAGCTATCCGCCTTTTTGCTGTTTTGGTGGATAGTAGAGTGTGTGCAATTTTAGTGGCGAATTTATAATGGTTTTTTAATTCATTTGCTGCAAAAACTCCTAGTTTTACAGGACCGATGTGTTTTCTAATTCAGAAATAAGTATCTTTGCAACGACTGCTTTGCTGCAAAGCACTTTACAGATAAATTGGGTGTGAAATTCTGCACGCCGAAATGTCACGATTGTACCTTATTGTGAATGTAAGAGCAAGGTCTATTTTATTTCTATTTAATGTGACACGGTACAAATCTGAAACACATACACTTTAATTAATTTAACACAGTCTTCTAAATTTTTGTGATCTAGGAGAGGTTGGTTGACGTTTTTAACGACGCGAAGAAAGCTTAATGTTAGCTGTTTATATGACGCGAGTTATGTATCCCCCAATTACCTATATATATTGATGTATTGAATCTAATATGAATTATTAGAAATTATTAAGTAAAAGTATAAGTTCAATGCAACATTGTAACACGAGGATAACCCAGAGAGGTTATCGACAGTTCATGAGAACGGAATGCAGCTTTGCATCCGTGAGGGCAGTGATACTGCAGGTGGCAGGTTACAGGCGGTCAACATACCGCAATTACTTAGAATTAAGTTGTTACATTGTAATAAAGTGTACAATTAAAGAGAAACGCAGACATGAGATCTGCAAGTTCTCACAGCCGTGTGAGGGGCAGGTTATTATAAAAGGCCCGGGAGCTCAATGCCCGGCAGTCAGTCTTCGAACTCCATACTTCGTTGTTTGAGCTACTCAACCGAGTCAGTCTGCGTATTACAACTTTTACATTGTTGTCTACATAGACTACTCACCTGTACAATTAATTTTTATAAGTTATTATGTACAAATTTTAGTAATAAAATATTGTTAAAGTGTCAAAGCTTTTTAAAAAAACAGCTCCAAAGGCCCGAACTTTAACTGGCGCAGTCGTAACGGATGTCAAAAGGGCACTGAAAAGCCAAAAATCGGAAGATTGGTGACCAAGAATTTTTATTCGAAATTTTGGCAGAACCCAAACCAAGTTGGAGGAAGAACAAGCATAGTCTGAATCCAGCAACAAACCAAGTTGGACAAGGAACAAAAATCGTCTAAGATACAGAATCGATCGAACCCACCAAAGAAACAGATGAAACTAATGTAAGTTCATTTCCATAAAAATTTTCTTTTAACCAAATTATAATTGATATATGCTAGTATTATTTATTGATCATTGTTTTATGTATGAATATTTTTGAAAATAGTTCAAAGTGAATTATTTTCAAAACGAGACTGTATAACATTTTATGAAACTTGAATGTTAAAAAGCAAATGAGACTTGATTATTTACAAAGAGATATTTTTTCTTTAAAAAAAGCAAATAAGAATTGAATTTAAAAAGAGATTTTCTTTTTAAAAGTAAATGAGAATTAATATTAAGAGATTCTTACCTTAATTAATAGAACGAACTCAATAATCCAAAAAATAACGGGCGCACATTCACTAAACACCAAAAATAAGAAACATCAATCACCGCGATCCAACGCACGTTTATAAACCGGTAAACTAACGCGAAATTTAATTTCAAAACTAATCCTTTAAGCAGTACAGAACGATAATAAAACTATTGACCTCTATAATACTGAATAAATCACAGCAAGAACTCTGCATTAACCTAAAACCACTGTAATCTAAAACCTCACTTAAGTTATTACCTTATAGAAATAGCTTTCAGAATCCTTGCACAGTACTAAAGTTTAACTTTCAACCACGCAATTCGCATCATCACGGAATAAATAAAAGCAACGCAGTTTTGCATTTAATACCCACAAGTAATCAATCCATAAAAGCAGCATTATAAGTAATTAAATCCATCACGGAATTATAGAAGCGCATGAAAATTACACCACAACACTCTATAGATAATTAATTAATCAGCATTTATAAAGTGCATTATTCCAATACGAACACAGAAAAACGCTAAAACGTTATCATACGCTCATAATTGTAAACCTGAAAACCTACATAACGAAGAGTTCAATTACAAGTCAAGCAGTACCGAGAGATCTAAAAATAAAACAGACATAACACTTTACATTAGCGAGTACGGAAAGTCAATTATCTAATTCCATAAACTAACACCTGTAAGTGCAATTACCTCAACAAAGTATTCAATTTCAACCATGAAGTACAGGAGTAATCAACCTTAAGTTATAAGTAGAACACAAGACAGACGAACTGTACGTTTACGCAACTCAGTAAAACCCACGGAAAGAGTATTAATTAACAGAATTTAACCAAAACAAAGCTAAGTGAGAATAAATCCATTTCAGATTCCTTAAGAAACAGGAACTCAAGACAAAGTAAAAGCTGCATTAAAAACAGACAAATCCCAGACTACGGTAATTATTCTAACATTATTGAAATAAATCTCACAAGAACATCACTGCACTGTGTAATTAAATATAAACAAAGAACGACTACGATTTTAAAAATAACTCGACGCAATATAAACTTAAAATTAATAAATCTAATACTACAAGTACGAAATTAATCTCAAATTCTTACCAAAATTTTATCCACCCAATCCAAACTGAAAATTAACCATTCCAAACTAAAAATAACGCCGAAAGTAGTAAAATAAACCTCAATCTTTACAGAATTCAAAATTACCCAATCTAATTGAAAAATTAACAAACCAAAACCAAAGTTAACGTCACAAAAAGCAAAACCAACCCTAATTTTTACAAAATTCGAAATTATTTCATCCAAAAGAAAAACTAATACATCCAAAGCATAATTAACGTTACAAATAGAAAATCAACCCCAATTTTTACAAAATTTGAAATTTCACAACCCAAACGGAAAATTAATAAATCCGAAGCAAAAGTAACCATACAAATAACGAAATAAAGCTTAATTAAAAAAAAAAAAATTTTTTTTTTAAATTTCCAAAAATCGAAAACAACCCTCAACCAACATGAGTAACACAGACTTACGTCTCTATTTAGAGACAATTCAGACGTTCGATGGCACGCAGGCCCATCTCTCAAATTTTATTGGAGCATGTGAAATGTTCCTAAAAACCTTTTACAAACCCGGAGATGACGCAAGAAATTCATTGCTTATACGCTTAGTAATAAGTAAACTAGCCGGAAGGGCACTAACATTAATCGCCAGTAGGGACGACTTATCGGAATGGGACCAGTTTAAACAGCTACTAATTGCATATTTTGGAGACCAACGTAATATAAAATGCCTGGTACGAGACCTAATAAACCTTAGAATGGAACACAATCAATCCCCCTACCAATTCGGAATGAAATGCCAAGACGTGAGAAGTTTAATTTTAACAAAATTAAAAATCGAAGAACCCGATCAAAACGTTAGACATTTAAAAACAAAATGTATGACGAAATGGCACTAGACACATACATAAACGCTTTACCAGAACGACTATCGGATAAAATCAGATTCCAACGACCCCAAAATCTAGAAGAAGCTATGAGCCTAGTAATAGAAGAAGAAAATGTAATGTATTACCGCAACAGACTATACAATCCCAACGCAAATAAAAGTTATTCACCAACAAAAACTATACAAGCTACAAGACAAACAATCCCTCAACAAAAATTCACACCCTTTAACCCACAAACAAATCAACCGCGAAGTAACAACCCAAGTTTTAACAATACCAATTTTAATAATCAATATAAACATTTTTCAAGACCAACATTCAACCCAACTTTTACGAAACCCGCATTCCAACCAAGATTCAATCAAAACCTAAACCAACAAAGACCAGCATTCAACGCAAACCCCAATAGAAATACACCAATGACTAATACTCATAACAACCCTAACAATTACTACAAACCAACACCAATGGACACCTCATCTGGTAACACCAGACAAAACACAAAAATAACACATATCCGACCAAACCCTTATCAGAAACGTAATTTTACATCGGAAGAATTATTTCATCAAGAAATAGAAAAATTTGACACTGACCAGAATAATGACATTGAGACACCTACAAACA
Organism: Platerodrilus igneus; assembly: GCA_036346225.1. NCBI lineage: Eukaryota > Metazoa > Arthropoda > Insecta > Coleoptera > Lycidae > Platerodrilus > Platerodrilus igneus. The sequence continues at coordinate 2,721,698 of JARFIW010000840.1, forward strand.
ATGAAACAAATCATACAGAAACTTATGAACGTGACGAACAATACGAAACTTACGAGGAATACGACGAAGAAAACTCAAACTCAAATTTTCAAATGGACCAATTCATAACCGACCAAACTTAATAAACTTAAATAACATAAATCACTTAGTTTTACCATACATAGAAATACCCCACGCCGAATTCAAACTATTAATCGACACCGGATCATCGAAAACATTAATTAGCCCCAGAACCGTACAAAAACATTATTTAGATTATGTAGAAAGAGAACCATTTAAAATCAAAACAGCCCATCAAACAACACTACACCAATTCGTAGCAAATATACCCTTACCGAGAACATTTAATGTCAAAATGAAACATAAATTTTGTGTATTCGAATTTAACGATAAATATGACGGATTAATCGGAATGGACCTTCTAAGAAAATTAGGAGCCAACATTGACATTAAAAATCGCTTATTAAGGACAAAATACGGAAAAATCCCAATTAAATTTCAAAACACACAAGTTGAACAAAAATACACTATAGAACCCCGAACGGAAAGAAAAATAAAAATCCCAGTAAAATCTAACAAAAATTTAGGAATAATAAATCATATAACTTTTCAACAAGGAGTAGAAACCCCAACTGCCTTAGTTCAAATAAAAGATAACTTTGCAACCACAACAATATTAAATTCAAACGACTATCCCGTAGAATTATCATTGACAGACCCAATTAACGTAGAAGAACTAAATTTTAACGAAATGGAAATAGACGAAAATTTAGAAAACGAATACAACCCAATGGAACATGACGAAATGTTAAGAGAAAATTTAACTAACATCCGCTTTAATACCGATATCAATCAAGAAGAAGAAAGAGCAATTAAAAACTTATGTTTTGAATACCGAGACATATTCCATTGTGAAGGAATACCATTGACATTCACCAACACAGTAAAACATAATATCGAGTTAACAGACAATAAACCAATCTTTACAAAAGCATATAGACTACCTCATGCAAGCCAAGAAGAAGCTGACAGACAACTAGCAGATTTATTAGACCAAGACATAATCCAGCACTCCAATTCACCATGGAGCAGCCCCGTGTTAATAGTACCTAAGAAATTAGACGCAACCGGAAAGAGAAAGTACAGAATGGTAATAGATTATAGAAAGTTAAATGAAAAAACGGTAGATGACAAATATCCACTACCAAATATTACCGAAATTTTAGACAAATTAGGCAAATGCCAATATTTTACAACATTAGACCTAGCATCAGGATACCATCAGGTAGAGATGGAAGAAAAGACACATCAAAACAGCCTTCAGCACACCTAGAGGACATTACGAATACAAACGAATGCCATTTGGACTAAAGAACGCACCCGCTACTTTCCAGAGAGTCATGGACAATATACTACGAGGAATACACAATGAAAATGCCTTGTATACCTTGACGACATCATAGTTTATTCCACATCACTGGTAGAACACATAGAAAGATTGAAAGAAGTATTCGAAAGACTTAGACAAGCACATTTTAAAGTACAATTAGACAAAAGTGAATTTTTACAAAAGAAGTATCATTTTAGGACATGTAATAACACCCCAAGGAGTAATGCCAAATCCAGACAAGACAAATGCAGTTCTAAATTACCTATTACCAAAACAAACAAAGAAATTAAAGGATTTCTAGGACTTAGTGGTTACTACCGCAAATTCATTAAAGGTTACGCTCAGATAACCAAACCCTGACAAATTGTTTAAAAATGGAAACAAAATTGAACACACCCCAGAATTTATTAAAGCTGTAGACAAAATTAAAAACATATTAACAAATCACCCTGTATTAGAATACCCAGACTTTACAAAACCATTTATACTAACGACAGACGCATCGAATGTAGCATTAGGCGCAGTATTGAGCCAAGGAAAAGTAGGTAGCGATAAACCTATCAGCTACGCATCCAGAACCCTGAATGAAACCGAACAAAATATAGCACTATAGAAAAGAATTATTAGCCATAATTTGGGCAACAAAATATTTTAGACCTTACCTATACGGAAGAAAATTTTACATATATACCGACTATAGACCACTAGTATGGTTATGCAAACTGAAAGAACCAAATTCAAAATTACAAAGATGGAGAATCAGACTCGAAGAGTATGATTACGAAATTATATATAAAAGGAATTTATAACAACAACGCAGACGCTTTAAGCTGAATCCAACTCAATGCATTAGAAACGGAATCCATTATAGGAAACGTAGACGAAGAAGAAATAAGGAAGATCCAGACGAGATCGACACAATACATTCGACACAAAACGAAGAACCAAAAACGCGATTAAAATTTTAAACGAAGCAATCGATATGAAACCCAACCAATTTATAATAACAGAAGTTTTAAATAACCCCAATCCAGTAAAATATACAAAAGTAGATAACAAAAGATATATCAAATTCAAATAACTAAAGATGACAACGAGGAACAAATAATTAAAATTTTAAAAGAATACACCCCGAGAAAAAACGATTTTATTTTTATTTCAATACCGAACATTTATACCAAAGATTTTCAGAATTATACATTAAACTATTCAACAACTCTGGACCTGAACTCATCAGATGTACTAGAAAACTAATAACACTAGACGACCCTGACGAAATAAACGATGTAATTAGAAATCAACACGAAGGAAAAACCAACCATCGTGGAATTAACGAAACAATAAAACAACTTGTAAGACGTTATTATTTTAAAGACATGAAGGACTTGACCACAGATTTCATTCATCATCATCATTCATCATTTTGTTTTCGACCTTACTTAAGGTCGGTTTGACGCAGCTCTAACTTCTTTTCTAATCTGTGCTAATCTAAAAAGCTCTACATACCCTTCACAACCTAAATTTCTAATAATTTGACTAATATAGTTTGGTCTAAGTCTTCCTATATCCTTCTATCTTTTTCCTATCCAGCTGACTCTACATAGATATTAGCAACCTGATGGTTGTTAAAGAAATCTAACATGTTTACATGATTACCATTTATAAGGAAACGAAATATAACCTGGTTATCCGCTTCAAAAAGGAAAAGTGTTAAATTATATGTTATGGTAAGGCTTAAGCAACGAATCGCTGCCAACATACCAGACCGCTACCTAATTGTGAGTTATGCCATGGTGACGTTTATTAAATTATATGTTATGGTAAGGCTTAAGCAACGAAACGCTACCAACCTGCCAGACCGCTAACTAATTGTGAGTTATGTCCTGGTGACATTTAGTTAACTGATTTTTATTATTTTTTTTGTTTTGTTTTCAAACTTACTTAAAGTCGGTTTGACGCAGCTCTAAATTCTTTTCTATTCTGAGCTAGTCTAAAAAGGTCTACATAACCTTCACAACCTAAATCTCTAATAATTTGACTAATATAGCTTTGTCTAGGCCTTCCTACTCTATTTTTATTTGGTAGTCTATAATCTAAGACTTTACTAAATAGTCCCTCATGTCTTAACTGGTGCCCTATCATTCTATCTCTCCTGACCTTCAATTGTTTCCACATACAGGGATCTTCACCTATCCTTCTATAAACTTCCTCGTTTGTTACTCTATCTGTCCAACTAATCTTTAACATTCTCCTATAACACCAAGTTTCAAAAGCTTCTATCTTTTCTTATCTACTTCTTTAATTGTCCAAGTCTCACTACCGTATAGTAGAACGCTCCATACGTACGACTTTAAGAAACTTTTTCTATTATCTAAACTAATACTATTAGCTATTAGTAAGTTTTTCTTTTTTAAAAACATTTTTCTAGCTTGAGCTATTCTAGCTACTATATCCCTTCTGCTACGTCCATCCTTTGTAATTATACTACCTAAATAGCAAAATTCATCTACCTCCTCTAACTCGGTATTACCTATTTTTAATTTTGGTTTAGAACAGGCTGTAACTCACTTGTCATTATCTTTGTCTTTACTGAGTTAATTCTCATACTATAGTTACTCCGTAGTATCTCATCTAAAATATTTAAAAACTCTCCTAACTCTTTTCTAGACTCTGCTATATTGGCTATATCATCTGCAAAACGTAACATGTCTATTTTCTGTCCCTGTACACTAATACCAATCTCTTTTCTCTCTCTGGCTAAGTTTAAAGCTTCCTCAATATAAACATTAAAAATCAAGGGAGACAGTATACAACCCTGCCTAACACCATTTCTAATCTTAGCTTCCTTATCTATTTCATCAAATCTAATTACTACGCTTTGGTTTTTATATAGACTGTAAATAATTTTTCTATCCCTATGAGAGATTCCTATTTTTTGCAAAACCCTGAACATAACAATCCAATTAACCCTATCAAATGCTTTTTCTAAATCTACAAACGCGAAATGAGTCTTTTATTTTTTGTAACCTTTTTCGATAATTACCCTAATCATTAGTATCGGTTCTCTAGTCCCTCTGTCTTTACGAAAACCATATTGGTCTTCGCCTAAATAATTCTCAGTCAAAGCTTCTACTCTATTTTTAATTATTATTGTTAGTATTTTGGAAGCATGAGAAGTTAAACTAACCGTTCTAAAATTCTCACACCTATCAGCTCCTGACTTTTTTGGGATTGGGATAATAATATTTTTTTCGAAATCTATTGGAACCTCACCTGTGTCATATATTGCTTTTACTAGTTCATATAATCTATCTAAAGTTTTCTGACTTGCATATTTTATTAATTCTGCGGGAATATCGTCTATCCCTGGCGCTTTATTTAATTTAAGATTCCGAACAGCTCTATCAAATTCCTCTCTTAATATTGAGAACCCTATTTCTACATCTTCGTCTTGGTCGTTCTCTAACTCATCCATATCGTCTCCCTTATATAAATCTTTTAAATATCTTTTCCATCTATCAGCTACCTCAACTTTATTTATTAGAAGCTCATTATTCTCGTCTCTAATACCATTATATTTTTCCTATCTTCCCGAAAACTTTTTAACTGCTCTGTAAGCCCTGTCTGTCTTACCTACTCTCAAATCATCTTGTATTCCCTTACAATTCTCCTCCATCCATTTATTTCTAGCTTTTCTACACTCATGCACTATCTTATTTCTAACTGTATTATATTTTTGCTTACTTTCACTATCCACTTCTCTGAAAGGTTTAAGCTTTCTTCTATTCTCTATTAAATCTAATATCTCCTTTGTTACCCACAGTTTTCTCGCTTCTATTTTTTTCTTACCTATAGTCTGTATTGCTGTATCATGTACATTCAGTTTTATTTCTTTCCATCTATTTTCTACGTTCCCTCCTACAGCTATCTCTTTGCTCTTATTATCTAATACTTGTTTATATTCCTCTTTTACCCTACTATCATTAAACTTACCTAGATCCCATCCCTCTCTTTTAACCTTTCTCAATTTTTTAAATTTTAGTTTACACTTCATTTTAACTAAGTTATGATCGCTATCTATGTCAGCCCCTGGATAACTACGACAGTTTTTAACTTGGTTTCTAAATCTTTGTTTAACTAAAATATAATCTATTTGGTATCTAGCCCTATCACCTGGGGCTTTCCAGGTATATCTTCTCCTAACATGTTGTTCGAATAGGGTGTTTACAGTTACTAATCTATGTTCCTGGCAAAACTCAACTAATCTTTCTCCTCTATCATTTCGTCTGCCATACCCAAATTTTCCTACCATTTTTCCTCACTACCTTCTCCCACTGACGCATTAAAATCGCCCATAACTATTAAATTCTCATCTCCTTTTACTTTTCTCACTATACTATTTATATCCTCGTATACCTTTTCTACTTCCTCATCCTCGTACTGAGTTGTTGGCATGTAAACCTGTACTAAAACAGTGTCTGTGGGTTTTGTACTCAATCTAACCATAATTATTCTATCACTAAACTGTAAGTACTCTTTAACTTTATGCCCTAATCTTTTACCTAACACTATTCCTACGCCTGCCTGTCCGTTAGTTGAAGAAGTTGTAATTATTCTATAATTATCTTTCCAAAAGTCATTACTATCTGGCCATCTCACCTCACTAATACCTAAAATGTCCAGCTTTTCCTTTCTCATTTCGACTAATAAATTCGTTAACTTATCTACTCTGAGTAATGACCTTACATTCCAAGTCCCTATCACTAAATCGAACTGTTGTTTTATATTCTTACGATGACGAGCCCCAAGTACCCCCTCCCGGAGATCCGAATGAGGGAGTATTTTACCTCCGGACAAGAATTTTACTTGTGAGCTCTCCATCATATGTATTTCGTGTTTTAGGCCACGCACACCTGGGAAATATTGTGGTAGGCTCCCATATCTTTCCACAACGCAGTTTTAAAGATTTTAGCAAAAGCCGTATCCGTCACGGCCAACCCCAACAAGCTTTAAATTATTGAGGATCGCCCGAGACCAACCGACCCTCCTCCAATATCTTTTAGCCAGCAAGGCTGCTGCCCCTTGCTGCGCCTTTTAATCGCCTTTTACGATAAGCAGGCTTACTATAGTAGTATTCTTTATCCCCTACTATAGGGGATTTCATTAACCAATGCGAACTATGTGACAGAGCAAAATACGATAGAAAACCCCCAAAGATACCCTTAATGTTAACCAAAACACCCGACAAACCATTTCAAAAACTACATGCCGATACTCTAGTAGTAGAAGCGCAAAACTATCTAACAATTATAGACGCATTCACAAAAATAGGCCAAGCCATACCAATCACATCCAAAAATAGCATTGACGTGACCCAAGGATTTTTACAATATTTCACATTTTACGGAACACCCGAATCAATAACTTTAGACAATGGTAGCGAATTTAAAAACGAGACACTACAAAACAGTTTAGAACTTCACAAAATAAAAATTCATTTCATAACGGAAAACCACCCTGAGTCAAACGGACTAATTGAACGATTACATTTAACCCTGCTAGAACAAATTCGATTATTAAGAATAAATTATAAAAAGGAACATATAACCAATTTAATGTCATACGCACTAATCGCCTATAATAACCTTATTCACTCATCAACAAATTTTACACCCTTAGAATTAACATTAGGACATTCAAATTCACGAAATCCCTATGACATACACTACAATAAAGAAGTATATCAACAATATGCAAAAGACCACAAACAAAAACTAAAAATAACTTACGACAAAGTAAAAGATAAATTAGAGAACGATAAAGAACGTATCACCACAACCCGGAACAAAAATACCGACTCAAATAAATTTTCAATAGGACAAACCGTATATGAGAAAAACTTTCAAAGCAAGCGACATAAAACAGCACCCAGAAATTTAGGACCATTTAAAATTAAGAAAATATCAGATAAAAACATAGCAGTAGTAGACAACGGTAAAATAACGAAATACATTCATTTAAAAAACCTAAGACACCCTGTAATTTCAGATGGACAATCATCACCCTTACCGTCAACCTCCACCCAGGTAGAACGGACAACCAAGTAATAATATAACACATAAAAACAACCCCGGTATACTACCAATTAAATTAGGAAGTATACAAAATTACAATATTTACTCAAATAATATCAACCCTTACTTTAATGTAACAAATTTTAGCAACATTAAGAATAACGAAATAATATTTTTGATAGAAATCTAGATAGTAGAAAGTAACAATTATCAATATTATCATTTATTTGCTTTTCCAACAAAAGTTACTAGCACATACCAAGTAATCATACCCAAAACCAAATTCCTATCCCTAAATGAACTGAGATATGGTTATACAAACGAAAAATGTACTGAAGTAACACCAAATCAATATTTATGTCAATCGATGACGACAACAACCATTCAAGAAGACAGCCCTTGTGAAGTACAACTATTAAAATTCTCAAACCATTACGAAAACTGTGAAACCAAACAAGTGCAAATAACTAATATGAAAATTCAAAAAGTTACAGATAACAAATGGATAGCCATTTTCCCAACAGAAGTAATAGCAACCATCCACTGCAACCAAGATGAAAATAACCAAGCATTAATCGGAAGCAAACTAATTACCCTCAAAGAAGATTGTTATGTGAAATTGAAAGATGAAGTTATCAGAGTTTATCAAGATCCCATAGCAACAAAGAAACTTGCAAACCTACCGGAACTACAATTCAAAATACAACAAGAAGACGAAGAAATAAACAAGAAACCTATGAAGCTAGAGCATCTAGACTTAGACGATCTCAACCACGCCGTGAAATTAGTGGAAAGTTATAAAGAACAATTAAGTGAAATCAAAACGCCAAAGTTACATTATAATAATATAAGTGTTTGGACAATTGTATTGATCATTTTAGTAATTTTTGTAATCATGTATGTATTATACAAAATGTATCTTAGATATAAGAATGAAGGAAACAGTTCTAGATATAAGGAAACAAAGAGAAAAAAGGAAACAATAAGCATACCATTAGAAACAATGAATTTTAAATGAATTTAAATAATGAATTTTATGTATTTAAAAATTAAGAAAAACCTTAATTTTTCATTTACGGTGGAGGAGTTATGTATCCCCAATTACCTATATATATTGATGTATTGAATCTAATATGAATTATTAGAAATTATTAAGTAAAAGTATAAGTTCAATGCAACATTGTAACACGAGGATAACCCAGAGAGGTTATCGACAGTTCATGAGAACGGAATGCAGCTTTGCATCCGTGAGGGCAGTGATACTGCAGGTGGCAGGTTACAGGCGGTCAACATACCGCAATTACTTAGAATTAAGTTGTTACATTGTAATAAAGTGTACAATTAAAGAGAAACGCAGACATGAGATCTGCAAGTTCTCACAGCCGTGTGAGGGGCAGGTTATTATAAAAGGCCCGGGAGCTCAATGCCCGGCAGTCAGTCTTCGAACTCCATACTTCGTTGTTTGAGCTACTCAACCGAGTCAGTCTGCGTATTACAACTTTTACATTGTTGTCTACATAGACTACTCACCTGTACAATTAATTTTTATAAGTTATTATGTACAAATTTTAGTAATAAAAATATTGTTAAAGTGTCAAAGCTTTTTAAAAAAACAGCTCCAAAGGCCCGAACTTTAACTCGCGGCGTAGCGTAAACAAGAAATTAACGGGTTTTCGAATTCTTAATGAATGTAAGGGTAAAAAGTTTGCAGGATGCCTACTTAAATAACATTACATGAAAGCGTTTTTAGAAAAACTTCTTTATTATTTTATCATTCCACATCAATAAAAGCTTTCACTTGGCACTTTATTTAATTATGACCGAGTAGTTTTGAGGTTGCTTTTTGATGTTTTCTCAGCTAGTGATAATATCCTTTATTGCACAAGGTTTCAATACAAAGAACGTCAAACGTTAAATATTGTTCATTAGCGCTATCGTCATTTGTGGCTAATTGCTACTCCGCAAATTTTAATCGAGTTATATATGTGCTTTTGACAAACAATTAGCTGCGGAAATTAGGTTTTGGCGCATTGAAATACGAACTAATGGAACAGTACACGCATTTAAAATCACGTCAAGTACGAATTTTAAAACAAGTTTAATAGTCATATAAAGCTTTCAAATATATGCTGTAACATACACATAGTAAGTAAAAGATCGCAAAACCTTTCATGGCTGTTAGTAAAATATCGGAAAGAATTAACTATTTTTTTTACTTTTACTTTAGTGCAGTGTTATTCAAACTGTGCTTCAAGGAAACCTGAGGTTCAACAAAATGTCCTATAGGATTCCATAGACATACATAAAATATTCATACATACGTAAGATATTCAGGAAAATGGAGAAGATAATTGAAAAGAGCACTGTGGATTGACTGATCGAGCCCGTATCGTCCATGTCTACGCACTAGCTGCATATTTTATTATACTTTTTATAATATAATCAACGCTTATTAAAACGTAATTCTCTATACACAGTGTGTTTGTAACTTGAGCAGTGGACTGTATTGTAATGCCAACGGTGATGTTGTTGTTTAGCTGAAACTGTGGATAACTATTTAGGAATTGTAGATATAGATAAAACTTGTATTTCTTGTAACAACGTTGACTGTTCGACAGCAATATCAAAAACTTGACATGTTTTTTTTTGTTTTCTAAAAACAGACTTACTATTATGGAATATCAATAAATGCTTGATTGTATAAAAGCTAACTAGGAAAAGAGTGAACATACTCCCCGCCTGGAAGAACTTCTTCAATGCAGTATTGAAATATATGCGTTTAGTTCAGAGTCTCTATTCCATAAGAAGTCGCAAAGTTTGGTAACTGTTCATCTGATTTCTCTTTTCGAAGTTTTGATAGTTGCTACATGAGCAATTCCATTTTCTTCAGGATGCAAGCAGACAACTCTATCGAATAACCATTTACTTGATGAAGAAAGATCTTCTTTGATAATTACCAACGAACCAATCGATGATGATTGTTTATTTTGTCTGAACTTAGTTTTTTCTTGTGATTCACTGATATATTCAACTGACCACCTGCTCCGAAAATGTTGATACATTTGTTGTAGCATCTGATACCTTGCTAGCTTATTGTGTTTAATATGTGCCATTCGGGGTCTGGTAATGAAGTATACGTCCGCTTGATAAGAAAATGTGATGACGTTAAAGGAGTAAATTCATTAGGATCACTTGACAATAGTATAATAGGTCGAAAATTAAATGTTGCTTCTATTTGAGTTAGCAAGGTATAAAATTCTTCAATTGTTAAAACTGTATTCAACAGCCTGCGCTTTAAATGAAATTTAACACTTTTTACACCAGTTTCCCATAATCCACCGAAGTGTAGTGAATGGGGAGGTATAAACTGCCACGAGACATTATCTTTGCTTGCTAGATGAGTTGATGTTTCATGTTCTTATTTAAAAATTGATATAATAATCTTAGCTCGTTTTTAGCACCAACAAAATTAATGCCATTATCTGAAAATATTTGACTAAGTTTACCACGACGAGCACAAAATCTTCTAAGCGCTACTAAAAATGACTCACTTGCAATATCGGAAACCAGCTTAAGATGAATTGCCTTAACTGAAAAGGCAAATAAAAAGCGAAATGTTACATTTAGAAAATTTTAATTGAAATGGACATTCATAGTCTACTCCACAAAACTGAAATGGAAAGGCTTGTGAAACCCCTTAAATTAGAAGATCACCCATAGGGGGCTGAACTAAACTGGATTTAAATCTACAACTAACACAATTGTAAATTGTCGTCTTTGCTAAATTTCTGCCATTGATGGACCAATATGTTTGTCTTATTGTAGCCAGTAATAATCGTGGACCTGCATAAAGTAAACGTAAATGCTCATAACTAAAAATAAGCTTTGTTAAATGATGCTTTGCAGGCAACACGTATGGGTGCTTGGTATCAAATTGGAAGTGAGAAGACTGCAGTCTACCTCCGACCCGGAAAAATCCATTATTGTCCACAAATGGAGACAATTTGACAAACCACTGTTTTGTGCAAATGGTTTTTGCTCTTTAATTAAATTTATGTCTGATATAAATTGCTTTTGAACTATTTTAATTAAAATCTTGACTGCTTGGTGTGTTTCTCAAACACTTAAATTGTTGTACTGTCTTTGAGTGTCCGACACTGTACAATTGTTTATAAATCTCAAACAATAGGCAATGGTTCTTTGTAATTTCAGAAAACTAGAAAATCTTGTGAAATCAATTATTTAGACATCTGTAGATACCCGCTGAACATGGCATTGTTTTTTGATTTCCGATATTTCTAATGACTGGAAATCATCTGAGGATGTAACAGGCCGGTGATTGATGATGTTTTAACCAAAGAGGACCCATCAACCACAAGTTTGCTACCAATAACTTGTTTGGAGGCTAAATCTGCAGGATTATGCTTTGTGCTAATATAATGCCAATTATCGATATTAGTCAAACTTTGAATTTCACTAACTCTGCTTGCAACAAATACATTTAATAAATGTGGTGAAGCGTGTAGCCATGCTAAAACTATTTGTAAATCAGACCAATAAAAGCAGGAAACGGACATTGTTAGTGATTGTAACATTTGCTGAACTAAATGTGATAATAACAGAGCACTGCATAACTCTAGTCTCGGTATACTTAATGTTTTAAGTAGAGCTACCCTTGTCCGAGTACATAGTAGCTTGACCTGAGAAGTGCCGTTTGCACTTATACTTCTGACGTAAATGCACACACCAAAGGCGTGTTGAGATGCATCACAACACCCATGCAATTCAACTAAAGTTGCATTTGGATATACAACGTGTCGTTGAATACTTAGAGTATTTAAACTTGATAACTGATTTCTGTAGTGAAGTCATTTGTCTGAAACATCGAACAGAACTTTATCATCCCAAGATATCTTCAGTAGCCATAACTGTTGAATCATAAGCTTGGCTATAATTGTAGCTGGACTAATAAGTCCTAATAGATCATAGATCTGATAAATGTTAGAAAGCATCTGACGCTTTGTAATAACTGATAAAGGCATGGTTTCAGCTGTTCTAAATGTGTGTGAGTCACATTGACTTGACTACTGTATTCTCACTGTCTTGAAACACACATTCTTATCTAAATTAAGAATACTATTTGAAATATTTGAATCGCAAAGACCTTGTATTATTTTGGGCTCATTTGAGATCCACTTTCGTAATTCAAAATTCGCAAAATAGATACAATTTCTCTACAAATTCGTGATAGCTTATCGCTGCAATCCTTTTCCGTTAGGAGGTCATCGACATAAAAGTCGCTGATGATAGTTTGACATGCCACTGAATACTGTGCGGCATTATCTAATGCTAATTGGTTCAAACACCTGATTGCCAAATATGGAGCAGCCGCTGTTTCATATGTAACTGTATTTAATTCAAATATTTTGTAACTCCTCATTAGGATGATTCCGCCAAAAAATGCGCTGCTACATCCTGTGATCAGGATGTATAATAATTTGCCTATACATTTTCTCTATATCCCCTGATACAACATATTGATGTTGTTGAAACCTAAGTAAAATAGAAAAATATCATTTTGAACCTTTGGTCCAATGAAATAAATTGTCATTTGTGAAACGCCTGAATCAGATTTGTGGAGTCCATCAAAAACTATTCGTAGTTTAGTAGTTAAACTAGTTTCTTTAGGACTCCATGATGTGGTAGAAAATATATGATTGAATCATTCAGTTGGTTTTGGTTTACTTGAGACATGTGACCCAAAACCTGATACTCGTGCATAAAATTGTGGTATTGCCTCTTTAACTCTGAATTTGCTTGCAGTTTGCGTTTCAAAGATAAAAATCTTTTAATAGCAGAACGTTTTGTGTCACCCAACAAACTAATACTTTGTATAAAAGGAATTTTAACTACACAACGCCCTTGATCATTGCGCTGAAATGTATTTTGAAATATCATTTCACATTATTGTTCATCAGCTGTAAGTGCTAATGGTGTAGGACATTCTTGAGGTTCCCAAAATTTTTGTAACTGATCATCTTCGTTTGATACAGAGAAATAAGCGTAGGCTTTGCATGCAGTTTGCTAGTAAGGTTCGAAAATGATCTAACCTAGCATTGTATTCCAAAGTACTGGTAAGTGTTTGCCTAATTTAATTTTACCAATAATGAGTATATCCCAAAAGAGACTCGCACTAATGAAAATGGATTACTGAACTCAGGACCTGCAGCCTTAACATTACTTGAAATGTTTAAGTATCATGAAACATTGCAGTGTAACTTTAAACTTTGTGAACTTGGAGAAAATCCTAACAGTGCATGCTTTGTTAGCGTTTGATACGGTCTGATAAACACCCACAATTTATACTTGTTTATTTCTAGTTGGTGTACCTAACTGAGTGCACAAACTCTCTGTGATAAAGTTTGAAGTTGCACCGCTGTCCAATAAACACTTACATGTATGAAAGTTGTCACTTAAATCTTGTATTCTTATCATTTCATAAGAGTACCTGAAAACAAGAAATGAATGCATTGTTATTGAAAAAACTACCAACTTAAACTTGATAAATTACCTGATCTGGCAATGTTTGATTAACAGACTGACTAGCCGTATCTTGCTGAGCATGAAGCAAACTATTGTGTTTTTGGTTGCAAGTTTTACACTAACTAGACTTGCAATCATTGCTTAAATGTCCTGTTCTAAAACAATTGGTGCACAACTTGAGTGATTTAACCCTTACTCTACGTTCAAGGGCATTTAACTTAAGAAAATCTTTACAATGATATATGGAATAAAAACCTTTGCAACTGTAACACTGAAACACTTTGGTGTTAAATGAAACGTGTTTGTTACTCTTATACTGATTTAAATCCTTTGCATTGATTGATAGAGTTTCCAATAAATTGGCCTTAGCTCGTAAGAGGTGACTAATTCCCTCTACGCTAGGCAATTCTGATTGAGTTGTATATTCCTCCCACTCACGTGAAGTTACTTTGTCTAACTTCGCAGTGATCAAAAATATAATTAAAACATCCCAATTATCTGTAGGTAACTGTAATGTATTTAACGTTCTTAAATGCATGGAGACTTTATCTACCAATTGCCTGATTTGTAATGGTGATTCTTTGACTATTGCCTTGTATATTATTAATTGATCGATTTGAATTGATTTAGGAATTGAACGTATCCTTATATTGAAGCCATCCATCATATGTACCTTTGAAGACTGGCATTTTGATGGTTGGATGCTTAACTGCTTGAAATTGCGATTCCTGGATATTGGAATCTTGTTGGTTTGAGGTGAACTTCCCCAAACCTTCTTTGTTCTGACCACTTTGTATCAAAACTGCATCATCTTTTGCGACTGAAGTCTCGCTGCCTAAAGGAGAACTACTACGACTAGTAGAAACTACCTTTGCACTGGCAAGCTCTTGCAATAATGAAAGTGCTGTATAATATCTTGCCTCAAAATTATGCCTTTCTGTGTAATGTGTTTGGAGGTCGATATCATCACATGTTTCTTTAATTTTTGATTGAATGTCATCAAATTCGTCTAACTACGACTGATATTTATTCATTCTAAACTGTAACTGATTGTGCAGACGTTGATCTACAATAGTAACTGAGCCTGACAGGGGTTCTAAATAATGTTCTAACATTGAAAGTTTCTGCGTAAGTGTACCACGCTTGCGTACTAAATATGAAATTTATGTAGCCATAACAAAACAAGTCTTATTCAAATAATTGTATTGAATGAAGCTTGTGAACATTTTTAAATAGAATTAAACGTACCTGTATTCAAACCAGTTAACTGATTGTTTTTGTGCTAGCAAAGACTATGTATCCTGTGTACATGTACAACATTCAAATAAAAGCGCTATTACAGATTACCTGGATGTGGAGCTTCTGTAAATTTAAATGTTATCTGAAATAATTTAACAATTAATGTCTGCTATTTATATAGTTCAAATAATTAGTGTGAGACTACTTGCTTATTCAAATTGAAGCTTCAATAAGAACCCTGTAGTATTCATTACATGATCATCCTCATTTTGTTTTCGACCTTACTTAAGGTCGGTTTGACGCAGTTCTAACTTCTTTTCTATTCTGTGTTAATCTAAAAAGTTCTACATACTCTTCACAGCTTAAATTTCAAATAATTCGACTAACATAGCTTGGTCTAGGTCTTCCTATACTCTTCTATCTTTTTCCTGTCTACCTGGCTCTACATAGATATTAGCTACCTGATGGTTGTTAAAGAACTACAACATGCTTACATGATTTCCATTTATAAGAAAATAAAATATTATTTGGTTATCCCCTCCAAAACAGGAAAAGCGTTAAATTATATGTTATGGTAAGGCTTGAGTAACGAATCGCTGCCAACATGCCAGACCGCTAACTAATTGTGAGTTATGTCATGGTGACATTTAGTTGACTAATTTTTATTTATTTATGTTTTTTGTTTTGTTTTCGAATTTTCTTAAGGTCGGTTTGACGCAGCTCTAAATTCTTTTCTATTCTGAGCTAGTCTAAAAAAGTCTACATACCCATCACAACCTAAATCTCTAATAATTTGTCTAGGTCTTCCTGCTCTATTTTTATATGGTAGTCTCTAATTTAAAACCTTACTAAGTAGTCCCTTATGTTTTAACTGGTGCCCTATCATTTTATCTCTCCTGACCTTTAATTGTTTCCACATACAGGGTTCCTCGCCTATCCTTCTATAAACTTCCTCATTTGTTACTCTATCTGTCCAACTAATCTTTAACATTTTCTTATAACACTAAGTTTTAAAAGCCTCTATCTTTTTCTTATCTACCTCTTTAATTGTCCAAGTCTCACTACCATATTATAGAACGCTCCATACGTACGATTTAAGAAATTTATTCTATTATCTAAATTAATACTGTTAGCTATTAGTAAGTCTTTCTTTTGTAAAAACATTTTTCTAGCTTGAGCTATTATAGCTACTATATCCCTTCTGCTACGTTCGTCCTTTGTAATTATACTATCTAAGTAGCAAAATTCATCTACCTCCTCTAACTCGGTATTACCTATTTTTAATTTTGGTTTAGAACTAGGCTGTAACTCACTTGTCATTATCTTTGTCTTTCCTGAGTTAATTCTCATACTATAGTTACTCTGTAGTATCTTATCTAAAATATTTTAAAACTCTCCTAGCTCTTTTCTAGACTCTTCTATAATGGCTATATCATCTGCAAAACGTAACATGTCTATTTTCTGTCCTTGTACACTAATACCTATCTCTTTTCTCTCTCTGGCTAAGTTTAAAGCTTCTTCAATATAAACATTAAAAATCAAGGGAGATAGTATACAGCCCTGTCTAACACCATTTCTAATCTTAGCTTTCTTTTCAATTTCATCAAATTTAATTACTACACTCTGGTTTATATATATATATATATATATATATATATATATATATATATATATATGCAGTAAAGAATTTTTCTATCCTTATGAAAAATTCCTATTTTTCCCAAAACCCTGAACATAACAATACAATTAACCCTATCAAATGCTTTTCTAAATCTACAAACGCGAAATAGGTCTTTTTATTTTTTAGTAACCTTTTTTGTATAATTATCCTAATCATTAGTATCGGTTCTCTAGTTCCTCTGTCTTTACGAAAACCATATTAGACTTCGCCTAAATAATTCTCAGTCAAAGCTTCTACTCTATTTTTAATTATTATTGTTAGTATTTTGGAAGCGTGGAAAGATAAACTAATCGTTCTAAAATTCTCACACCTATCAGCTCCTGACTTTTTTGGGATTGGGGTAATAATATTTTTTTCGAAATCTATTGGGACCTCACCTCTGTCATATATACTTTTACTAGTTTATATAGTCTGTCTAATTTACTTGATAGATACTTTAAATTAATTTGACAGCTGACTAAACTCTAATTAAATTCTTACTATTTTTCCTTGGTTTCAACGATCAACGTACTTGTGAGACGCCGATTCGGTGTGTAATTGAATGCTTCGCGTTTTTCTTTGATTTCAACGATCAATGTACTTGTGGGATGCTGTATCGTTGTTTGACTGTGAAATGCACAATTCGGTGCTTCTGCAATATATTGATTATATAGTAGTTTATTATCTTAAACTATCCACTGTTTGATTTGATTTGCTGTAGTTTTTGTGATGGAAGTAAATCCCAGAACTCGTCTATATTTACAACCAAGATAGATATCCAATCTTGATTTGTAGGATCAAAAATATGTTTGTAACTTGAGTTGTGGACTGTATTGTAATGCCAAGGGTGATATTGTTGTTTAGCTAGAACTGTGGATAACTATTTAGGAACTGTTAGATATAGGAAAAACTTGTATTTATTGTAACAACTTTGACAGCAAAATCACAAAGGAAAAATTTTTTAAAATAAAAACCTCCTTCAAATGCTGCCATCAGATTGTAAATCGGTCTAGTCGTTTTCGAGAGATTAAAGAAAAACCATTTATTTAATATAACATTATTTATCAATTTAGCCTTGACTTTGACATTACTGTGATAATTTATTTAGAAAACTTCCTTGCAAATTTAGTCACCTTATGTGTAATTTTTCACGCTTCTTTAACACAAGGGTTACTTTAACGTTATAAAATGGATTACTATACTGTTGAAGAAAAGGTATGGTTTATTAAATGGTACTATTCTGGAAATTCAATAAGAAATATTAGAAATTTACACTAGGCTTTATATCAAGTCCGTCAAATTCCATCTCTAGAAACGATTACAATTATTATAGAGAATTTTACAACCAGAGGGAGTGTAAATGAATCTTTTAAGTGTCGGGTTAAACGACCTCTACGGGATAGTGGACAAGATTTCCAAATAATAATGAGTGTTGTGGATAGCAAAAACAATAGTGTACGAAAGATTGGTTGTAGTTTAGGAGTTTCAGGTACTACTGTGCTACTGTGCACGATATTTTAAAGAAACAAACTCCACCGTTAAAATCTTTTAAATACAGTAGGCAGCAAGCACTTTACGAAGAGGATTAAGTTAACAGAATGCAGTTTTTTGAGACAATGATTAATTAAATACATTATGATAGAAACCTTTCAAGTCACGTTTTATTTACGGACGAGTGTTCATTTTCACCTTATGGACTGCACAACCGACAAAATTTTAGACATTGGAGTGCGGAATATTTGTACCTAACGGGTAAGACAAAATCTCAGTAACGTAAGACAGTTACGTTTGGGCTGGTTTATTATGCCATAGAATAATTGGTCCATTTTTTATTTAAGGCATACTGGTAGGCTAGCGTCACGTTAAATTACTTCAAGAAGAAGTCGGACTAATTGTTTCGACTTTAAATTTAGAAGAGGCAATATGGTACCAACACGACGGATGTACGGCGCACAATGACGTTGATGTACGCAATTCTTTGAACCAAACTTTCAAAGAATATTGAATAGGCCGCTGTGGTACCGTAGTTGGTCAGCTCGCTCACCAGACTAGAACCCGTGTGATTCATTTCTATTGTGTACTTTAAAAAACAATAGTCAACTTAAAAGCAGCAATTATTAAAGCCTACACAGAATAGTAAATGTAAGACAAGAGTTCTATGATCGACTAGACTACTGCCTAGTTGCGAATGGAGGGTTATTTGAACATTTAATTAAATTTTAACCTAATAATTCAATGTTTGTTGTTATTTATCCTTTATACTGTTATAGTCGTTACAGCCAAATCTAAAATGATAAACGGTATTATTAAATAAGTATTTATTTAATTTACTCGAATAAGGCTGAACTGATTTAAAATCTGATCGCTGTGCTAGAAACAGCTACTTATTCCTAAAACTTTCTAACTTAGTAATTGCTGTAAAGTAATTAGGGGAAAGAAATTTGTGTTTACATGCAAATCTCTATGTTCAAAATAAAAGTTGACACGGTGTATAGAGATAGGGGTTTAAACTGGACACTTTTTGATTAGAACCAACGTTCAAATTTTCTTATGTATAAGCAGACACAAACATATATACTTATAACGACCATCTTAAGGCAGTGAATGAGAATATAACATGAATATCTGCAAGATTAACACCTAGAGTGCCACAGGGGACATGCCATATCCCCTATTTAATAAAATACTTTTGTTGCAGAATGGCCGTGGGGAACACAACAATATTCGACAGTAAGAATTTTACTCGTGGCCATGTAAAACAGCATTTGTGCGACGGATCAGTGCAAAACGTATGTAGATGGTTAGGCAATGTTATGGGCAACATTTTGATATACTAGGTTTTGGTGTAGGGCATTTATATCACGTACAGCAATGATTTTAGTAATTAAAAAATAAAGGTTCCTTTATATAATATTGATTTATAGGCTCTACCTGGTGAACATTAAAAAAGCAATTTAAACAAATGTATCTTTTTACATGCATTACATCAAAATTTAGTTTTCGGTGCAGTACTTTTTGCTACCAATCGACCAGAAGCTTTGACAGTTAGGGTGTAACAACCCCTGCAGGTTCTTCCTTCACAGGTTTCGGGTCTATGACTGTTATTTCTATTTCAGAAAAGGGAATGTTGTTTACTTTTAACCTAAAGATTAAATATTTCAGCAAGGATACATATTATAGTAATTATTCGACAACAAACCTTTTATTACTTTCTCACGAAATCTTGTAATGGTAATTTCGTTGAAAGTTACTTGCTGATGCAGTATATATGCATTGACTAAAGATGATCCAACTACCAACTTTCTATACCATTTCACACCACGACGTTATAGGAATATAGTTTTAGGCAATTACATAATGCACTTCATGCCACGTAGGTTGCTAGAATTTAGGCGAGAAAGTCATTACTAAAGTAAATAATATCCCGCGCAGCCGTAGTTTGGATAGTCATGCGTATTGATGGGTAAAGTACGAGAAGTGGATTCTTGTTTGTTAGGAGGTAGTCAGCAGACGCGTTTTTTGAGAAGAAAGTGAAAATTTTGAGTTAACATGGGTGAAAATAATCTAAACTCATGGCAATTTCGTATAGCCCGGGATTGAGGCCGGGCGCTGAGTTTTCTGTTAGAACGTAGTTCTAATTAGTGGAGTGATATATATGAAACGGATCGTTATTTAAATATGGCGTTCTATTTTTTAAAAAGGATTTGAATTTTTAGGAAGCATGTTTGGATGGTAATAAAATTTATGGATCAAAAATATGACAGCAGAATTTGATTTCACTACAAATTATTAACCATGTGTAAATTATTGGCTGTTGGAAGAAAATTGTAACTTTCGTAACGAAAATGGCAGTCATGTTGCTCTGATTCGACAGACGTTCCGATTTTTTTTTGTAATTACTTAAGTGTTTTGTCGTCAAACTTTGGCGAGTAACTTTTTCTTTTTTTATAACGATTGAGATGAACGTGTAATAACTTTCGTTCTTGGAAGTATTCTACACGTGCGTGATGGAAAGCTTTGTTTGAAGAGTACAGTTTGCTAAACCAAAATGTAATTATTTAGCATATATGAAATTTAATATTTTGAATATCAATATTGCACGTAATCTTAAAAAAGCAAAAATTTTATAAGGTGATGTTTGGATGATATGGCATTTTTAAGTCGCCATCTTTAAGTAGTAAACATTTGTTAGATTCAGTACGTCAAAACAACATATGTAGTGAAAAAAATCAGTTCTCCAAATTTCATTAAAACAGATGATGGTAATGTTTGTTGAGTAGATTTTGTATTAAGAAATTCATGATTTCAAGAAAATAAAGCAAAATCGTAGAAAGATTAAAAATTTAAGCTAAAGACATATTTTTTAATATTTGTAAGCTATATTAAAAATCTGTGATTAAAGCGTATGATTAATGTTAAAAAAACGTTAAGTAATTTTTTTATGACAGGCATACTGTGTTAATTATAATTTTTTTGCCTAGTTAAGAATTTGATCAGCATTCACTTTTATGCTATTGTATAGACACCATTAATTTTGTACAAAGATGAAGAGCTATTAATTGTTTATTAGATGCTAATCAAAACTCAATTCATTTTATTTCTAAAATTTAATAAAAGTAAGTAGTCTATTGAATTTAATTGAGACGATAAAATTGAGGAAGCCTGGGAGCCAGTGGCGTAACTACACCCCTGCCAGCCCCCGCTATGCGGGGGGGCCCCAAGTGCAAGAAGGCCCAAACGATAATAAACTCAACTTATTCATCTTCAACGTATTTGGCAGGTAAGAAACGGTCAAGAAAATATTGCAGATAATTCAGAAACCGCAGGTTAACGAACGTTTTCTTGATGTTACTACTAGGAACTGCTGAAATACAAGAAATAATAATTAAGATAAATACTGAACACCACCTGCAGCCTGCATCCTTTCTTCTTTCTATCCGTTCTGTCCTATTTTGTAAGGGTTAATAAACAGATGAAAGAGACTGTAAACTTTAATAACAAAGATGTCTATATTATTCTTAAGTGATAAGTTGTATAAAGTGGTAAAGCATTATTAAACGACGTATAGTAGGGTTAGTTTGGTTTGTGGGATTTTAAATAGGAATAAAAGGGCTATTGTCTGTACAGTACAGATTCACAGGATGGCAGGTAGCTTAGTAACCTTCGCTTTCTAGAAATATAATACTAGAAAGAAATTCATTTTGTGGTTTCTAGTCAGCTGGTTGCAACGTATTTGCATTAGCTGCATTATATATAACGGAAAGGAAGTAAAAAGCATTCCAGTACGTTTTACTCAATAGTGTTGTGTTCGTATTACAGGAGGTCTTTCATATTTAAACGTAAGTATTTATATCTATTTTTATTAAACTACTATTGATTTGATCATAGTTGAAGTCGCGCTGAGAAATACATATAAATAAATCTTTAAGCATTCAATAAAAATCATTTATATTTTGTTAATTAAAGCATTTAAAGCAAAGTATGTATGTGTTATTTGTAATTTCAAAAGGCTTTTAAATAATTATTACTTATCTAATTACATTATAATTAATTTCATTCAAAATTGCAGGAAATAATATACAATGAGCACTACAAGCGGCGCTGCAAAAACGAAAAGGAAACTATTGGAAGAATCAAAGAGCAAGATTCCAAAATAAGTTCCTTTTTACTTCTAAAGAGTCCGAAAACAAGAACAATCTATGAAAGAAATTGGGCTTTCGACAGTAGCATCTACTAGTTCCGCTACAGACGAACAGCAGTCGTCAACAATTTTAAAAACTCTCACCCAGGGCGCAAGTACATCACATAATGACGGCCGCGATAGAAATTTGGAACTAGATACCACTACAATTACAGAGGTAAATGTGAGTAGTACTTTTCACTTAATGAACTATCTATGGATCTGACGAAAGAATATCCAACCGATTTTGCACATTTTTAAAAATCAATGTTTTACAACATGACAATTTAAGAAAAGAAATAATTAATTACGGATTGTGTAGACCAGATGGTGCGTTTCCTAAAGATAATAAAATAGAAGTTTTTCAGTTCACTATTATTACTTAATAACTGCAAGCGAAAATAAAAGCAATACGTTAAACTTACCACACAATTCAAATGGGTGGTTGTGTTATTCTAAATTAAAAATTGTGTTTATTGTCAACCATGTTGGCTGTTTGCTTCAGTAAGGTCAAGTTGGACGACCGGAATTAATGATTGGCAGGGTTTATCAAAAAATTAAAGAGCATTTGCTTGCTCAATCTCATTTAACTTGTTGTTTTATTTACGATATGTGGAAAAAAATTATACCATAGATAAGAAAGATACTCTACTATTAAAACAAGAAACTGAATTTTGGAAAATGTTTTACACAGACTTTTCAATGTTACTTTAACACTATCCCAGCGCATGCTGTCATTTCGAGGACATAGAGAAAGTTTTCTGATTCAAAAGACAGTTACAACGGTAATTTCTTAAGTTTAGTTCATTTAATTAGTAACTATGATCCTATATTACAAAAGTGCTTGAACGACCCAAAGGTTCAATTAAATATCTTTCCCAAAATTCAAAACGATATTATTAATACTTTAAGCGCACACTTAAAAATATTTTATTAAATAAAATTAGATCCGCTCCTTTTTCTCAATCATAATAGACACTACACAGGATATAACTAAGATTGATCAATTAAGTAAAATTGTAAGATATATTGATTTTAAAAAGACAGCTTGGGAGAGGTAACCAAAATAGATATTTGTGAAACTTTTGTGGGTTTTACAAAAGTAGAGTCCCAATCTGCTGAAGGACTATGTAATACTATATTAAGCAATTTAACCAACATGCAATTAGATATAAATAAATGTAGAGGACAGGGCTACGATGGAGCTAACGTTATGAGCGGTACGTATTCTGGCGTGCAAAAGAGAATTTTAAACATAGAGCCTGCAGCCTTATATATGCACTGTAGTGCCCATAACTTAAATCTAGTCATAAATGATGCCGTTAAAGGTATAAAAGAAATAGAATCGTTTTTTCTACTTTTAGAAAACATATATACATTTTTGCTAATAGTATAGTAAGATGGAATTGGCTTTCTGTTTTAAAGAAAATTTCACACAATTGAAACGCTTAAATCCGACACGTTGGGCGGATCGAGTAAAATCTTTAGCTGCCATAAGAATTCGGTATAAAGATATAGTAATGTCTCTTAATAAAATTATTATGATATCAAAAAACAGATGAACGAAATGACGCAAAGCAAATATTAACTAGCATGGATAATTTTAATTTTATTTTTTAAGTGTTTTTAAGTCAAATTCTAGAAGAGCTTAACAAGCTCTCACAAACTGCTCAGAGTGAAAAGGCGAATATTAATCAGATAACTCTCTTATTTCAAAAACTTTAAAATGTTTCAAGGAAACAAGAAATAACTATTCCAACATCAAGGAGGAAGCAGAGAAAGTTGCAGGGCAATGGAATATTAAACCGGAATTTATAAAAAAGGCAACCAAAAATAAAAAGCATTACGATGAATTATCCAATGATTATCGATTTAATGATGAAGAATTTAAATTTAAAATAAATGTATTTTATCGCGTAATGGATATTATAATTTCACAGCTGTCGAATCGTTTTAAATCGCTTTTTCATGTAAACGAAAAGTTTAATTTCTTAGAACCTAATGTATTTTTGAATTTAACTGCAGACGATATTTTATCTAAGGCAAAACAATTGCAAAATTTTACTACAAAGATTTAAATGATGCTATAGGTATAGAACTTACTACACTCAAAAATAATAGACTTATTTGTGATGAATTAAAAATGTTAACGGTATCTTACAATTTTAGAATATCTAGTACTTTCCAAATCTACAGGTTCTAGCAGTTTTCCAAACACCATAACAGCCTTAATGTTATACCTAACTTTACCCGTTAGCGTTGCAAGTGCGGAGAGATCTTTCTCAAAATTAAAATTATTAAAATTATCTTAGGAACCGCACTTCACAAGATAGATTAGACGATTTATCCCTCTTAGCAGTAGAACATGACACTGCCAAAAATATGAATATAGAGGATACAATAAACGCGTTTGCAGCAAAACATGCAAGAAAAACAAAATTTTGAATTTGATTTGGAATGTCTGCTAGCTCATAGGTTTTTACTGTATCAAATTTTTAGGTGTAAATAATTTTGTGCGGCGTATAAATATGTAGATTTAATATTAATTAACTTATAAGTTTGAATTTATGTAATTTGGTTTTATAATTAATAAAGCACTTGATTAATATAGTATATGTATTTAATTCTATACTGCTTCCTTCTCTACATGTACTATAATTTAAAAATATGGCTAAATATAAGCCAGTAAAAGTAATACATTTTAAAGAGAGCCCACTTTAAAATTTTTGCGGGGGCCCAAAAATCGTAGTTACGCCACTGCTGGGAGCTCGTTCCTCTTTCTTGGCAAGTGTTCTATGTGGAAGTTAATCCATTATAGTAACAGGTGTTATGTTAAATTTCCGAAAACGATTGATTTCTGCATACTGCAAATAAATTATAATTTCCTAGTTACATTGCTTTACTTTTTTTTAATAAACGCCTCCTAAAAATTCTAATCTAAACGACTTAACCCTTTTTTATGCTAATTTCAAATCATACGAATTGTCATTTAACAAGTTTAATTGAAATAAATACTTATTTAAACCGTCCTAAGCAACTTTCTTTAGTAGTACTTTCTGTGAAATATTTGCTTATTGCTAAGCAACTTTGCTTCAGAAGTTCACTAAAATAAATTCAACACCTGCTTATAGTCAAACCACTTTTAATAGCTTCTTTTTTGAAACGTGTTCTAAACAGCTACAGTAAAATATAAAAGCTTTTAATAATACTGATAAACTCTCTATCGCTATCTGCATCTGTTCAGCTCGCTCTAGTTTATGGGTGATAAACCGGCTCCTAATTAATTCATTCTAGGTATTGTAGTACTATACAATAAATCGCTATCTTTTCTATAAACAGATAGGCAACCTGCTATACGATTTACTCTACAGTGCGGTAAGGAAGGTTGCCAACTTACTTAAAACCTACGTTGATACTCTATGCAGTCGAAATCCAGTGGAAGTCATTATAGTATATCTGCTTGCGTTAAATTGGCTATTCTTCGAGGAATATTTCGCAGCTGTAGGGTGGGAAAATATCTAGCAGGTGCTATTCGCAGAATATTTCACACTTTGTGATGGAAATTGTTTTGAAAATACGTTACCCCTTATGTTTCAAACCTGGTTTCGAAAAAGCTCTATTCTATACAATGTCCTTTTACCAAAAGGAAACATTATTAGTCGCGTTTCTAAAATGCTTTGTTTGTTCTTAGTGCTACAGTATAGTTAAATGGTGTCGTCCAGCATCCCGTTTATTGATAAATGCAACCCGCACTTCCAAGTTGTCTAAGATGATACCAGAGAGGCAGACAGCTTGTTTTAAGGTACAGTTATTTTATTTTCTGTTTTTTTTAATGCTACTAGGGATGGCCACGGGCCCGGGCCGGTCAAATTTTTTTCGGGCCCAAGCCGGGCCAAGCACGTGTCGGGCCCGGGCCGGGCCGGGTCGGGCCAGACTGCTCAAGCTTTTCGGGCTTTTCGGGCTATTCGGGCCGGCCCGAAGTTTATATAACGAAATATACAATTTATTGATTTAGTAAAAAATTTCATTTAATGATTTCTTTAGGTGCCTCTTAAACAAAATTATAATTAACGCTCTTCTTAATATATCAACCAGGTACAGTTACACACATATTTGTAAGTGTGTCATAATGGAAATAAATCGAAAACGAAAATGATTTGGTTTAAACCGATTTGTGAATTTCGATTTTTTTTCGATAAGTAATATTCACTTCTTTCCACTTTTCAAGAGCTTTGAAATAGAAATCGCCCGTGTTATATTTAATTAATCTGAAGAAGTATTGCAACGTATGTTAATTGAGCTGGTTTATTGTATTATAATTATTAATTAACTTATTATTGTGGCCTCGCACTAAAGATTATTTATGAATAAATCGAAACCACTCTGTATATGTAAAAATATTTTAAACTGCCCGATTACAAAAAAAAACAGCTTAATTAGATTTAATTATTTGAATGTATCTTTTGTTGAACAACATACCGAATACAATGCGATTAGCTTTTTATAGCTTTAAATAACAAATGGATATAGAAAATTAAAATGTAAATACTAAATAATATTCTATGTTGCGGCATTTTTTTTTCATAATAATTAAAATTTCCAGTAAAGCATGCGACAAAAAAATATTTATAGACAACAAAGTAATGTCTACCTGATACGAGAGACTTGAATAATCAATTCTCTGAACGGATGCTAGCACATTCTCGAAATGTAGACCTATACACCAGCAATCTGTAAAATGGAAATTGGCAACGTTCTTTGTTTAGAATATGAGGAAACAATATTCAGTCAGATTTTGAATACTTTCCTTGAAATATTTTACTATATACTAGTAGTAGTACATGAATTCTAAAATGCATTTTGTTACTTAAGGTTGAAGTTTGACGCAAACCACCTTCTATTTTGGATTGCCTGTGCAAGTGTGCATCATCTCCAAATACCTTTGAGATTCTTCGAGGTTAAAATGATACTATAAACTATAATTTATTAAGATTGATATATTCAACTTTTGTAGAAAAACATAATAATAGTAAAGAAGTATTTATATACAACTGAAAATACATATATTAACAAACGATACGTTCCATTTGGATGTTGAAAAATCTATACATCACTTAAGGTTTTAGTTACATTCCGGCCCGAATCGGCCCGGCCCGGCCCGAAGCCCGGCCCGAAATTCAAGCCGGGCCTCAAGCCGGGCCGATGCGTTTTAACTCGGGCCGGGCCGCCGGGCCGGGCCGGAGCAAATTATTTCGGGCCGGGCAGGGCTGGGCCGCATCTAAAAGCCCGGCCCGGCTCGGCCCGAATCCATCCCTACATGCTACTGTTGAAGGAAGATAGACAATTCTCCTATTGGTTGTTAAAGGCTGTAGTCTTCTTACTCGTTGATTCAGCAGTATGGCTACTTTTGTTTCGCCCTTTTTATTATCTGTGTTCGTGGCTTTTAGATACATGGACAGACTTCTTAGAAAATTATCCAAATTTACATAAACATTGCGAAAAAATATTATATTTTTTGGCGGTTTAAATGAACCTTCCATTGTACTCTAACCATACTTCTTAGTAATTTAATATCTCCAATTATCTCATGAATCTTATTATTCTAAGAAAACCTAACACCATATTACATCTTCTAGAAGTAAGTAATTTTACACCAGGCCATTATTGTGTATTAATACATAGGTATTATGATGGTACATCAGCAAACATGAGGAATCAAAATTAAAAGCAAAAGATCTTGCAACTGATATCTAATATTCTTATCTGTTGGAAGTGTCTCTGCTCCATGTACATTAAACATCTATTTCTAATAGTATAATAAACAACTTAAATGTTATTCAAACAACCAATGATAAACAATCATACATATACTACAAAACGTTATATGTATGTATAATGTCAAAAATATCAAACTTTGGGTAAGAACCGTCAGATCGCACTTAGCAACACTAGTGTTATCAGTTCCCGATATATATCGAGCACCCCTCGTGTTTATATAACTAAATAGATTTATTGTGGAAAGAAGTAATCAAAAACTTAAATTACCTATTATACAAATTTAAACTGAAGATATTTCATAAATTTATTCTAGTATGAAATCTTGCGAGCGATATTCAGTTAGGTTACTTGGCGAAGATGTGTCGAAATATAAGAATCTATAAAATATTTTTAAAATTCATTAATCTTAGCAGCTAATCTAGAAGCGACGATTGAATTAATTTCATTAAACTGAGTTTCAACTCAACATTTTTAGTCTGCTAGTTCTTATAAAATAGCGCAATAACATATCAGAGAGATGTTAAAGCGCAATTCAGGTGACGCTTTATCGAGGATAATTTAAACGCTATTTGCGCGTGAATAATTTGCTAAGGGCATGGCTTATAAAACAGTAGACTGTGTATTTCCTTTGGGATTGTAGACTACACGCAACTATCACAAGTTTGAAAACGAAGCACGCATAGTTTTAAATATACTGGACAGTTTACTGAGAAAGTGTCACTTCACAGTAATATTTCATTTCCGTCGTTGCACGGTAGGGAAATTTACAAGTCAACTGCAAGAATGTTCTAGTTACATGTTAGGCTCAAAGCATATGGCTCAACCGCAACATCTCTACTAAGATTGACAGTTACGCCAGCAGTATAATATGCTTCTATAGCTTTTCTGCTGGCGCAATTTTATGTTTAACTAGGAAATTAGTCACAATAATATTGGAGCGTGTTTTATAAATCCCTAGCGGTAACTGTGGCTCAGGGTTATAGGGCAGAGCCGAATTTTCCTAAGATCAAAACGAGCTTGAACTATCCTGATAAAACTAAAAAAGATTAAAGAGGCGCTAAAAGGACCCAACAAGTGCTGGAGCAGGCTTATGCAGCTTAATAGAGATCCCAGAACGGAAAGCGAGTAATAATTGTACTCACGTACAGGACATATTTCGGTTTTGTAAGAAATAGACTAAAGCAAATATATCGTTTAATTTCAAGAAATAGGTATTACAAAATTTTTAAACATCGATAAAAAAACAATTTAACGTGTGTTATACGTGTCATAATTTCATTTTAAACTAATATATTACAAAGAATACTATGTTTAACTAAAATATTTAACATTATATCTGACTTAGAAAAATAGAAATTTAAAATACGCACACATATTCATACACGCATGCACGCACGCACACACACACACGCCACACAGGTATACACGCACACACACACGCACGCACGCTTGCTTGCTTGCACAAATGCACGCAAGCGCCTGCCGGAACGAACGCAAACACGTACACTTACGCAAACGCATGAATGCACGCACGCACACACACACGGAGGAACTTACGTGTGCACCCACGTACGCACACGCACACGCGCGCTCATGCATCTCCACCAACACGCGTCTACGAACGGTCGTAAAAACCCGTGCACATACACGCACGCTCGCACAAACTCGTGCACACACACGCTCGGACACGTACACGCACACGCAGAGACAGACAAAAGCGTGTATTTTTAATAATACCTAGGCCAAAGGCCCATACTTATATGTACTGCACAGCTGTATATGTTTAATGTGTTTTCTGATTTTTATGGTTCGTATACTTAAATATAGAGAGAGAAAACAAGAAGCTATACAACTCTCGTCTCCGATTGTCAGAGACTAAGGGCTGTATTGTAGACCCTACGGCACAAGTTTCTAGACTTCGGAGTATCACGAGTCAAGAAAACAAGTGCAGATCCCATCTAAATGATACAAACTAACAATAACCTGCTGAAGGCCTAAAGTTTGCAACCTTAACCTTAGCTAAACCCTATCATACTTTTTACTTCTCGAGCATCGTCAGCTTGAAATCAGGAGCTGAATTGGCGAGCAGATTCTACTATACATGTACCTCGACCATCGGCAGCCGAATATACATTTGTAGATCCTAAACTACTTATACTACCTAACTCTATTCCTATTTCTATTTATAGCAAAATAACAAATAATAAAAAAGCACTAGACTAAACTAAACTATTGAGAATAGGCCTTCAGAAAATTTATGTGACACGGTTTGATGAAAATGAGCGCTGAACCTGCACTGTGTTTGTACGGTACAACACTCACTTACCTACACTGCTGGTTATCGTTACCGGGGTGTATCTCGTATCTGCAAGATCCGTTTACAAGTGGAGTTGAAAGGATATGGGAAAGGTGTAGTTATGTGATTGATGGAGTGTAGGGATACGGTGGAATCTAAGTTTATTAAATGTGTAGGATCTTGAGTAATGTCTAATGTGAGTGGACAAGTGCATAAGAGATGCATGAGTGTGTCTGTTTTTCCACAGTTGCACAGGTCGGTGTCTGAGAGGTTAAATTGAATAAAGTCAGCATTGAAGTTTCCTTGTCCCGTGAGGAATTGTATCGTAGGCTGGGAAGACAGAGGAATTTCATCTACCCTTATTGGAGGCACTTTTGGATTCCTGCCAGAAAATCTCTAACAAGTACAGATGGTCTTGTGTTCCCTATAAACATTGGGAGTAGGGTGCGGTTACATAGTTGTGTAGATTGTCTAGTCTTGATGTGCTTTTGCTAAATCATAGCATGTATAGTGAAATTGATTGGCGGTATTTTAAAGAGGGCATACAGTGCTTCCGTAAAGGTAGTTCTGTAGGCCCTGGAGCAAAGAAGGAGAAAGGATTTTACGCATGAATGGAGAGCTTTTCTATGGTGTACGTTGATGTACTGAAACCAGGACTTTGCAGCGTATCGTACGGTTGGTATAGTTACGTTGTTTATAATGAGTGTCTTAGTTTGTTGTATGGGTACGAGTGAGCGTGGGAGACATATTTGTAGCGTTTAATTTTAAATTATTTCCAAGTGCATACTCAAATACCTAACCGATTTCGAATATTTGAGCGCGGTACCTTCTAGGCTTGTTGTAGGAGTTCTTCTGAGGTCAAGTTTGTCCTGCACAAGAAGCATGTGGGTTTTTTTGTTGAGATTGGTTGGCGGTAAACACGCGACCAGTGTTCTAGAACTCGGTCACGCGCCCGGCTGTACATTCCAATTCGAATCTGAATTGTCTTGTAATGATGTAGTGTTGGGGATATTTAAAGTTACTAAGGAGTTTATATATAAGTTCCATGATGTAGGTGACAGGACTGGCCCTTGCGGGCATCCCTGTGTTAAAGTCTTTGTTATGAATGTGAAGTTAGTGGTGACGCTGCAGGTTTTGTTTTAGAAGTATGTTTGAATACTTTTATAAAAGTTTGAAGGAAAATTATAAGTGTTTAGCACGTGTAATACACTCTGCCACCACATTCGATCAAAAGTGAAATTAAAATCGATGGAGATGGCCAGCGCGTACTTGGCTGGTGTTTGTTTGACTGTTGTGAAAAGTGTGTGTATGGCCTGTTTGGCACCCCTTCCATTTTGGAATCCAAATTAGTTGGATGAAATCAGGTTGTGTGTGTTTGTTTGTGTGTGTGTGTGTGTGTGTGTGTGTGTGTGTGTGTGTGTGTGTGTGCGTGCGTGCGTGCGTGCGTGCGTGCGTGCATGCGGGCGTGAGTGCGTGCGTGCGTGTGTGTGTGTGTGTGTGTGTGTGTGTGTGTGTGTGTGTGTGTGTGTGTGTGTGTGTGTGTGTGTGTGTGTGTGTGTGTGTGTGTGGTGTGTGTCAATATGTCCATTTAACTTTTGTAGGATGAGTTTCTTTAGGATCTTTCACAAGCACAGTAAAAGTGCAATGGAGCGATATGATGAAGGTTCTGAGGCTAGTTTTTCTGGTTTTAACAAAAATTTGAGTGTGCGTGCTTGTAGTTGTCAGGGAATATACCGTCTATAATACATTTTTGAAAATGATGGAATAATTGAGTGCATAATACAGGATATGATTCTTGAATGTGTCCGTTTGTTATGTTGTCTGGCCCAGGTGCTTTGTTTTTGCGTAAATTGGTAATTATGTCGTCTAGGTCCTGGGTCCTGGTCGAACAGTGTTGTTGGTTGAGGTGTTCGGTGGTGTCTTGTTAGTGTCAATAATGTTCATTTGTTGTTCAGTCATAATGTGCAACGGCTGGGTGGGTATCAGAATGCCTAGGATCGATTGAAGCGTGTTGATGGACGTCGAATCATGTATAAGATGTAATGTGGCTAAGGCTATTATTGTGTTATTGTTGACTATTTTTCTGTAGGTGCTCTAAGTGTCAGTTGTGTCTGGAATGTCGGTGTTCAACTCAACGTATGTTGTTCTTATACCGGTTGCGGTGGCTTGTATACTCTATTTGCAGGATCTCCTCTGATTTCCTATGGCCTTTTGAAATTGTCTCCTGACTTGGCTCAATTGTTTTCAGAGTCTTTTCAAGTTAAAATTCCACCACTTGTTTGAGTTAAAGGAGTGTATCTGTAGGGAGATAGTATGTGTGGCTGCGTCTTTTATGATCGTTGTGATGTTTGTTGTGTATTGTCTGTTATTTGCTCGTTTACTAAAGTTTGTATTGGTTTTGTATAGAAAGCCAAGTTTGCTAATTTTGTGTTGTAAAGTCTGGTTTTGAAGTAGGTCCTGTGAGGTTGGTTTGATGTAATTTTGTAGATTATTGATCTGTGGTCAATGCAAGATATTATATTAGTACTGATCTAGTCTGTGATGTATTGTGTCAAGGCGCGAGTTGATAATGTCACATCGACGTTAGAATTACCTTGTAGGGTGTGAAAAGTCGTGAGCGCTGTGTGTTTGTTATGTATGTGTAAGTGAAGATATGCTGTAAAATCTTCTAGAAGAACTCCCTTTGGATCTGTAGTACTGCTCTGCCACGAGAAAGATTTTGCATTTGCGTCTAAGGCGAAAATAATCGGTTTGACCTCAGGGCTTCTAAAATGGTGTCTAGCTAATTCAAAAAGATCCGCATTTCCAAGCCGTATTGGAAGTAACCATCTACGAGATACAAGGATCTCCGTTTCCAGCTCAGTTGAGATACAGTGATGTGTTGTATTGAGAGTGTTGCTACGTTAAGTGTGTCTGTTTGGGTGCTGTTTACAAGGATTGCTGAGTGAATGTTGTAGGTTGATTTGTGTGAGGTTTAGGAATGGTGTGGGTTGCAGGAAGATATGCTAACGGTATATCTGATGTCTATAATCCATAGTCTAGTCTTTGCTTTGCTATTTGAAGAGATTGTTTGTAGCAAGCACATTCAGTGCTGGTAACGAGATGATCGTGTTTTTTCCGATTCCTTTGCAGTTGGCACAAGTAGGGACTACAGTTAGTACTGTACATATGTTCTAGTTAGATGGGAACCGACGCATCTTCCACAAGTTACTAGGGATCTACATACCTTCGCAGGGTGTCCAAACTTTTGACAGTTGTAGCATCGCGCGGTGGACACTAGTCCCGGATTCCTATATTCTATGAAGAGATGTGTGGTTGCAGTTAGAAAAGTTGTTGCTTTGGGAGTAACATTTAGGATGATATTTTTTGTTGTGGTGGTTCTAGGTCTCTGTATAGCTATCGATGCTTCATGCGATAGGGCTTGAAGCGTTGTACGATGTCCTAAGTCGTTTTGCTGGAAAATAAAGCGAATTAAATCCTTTGAGTCGATGTCTTTGTTGACGTCGAACATGATTAATTGAGGTTGTCTTGTAGTTGGTATGCGAACTGTGTAGGTGGATTTATTAAGAGAATGAGAGCTGTCAGATGCTTTGTGTGTTTGTAATATTACCGAGTTGAGGGTGCGTTTAGTTGACATAATATTGAGCATTGAAAAATTATGTTTAAATTATCTTTAATGACGAAAACTAATTGGTTTGGGATAACTTCTTCTGAGTTAGATTTAAAGGTGATAATTTTTGGGGCTGATCTGGATGGTGGAATAAAGAAAATTTTGGAAGCATATGTTTGTGTTTGCAGAGAGGTATGGTTAATGTTAGCTGTTGAGGTTCATCTAATTTATGTTGAATTTGGCTTAAGATTGCATCTGTACTTTTATTGGTTGGCAAGAAGTACTTCCAACAGCGATGTTGGTAAGTTTCTCAAACTGTATTAAAAAGTAGTTTGCACAAGCCTTGGAAATCCTGTTTGTTTCTTTGAACACGTAATTTCTTATTTCCTGTTTTAAGCTTGAGATGTCTAAAAAAGTTGCTTCTTATGCGTCGTTTTCAGTTGTTGCGGAATTATTCCTTTATTCTTTGCCTTTTCTGTATCATAAGAGTTATTCCTAGAACGATGCGGAGATCTTGAGATTTTAAATTATCTAGTAAAGTGGGTGTATGGTTTAGTTAACAACTTTGTCGTTGAGGATATTTTAATTGACGTTAAAGGCTAAGCTTACCAGGTTTGTTCATACAATTTTAAATCTCCATTTAGAATCTTAATTTTCAAAGTGCCTTCTCTATTTTTAATTTATTAGCTTTGGAGTAGTTTCTATATTGAAAAACGACGTTGAATTTTCATTGTATTACAAAATCAAATAACTATTTAACAACATCCAAGTTTCAAACTATTGAAACGTATAAATTTTATATCATAAACTCTGCATGCTATTTGAGTTTTCTAATCAGCGTTATATTTTACTAAGATTATAATGGACTCTTGAATAATTACGTTATTGATCGCCTGAATTGAAATGAATCGAATCTATTGTTAATTGCTTCCAATTATATATAAAACTATCTCCATTCTAGAGTGTCCCTGTTTCGTTTGGAATACAGTACACCGTAATGATGTCATATTTTTGAGAATTCCACTGCTGTAATGGTCTAATTAGTGTTGAATTGCCGCGATCGATTGATTTACGAGCATAGCAGGCGTTGCCTATCATTGTCTAACACAAGTAGATCGAGGCATCGCAAATATTGTGTAGTAACACGAAAAATAAAATCGACGTTACGACATTTTCATTACATGTTTAATGATATCGCAAGCTCCTTGAATCGGCATTTAAGTTTTAATAACGTTTCTAATTAATTAACGTATTTTCCTTCTTAATCCCAAAAATTCAAGAAAAACTCTTTATTTAATAATGAATTTATGCTATATATACACGGGAGTCAATTTAGCTAATTAATTAAAGCTTTAGTTACTGTATTTATGGTTTTGCAAATGCAAAAAGATAGTATCCCAACAATTGTAATAAAAGGATTGGTTTCTTGGCAACAAAACGAATTCTGACGCATACCTATAAAGATTAAAGCATCAGCTTTTAACAAGATTGAATGTAATTTTGCTTTATGTGAAATGCCTACACTATTCCTGCCATTTACAGCGATGAAGTGGATATATTTTTATAGTAATAAAATAAATGGTTTTGTATTTAAAATACGCTTGATAATGATTGATTAACATAACGTATAAAGTTTATATTTTTTTAAAATTGAAATTGATGTTTAGAGCATTTCTCAACGATTAATTATTTTTACTCATACGGATTAAATTTGTACACATGGCTGTATAATTGATGTAAAATTAGGGCTTTTAAATACAAAGTAAGTGTGTTCAACTTTGTATTTTACTGGTTGTATGTTTACAATACCCTTTTATTTATATACAGGGTAAATTAATGGATCTTCGGAAATTTCTATTTTGTTTTGTAGCCTTTAAGTTTCAATGACCGCTCATGACCTCTATATTAAGTCAACATATATATATATAGAATGCTGTGAATCTTCTCATTATCTGCAGGTACTGGCCCTTTAAAAAAAACATTCGAGACCCACAGTTTGGGCGTCAAGAATGCCGTGTTTCCTTTAAAATCCGTGAACTACGCTTTTTGCCTCGGCTGCTCACCTAATGTTATAAACCTCCTCATTCATAAAAAAAAACACATTCCTACCAAAAACATCAACGTTAACTCTATTTACATCAATATTCAGAATACATAAAAATTTCAAAATTAAAATTCAGCATAAAATTCAGTTTTAAAAAGAATTTCAGGATTAATTTTATTATCATTTTACTGTGCATCCAAAATTAAAGTCCTTGTTGGATGCCTACTAATTAATATAACAATATAAGCAGACCGGAGTCTGAGTATAAAGGAGCATCTACCACCCTTTACGTTAATTAACCAGGTTTGTCTAATTGAGCTCAAAGACATACCCAAAGTTTCATCATATTCCCGAACATCAAAACAAAATACCCTTTTACTTAAACAAGCAAATTTCATCTTAAAATTAAAATTTTATGGTTAGAACAATTTCACTAATGTCCATTTAAAGTAAATCAATTATAAAGTCATTCAATACACACAAAAATGTCAAACAAAATAGTATAATTTACCTGAAGGTTACTGTCCTCGTAGCTTCAAAGTATCGTTTCTTTAGTTAATCACACCATTTACCAGGATTATATTTACGGCTTCTGATTCTCTACGCTTTTAAATTTTCTCCATCACCATCCATTCAAAGTCGTTTCTGGGCCTTTCCGGAACTCATCTGTGTTTATCTGACCCTTGTTTCATGGATCCAGACACGTATTTGAACCATTTAATTATTAACACCCCGAAAAATAGCAAAGAATTCATGCTTCTGTCACCAATATACGCCAAAACTGCCTACTTTTGTGTATACATTCGTCGTTGTAAATTTTGCTGATTGGTACAGTGAAACTAAATTTTATTACCTTGTATCTAAGTGCACTGAAGTACATTCATGTTAGCACGTAAATAACAAGCTATTTTGAATCACTAAAATATACTAGCAAACTTTAAATTATTTAATCAAACTAAAATGCACGGTTTACCATCTTTAATCAAGTCGCGTATGTACGAGCTTTTAACGCATCGAATCGTCAAAAGTCTAAGAGAGCTTGTTTATATTCATCTCGGTATATATAGCAAAAGCCTGTCTATCGGTCTGTTCCCCAAAACGGGTAATTCTAAAGAATTTCTCATGCCATATTCCCAGTCTGCCGCTCACGCGTCGATTTTTACGAATTTTCACTCGCCCCATTTAAATCTCAGAAAATTTCCACACGGCACGCAAGCCTGTCCGAGAAAAACTAATTGATTTTGTACAGAAATTGTTGTTCTACCTCTGATATTTGCATCCTATTTTTAACCAATTGTGACCCCGTGACGTTGCTTAAATCCCGCCTTTTACAATATGTGTCTTTGCTTGACGCATTTCTCTTTCCTTCTCTACCGTGTTCTTATTGGTGCAACTTGATATACTTTATTATCGATTATTTTAGTCCACATGGAGTGTGAAAACCCAGCTTTAGCAATTCTCGTAACTATTATGCGACGTTTTCCCCAAGATTCTTTGAAACATTAATTATCTGCAAAATTTACGCCGAATGTGTTATTTAAACTACGCAGGTGTTCAACATAATATTAATTCTCAGAGCTTTAATCCGTGGTATTTTAATCTTGGGTTTTTACAAGTTTCTATAGGTATTATATGTTATTAACGGTTTAATTAACTCCAATTAAAATTGATTTCTATCCTTTTCATTTTTAGCGAATACAACTTAAATATTAATTATTATAGGTACACTTTGTTTTACTACCGGTTACTTAAATAGAGTTAATTAATATAAACTTTGCACGTAATTTCTCTTTGTTTAGAATAATTACATTACACGCAGAGCTTTTCACTACTGCTTCGTCTTATAAATAATTTAAATTTCTTATTTTTACTGAAACAACCGAGTTTATTTATGCTTCATGGTTTTAATAACGCGTATTATTTAATGAAATTCCTTATACACGGTGATTAAAATTATTTGATGTGATTATTTAATTTTCTACCCTGGTCTAAATATGAGTAATATATATACATATATATATATATATATATATATATATATACATATATATTGCTGTGATATGCTCCTTTGAATGCGGGAACTGGATCCTTTCAACAAGAAAATTCTAGTCCCACAGATTGGGCGTCATAAACTGCTGTGATCCTCTTTTCGCCTCGGCTGCTCACCTAATTTTATAAACCTCCTCATTCATAAAAACAAACACATTCCTACCACAAACATCAACGTTAACTCTATTTACATCAATATTCACAATACAATAAAATTTCCAAATTAAAACTCCGCATAAATTTCAGTTTTAAAAAGAATTTCAAGATTAATTTTCTTATCATTTTAATGTGCATCCAGAATTAAAGTCCTTGTAGGATGCCTACTAATTAATATAACAATATATGCAGACCGGAGTCTGAGTATAAAGGGAGCATCTACCACCCCTTTACGTTAATTAACCAGGTTCGTCTAATTGAGCTCAAAGACATACCCAAAGTTTCATCATATTCCCGAACATCAATACTAAATACCCTTTCTACTTAAACAAGCAAATTTCATCTTAAAATTAAAATTTTATGGTTAGTACAATTTCACTAATGTCCATTTAAAGTAAATCAATTATAAAGTTATTCAACACACACAAAAATGTCAAACAAAATAGTATAGTTTACCTGAAGGTTACTGTCCTCGTAGCTTCAATGTACATCGTCCCTTTAGTTAATCACACCATTCCAACAGGATTATATTTACGGCTTTTAATTCTCAACGCTTTTAAAATTTTCTCCATCACCATTTATTTAAAGTTGTTTCTGGGCTTTTCCGGAACTCATCTGTGTATATCTGACCCTTGTTTCGTGGATCCAGACACGTATTTGAACCATTTAATTATTAACACCCCCGAAAAATAGCAAAGAAATTCATGCGTCTTTCACCAATATACGCCAAAACTGCCTACTCTTGTGTATACATTTGTCGTTGTAAATTTTGCTAATTGGTACAGTGATACTAAATTTTATTATTTTGTATCTAAGTGCACTGAAGTACATTCATGTTAGCACGTAAATAACAAACTATTTTGAATCACTCTTGAATCAAGTCGCGGATGTAAGAGCTTTTAACGCATCGAATAGTCAAAAGTCTAAAAGGCCGAAATTCATATTACCACCGGTATATATAGCGAATAGCCGGCACGTCGCTTTTGTCCTCAAAACAGACAATTCTTAAGAATTTCTTATGCTATGTTCCCAGTCCGTAGCCTGTGCGTCGGTTTTTACGAATTTTGTACTCACCCCATTTAAATCTCAGAAATTCTCACACGGCACGCAAACATGTCCGAGAAAAACTAATTAATTTTGTACAGAAATTGTTGTTTCTACCTCTGATATTTGCATCCTATTTTCAACCAATTGTGACCCTCGTGACGTTGCTTAAATCACGCCTTTTACTATATGTGTCTTTGCTTGACGCATTTTCTCTTTCCTTTTCTAACCTGTTCGTATTGGTGCAAATTGATATTCTTTATTATCGATTATTTTCCAGTCCATGTGGACTATCTGGGTTAAATAACCCCGTATCGCACCTTCTCGTGAATATTAAGCCCCGGTTTTTCCAAGATTCTTTGTAAACATTAATTATCTGCAAAATTTTCGCTTTTTAAATAAACCCTGTTTTGTATTTTGTGCTAAAGCATCTGACCGTTTCCAATATCCTTAGAATCGACATGTTTATCTAAACAAATTAAACTGAAATTGCCTTTTAAAATACGCAGGTGTGTTCAAACATCCTACTTCTAACTAACACTTCTAGGATTTGCATTTTATTGGGTTTTTACAAGTTTCTATAGATATTATCTGTACGTTTTGTTCAATACCGGTTACTTGAAATAGAGTTAATTAAGATAAATTTTGCATGTAGTTTCTCTTTGTTTCTTTATTAGGAATAAATAAATTACACGCAGAGCTTTTTAATACTGTTTCTTTTGATATAAAGCGTCTTATAAATAATTTAAATTTCTTATTTTTACTGAAACGACCGAATTTATTTATGCTTCATGGTTTTAATAAAGCGTATTATTTAATAAAATTCCTTATACACGGTGATTAAAATTATTTGATGTGATTATTTAATTTTCTACCCTGGTCTAAATATGAGTATTTTCCCCCTATTTGAATACAAATAATCCCACTTATTTGAATGCAAATATAAAGCATTCAGACCAAAAAAAAAATTACAAAAAACATTGCCTATCACTCTCTACCCTTATCTATTTAACTTACCTACTTTGTCTCCAATCCAAAAAAATATTTACACCTACCCTATATCCCTATCCTATTCCTAACTCTCACCTAATTTTATAAACTGAAATTATCCCTAACTTCATCCTACTTATCCATCTAATCCTATATACATCCTATATACCTATCCTATTCCTAACTTTTAACTAATCTTCACTATACTTTACTTCCCCCTACCTAATCCTATATGCCTATCCTACTCTTACTCTATTCCTAACTCTCCACTAATCTTCTATGAAATATCTACACTTAACCTATCTTATTTTCTTCCTACATTTACTCTTTATTCTCATCCTAAACCTATTCCTAATTATCTCCCATATTTATCCTATACCTAGCTTTATTTTCTATAAACACTTACTTCTACTTTTCTATATACACCTATTCTATCCCTATCCTATTTAAATCTAACTCTCTTCTTGACCCTCCATGTCTTTCTTCTTACCATCCTAATACTCTTCATCCCTTTCTCTCCCCCTTCTATATCTATACTTAACATCCCTGTTATCTCACATACAATAAACTTATCATCCCTATTATCCTGACTCTTAAATATTACTTCTTCTTCAGTCCCTACACTTGTCTGTTTCTTATTTACTATTTTTTTTTTCTGCCGACAAACCAAACGATACTACTTTAAAATGATCGATTTTTCCCTCTATGGAAAATCCTATGTACCCTCTAGAATTCTTATGTAATGGAATCTGCCAGAATGAATTCCTTAAATCTACTTGATTAAAAACAAACTTGCCATCTTTACTTAATTTCGCCTTCACCTGCTCCTGATATGCTGCTTCTACCCCCACTACTTCTGCATGTTTTTGTATTAAAGCTTGAACCTCTACTTTCCTTTCCTCTGGACATCTTATTGTGTCGATCTGTTTACCTTCATCATCCTCTACCTCTACTACATTAATACTAAACCCAGTGTCATCCTCTGTGACTTCATAACTGCCCTTCCATGGCACTACCTTATCCTTAATCCTTACTACCTTCCTCTCCATATCTATCAAAACCCCTAACTTCATCATACAGTCAACACCTAAAATGCTCTGAAACTTCAGTCCAGGTACAATTACAAACTCCTGTTCACAGCTTAAACCTCCTATATCTATCCTAAGCACCACAACACTATTTACTACAGCAAACTTCTTTTTATTTGGAGCTACTAAATGGCTACGCTTTATAGGCATAATTCTATCACAAACCTTATCCCTAATTTTGCTGACGAATTCCTCCGATATTAAACTCGCCTCTGCCCCTGTATCAAGTAATACTTCTACATTATTTTCAAAAATTTCTATATTAATAATTGGCAAACATAATTTTTCCTCAGTTTCTGGCTCTACTTCCTCCTCAATTTTGAAAAATTCACGTGGATGTTCATATACATTTACACTGAAATCTAGTGGTCTGTCGCGTTCTAAAATCCTGTCCAGGTCTGTTTTCCCTACTTGGTCCTGGTCTAGCCGTCACCTCAGCGTATGTCCTAGGCGTTTCCACTCGTTCCGTGTCTGTATTAGCAGTCCCGCTCATGTCTGGTGAACTATTCATTCTAGTAGGTCCCGGTCTCGGTGCAGGTCCCCTTCCTAAACTATTACTCCTAACGTATGGTCGTCTCTGTTCCCAATTCTGTCGCTGGTATCCGTAATTATTCCCCCTTCTAGCATAGTTGTCCCGTCTATTGTCAAACCTAACTGTGTTGATCTGTCTTTCCCTATTATCCCGAGGTCGTCCACTACTTACGTCGTCGTACCTCTGCAGGTATTCCAAAAACATTTCTCTGTCCACTATGTTCTGTAGTGCTACGTGTTGTCTTATGTCTACCTCGAAGTGTCGTGATAAATACTTAATAATTTGTCGGTCCGTCAGTGGTGGGTTCAGTTGCTTTGCTAGGCTATACTTGCGTATAGCATATTGCTCCCTACTTCCTGAAAATTCTCCCTTAAATTTCCCTGTGATTAAGTCGTCTCGTACCTGATCTTGTCTGTGGTCACTCCAGTAGTGCTTTAAAAATTTGTTTTCAAAGTCCTGATACGTGTCTATGTCCTGTCCTACTAAATTGTACCATGCTTCCGCGTTGTCCTTTAATAAAGCCTTTATCGTATTCAGTTTAGTCTGTTCGTCAAATAAATTTCCCACTAGATTTCTTATACTATTAATAAAAATTTGTGGATTTACCCTGTTATCGCCATAAAACTTCATGTGTTGGTCCAATGATACTCCACCTGTATAAAATCTGGGACCATTCCCCGTTAAATTTGACATGTTGTATTTGATACTACTAACTTCGCGTTCTACCCTGCCTAACTGATCCCTACATGAGTCCGTCACTTCAGTCATTTTTACATTAATCTCTTCTTCACAGAAAATGCGTACTTCGGACCTTAAATGTCCCATTTCCTGTCGAAGACCTGTAATATCACGCTCATTTCTTTCAACCCTATTTTCTACTTCCCCCAATTTCACGGTAAGACTATCTTTAAATTCTGTAAATTCTTTAGTATTTTGTTCAATTTTCCCGCTTATCTGCTCTAATTTTCGGTTGGACTCCTCCCTAGCTCTATTAGATTCATCGCTTAGCAGTTCTAATTTTCTGTTGGACTCCTCCTCGCTCTACTCGATTTTCTCTAGCTAATCGCATTTCCTCTAACATTCTCATCATTAACTCATTTCCTTGATCCCCTGATTCCGTCCTCGACTGATCTCTACTGCCTCCAGCTTCTTCCATTTTAGAATTTTTCTCACACAATGCACTATCGTCACTTCCAATTTCCACTCCTTGACTCCTTAACCACTCCTTTCTCTGCATACGTTCAAATCACTCTCACACACTCTAAAATACTCTTAAATTTATCCACAAACAGAAACTCTCTCTCTCAGATCGCCAGTTTCCTGGAATAAAATAACAAAAATTTTATTTGGAACTCGAGCCCTCACGTTGTGGTCGCCAAAATATACTGTGATATGCTCCTTTGAATGCGGGAACTGGGTCCTTTCAACAAGAAAATTCTAGTCCCACAGATTGGGCGTCATAAACTGCTGTGATCCTCTTTTCGCCTCGGCTGCTCACCTAATTTTATAAACCTCCTCATTCATAAAAAAAACAAACACATTCCTACCACAAACATCAACGTTAACTCTATTTACATCAATATTCACAATACAATAAAATTTCCAAATTAAAACTCCGCATAAATTTCAGTTTTAAAAGAATTTCAAGATTAATTTTCTTATCATTTTAATGTGCATCCAGAATTAAAGTCCTTGTAGGATGCCTACTAATTAATATAACAATATATGCAGACCGGAGTCTGAGTATAAAGGAGCATCTACCACCCTTTACGTTAATTAACCAGGTTCGTCTAATTGAGCTCAAAGACATAC
This sequence comes from Platerodrilus igneus, assembly GCA_036346225.1. Lineage (NCBI taxonomy): Eukaryota > Metazoa > Arthropoda > Insecta > Coleoptera > Lycidae > Platerodrilus > Platerodrilus igneus. The sequence continues at coordinate 2,765,683 of JARFIW010000840.1, forward strand.
CCAAAGTTTCATCATATTCCCGAACATCAATACTAAATACCCTTTCTACTTAAACAAGCAAATTTCATCTTAAAATTAAAATTTTATGGTTAGTACAATTTCACTAATGTCCATTTAAAGTAAATCAATTATAAAGTTATTCAACACACACAAAATGTCAAACAAAATAGTATAATTTACCTGAAGGTTACTGTCCTCGTAGCTTCAATGTACATCGTCCTTTAGTTAATCACACCATTCCAACAGGATTATATTTACGGCTTTTAATTCTCAACGCTTTTAAAATTTTCTCCATCACCATTTATTTAAAGTTGTTTCTGGGCTTTTCCGGAACTCATCTGTGTATATCTGACCCTTGTTTCGTGGATCCAGACACGTATTTGAACCATTTAATTATTAACACCCCCGAAAAATAGCAAAGAAATTCATGCGTCTTTCACCAATATACGCCAAAACTGCCTACTTTTGTGTATACATTTGTCGTTGTAAATTTTGCTAATTGGTACAGTAATACTAAATTTTATTATTTTGTATCTAAGTGCACTGAAGTACATTCATGTTAGCACGTAAATAACAAACTATTTTGAATCACTCTTGAATCAAGTCGCGGATGTAAGAGCTTTTAACGCATCGAATAGTCAAAAGTCTAAGAGTCCGAAATTCATATTACCACCGGTATATATAGCGAATAGCCGGCACGTCGCTTTTGTCCTCAAAACAGACAATTCTTAAGAATTTCTTATGCTATGTTCCCAGTCCGTAGCCTGTGCGTCGGTTTTTACGAATTTTGTACTCACCCCATTTAAATCTTAGAAATTCTCACACGGCACGCAAACATGTCCGAGAAAAACTAATTAATTTTGTACAGAAATTGTTGTTTCTACCTCTGATATTTGCATCCTATTTTCAACCAATTGTGACCCTCGTGACGTTGCTTAAATCACGCCTTTTACTATATGTGTCTTTGCTTGACGCATTTTCTCTTTCCTTTTCTAACCTGTTCGTATTGGTGCAAATTGATATTCTTTATTATCGATTATTTTCCAGTCCATGTGGACTATCTGGGTTAAATAACCCCGTATCGCACCTTCTCGTGAATATTAAGCCCCGGTTTCTCCAAGATTCTTTGTAAACATTAATTATCTGCAAAATTTTCGCCGAATGAGCTTTTTAAATAAACCCTGTTTTGTATTTCGTGCTAAAGCATCTGACCGTTTCCAATATCCTTAGAATCGACATGTTTATCTAAACAAATTAAACTGAAATTGCCTTTTAAAATACGCAGGTGTGTTCAAACATCCTACTTCTAACTAACACTTCTAGGATTTGCATTTTATTGGGTTTTTACAAGTTTCTATGGATATTATCTGTACGTTTTGTTCAATACCGGTTACTTGAAATAGAGTTAATTAAGATAAATTTTGCATGTAATTTCTCTTTGTTTCTTTATTAGGAATAAATAAATTACACGCAGAGCTTTTTAATACTGTTTCTTTTGATATAAAGCGTCTTATAAATAATTTAAATTTCTTATTTTTACTGAAACGACCGAATTTATTTATGCTTCATGGTTTTAATAAAGCGTATTATTTTATAAAATTCCTTATACACGGTGATTAAAATTATTTGATGTGATTATTTAATTTTCTACCCTGGTCTAAATATGAGTATATATATATATATATATATATATATATATATATATATATTTAAATTGATATGATAATGCCGTACTCGGTGTTATGACGTTTTCTATAACTCCACCTCTCTGTGTTTTCTAATCAAATTTAAATCTCACTAATTTTATTATTATGCCACGGCTAGCTATTCTTAATCTACACAGAGTGCACAACGTCATGATGATAAATTTTTTTCTCTTATCCACCCCTTTATGATTACCTTTTTGTTTGTATTATAAAGCAAAGTTAATTAATTTCATATAATGAAAAGAAATATTATTTACAGGTTTTGAAAAATATTAAAATACACTTCTCAGTCAATGAATATCATGTGTATCATTTATCCCAAAATTTATATGCTTTGAAATCAATCTAAAGTCACCAATAACTACCTCTTTTTACCAAAGAGACCTAAACGTTCTGGACCCCTTTATAATATATTACGTACCTTTAACGAATGCAATGTTTGTTGCTGACTTCGTTACACTTTTATATAAATTGAATAAATTCAGTATTGAAATTTAAATAGAAAAAATATCTTAAAACTAATTAGATCTGACCTGTTACAGTTTGTTCGGGTTGTGGATCAACACCCTTTGTTGTCTTCATTCGTCTATTACTTCGTGCTTTTTTATTTTATTTGCATTGATTCTCGCAACTCAAAATTGTACCAAAATCGTCGACGCTGATTTAACACATTTGAAATATTCTATCGCCCAATTATATCAATCCATTTAAAATATCCCCACATTCGAATTATCTATATTCGAAATATTATACCATCCATTAGAAATATCTACACATTTGAAATGTTATACTATCAATTATCATCAATTAGAATTATTATATCACATTCGAAATCCTCCACACATTTGAAGCTTTATTATTATTAATATTTAGTTTAAATAAATTACCCTAAATTCTACTCACGTTAAACGGCAAAAAAAGTCTTCATAATTATAGCACTATTATCAATTGATATTTTATTATAATTACGCGTGATTTTTAATTCACAGTGACGCAGCTTGGCCCTGCTCGAGTGTAAAACTGCTCGGTGTTAATATAGGCTTATCCCACTTACAAGCGGGCTGGGTTTTCAACAAGTCTGTAGATATCTTAACCAATAAAGTCTTTGTATTTCATGCATTTAAAGTGGTTTCTGATGTAATATTATCGGTTTTCCGTGTAATACCTATTTGCCACAGATACCTCGTTATCTTGACCATACGTTGTTTTGTTTAGACATCGCCTTTTCCATAATTAGACAAATAAATAACGTAATTTCAATTTTACTTTCGTTTATTTTATGCGAGTTTGAACTGCGTTTTCTTATCAAAATGTTGATTGTTTCTGCGTACTTATATAGAGCTTTGTTAGGTTTTATCTCTTATCTCCGTATTATATTATAACTAATTAGAACACTTCTCAGTGTGTGCTTATTTACAGGCGCTATCATTTCTTTTTGAATACGCGTACTTTTACTGAAAGATATTTTCACTTGCATTACTTAAAATTAATAAAGCTCTATATACAGAGCGTTGAATAAATTTTTTATTTACCTAATGTATGAATTACCTATTTCTATGCTAAATATGCGATGTATTGTTGTAAGATATGCTTTTTTTGCGTTATTTAAAGCTAATTATGGTCTATATACAGAGTGCTAAATGCTTACTATTTACATAATGTATGAATTATTAAATTTTCTGCTAAATAAATGGAGTTTTCTGCTTCCTATCGCAATTTATGGTTACTACACGACCATTGCTATACAATACACCCCTAAACAACCACTTTTCATAGCATTTTATATATATATATATATATATATATATATATATATTTATTGCTGTAATATTTTAGCCCTGATTCCTTTATTATTTTAAGCCCTTATGTTATGAAATGTTAAATTAGGCTTTTACCCTGAATAGATCTTATTTAATTTTTGCAGAATATCTACATATAACAGATTTATGGTTTTCTGAAAGTCAGCAAAATTATCTTTTACTTATGCAAGAACTTCGAACGTTCCAAGATACCTATTTCCTTGTCCTAAATTGTTAAGTAGCCCTTCTTGATGATTCTTACAAATACACAATGTGACAAATATTAAATCAAAAACAGTTTTCAATAATAAAGTGTATTAAGATTGCTAACCTGGAATGGGTTCTGTAGTTCCATCCTAGTCCATGATCTGCATCCCCTTTCTGTGTCCGCTTTCCTTATTAATGTGCCTGCCCCATAAATTGTTTCCAATTAAAATCAGAATATGTCCAAATTAGAATACTTTCATTTTTAAACTATCTCCAAAATTTGAGTACGTTCAAATTTTGGAGTCTCAAATTAAAGTCGTTTTAAATATTCCAAATTAGAGCCGTCTCAATCAAAATTGAAAGTCGAAATTAAAAGTCGATATTAAAAGCCAAAATTAAAGTCCAGATTAAAAGCCCTGTTTTATTAATATGAGAAATGGATTTAATTAAGTCGCTTTAGTTACGTCTATTTATAGATCGGCTTATTTTCGTTGCATAAATTCTCGCACTTTTTAATTCTGATTTACTTTGATTCTTGCTTCACTGGTTACGTAAGTGCTTAACACTTTTGAACATAGTCGTTGCTCAGTTTGAATATAGACTAAACTGTAGTTCCGTCACTATCGTATATATAAGGCCTACCTCCGCCTGATTTCATTTGGTTATTTACATTCTGGAACGATACTTCTGCTTATCTCGCATACCTTGGGATTTTTACCAATTATTTAGTTTAAATCTTTCAATGCATGCCTTGACTGTCACGTATGCCTCCCGCATATTGTAGTGTTATTTGAGAATTTCCAATTTTTGTTTTTAATTGACTCACGTATTTGGATGTTTGTTAAATTTTATCGTCTAAATTGAATCGCCTGGTGCTTGTTTATTTTTACAGAATATTGGATTTTTGAACAAATGTGATTTCTTCCAGTCACGTAACGATTTTCTAATAATAAATTATTTAGAATGCATGTACGATGATATTTTTGACGCAGTTGTTACATCTTTGCAATGCCAATTTATCTAGGTCTCCCGGTGATTTAATTTTCATGCAATTTGTTGCGTTTTAAAATCTTATTTTTACTTGTAAACTACTCTTAGACCTCTTTATGTTCTCATGCATTTAATCCTGTGTATTTTATATACAGTGTGCTCTCAATTAACAATATGTAGGGTGACCGATTTACTCTTATAATTTCTGGAATTGTGTGCTTTTCTTAATGTGAAAGCTGTTTTTATTTATTCTACCCATGACTTAACCTACCCCTAAACTACCCTATTATCATAGCAATATATATATATATATATATATATATATATATATATATATTATAGTGGTTTTAAAGGGTTAAAAATAAATACAAACGAAGCAATTTCAAAACACCCTGTATAAAGAAACAAACAGAAATTACGTGCGAAATTTATATTAATTAATTCAATTTTTAAGTAACGGGTATTAATCAAATTGTACAAATAATAATTAAAAATTTAAAAGCTTTGCAAAGAATTAAATGGTAGAAGTCAATGTCATGCAGTTATTAATTTAATTGGAGTTAATTGAACAATTATTGATATATAATAAGCACTCATAAGGTGTCTGTGTTAAATTTTACAACTTTGCTACTCCTGTCCTGATGAGCCCCAATTAGGGCGAAACGCGTCGACAGGATGCCCTCGTGGCTGAATTTGAGTCACTTGCCAATAATTCCTTTTTACTTTGTTTAATTTAAGACTCATTAAACCGACTTTTCTCTTAAATATAACTTTTGGCTATAGAAAAAGGCAGTTGAGCCGGATCTCCTCCGTGTCGACTGTTGTAAAAACTTGCGATGTCAGGTGAAACGACATGAAGACACAAATTGTGAGCTAGGTGATGCTGTACTTCTCATAAGGTGTCTGTGTTAAATTTTACAACTTTGCTACTCCTGTCCAGATGAGCCCCAATTAGGGCGAAACGCGTCGACAGGATGCCCTCGTGGCTGAATTTGAGTCACTTGCCAATAATTCCTTTTTACTTTGTTTAATTTAAGACTCATTAAACCGACTTTTCTCTTATATATATATATATATATATATATATATATATATATACACACACACTGTGTCCGAGACAAGGAGGGCCACCATGGGGATCTTGAAAACGGTATGAGATTCAGATTTGGTTAAATGGGAGAAAAGTTGTGTAATCAAAGGACTAAAAAAATGGAGTTTAAAATTTTTCTTTTTTTACATATTATTTTGTTCTGGCGTTAATATGGCACCTAAACCAAAACCGACGGCACTTCTTCACAGCAACTTTTAATGTGCCTTAACATGGCATTGTCAGTTTTTTTCACCTGACGTTTCGTCTTTGCGGAACCGTCTTCAACTTTTTTTTTAAATACCGTCCTGGTGATCTGGTACAAGATTCTGAAAGCTCTTTTTATGCCGAATTCAACGATGTATTACACTTTATGGTTTAGTTGCGTTTTCGTTTTTTTTAGCCTTAATCAAGAAAATTCGTATTACAGACCTGTAGTGCATAGTTTTGAATTTTAAAGAATAAACAATTAGCTATACCAATTAATAGTTTAGTCATTTAGGTGTCTAGTAATAGTCTACTGGCTGAGTTTATGCACTAATTTAATAGAATAAACAACGAACAAATGAAATTAAATTAACGAACACGAACAAAACAACTAAATTTAGAGCATATGTTCGAACAGACTTCCATTATTTTCCAAACATAAATAGCACCTACTAACTGTCGATGCTAAAACTCTAGTCAACATTTGTCGAGTAATACTAGCAAATGTTTCCAGAACTAACCCCCTTAGATCTTGTTCTGTAGCAAAATTTTGCTGATAAACATGATTCTTAACGAACCTTTATACAAAGAAATCAAGCGGGGTTACATCATGTGAACGCGCTGGCCAGGGTGTTTCCGAATGAGTGCTAATCACCTTCTCTGGAAATCTCATTGAAAGGTATTCCCGAACGACTCTGGAATTATGTGCAGGTGCACCATCCTGCTGTATCCAACAGTTGCAAACTGGCGTCAGAGGCATGTTATCGAGAGCATCCTCTAAATCGTTTTGCAGCAAATGTAGGTAATGCTCTGATGTTAAGTTACAGTGGTAAATAAACGGTCCTACAATCGTCGTGCGGAATATCCCAGCCCACATATTAAAACCGAAACGGTGTTGATGCCTTGATGTTTTGTTTAAACGTGAATTTGTTTCAGACCAATAATGAACATTTCGTCTGTTGAAAATTCCGTTATTCGTAATCATGCTTTCATCAGACCATATTATTTGATATGGAAAATTCATATCTTCCTGGCATTTTCTTGTGTACCATTCACAGAATAAACGACGACGTTCTAAATCACCTGGTCTAAGTCCTTGACAAATTCTGTACTTATAGGGATGTAAATTTTGTTTTTGTAAAATACAATGTGCCATTGATTTTGGTATACCAACGTTTTGTTCAATCCGCCGGACTAATGTTCCAGAATCCTCTGTGACGGCTAACAAAACATTATGTACAGTTTCTTCATTACTGGTCTTTTTCCGAAAAACTACAGGTTTTTTAAAACTACCATATGTTTTAAGATTTGACACTAATTTGCTAGAAGTCCTTTTATTTGGCAGTCTCCTTTCGGGATATTTCTGTAAATACATACGCTCTGCAACAAAACAATTTCGGTTGGACGAAATGAAGCATGCCACCATATCAAACTTTTTTTCGTTAGATAACATAATTAACGGAACAAATTACTAATTACTTCACAATAAATTAAGCACCAAAAACTAACGTTGCTGTCAATTCAAATACGCCACTATCACATTCATTTGATTTCCAAAGCAAGCTTTTAATTTATTGCTTTTCTGTTAATCTAATTTTATTTGTTCGTTGTTTATTCTATTAAATTAGTGCATAAACTCAGCCAGTAGACTATTACTAAACACCTAAATGACTAAACTATTAATTGGTATAGTTAATTGTTTATTCTTTAAAATTAAAAACTATGCACTACAGGCCTATCTGATGCAAGTTTCCGGAAATTCCTCGTTTTATTACCTCAGCGCGATCCACTTATTTGTGATGTGCGCTGCCGTCTTTGTCTAATACATATAAGGTTATAGTGGCGGTCTTCATCAATTATACCAAAAGCTCTTAAACCGCGTTGCTGTCGACAATTTTATCACATTTTATAAGTTTTTTAATATTCCGGCTGCTTTCTAGAATAAATGTTTATTTATTAATGAGTTTATAAGAAATTAACGTATTCCCTAGAAACTTCTTTTTTAATCTCGTCTATTTCAGAGAATTCTTTATTTAAAATGAATTCATGTAATATAAAGATCAATTTATATGACTAATTTAAAGCTTTATAATGCAAAGAAAGTGCATTCTTATGAAAAATATTTGCTTTCACAGTGAAACGTGTTTTTAATACTCATAATTAAGATTAAAATTGGGGCTTTAACAAAATTGATTGTAGTTTCTTACGCAAAATACATAAAGTTAGCACTATTTTATGCTATTTAAAGCAAATGTAGAGCACTTTGATATGCATCAGAAATTTATTAACAATTAATAAGTAAAAATAAATGGCTTTGTATTTATCTCAGAGTGAATATATACAAGCACGTCTTAATTTTTTGTTTTACTATTGTACATTAATTGCTATGTATTTACAATACGTTTATTATACAGGGTAATTATGACGATGCACGCAATTGCATTTGTTGGTTGGCAAAAAGTAAGCTTGTATTATACAGTGTGTAACCATGAATTTTCGGAAATTTTTTATTCCTTATAAATTTTTTTGTATTTTTGTGTGATTTATTTGTAGAATTTGTAATTTCTATGACCTCTTCTGACCCCTTATCAGGTCAATATATATATATATATATGTATATATTACTGTGAGGTTAAGCTTGGAACTCTCAAACAGATCCAATCGTGGCCCACGCTTAGGTCGCCTTAATATTGTGAGGTTAACCCTTTTATTTTCGCCCCACGAATTGGGTCGCAATACTATTTATTGTGATGTTAACTCAAATTTCGCCTCGACTGCTCCTGAATCGTTCTCTTAATTCGATTCTTCCTATATATTACAAACGCCTACCCGTTACATCTAAAAAACTTCCTCTCCTTGTCACCATAGGAACTTAAATAGAAATCCACATCAATCATGCATTCAAAATTAACTCAACGAACCAAAATATCACGCTCTATTTATCTGAAATTCAAATTACATTTTTTTTTCAAATTTAAAATACCATTGCTTTATATACATTCATGTGTTCACTAATTTTTATAACAATCATTATGCATATTGATAACCCTTTCAACACATAACTTTTTATTAAAGTAAGAGAGCATTCCTCATACCTTACGTTACCCTTCGTCTTAGCATGAGCTCATCTTAAAGCTTTACAGATTTGCATATAAATTCTCTGCACAACCAAATATCAAAAAGCCCTCTATACCTCTTTACCACTTTTGGTTATCTGCAAATTAATAAATAATGCTCAAAAATCAATTTCGTTTTAACAGTCCTATAAATGTCTGTTCAAATAAAAATCAAATCAAATAATAATAAAACACATCAAACACCACAAACACTATGAAAATATTCACCATGAAATGTCTTATTCTATTTCCTACCTTGTAGTTGTCTTCGCACTGCGGTCCACCAACTAGCCCCTTTTAGATGTTGCCGTCTGGTAGGTTCTCCGTCTATCCATTAATTCCATGGTCGAATCGCCATGTTTACTATACATGCCTCTACTCCAAAAACTTTTCTTTTATAAATTCCAATCAAAATATCAAATTCCCAAATTTCGTTCTTTTTATTGCCAATAAATTCTACTATCCAAACATTGCTTTTATCCTCATCCAAACAATTTTCAAATTCCACTACCGCTCGTACACCCAAACAAAATCTTTGTACTTACATCTCAACTTCACTATTTAATAATAACGCTTTATCAGCTTTTACATAAACTTTATTTAATTAGACTGCACTAATTCACTTGGAGGTAAATTAACTGTATCACCGATGAAATAAAAGAGCAAAGAGAGTAAGACCCCTCTTTGTTACTGATTATATAATGCAAACTGTCCCCTCCTGTTTACAAAATAGCACGTATACTTGTTTAACCGATACTTTGTTTTTCCCGAAAATCACCATCGACCGTCGATTTCTCGTAATTTTTATTAACACAACACAACAGTACGTGGTAATCCATTTAAAACCGTCAACTATCGTTTCAGATTCTCCGGATTAGTCTCTACTCTTCGCTTGATACACGGCTTTAACTTCAAGCGAACATCATTTTTCTTCCTTGTACATATCGCTTTTTCGTACACATATGCCTCTACCTTCTGAATCTTTAGCCCTTCTCGTTCAATTTTTACCAATCATCTCGCTTGGCTCCATTTCCAACCTTTTTGAGCGACGCGAGTTATGTGATCCCCCATTTGTTATATCAATATAAAACTAATACTTAAGAAAGTTATTAGGAAATATTAGGAAATGTGCAACAATGTCATAAAAGACAAATTGTTACAATTTATTTCAGTTTATAAACGTTCATGAGAACGGAAGCGCTACAAAGTAGCACAAGGATAAGTGACACTGCAGATGTCAGGTCACAGACGGTCGTAAGAAGTCACGTACCGAGATTACGCAGAAGTAAGCCTGCAACATTGTAATTATGAATAGCTTTTAAGATAGCAACTATGCATCATGAATAGAATCAAGTGTAAGCAGACATTAGGTTTGCAAGTTCCCACAGAACTGTGAGGGGGGTAGGGAGATTATATAAGGCCCGGGAGCTCCACTCGCAGTCAGTTCATCTTTTACATTGCAGTTCGTAGATAGCTCATTGTACAATTAATTAATGTATTTCGAATTAGACTAATTATTCAAGTTTGTCAAAATTCCAATTAATTTCTGTATAATCAAAAATAAATGTGTTAAAGTTCAAAGAAGTTTTTTTAAAAAGGACCGCTCGAAGCCACGAACCTTAACTCGTGTGCTTGCTTACAACTATCCTTGAAATTATCGATTTTTGATTCCCTTCTTCTGGATATACTTTATGTTTTTCTCTTGTACTCATAGCCTTTTATTCAATCTTGGTCTTTTCATTGCTCCTTCCGATTCTATATCTAAGATTAAAAATCAATATTTTAACTAACGTATATTGTGTTTACAACAATTCTGTGTGGTTTTGTTTACGTCTTTGGCTGCTTTAATTCCAACGGTTGTTCTTTTCAATAAGCTATTAAGTTTGTTTAAGAAATATATCTCTCCCCTTGTTAATAATCTATAGGAACACTGTGGCACGATTTAAATAAAATTAAATAAAAACCCTTAACCACAAAAAATATTTAAATTACTAGAAACGTATTTCGACCACTATGTGGTCATCATCAGTAGGAAACCTCTTAAAAAAAAAAATAATAATAATAATAATAATAATAATTAGCTGTTGTTCTGGAACACTTCAGAGGATATTCTCCTCACCACTTAGGCTGAAGTGAACCTTCCCAACCTATAATTTACTATATTGTTGCTTTAAACACTATCGAGGATATTCTCCTCACCCGCAGGCTGGTGTTCTCAACAGCAAACAAGTGAATTGTGACATTATAACTTAAATCTACTTAATTTATACTAATTCTAAATCTACTGAAGCGGAACCAATTTAATCTTGCTTTCTCATTGGTTGTTGACCAATAGGGAAAGCAAAGCAGATGGCGCTATTGGCCCTTTATCGGTGTTTAAGAGGGGTCCTTTATGTTTAACAATTTTAATTGATTTATAGGCATTTAAGGAGGAAAACGTTGGTACCCTTTTTAGATACATTATTTAGATACATTAGTAATTAGAAATGGTAATAAATTAGAATTTGACATTTATAGAAAAGAAACCAATGTAAATCGCTTTATTTTGTCTTCCTCAAATCATAGCATACAACATAAGTTGGCTTCATTTAACTTTTTAATTAATAGATTATTGAATTTCCCTTTAAATAAAAACAGATTTAATAAGGAATTTGCTCTTATTAAACAAATAGCGAATTACAATGGTTTCTCTTCTGATATTATAGATAATATTTTTAGAAAGTGTAAAAATAGGATCAACATCCGTAAATCAACGACTTTGCAATCAACCACCTCTAACGATAATGTTAAATATGTTAAACTTCCGTTTCACAAAACCACAAAGGGTCTTGATAAAATATTCAAACAGTGTAATTTCAAAATTGCTTTCACTAATACTAATAAAATTAAAGATTTGCTAGGTAATCCAAAAGACAAGGTGTAAAAATTGCAAAAGTCAAGGATTTATGAAATTAGTTGTGCAGGGCCAGGGTGTTTTCAAAAATATATTGGTCAGACCAAGAGGAATATAACAACAAGATTTAAAGAGCACATTGCTCACTTCAAATATGGTAAATATAAAAGGTCTCTGGTCGCCAAACATATATTTGAAACCAACCACCCCGTTAAACTAGAAAATGTTAAATTGTTAAAAGCGGTACCAACGTTTTCCTCCTTAAATGCCTATGAATCAATTAAAATTGTTAAACATAAAGGACCCCTGTTAAACACCGATAAAGGGCCAATAGCGCCATCTGCTTTGCTTTCCCTATTGGTCAACAACCCATGAGAAAGCAATATTAAATTGGTTCCGCTTCAGTAGATTTAGAATTAGTATAAATTAAGTAGATTTAAGTTATAATGTCACAATTCACTTGTTTGTTGTTGAGAACACCAGCCTGCGTGTGAGGAAAATATCCTCGATAGTGTTTAAAGCAACAATATAGTAAATTATAGGTTGAGAAGGTTCACTTCAGCCTAAGTGGTGAGGAGAATATCCTCTGAAGTGTTCCAGAACAACAGCTAATTATTATTTTTTTTTTAAGAGGTTTCCTACTGATGATGACCACATAGTGGTCGAAATACGTATCTAGTAATTTAAATATTTTTTGTGGTTAAGGGTTTTTATTTAATTTTATTTAAATCGTGCCACAGTGTTCCTATAGATTATTAACTATGACTTCCCGGTCTTCGGAACTTAATAGGTATCGGAGCTTAGCTCTTAAAATTAGTTTTGTAAAAGCAGATATTCGATTTCTAAAAAGTTGTAAAGTCCACAAAGTTTTTCCAAATTTCATTAACGTAAAAATCAGCAGTAATTGTAAACATAGTAACGCAATAATCAATTTTGCAAAAGATAAATGGCTTAATTTGGAAATCAAATATCTGTATAGTAAGCTTAGTAGATTGGAACTAGAAACGTATAAATCGCACCTAGCACTAACGTGCAATTTATCCGAGTCCGGTTTTCAGGAATGGAGTAATTTCCAGAGATTTGTTTTTGAAGTCAACAATCATAAATTGTTAGACAAAATTAATAGTCAAAACACTAAGTTGAAGTTTCTTTTAAAGAAACACAATGTCAATGTACTTCCTAAAAAACTGGAAATTACTTCACCTCCATTAGAGTCAATAGTTGTTAACGAATCGTCGAAAATCTTTAATAATGAAGAGTTGACTTTCCTTGATCGAGGCCTAAAATTTGGAGTAGATCATTTGAAAACTCCTTTGGAAGACATTATTGCTGGAATTGAAAAATCTATTTCAAAATTAGACGACAATTCAAAAACCTTTATTAGAAACGCGTGCAAAATTCAACTTTCGAACAACTTACGCACTTGCGCAAGAAATGCCTCAGAACAAACAAGGAAAGATCATCTGATTATTAAAGATTTACGACAAAAGAATCGTTATTATTTAAAGGCTGATAAGGGGAATAGGTTGGTTATTCTGGATAAACAAGACTATGTTGATAGAGTAGAGACTTTGCCGTCTGAGGGTCCCTACAGACCAATAGTCAAAAAACGTAAAAATGAAGTTCCTTTAAATAAAATGATTAAATTAACAGAGTCTGTTTTGAAAGAATGTCCAAACCTAATTTCGCCCACACTAAAATTGAAATTAACAATTTCAAATCCCGAAATGCCAAAACTTTACTGTTTACCAAAGATTCACAAAAATAATAAATCGATGAGACCAATAGTTTCAGGTATCAACACACCGACGTACTATTTATCACGGTGGCTGTCAAATGAATTTAAGATTTTAAAGTTTAATAGTTTATCTGTACAAAACTCTTTAGAGTTCATTAATAAAATTAAAAATATCACATTAGAAGAGAACGAAATCTTAATTTCATTTGATGTCAGTTCATTATTCCCTAGTGTTCCAATACCACGTACTTTAACATATTTAAAGGATGTTCTTATAGATAGTGATATTGATGATGATAAAGTTGAGGACTATATCAAGCTTGTTTCGCATTGCATGTCCCAGAACTGTTTTCAATTCAACAACAGGTTGTACAAACAACATGAAGGCACAGCAATGGGAAATAGCTTATCACCTTTCATAGCAAATTTATTTATGTCTCGTTTTGAAACCGAGTTAAAAGAAAACTCCAAATACTTCCCAAGAATATGGTTAAGGTACGTGGATGATATTTTTGCAGTTTTTGACACTTCTAAATCAAATGTTGATGATTTTCTTAAAGAAATGAATTCAAAATTTCAAAGCATAAAATTTACGTATGAACTAGAGAATAATGGACAATTACCCTTTTTAAATACATTAGTAATTAGAAATGGTAATAAATTAGAATTTGACATTTATAGAAAAGAAACCAATGTAAATCGCTTTATTTTGTCTTCCTCTAATCATAGCATACAACATAAGTTGGCTTCATTTAACTTTTTAATTAATAGATTATTAAATTTCCCTTTAAATAAAAACAGATTTAATAAGGAATTTGCTCTTATTAAACAAATAGCGAATTACAATGGTTTCTCTTCTGATATTATAGATAATATTTTTAGAAAGTGTAAAATAGGATCAACATCCGTAAATCAACGACTTTGCAATCAACCACCTCTAACGATAATGTTAAATATGTTAAACTTCCGTTTCACAAAACCACAAAGGGTATTGATAAAATATTCAAACAGTGTAATTTCAAAATTGCTTTCACTAATACTAATAAAATTAAAGATTTGCTAGGTAATCCAAAAGACAAGGTGAAAAAATTGCAAAAGTCGGGGATTTATGAAATTAGTTGTGCAGGGCCAGGGTGTTTTCAAAAATATATTGGTCAGACCAAGAGGAATATAACAACAAGATTTAAAGAACACATTGCTCACTTCAAATATGGTAAATATGAAAGGTTTCAGGTCGCCAAACATATATTTGAAACCAGCCTCCCCCTTTAAACTAGAAAATGTTAAATTGTTAAAAGCGGTACCAACGTTTTCCTCCTTAAATGCCTATGAATCAATTAAAATTGTTAAACATAAAGGACTCCTCTTAAACACCGATAAAGGGCCAATAGCGCCATCTGCTTTGCTTTCCCTATTGGTCAACAACCAATGAGAAAGCAAGATTAAATTGGTTCCGCTTCAGTAGATTTAGAATTAGTATAAATTAAGTAGATTTAAGTTATAATGTCACAATTCACTTGTTTGTTGTTGAGAACACCAGCCTGCGGGTGAGGAGAATATCCTCGATAGTGTTTAAAGCAACAATATAGTAAATTATAGGTTGGGAAGGTTCACTTTAGCCTAAGTGGTGAGCAGAATATCCTCTAAAGTGTTCCAGAACAACAGCTAATTATTATTATTATTATTTTTTAAGAGGTTTCCTACTGATGATGACAACATAGTGGTCGAAATACGTATCTAGAAACTTGTTGGTTTTTACGTTTGAAACCTAAAAATCGTTATTTTTAACATGCTCAACGCTTTTAAAACTGTTCCATAGTACTTCATTATCAATCCAATATGCTATAATTTTACCCCAAATTATTATTTTTTATTCTCTTTATTTATATACATACTATAATACATAGTCCCTAACTAAATCTAATTAAGATAAATTCCTACATTAATCACGCGTTAAACTAAATCGATATCCCCTTATTATCTATCCACTATTTAAAATAGAAAATAATTGTTGAAAATCTTTTAACTAAATAAATTTATTTTACTGTATCCAATCGCTCTCAACCCTATGAGTTCACTTATGTCCTTATGCATTCTATTGACCCGTTTAAATACACGATAATATATATATATATATATATATAGATATATTTATATATATATATATACATATATATATATATATATATATATTATATATAAAATAAGATGTATCTGGAAACAAACTCTATGAAAATAATAGAGCCTTTTGACGAATACAAATCGGGCTAGTAGTTATATAGCCATTAACAAAACATTATCTTTATTACTTCACAGGAGAGGAAACATCTACTGGCCGACGGTTTCGGCTTTATTAAGCCTCATCAAAGCGAAACAGTTTCCAAGAACCCTATAAAGTAATCGAAGCTATTATACTGATACAATTTCGAAACAATCTCTGTACTATGGCAAAAGTAAATAAAACCGCCATCAGGTTAGAAAACACCAACACTACTAAGCGTGGAAGTACAGAATTGAATCGAAACTACATAGTAAATTCTATAGATGGCTATACAAGTAATAAGGCTAATGTTTTGGTAATGGCTATATAACTACTAACCCGATTTGTATTCGTCAATAGGGTCTATTATTTTCATAGGGTTTGTTTAAAGATACATCTTATTTTATATATTGTTTTACACAATTTCTTATTGCGGACTGCAAATAACTTGTTTTTTATTATTTGAATTGCCTTGGGGTATAAACCCGGGTGTCGCCACGAGAAGGTTTGTTACGTCTGCAAATTAATTTTGCCGTAACATTCCGCAAATCTCAAATGGCCAGACGTACTTGTATAGCCATCTATAGAATTTACTATGTAGTTTACAGATACATCTTATTTTATATATTATTCTACACAATTTCTTATTGTGGACTGCAAATAATTTGTCTTTTATATATATATATATATATATATATATATATATGTAGTAAAATTGGTAACGACCTTGCTTCTTTAATAGTATATAACTTTATGTGTTTTAGGTCAGCAGAATTAAAGAATTCTTTATCTATAAACTCCAGCTTTCGGAAATTTATTTTTCCATTATCAAGAGTACTACAAATAAATACATTGAGTTAATTATGTGAACAGGATTTGACTAATAGCTAAAAATTATAGAAATAGTATTTAATACTTACTAAAGTGAGATAACAGTCAATTAGATGATTAATAATAGTAAATAGAATGATATTGGTGTGTAGTATAATTAAATATAAAGATAAAATAATTAAAAAATGTATAAAATGTGTTTTAGAATTGTAAATAGTAATATTATTTTGATGTTGATGTATACTGTCTTGGTTTTTAATTTTTGTATAGCACTTGTTTGTATGTTGATTTTTGTTGGTTTATTAAAAATGATCTTGTGTATATAATTTTTAGTAAACATGTATGTACATGTTTTGTTTAATTTATTTAGTTGTGTTTATAAGTTTGTGTATGTGTGTGAGTGTGTGTGTGTGTGTGAGAGAGAGAGAGAGTATGATTGTAAGAAGATGTTATGTGTAATTTAGTTATTTGGTATTGGTTTATTTAGGTTTAAAAGGTAAGTATATATAGAGCTCAGGTCTCCAATGTCCAGCTTTTTGTTGAGTGTATTGAAATTTTGATAAATGATAAATGGTAAAAATAGTAATTTAGGTATCTACTTGTAGTGGTAGGTTTTTGATACCAGTCTAGTATAATTTTGTTGTTTTTATTTCTTATTAATAAGGTATCTAAGAAAGGGACTGAATAATTTTGTTCGTTTTCAATTGTAAATTGAATTTTATTGTTATAACTATTAAATGTTTCACACACACACACACACACACACACACACACACACACACAAACTTATAAACACAACTAAATAAATTAAACAAAACACGTACATACATATTTACTAAAAATTATATACACAAGATCATTTTTAATAAACCAACAAAAATCAACATACAAACAAGTGCTGTACATAAATTAAAAACCAAGACAGTATACATCAACATCAAAATAATATTACTATTCAAAATTCTAAAACACATTTTATACATTTTTTAATTATTTTATCTTTATATTTAATTATATTACACACCAATATTATTCTATTTACTATTATTAATAATCTAATTGACTGTTATCACACTTTAGTAAGTATTAAATACTATTTCTATAATTTTTAGCTATTAGTCAAATCCTGTTCACATAATTAACTCAATGTATTTATTTGTAGTACTCTTGATAATGGAAAAATAAATTTCCGAAAGCTGGAGTTTATAGAAAAAGAAGTTTTCAATTCTGCTGACCTAAAACCCATAAAGTTATATACTATTAAAGAAGCAAGGTCGTTACCAATTTTACTATATATATACTTGTCTTTATATATATATATATATATATATATATATATATATATATATATTTAAAAGACAAGTTATTTGCAGTCCGCAATAAGAAATTGTGTAGAACAATATATAAAATAAGATGTATCTGTAAACAAACTCTATGAAAATAATAGAGCCTATCGACGAATGCAAATCGAGTTAGTAGTTAAATAGCCATTAACAAAACATTAGCTTTATTACTTGTATAGCCATCTATAAAATTTACTATGTGGTTTCGATTCAATTCTGTATTTCCACGCTTAGTAGTGTTGAGGTTTTATAACCTGATGGCGGTTTTATTTACTTTTGCCATAGTACAGAGATTGTTTCGAAATTATATCAGTATAATAGCTTCGATTACTTCATAGGGTTCTTGGAAACTGTTTCGCTTTGATGAGGCTTAATAAAGCCGAAACTGTCGGCCAGTAGATGTTTCCTCTCCTGTGAAGTAATAAAGATAATGATTTGTATTCGTCAAAATGCTCTATTATTTTCAAAGAGTTTGTTTCCAGATACATCTTATTTTATATATAATATATATATATATATATATATATATATATATATATTATCGTGTAATTAAAAGGGTCAATAGAATGCAGAAGGACATAAGTGAACTCATAGGGTTGAGAGCGATTGGATACAGTAAAATAAATTTATTTAGTTAAAAGATTTTCAACAATTATTTTCTATCTTAAATAGTGGATAGATAATAAGGGGATATCGATTTAGTTTAACGCGTGATTAATGTAGGAATAATTTATCTTAATTAGATTTAGTTAGGGACTATGCATTATAGTATGTATATAAATAAAGAGAATAAGAAATAATAATTTAAGGTAAAATTATAGCATATTGGATTGATAATGAAGTACTATAGAACAGTTTTAAAAGCGTCGAGCATGTTAAAAATAACTATTTTTAGGTTTCAAACGTAAAAACCAACACGTTTCAAATAACAAGGGGAGAGATATATTTCTTAAACAAACTAAATAGCTTATTGAAAAGAACAACCGTTGGAATTAAAGCAGCCAAAGACGTAAACAAAACCACACAGAATTGTTGTAAACACAGTATACGTTAGTTAAAATATTGATTTTTAATCTCAGATATAAAATCGGAAGGAGCAATAAAAAGACCAAGATTGAATAAAAGGCTATGAGTACAAGAGAGAAACATAAAGTGTATCCAGAAGAAGGCAATCAAAAATCGATAATTTCAAGAATAGTTATAAGCAAGCACGCGAGTTAAGGTTCGTCGCATCGAGCGGTCTTTTTTAAAAGACTTCTTTAAACTTTAACACATTTATTTTTGATTAAACACAAATTAATTGGAATTTTGACAAACTTGAATAATTAGTCTAAAAATTAGTCAAAAAGATGGGAAATGGAGCCAAACGAGATGATTGGTGAAAATTGAACGAGAAGGGCTAAAGATTCAGAAGGTAGAGGCATATGTGTACGAAAAAGCGATATGTACAAGGAAGAAAAATGATGTTCGCTTGAAGTTAAAGCCGTGTATCAAGCGAAGAGTAGAGGCTAATCCGGAGAATCTGAAACGATAGTTGACGGTTTTAAATGGATTACCACGTACTGTTGTGTTGTGTTAATAAAAATCACGAGAAATCGACGGTCGATGGTGATTTTCGGGAAAAACAAAGTATCGGTTAAACAAGTATACGTGCTATTTTGTAAACAGGAGGGGACAGTTCGCATTATATAATCAGTAACAAAGAGGGGTCTTACTCTTTTTGCTCTTTTATTTCATCGGTGATACAGTTAATTTATCTCTAAGTGAATTAGTGCAGTCTAATTAAATAAAGTTTATGTAAAAGCTAATAAAGCGTTATTATTAAATAGTGAAGTTGAAATGTAAGTACAAAGATTTTGTTTGGGTTCACGAGCGGTGGTGGAATTTGAAAATTGTTTGGATGAGGATAAAAGCAATGTTTGGATAGTAGAATTTATTGGCAATAAAAAGAACAAAATATGGAAATTTGATATTTTGATTGGAATTTATAAAAGAAAAGTTTTTGGAGTAGAGGCATGTATGGTAAACATGGCGATTCGACCATGGAATTAATGGATAGACGGAGGACCTACCAGACGGCAACATCTAAAAGGGGCTAGTTGGTGGACCGCAGTACGAAGACAACTACAAGGTAGGAAATAGAATAAGACATTTCATGGTGAATATTTTCATAGTGTTTGTGGTGTTTGATGTGTTTTATTATTATTTGATTTGATTTTTATTTGAACAGACATTTATAGGACTGTTAAAACGAAATTGATTTTTGAGCATTATTTATTAATTTGCAGATAACCAAAAGTGGTAAAGAGGTATAGAGGGCTTTTTGATATTTGGTTGTGCAGAGAATTTATATGCAAATCTGTAAAGCTTTAAGATGAGCTCATGCTAAGACGAAGGGTAACGTAAGGTATGAGGAATGCCCTCTTACTTTAATAAAAAGTTATGTGTTGAAAGGGATATCAATATGCATAATGATTGTTATAAAAATTAGTGAACACATGAATGTATATAAAGCAATGGTATTTTAAATTTAAAAAAAAAATGTAATTTGAATTTCAGATAAATAGAGCGTGATATTTTAGTTCGTTGAGTTAATTTTGAATGCATGATTGATGTGAATTTCTATTTAAGTTCCTATGGTGACAAGGAGAGGAAGTTTTTTAGATGTAACGAGTAGGTGTATGTAATATATAGGAAGAATCGAATTAAGAGGACGATTCAGGAGCAGCCGAGGCGAAATTTGAGTTAACATCACAATAAATAGTATTGCGACCCAATTCGTGGGGCGAAAATAAAAGGGTTAACCTCACAATATTAAGGCGACCTAAGCGTGGGCCACGATTGGATCTGTTTGAGAGTTCCAAGCTTAACCTCACAGTAATATATATATATATATATATATTGATCTGATAAGGGGTCAAGAGAGGTCATTGAAATTACAAATTCTACAAATAAATCACACAAAAATACAAAAAAAAATCATAAGGAATAAAATTTTTTCGAAAATTCATGGTTACACACTGTATAATACAAGCTTACTTTTTGCCAACCAACAAATGCAATTGCGTGCATCGTTATAATTACCCTGTATAATAAACGTATATACATAGCAATTAATGTACAATAGTAAAAACAAAAAATTAAGACGTGCTTGTATATATTCACACTGAGATAAATACAAAGCCATTTATTTTTACTTATTAATTGTTAATAAATTTCTGATGCATATCAAAGTGCTCTACATTTGCTTTAAATAGCATAAAATAGTGCTAACTTTATGTATTTTGCGTAAGAAACTACAATCAATTTTGTTAAAACCCCAATTTTAATCTTTATTATGAGTATTAAAAACACGGTTTACTGTGAAAGCAAATATTTTTTATAAGAATGCACTTTTTTTGCATTATAAAGTTTTAAATTAGTCATATAAATTGATTTTTGTATTACATAAATTCATTTTAAATAAACAATTCTCTGAAATAGACGAGATTAAGAAAAAAGTTTTGAGGGAATACGTTAATTTCTTATAAACTCATTAATAAATAAAGATTTATTCTAGAAAGCGGCCGGAATATTGAAAAACTCATAAAATGTGCTAAAATTGTCGACAGCAACGCGGTTTAAGAGCTTTTCGTATAATTGAAGAAGACCGCCACTATAATCTTATATGTATTAGACAAAGACGGCAGCGCACGTCACAAATAAGTGGATCGCGCTAAGGTAATAAAACGAGGAATTTCCGGAAACTTGCATCAGATAGGCCTGTAGCGCATAGTTTTTAATAAATTTCCGAAAGCTGGAGTTTATAAAAAAAAGAATTCTTCAATTCTGCTGACCTAAAACCCATAAAGTTATATACTATATATATATATTGCAGGTTCAAATCCTGCTGTAGCCGTTCTTTTAGTGGTTTTCAATTACTAGTTCGATTTGAAATGGTAATTCAACTTTAAATACAAAGTTGGGTTTTCATTTCATCTTAATAACTATATATATATATATATATATATATATATATATATATATATAAGTTTTGAAACTATAATTTATACTTTATACACACTTTATTGAAATCACACACATCACTAATATAAGTACAACATAACCTGGGTTCTACTGCAAATCTGGTTTCCGCTCATTTCTTGAATTTCTTTACTCTTTTATCTTCTCTGTATTCTGTATGAGGTTTTAGGAAGCATACATCGTGATTTTTATTCCAATAGGATAGACGCAGCCCTGTAAGAGAACTTTAAACTAATCAAGCTTATTGACAAAATAGAGTTTGTTGCTCCTTGATGTGCATAAAGTCGGGTTTCTATTTTGGTATAATGTCATATGTTATAATTTAATTGCCAGAAATAAAAAAAAATATTCATAAAAGGAATGTAGTTCTTTAAAGTGGAGCGTTGATAATCATTAAACTTTTTGATATTCTAAATTGATATTCTAAAGATTGCAAAGAACACTGCAAAGAGTGAACAATAGATATGGGGAGGTGAGAAAGTTTTACAAACAAATCTTAATGCTTCATTATACATTATGTATTGGTACAGATACAATATACAAAATGTATGTGTATGTGTGTGTGTATACACACACACACACATTCACACATACACACACACCTAAGTTTCTCTAAAATAATGTTTTTTTATTTATTACTGCCCACCAGACACACGTATCAACCGCTCCGACTCTGATCCTTATCCCCGTATAGGTTAACCTAGTTAATAGACCTTACATATATATATATATATATATATATATATATATATATATTGCCGTGGACAGGTGGGATTAAGCTCTTAAATCGAGCCCCAGCGTTGGGCCAACATAAAATTGCCGTGAAAGTTTTAAAATTCTTACCCCACGCATTGGGCGTCATAAAATTTTCTGAAAAAAATTAAAAATTTCTTACACTACTTTTTAACGCCTCTTTATTTCTGCTCACCCTGGCTAGCTCAGCAATCGGCTTCTTCTTGGAACTACCACTCAAATAATGCAACAAAACAAACAACCCTTTTATTTACACATATTAACAAGTTTCCATTATTAATAAAATATTTACACCTTGGTACAGACAGTTTAATAAAACTGTTACCACCTCAATCATTAAATATTTTAAAGTCTTTGATTTTAATATTTTTCAACAAATTTTATTTTAGACGAGTTAATGGCCCCGTCATGCAACCCTAGATTGATTTTATTCTGGTCTATTTTGGGCTTATTATAACCCAGTTGCTCTAAATGCTTTTAAACCTCGCATTTTTATTAAAAATAAATCTAAAGACTTGTTTACTTCTTACAACAACATTTTATATCATCAATAAACATTTTTATATCATCAATAACCTTTTTAAATAATCAAGATTAATTGTCCTGTACATATACCCTTTTATATGAGTTTTTATGGTAATAAATACACCCCCAATAAGTCTAAACACTCAAACACAAAAATAGCAGCACAAATGTATAAGCAATAAGCAGGAAATTAATTTTTTGTACCTGGAGTAGGCTTCGTTCCTTGTCACCTCTGAAGATGGGTACCAAAAACTCTTGTTGTTGTGTCCATATACTTCGATTATGCCTGGATCCAACTGATCCCCACTATTCAAATCTCTGCAACCACTTTTAATCTTCTACCAAGATATCTGTCTTGTCCAAACTTAACATTCCATACTACTGCACTTTATGCATACTAGTTAGCTTTAGGTTTTGCTGACCCAAGTACCATCCCATCATTCAATTGAGTCGTGTAGTAACGGCACCTTTTGTCTAGACCTTAGCACCCACTCGTACCAATCACTTTTACTACTTTTCCGGTACGTTACTACAACATTACATATTTTAAAACAGAATGTTGTATGCTACTTTACCAAATACACAATAATTAATACACGTAAGAGCATATACTATCAATTACGTTGAAGATCTGAGCGCGATCTCAGATCTAAGGAAAGAGCTTTAATATCTTTCTCAGAGTATATATATATACGCTTTTCACACACCTCAAGGAACCTCTCTTCATTGAAAAGCTTATTTTTAAAATCACTTTTACAAATTTTGGAACGTAACGTTTGAAAAATTCCGAGATCATCATAATGTTACTCTGAAATTTGTTTAATACCTCAACGGACGCGCGGTTCTCAAAACTGCTTCGCCTTAGGCCAATGATATAGTTTTCCCCCGTTATAACGCTTCACCTATCAGCTATCTTTCTCCGTTCCACCCATATTTATTGTCTCTTTTAGAAACCCCTCTCAAGCTACAGAAAATCGATATTATTGTTGGCTTTTACATTTTCCCGTGTATTTTAGACGTGACTTGTAACCAACGCTTCCTTATACGTTTCTCTGTCTGTTTTACATTATAGATCGTTTATTTCACTTAGTCTTCAAGGCACTTGTTACTGTTAGCAGTTTGTCAAACCGACCGTTGCAAACAATTTCATAGAAATTCCGTCTCAACGTATAATCCAGTTCTATGAACCTGACATTTAACCAACAGGTGTTTCTTCAAAGCAACTTGTTGTTTAAAATAACAATTCCGAGTTTAACCATTTTTAGGATTTGTGAAACGACCGTTTTCGTTTAAGTAAATGGAAATATGCGTTTAAATGATTGATTTTCTATACTTGAAAGCTCCGTTTCTGCTTCCATGCGCTTGATTTAAAATTATTACAATTTAATTCTGCGTATCCTTGAGTTTTTATGTACTCTAAAGCTTCTTCCCTTTGTGCAATTTTAACATTCTAATTTAGAAATATAAATTATGTTAATAACTCTCCGTCTTTACTATCTAAACTGATTAATTTGGCGCGTAAATAAAGTGTTCCTATTTTCAATATACACAGTTGATAAAATTTTATTGTCTAGACCTATTTAACCTATAATTCACGTCAATATATATTGCTGTGATATGAAAATGGCCCCGCGTTGGGGTACCGCTAAAAGAGTGCTGCGATAAGGCCACGTTGATCGTTACTAAAAGGGTTCTATGAAACAAATATTGCAATTTGTAGAACTTGAAATCATTCACTTACCTTCACTTCGAATTTTGCCTGGCTAGCTCAACGGAACTGACGGAGTTTTGAAAATGAAATCCAACACCGCAATATTACATAGCATTTATACATTATTAAATACTCTCTCTTATACAAAAGCATTTAGAACATTTACAACATTGTTTCTTTCAAACAGAATAATTTCTAAAGAGCTTTGATTACAAACAAAAACTGTTGCTTACCTTATTTTAAGTTTACACAATTAAACTTATTTTTTTGAGGATGGTTTACCTGGTTATGATTATTTCGACGTTTGTAAGATTTGTTTCGGCCAGAAAAACCTTTGACAGATAATTTATTAAAAGGTCAGTGTTAAGGTTTATGAATTACTCCGATATACTATGACACTTTTGAGTACCGCTTATACGTGCAGCTCCCCACCTTACTAGTTTTGTACGTATTACTGGGGTTGGTCGCTCTCTTGCTTGCTGAGTGCTGACCACCAACCTGCAAAGATGCTCTGAAATGTATAGTGCTTAATAACGATTAATATTTTTTTTAACTTGTGTTTAGTTTGTGTGTTATAAGAGAGCATGAAGAAAAGTCACAGGTAACGACCGTTTTAATTCACTAAAACAATTTGCCATTCTATGAATGGCTGGTCCTTCAAGCTAAACAAGGGTATAGAAAACAATTTCTACTACCATTTACAAGAGGGCCTCTAAGGCTCCCAACATGTTCCTTCGAGTCCAAATGTTTAATTGGCGTTATCAACCGTTAAACTGAATCGCGCTATGAAAATACACTTCGTTATTAAATTAGTTTTAACGTTACGATTGCATTTAACACAAGTTTAAACGCAACGAAACCATTTCTACTTCAGTCATACACAAGTTATGATTGAGAACAACGTTCAAA
Source organism: Platerodrilus igneus (assembly GCA_036346225.1). Classification (NCBI taxonomy): domain Eukaryota; kingdom Metazoa; phylum Arthropoda; class Insecta; order Coleoptera; family Lycidae; genus Platerodrilus; species Platerodrilus igneus. Next base: position 2,791,781 of record JARFIW010000840.1, read on the forward strand.
TTTGCACGTATTATTTAACCACAAGTGTTAAAAGCTCTCAAACTTAGGTATTGCTGTAACAATCCAAGTTACACACTAATTATTTGTAATATTACGGCTGGAAAGTAGAAGGGTAACACATTCGTCGTCCTTGCTATTGAACCTGTCAATCCACATCAAAGAGTTGCTTCTATTTTTAAACTACACATTAGATCGATTTCTCTCGCGCGTATAACGAGTTTGAAATACTTTCTCACTCATATACATCAACCAGGTTCATTTAACCTTGTGGAAGCTACAAGTTTATACTAATTGAGTTAGGGTATTATTCCAGTGACTCTTAAACTTTTAGATAATTTTGGTTATTGTTGTGCTATAATTTAAATGCACTTTAATTATTTCTGAGCAATTATTAATTACAAATTTATGATTATTTGCTTGTTTATTATACAAATTGCCAATCAATGATTATTTCTTTCTTACTGGAAGTTAATATATAAAATTAATTACAAAGTAAGAATTCGGCATATTAATTGGGCTTGTTTACACACATTATAAAGCTTAAATAATATTTAAAAATGGCAACGCCAACAGTTCCACGCGATCTAATCAAAGCAAACTTGACTCTTTTCAAAAACTACATTGATGTATTAAATACAAATCAGATTACAAATACAGAGTTAATTGAATTACAAACACGCTTGGACGTCATCGGTTCTCTTTTAAGTGAATTTGAAGAAGTCGAGGCTGAAATAATAACTACAACCGATAAACTAGAAGACAAATTAAATTACCAATTTAAATTCGAAACCGATTTCTTTAGAAATATAGCTGCTGCTAAATTTCTAATTCAAAACTCTAATTTAGAAGGGAATTCAAGCACTTCTTCAAAACACTCAAAATGTCGCGTTTCAAATAAATCCTCAACCAATTCCGCGATATGATGGTGACCTGGACAGGTGGTTAGAATTCAGAGAGATTTTTACGAGTTTAGTTCATGAAAAAGAGTCTTTATCAGATATAGCCAAGTTACATTACTTGCGCGCCTCATTGACGGGTTCCGCGGCAGAGATTATCAAATCTTTAGAGTTTCGCGGGTCCAATTATCAAATTGCTTGGGCCAGCATATGTGAACGCTACAATGGAGCTCGTATGCTGACTCACAAACACTTTGAATTAATTCCTAACGTTGAACCTCTTTCCAAAGAGTCTGCATCAAAATTAGGAAATATTAAAGACGCTCTGTTCAAACACGTGACTGCATTAAAATCATTTGATTCTTCAGAAGCACTTCTAGAAACGTTACTTATACACCTTTCGGTAATGAAATTAGATTCCTCCACTGCTCGTGGCTGGGAAACATTGAATAATAATTCTGGTAATGAGTTACCAACTCTGGAAGAATTTAAACACTTCCTAAAAATATTGCTAATCTTTTGGAGACCTTGGAAACCAAATCTCCAAAGACTGTTACGGTAAAACCAAAACTGTATTCAAAATCTTTGGCAGCTAGTAACAATACATGTATACTGTGCAAAGATTCACACCATCTTCCAAAGTTTGACACCTTTTTGAAGTTGCCGTTGTCGCAACGCATACCCAAGTCTAAGAAGTTGAAAGTTTGTCTCAATTGTCTTGCCAACGAGCATTTTCTGTCACACTGTAAATCTAGATTCACTTGCAGGACTTGCAATTTCAAGCATAATACTTTACTTCATATAGATGATTCTTCGAAGAGCGATCAAATTTCCTCAAGTAGTATACCAGTCACGAAATCTCCTATGGAAGCTCATCAATCGATCTCTGCTTTCTATTCGAACACTGTTCAAGTTCTTTTGCCCACTGCTTCTGTGCAGATCCTTGATTCTGCCGGCATGATGCATTCTGTCAGAATCCTGCTGGATTCTGGCTCTCAATCTAATTTTATTCGAACGTATCTGTGTACTTCTTTGAGTTTGCATCTTCAAGATGCCAATATTACTGTCTCTGGTTTGAGTCAAACTACTTCTCAAATCAAGTTCAGGTATGATGTAGAACTTCAATCTCTTTACACAAACTACAATTTGAAACTTTCTTGTCTCGTTCGTGATCAAATAACAGGAACTATACTCGGTGTGTATGTCAATGCTGACAAATTTCATATACCTGACAACATTCGCTTATCAGATTCATATTTTAACAGGACTGGTGACATTGACCTATTGCTTGGTGCACCAGCGTTTTGAGATGTTTTTTTTATTGGACAAATTAGACTAGGTTCAAATTTACCGATCCTCTAAAAGACACGTTTTGGATGGGTTGTCTCTGGTTCTACTGACACAAGGTTAGGTGGATCAACCAATTGTAAATTTATACGTAGCGATATTGAACCCGACATGCTCAATCGGTTTTGGGAACTCGAGCATTATCAAACTGAAAAGATATTTTCCGTAGAAGAGAATGCCGCAGAAGCGCATTTGGTTCAAAACACTATTAGAACTCCTAAAGGTCGCTTCTTTGTAGCAATCCCCTTCAACAAATCAATTTCGTGTTTGGGCGATTCCTTTCAAGTTGCCCAGAGAAGATTTCTATCGCTTGAAAAACGTTTAATAAAAAACTCAAGTTTATCGATTCAATACTTAAATTTTATGCTGTAACGTGTTAATTTTCTTTGCTTTCAACACTTACTATTTATGTATTGTCGAGCGCATCTTTAATAAACGCTCTGTATATAAATTTTCCTCTTGTACAAATCTATATTAGTTTAAGTTGTCAAGCATTTGTCTATTATTTATGAAATGATTTAAATTGATTGGTTACTAATTAAAGAGTGGTACCGGTTGTAGTCCCTACTGCTTACATTATCGGCAACACGACAGAACTTTGTCTTCGATCGTGAAAAACGTAAGTTAAAGGACATACGCCATTTTTGCAAGGTGCTACAGAATAATGGATTTGGCATAGCGGCCGTACAATTTATAATCCTACACTTTTGGTGGATCTCCGTACACTTTATTTACGGTGAAAATATTTATATAGAATTTTGGCTGGTGCATGGGTTTTCACTGTTAAACAGATATCTGGTCTGGATTGATAAAAATAGACATATGCTCGTTTAGCAAATTGGTTTTGCTGTAATTTTTAAAGGAAGCTGATAGTCATGTTGTTAAGTAAACACGAATCGTAAGTCAACATATTAAATACATTTAACTAATTTTTATTCCTTTAGGGTTTCTTATTTTCGTTCTTATTTTCGTTCTTATCTTCGCTTTTATTCTCGTTATTAGTTTTGCCGTATCTTTATGGATAAATTTAGTTCATGCTGGACAGATGTTTATGATTTCCGGCTGTTGTGTTTGAAGAGTACAGTATCACACGTTGGTTATCGTATGAGCGATTAACCTGAAAAATGCAACTTTTAATTTAAATGGATGAATAATATTCAGTTATGAATATTACGGAATTTGATGATTATTTGGCGTTATCCGTGCATGCATTTTAATTTGGAAGAACTTCGTATTTTTATATCCTTTATAAATAGTAATCTGGTAGTAGTAAGTTATGCAAATACTTAATTTTGCAGTTTTGTAAAGTCCGTTAATTTTATTTATGAAATTGAAAATAACATCGAATTTATAGCTAAGATTTTGCACTATAACATTTATTTAAAGCGTCAAAGCTTTTCCCTTTTGTAAAAGGTTTATATTGGAGAGTTGTTCCAAGATCGGGTTTGCTTCTAATATAAATTACTGGTTTCTGTGTACACATAAAACAGATCGGTCACGAATAGCATATTTTTTTTGTAAAGACTATTACCTACAAAAGCAAAGCTAAGGGTAAATGATTATAAAAGTTCTTCAAGATTTTACCTTGCTAGAATTAATATTATTTATTGGTATAAAGGGTTATTGATCCAATATATATATATATATATATATATATATATATATACAGGGATTGATAGGACGGTTGGAAAGTTCTGAAACTGTTAAAAATTAAGAGGTTAATAAACATAGTGTTATTTTGAGCTTTAATAATTATTGCTCCCTAAATACCTATGAGTCGTCGTTGCTAGGCATTTTTTTGTATGAGGGTGATTGAAGACGTCGCTTTCAGTATTTTGAAATTTAGGGTTTCCAGGCAGTCTTCTGGCGCCCAAAATTATCTTAACACCAGTTATTGGCTTCAAGTTTGGTCTCCATGACCCACGACCCAGCCAAATCGAGTTAGCAGGGAAACCTTATTCTATTCCACCGTGTCTGGTGACTGCCGTTTCTCTGGGAGATCGGAAAAGTGGTGGCATAAAGGAAACTGGCGCCCAACAGATTTAACTATACTAGCACCGGACTTTTATTTTTGTGCTCAACAAATATTAACGCTCGTAGCATATATTATATGTACTTTTAGCCTATAGATTGCAGGTTGCAGCTATTTTTTTTAGAAGGAGCGGGGTTTGTATGTTGACAGACACCCACTAATTATAAATTATATTTGGTATATAAAATGGATCCCTACAGATTGCAGCGGGATGAACTTATATACGAGCTACGCGTGAGGGGTGAAACAAAAGTTACAGGTGAAACAGTTAATAGCATGCAAAAAAAATTAAGGGAATTAACAGATAATGAAGATTTTGGTAGTCTAGTAACCCATCCGTCAGTTATAATTGATATTGATAATGAAATTGAAATATGTACAAATAAAATTAATCTTTTAGAATCCTCTATATTGTCATTCGCGGGAACTAGAGCTAGTTCAGGGTTTAAAGGTATTCAAGCTAAACTAAAGCATCTTTTTGGTAGAGTATGTCGCTTAGAGCAATCTTCTACTCGGGAGGATAAAGATAAAAAAGGAAGTGCTAGTATAATTAATTTATTGGTTGAACGATTATGTAAGTGGAAGAATGTTTAGAAGAAAAGGGTTTATCTGGTGATGTTATTTCTGACCCTATTTTAATTAATTCCACTGAGACATCCACAGCCAATGAAAATCCATCAACTTTATTAACTAATACTGTTACAAATGTAACAATGAAAACGAAACCTGTTCGGTGTTGGAGTATAACGTTTAGTGGAGATAATCAGGGACTGAGTGTAAATGCATTTATTGAACGCCTAGAAGAGTATCGTCTAGCCAGAAATATTTCAGAAACAATTATGCTTAATTCTATAATTGATATACTGGAAGGAAGCGCACTTATTTGGTATAGGTCGGTACGTAATAGCATTAAAAGTTGAAAAATTTTTCTATACAAGCTTAGGGATGAATATTTGCCTTTTGATTATGATTTTGAATTGTTAAAAGAAATTAGAGCTAGAGTGCAGGGACCACAGGAACGCGTTGGAAATTATTTCGCTTGTATGATAAATTTATTCCAACGTTTAACAAAGCCAATTTCTGAAGAAGAAAGATTATATTATTTAGAAATATCCACTTTTACTATATTCACTCGCTTGGTCTACAAGACGATTCTAACGTTATTGAACTTTTACATTTGTGTAAGAAGTTAGAAATAAACAAGCAACTGGCGTCAAATCGTAAAACAGGTGGTTGAAAAAGTTGAAACTAAAGTCTCACCTATTTTAAAACAAAGTGATACTGTTTATTGTTGGAACTGTAAAGAAATAGGTCACAGGTTTAAAGTTTGTACTAAACCTCGACAAAGTAAATTTTGTTTTCGCTGTGGCAAAGCAGATGTTGTTAGATTTTTATGTAGTAATTGTGCGGGAAACGGGAAAAAGGGTCGAATAGTTACCGGATATCGTTCCTATACTCAAAGCCGGTAGATCCCTCGTGGAAAAGTTGGTTAAGTCTGGTTAAGATGAAATTTTAGAAAACTAAAATTATGAGTTGTTTAAATTTAAAGGAAGGTGACCCTAGACGTTATTTAAATATTGAAATATATGATTTAAAATTTACGGCTTTACTAGATTCTGATGCATCACAAACTATAATCGGTGGTCCAGGATGGCAACTATTAAAAGAATGTGGGTTAAATTTGCAACGTTCGGTTCAGTCAGCTCAGATTGCAGATGGTCGATCTTGTAATATTGTAGGTGTAGTTCAGCTACCAATTAAATTATCAGGTAAAGTGAAATTAATAAAAGCTCTTGTTATGCCTGATCTAGAAGATATCATTTTAGGTGTTGATTTTTGGAGGTCGATGGATATTTTACCTTTTCTTTCGTTTAATACTTGGAATTTTCAAGAAAATGTTAAAGTTAACTCGATCTGTGCTAAAGATGAACTGAATAATGTTCAAAAAAATTCACTCGATAAATTAATAGAATCGTTCTTCTCTCGTATGCAATAGGGTTTAGGTTGAGCTAAAGATGTTAGCCATATTATTAATACAGGTAATAGTGCACCAATAAAACAGCGATATTATCCAATATTCCCTTATATTCAGAGTGTGATTAATGAAGAGGACCACCCTATACAAAGTTATGCCTTTTAAAGACCCAAATCTCTAATTTTTGCCCATCTTTATTTAACTACATCCTTAGAACCTTTTTTCGCTACCCAAGACATATGCTTTAACCATCTATTTTCCGAGAAATCTAAAACCGCCGTGTTCCGCAAACACCACGTAGAGATAACACGTATATTCTGTCAACCAGGACAGAAGCAGGAAGGATTTGGAAGAAGGGAAGGTGGGAGAAGAACTTAAAAATTATGGAATCTTAAAATTAATATATACAATAGATTTACAAAATCTATACAAATATAAACAGCTATCTTAGATTTATATTTTTATACCCCCCATGCGTAGATTGCTGTACTATTAGGAATGATGTACCTTTTGTCATCTTCGCTCGATAAACTAATTTTATTAATTATCTGCGTGTACAAATCGTGTTTTTTACTCCGGATACATACGCCGGCAAGTACTCCTTACCGCCCAAATAAAGAATTAGATGCTTGGTGAGTGTTAACTTCTGCTTCCCTCGTGTACGCCCAGACACATCCTAGCCCATGCGCACCCCCGATCATGTGCACCCCTGCCCTTGCGCACCCGCCCATGCACACCCCTGCGCGCGCGCAACCCTTGTCCATGCTCACCTATCTCTGTGCGACTTCTAATTCGTGGTGCCGTCACAGCCTTTTATAAATAAAGAACAATGTAATACTAATATAAAATGTTTATTCTGACATTATACATAACAAAATTTAAAAATATTTAATACCAAGCATAGAGTCATTTAAACTTAATTTTAATAAAAAGTTATACACAGAAAACAGTCCTTTCTTTATATTTGTTTGGAGTGGTTTTTATTTTTTTCAAATTTTATTCGCAGCTTAAAATTTAAATCGACAACCAAGTCCTCTATCTCTTTTTCTAGCCAATAGTTTGATACATAGAGACTGTCTAGGTTTTCGAATTGCAAAATGTACCGAAGTTTGCTTCTATATATATAAAGTCTTTAATTCCACCGACAACCAGATACATTCCTTCGTATAATTCTTGCAGCTTGTGACAATCTTTTAATCGTAGCGTTTTCACTATATCCTACATACGTATCTTGTTAGCTTGATCGACTTCTTCTTGTCGGTATTGGAGGAAATCCTTATTCTCCCACTCACCGTTGCGTAGTTGCATGTCCACCACCTTTGGAAATATATGGTTGTTATAGGTTGTAAGACCATCGGTTTTAAATGATGCGAAAGGTTCTTTACTAGGCAAATATACAATGTTTAACGGAACTCCTTTGCATGTGGTGTACGCCAAAATTACAAAACCCGCATTCCTTAGTTCGTCTATGTTATCTGCCATTTCGATAAATACGTTTTTAGAATAAACTTTTGAAAGTATACGGATTTAGTACCATTCTTTTCCGCAAGGATGCCTACATAACTAAAAGAGTCTTTTTTACTAACCACAAATGCATACAGCTTGTAGAAACCGGATGTATCTATGTCAGTCCATCGACACATAAAATAATCTTTTAATTCTTTCTCATTTTCTCTAACGTGATGTTCTTTGTCTAACACATCTTTGTATTGTGCGCGTATTGTCTCAATGTTTTTGATGTAGTCCAACTTTTGTTTTTTTGCATCCATTTCCTCTAATTCCAGTTGTCTTTTTCTTCCACTTGCTGCGTATGGCGTGCATAATGGTGCAATTTTCTTTAGCGTAAACCGATAGAGTTTACTGCCAATATTTACGCGTTGTCGTACAACCTCTGGGCAAATGTTAGGCGTATTTATCAAACCCAATTCCGAAATTACTATTTCTTTTGGAATTGTAGAAGATGGTGTAAAATATGTACTACCTGCTTTAATGTAGCACTTGTGTAAGATTTTTATTTTATCTTGGCTGTCTTCCGCCCCTACTATCTCCAAATAATTTAGAGGTAAATAGTTGTAACTAAAAGCCGAAAGCACATACTTTATCAATTTTTTCCTTTCCTCTGGTTTTTTAAGCAACTTAATTTGCAAGCCCGTCAATTTCTTTGTATTGCAATTTCCCCAATACACGTACTGTAGTAGGTTATTATACACTAAACAGCAGCTATTTTGTAGCTTGTCCGATAGCTTACTCTACATTTTGGCAAGTGGTACCGAATACATTGGTGCCTTTAGGAAGTATAACTTACTATCTTCCAATAAGATTGAACAGTCTTTTAAGGGATTATACACCCGTTGCGCACTGACATAACTTCTAATTGTACAGTTGTATATTATCGCTTCCAATCGTATAATACCATTTTCTTTGGCCAAAGTTGACGCAAATGATTTCCTTAAACGTACATCTGGACAACGTAAAAAATCTAGTAAATGATTGCCAAGTTGTTTATTAACACCAGGATTTGTTATCTGACACACAAATTTGTTGTATATCTTAATTCTTGCATTGGTTGTTAGTTAATAAGACAATATACTTTCTAGTATGTCCAATATCTGTCACCAGATTATTGTTGCACATATTTTCTGCCAACAGCCACAGTCCAAATCGCTCATTTGTTGGTTTCACTTTAATCCCCAAGAAGTTGAGGAACGTTAATCACCTTAGAGACGCTCATGTTTACCGTTCTAGCTACCGTCGAATACTAAATTGAATACGAAAATTGCCTTTTGTACTCTACAGACTGGGGGTAAATATTGCCGAAGATACTCGAATATGTTGGACACCGCCATATCGCTTACATTCTCTTGTTTAGGAACTGTTTTGTTATCCGACTTAGGTCAGATTTAATCCGACCTAGGTCGAACTGGGCAGGGGTGCGCATAGACATATGTCCGGATATGTGGGATATAAGTAGGATGTTAGGTTAGGGTGAAATTGCCTCATAAGGTGAAATTGCCGCATAGGGTGAAATTGCTTCCGGCCTAGATTGGATGATTGATAGGTTAGGTCAGCGCCGCGGCGCAGACCTAACCTATCAATTTTTCCTTTTATCTAACCTAAATCCACACAAGTAGAACTAACCTAACCTAACTCCAGACAACACTAGTTAACCTAACTCCTGACAGTCCACATCCAACCTAGGCCGGAGGCAATTTCACCCTATGAGGCAATTTCCCTTATGAGGCAATTTCACCCTAACCTAACATCCTACTTATATCCGACTTATCCGGACATTGTCGATGCGCACCCCTGCCCAGTTCGACCTAGGTCGGATTAAATTTGACCTAGGTCGGATAACAAAACTGTTCTAAACAAGAGAATGTAAGCGATATGGCGGTGTCCAACATATTCGGGTATCTTCGGCAATATTCGCTCCCACTCTGTAGGATACATAAGGGCAATTTTCGTATTCAATTTTGTATTCGACAGTAGCTAGAACGGTAAACATAAGCGTCTCTAAAGTGACTAACGTTCCTCAACTTTTTGGGAATAAAGTGAAACCAACAAATGAGCGATTTGGATTGTGGTTCTTGGCAGAAAATATTTGCAACAATAATCTGGTGACAGATATTGGTAATGGCTAACAACCAATGCAAGAATTAAGATATACAACAAATTTGTGTGTCAGATAACAAATCCTGGTATTAATAAACAACTTGGCAATCATATACTAGATTTTTTACGTTGTCCAGATGTACGTTTAAAAGAAACATTTGCGTCTACTTTGGCCAAAAAACATTGTATTATATAATTGGAAGCGACAATATACAACTGTACAATTGGAAGTTATGTCAGTGCGCAACGAGTGTATAATCCCTTAAAAGACTGTTCAATCTTATTCGAAGATAGTAAGTTATACTTCCTAAAGGCACCAATGTACCACTTGCCAAAATGTGAAGTAAGCTATCGGACAAGCTACAAAACACCTGCTGTTTAGTGTATTGGGGAAATGGCATTACAAAAAATTGACGAACTTGCAAATTAAGTTGCTCGAAAAACCAGAGGAAAGGGAAAAATTGATAAAGTATGTGCTTTCGGCTTTTAGTTATAACCATTTACCTCTAAATTATTTGGAGATAGAAGGAACAGAAGACAGCTAAGATAAAATATAGATCTTACACAAGTGCTGCATTAAAGCAGGTAGTACATATTTTACACAATCTGCTACACCATATTCTACGATTCCAAAAGAAATAGTAATTTCGGAATTGGGGTTGATAAATACGCCTAACATTCGCCCATAGGTTGTACGACAACGCGTAAATATTGGCAGTAAACTCTATCCGTTTACGCTAAAGGAAATTGCCCCATTATGCACGCCATACGCTGTAAGTGGAAGAAAAAGACAACTGAAATTAAAAGAAATGGATGCAAGAAAGCAAAATTTGGACTACATCAAAAACATTGCGACAATACGCGAACAATACAAAGATGTGTTAGACAAAGAACATCTTATTAGAGAAAATGAGGAAGAATTAAAATACATAATACTCTTTATTAATGCTAATTGGTTTAGTGACCGCGTTTGCGCACTCTTCGAGTGTCTTCGACAATCTTCGGTATGCATTCTATAGGGTATATAAAGCAGGTACGCTAGAGTAAACTTTTTAGTTATAAGTTAGTTTGCTTGCAAGTTTAACCAAAGTCCTATAGTGCGGATTTTGTTTTGTACTAAAATAGTACCTGCAAACGTTTTTAAATGTGAGCCCTGTCACGTCTACTTTACCAGGAGGGATGCTCTCAAACGGCACCAGAACAAATGTCGCGATGTAACATCGTCCAGGGTTAAGCTTTTACATCCGTCGGCAGCAAAGTACTTAAACTGTATGTCTTGCGGTATCGCTTTTACGAGAATGGACAACTTACAGCGACACAAGGAAAAACAGCACGGTATGTCATTAAGCCGTAAACATTCAGCTCCGCCAGCTGTTAAAGGGTCTTGTGCGAAACAACCACGAATTATGTGTATAGTATGCGATTTCGAAATGGAAAAGACTACGTATGCCGCACATTTGAGGAGGAACAGACAAAAATGCATCAGTTACCGCTACTAGCGACGATGGCGTAGAAATGGTTAGTACAACGTTTAACAACCGTACGGCTAGCTATCGCATAAAGAACGCCAGTGTCAACGATGGAGTGTCGGAGTTTCTTTGAAAGCAGAAAGAGCGGTTTATTCGATTACTTAATGAAAAAAGAACACAACATACAGCAATAAAAGTCTATTGCGAACTCTACGGCGTTTACAACGAAATAGGAGAAGAGACTACCGATGTGAAATCCTTTAACACAAAAATATGGTTATAACGTCTTCTAGTAATCTGGAAAATATGTACGAGGTCTTAAGCGAAACCATGAGAACAAAATCAGAGGAATTTGAAACATGTGGGTCCGGTTGGTCTTTGGAAATAGTGCTCTATTTAGAAATAAATATTAATAAGTATAAGCCAATATGAGAAGTTGTAGGTTAAGAATAAAAAGTGTCAATATGTATTTAGAAATGTGGTTTACAAAATTTAAACTGTATTAGTAAAAATTGTTTGTAATAAAAAGTTTTAAGAATAGTTTTTAGATTTTCTTTTAGTTATGAGCTGCAGCAAAGTTGTAGTTTAGAGAGTATATGTGTAACTTTGTAAGGGGTGGTTCTATATTAAATCTGTTTGCAGATTCGGATTTCGCGTAAAATTCTAGACTAATTTGATGTGTCGGATAGTTAAAAAATTTATAAGGACGGATAGAAATCGCTGCTGCAGGTAAAAAATTTTAAAATTGGGGTAGCTCCCTGGGGGATGGTGCAGTCTAAAAAATTCCTAAAAATTTGGGTAGCTGAGAAAAATATAATATTAATTGATACCAAACAAGGCACATTTATCTCGTGGGCGGAAATGTGGAGAAAGATTTATCTCGCAGAGGGTATATGTGTAACTTTGTAAGGGGCGGTCCTATATCAAATCTGTTTGCAGATTCGGATTCTGCATAAAATTCTAGATTAATTTGATGTATCGCATGGTTAAGAAAATTTATAAGGACGGTCAGAAATTGGTACCAGCAAAAAAAATCTTAAAATGAGCGTAGCTCCCTGGGGGATGATGTCATCTAAAAATTCCTGGAGATTCAAGTAGTTGAGAAAATTCTAATATTAATTGATACCGTACAAGGCACATTTATTTCGTGGGTAGAAATGTGGAGAAAGATTTATCTCGCAGAGGGTATATGTGTAACTTTGTAAGGGGCGGTCCTATATCAAATCTGTCTGCAGATTCGGATTCTGCATAAAATTCTAGATTAATTTGATGTATCGCATGGTTAAGAAAATTTATAAAGACGGTTAGAAATTGCTACCAGCAAAAAAAATCTTAAAATGAGGGTAGCTCCCTAGGGGATGATGTCATCTAAAAATTCCTAGAGATTCAGGTAGCTGAGAAAATTCTAATATTAATTGATACCGTACAAGGCACATTTATTTCGTGGGTAGAAATGTGGAGAAAGATTTATCTCGCAGAGGGTATATGTGTAACTTTGTAAGGGGCGGTCATATATCAAATCTGTGTGCAGTTTCGGTTTCTGCATAAAATTGTAGATTAATTTGATGTATCGCATGGTTAAGAAAATTTATAAGGACGGTCAGAAATCGCTACCAGCAAAAAAATTCTAAAATGAGGGTAGCTTCCTGGGGGATGATGCCATCTAAAAATTCCTAGAGATTCAGGATGCTGAGAAACTTCTAATATTAATTGATACCAAACAAGGCACATTTATCTCGTGGGCGGAAATGTGGAGAAAGATTTATCTCGCAGAGGGTATATTTGTAACTTTGTAAGGAGCGGTCCTATATTAAATCTGTTTGCAGATTCGAATTCTGCGTTAAATTCTAGACTAATTTGATGTATCGCATGGTTAAGAAAATTTATAAGTACAGTTAGAAATCGCTGTCAGTAAAAAAATTTTAAAATGAGAGTTGCTCCCTGGGGGATGATGCTATCTGAAAAATTTAAAGAGATTTGGGTAGCTGAGAAAATTCTAATATTAATTGATACCAAACAAGGCACATTTATTTCGTGGGTGAAAATGTGGAGAAAGATTTATCTCGCAGAGGGTATATGTGTAACTTTGTAAGGAGCGGTCCTATTTCAAATCTGTTTGCAGATTCGAATTCTGCGTTAAATTCTAAACTAATTTGATGTGTCGCATGGCTAAAAAAATTTATAAGGACGTTTAGAAATCGCTACCGGTAAAAATCTTAAAATGAGGGAAGCTCTCTTAGAGATGAAGCAAATCTAAAAAATTCCTAGAGATTCGGGTAGCTGAGAAAAATCTAATATTAATTGATACCATACATTATAGATTTATTTTGTGGGTGCGGTGCCTATATGCACCGAGAAGTATCTCAAAAATTTTAGGGGTTAGGTTACCGATTTTTTTAGGGTAGGGATGGTTGGGGTAAAAAAATCTCACAAGGAGGTCCACCAGGAGAGAGCAAGGTGAAGATTCATCTCCTCATTTCCTCCTTATGGGAATTTACATGTAAATTGGTCCAGATGAGTGAGGAAATGAGGAATTCTGGAGGAAATGATGTTCCAGAACGTCACTAAACTATCTACTGTAATTGTTATTTTAACTTATGTTCTAAATCTCGTATTGCTCCATCACACGGTGCTACGATTGCTTGACTAAAGTTGTGTGCAGATGTGTTACTAGCGCAACTCACACACAAAATAAAATACGATTGTGGACTGATTCGACGATAGTACTGCATTAGATCAAGTCCGCCCCAAATAGATTTAAAATATTTGTTGCTAACCGAATTGCCTTAATTCAGGAACTAACTAATATAGATTCTTGGTCTCACGTTCCGTCTAAACTAAATCCCGCGGATCTAGTCCCTCGTGGTGTAACTATAAATGAATTACTAGGCTGTCCCTTATGATGGAAAAGTCGTAGCCTTCTTACTGAACCATGCAACATTTGGCCTATTCAAAATGTTATCCTTAACATTTTAGTTGACTCAGAACTTAAATCTGTGCCAAGCAACACTGTAACTCTACTAAACCTACATAAGTCATTCAATAGATATTCTACGCTAAACCCGTTATAACGCATTGTGGTGTGGAGCTTCCGGTTTGTAAAAAATTCTACACCGGGAACTATCCAAACTTCTGGTTCACAAGCTACAAAGGAACTACAGAGTAGTCTCAACATACGTTTGTACGTTGTCAAGGTGAAGTTCTCGGGTCAGCATTAAACCAGCTAAAATCTAATTGTTCTACTATAGCCGATTCAAGCATATTATCATTATATTGATTTCTAGACGGAGATAGTATACTTGGAGTTGGTGGACGCTTAAGAAATTCTAGTTATACTTTCGGCAAAAAATTTCCTATTTTACTACCCAAAAAACCTAAATTAACTAAATTACTTTTTCAATATTTTCATCTTAAACTAATGCACTGCGGACCGCAGCAATTGCTAAACAAATTTGTCATGAATGCATTAAATGTTTCAGAGCTAATTCTACTTCTTATAATCTTCTTATGGGAAACTTACATTTTAAAAGAATCAAGTCTAATACTGCTGTTTTTTTTATAATATTGGCATAGATTATGCCGGCCGCATTCTAATAAAAGACCGCAAACTTTGCGGCGCTAAACTTATGCATTTGCTTATTTATCTGTATGGTAACTATGGATATACACTTGGACTTGGTAACCTAGTTGTCTACTCCTGCGTTCTATGTAATCATGCCTGACAATGCCACTAACTTTGTTGGCGATTCGAAGTAACTAAAGGAACTTTCTAAATTTCTTGTTAATAAGGATAATAAAACGGAAATATCCAATTTTTTTTACTAATCAGAAAATTAAGTGGTAATTTATTACCCCACGCTCTCTTCACAAGGTGCCTTGTGGGAAAATGGCATTAAACCGACTAAGACTAACCTAAAACGGATTTTAGGCAACACTAACTTAAGAGCTCATCACAGTAGCGGCCATCTTAAAATTTCTAAAGATTCAAATTTCTTTCCTATTAAGCACCCAAATTAAAAACGGTTTTAATAAAAGTTACTCATTAAATAATTCTCTATGTGGGAAGTCATATTGGTTTTTTTAACTGAAAAAAATATTTTTTTTTGCTGATAATAGGATCATTTAAACAAAACCAGTAACTTTTCCAAATGTTTGAATAATTTTTACGAATTTTTATCAAAATTGCACACTACAATTCACTTTATTTATCGAATAAATCAAATATTAGTATTTTTTAGAAAAATGTACCTGCAATGTGCTGCTGTGGAAAAATTCAGAACTTTCATGTCACACACTATTGTAAAACAGAAATGGTTTGAATACATGCTATACAAAACAAAACACAACAAACATACAGGAAACGCTATACTATTGAGAGCAAACTATCATCATGAGAGTTTTCGACTATAGTCGTAATTGCTCGCAAATTTATTATCAACTTTTATTATGGATATTATTTAAACGGCCGTCTCACGCCAGTAATGCCGTGGCTGCAATGACAGGTGAGGTTACTGTTAGAAATAGATATTATTACAAAACACAAATCACTTAACACGCATATCAGAACAGTCTGCAATAGTTCTAAAACAACTGTTCTGATATGCGTGTTAAGTGATTTGTGTTTTTCAATGATAATATTTATTTATAACAGTAACCTAACCTATCATTGCAACCACGGTATTACTGGCGTGAGACGGTCATAATATAACAAGCTGCATGCAAAACGTAAATAAATAAAAGCAAAACAAACTTTGGACTACTTAAAAATGCATGCATTTTTATTCTACTAGAGGAATGTTTACTGTGTCTGATTCAGTACACTTTGTTTATTATTTCGTCGTTAGAAAATAATAAAGGAAACGAAGGCGTGATAAGAAAGAAACCAAACTAATATTTGTAGCTTTTCACAAACTGTAATCAAAACCCACTTGACACTTTACGTAATCATTTTTTATTAGAGATACGTTTAAACCATTATTCTGTTTTTTTTCCATTTATTGGCCAATTAATTAATATAACAGCTTTGTCAATTGCATATTAGAAATTGTAAAATATCTGTGCGATGCAAATGTAGAAATGTTAAATCTTGTAATTTCTTGTTCTCTAATAATTTTTTTTTACATTAGATATCGGAATTTCAAAGGTTTTCACTGGTTATAAATGTTAGAGAATATTTATAGTTAAAATATCTGTGAGGTTTATAACTGGGCTAATAAGTTCCATAACACTGCCGTCTATATGTGATCCCTGGCACTTCATAAACCAAGTAGGCGCAGTATTAAACTTCATATCATTTTCTAATAAATATCTGCATCTCGACATTTCGTCCCGCCCTATGCTACCTCACCCCAACCCGCGCTTTTACAGCAGATGGTAGGTAACCTGCTGTTTCAAGAAAAGATTTAATTAGAACGTTTCCCACGTATGTGTGTTTATTGCAGGAAGCGCAAACTAATAAATAGAGCCGATGAGTCCTTAACAACGACTTTTAACATTTATTTCTTAACAAAAGTTCTTAACAAGAATCCTTTAAGGGTCGCAATGAGTGTAGTCAACAGAATAGCCTTCAGCAAGTTACTGTGGTTGGTTGGTCGCTTCAGACTGAAAAGAATAATGTAAGTTTTTATTTGTAAACACAAATAATCATTATGCTGTTATACAATAATTATTATGCTTTAACTAATTAGTTTAAACCTTACGAAACAAAATGATTTTAACTCGTTATAATTTAAACCTGTAAAACGACGAATTCATGCTTAGCTTTATTAAACGCTTAGCTTAGTATTTTAACTTGTTGAATCGTTATTCATTCAATCCCACAAGCACACAAGTAATATGAGTAAGACGATCCCCGAGATGGTTAATTTAAATCAGAGTGAGGGTAACCAATCTACGCGTCACAGATCGTGGAGGTTGCTATATCTGAACCCTCACATATGGTAGCGAGCTTTTACCAACACGTCACACATGGTGAAGGCACCTGTTACAATTGGTAGCATTACAAAATCAGCACCTTACAATAGTATATTTTGTATAAAAACAACACTATATTTGGCATATATTACATTTTCATTTACATGTAATAAACATCGACTTGAGGTGCCAGTTTCTCATTCTGAGGCTGGGATGGCCAAATTTCTACATTTTGATCATTTTAGTAAATATTTAGAAACAATATACTGCTTCTAGAACCTCTTCGAATAGTTAGCAACGTTTAAAAAATCACATTGTTAGATATTGTCTTAACTAAACTAGCAAAGATACTTTTGTCGATAGATTTTTAGCTTAGTCCATGCAGATACTGCTTTTGAAGCCATACATTACGTTTTAAAGTTCTCATTTAAGTTAGTAAAGTTCAAAGCCACGCGCAGTTATGTCATGTTTTGTCGCGTTCGAAGTCCAAAACTGAAGTTTTTTACTGAAAGCTAATTTTTTCATGTCTCTTGGTAACTAAAACGTATAATGCGAGGTCGATTATAAAATTATTGTTAATGTATTTTTTTACAAAAGTTAGTCTGCAAATTGCTTAAAATTCCTCGCTTTCAAGTCGATTATTGAATATTTGAATAATTACGAAACCCTCGTGGGAAAATTCGTAATCGCATTTAAAATTCACCCTAAAATTTTCGACCACGCGGGATTTCACTTCTCAAAACTTTAGCGCAATTTTTGTTAGTAGAAGCAAGTTATGATGTTTTTGCATTGATCAAAGCTGTTGTATTTTTAAGTACAACACGAACGACTGTAAGACGATATCATATCTTATACATGAATGACAGCTTGTATATGCAGAAAGTGAGCACGTTCTTTTTCCACATTACTTGTAAATGAATAAAAATTAATAATTGATGTATTTATTAAAAATGCATTAGGAAAATAATATAATAATAATATACAATTATGTTTTATCAGACATCAAAAGATTTGGCTTACTGCAATCTACTTAAAATTTACTGTGCAATTCAAATAATCCATATGTTACATATACAAAAAAATGTCCTTCTAATGTTTCTTGGATTCCCCTGCTGCGCTCTACTTTTTCTAATAACAACATTTCTATTTATTTGCTCTAATTTACGATACTTAGTAATATTTATAAGTCATTTTACAGTTTGCACAAGAACTTTGTTCATCTTGTTACGTGCTGAATTGACGTTGCGCTTCTGAATAATTTTTTCTTTACTGTGGGGGCGGAGTGCCGTAATAGTAAATTAATGTACAGGCCAGCTTTCAGCGGTACGGGGTGGGTTTAGAAAGCAAATATACTACTTTTAGAGGTATACAATTTCTGACACTTTCAGTAAATACTTTTACGCTTAACTTGAAATGTCTTTAAACTCTTTTTGTATAAGTAAGGCTATTGAGGGTCAACCACCTGAAAATAATCAACACAGATAAAGCCTAGCCGGAAGATGGATAACCATTTGAGCGGTTCCTTCTGCTGTTAGAGGTTGATCAAGCTCCGACAACACCTTTCTCACATTCTACTAATTTAAAATAAGCAGAAAAAGTCCACTTCGTATATCCCGAACCTATATTATAAACTATGATTTTCAAAACAGTAAATAACTACAAATAAAGCAAGAACTATCTGTTGGATGCAGGAGCTGAACATCTTACATCTTAGATTAAGTCTAGGAAATGGAATCAAGAAGTTCAAGGAAAGAGTGGCCAACCACTTTCCATAAATGTGTGTTAGTTCTTGAACTTTTTTGTACACTTTTGTATTCCGTTAGCTTGATGGTGTGCTCGCCATCCATTATACGTTCGTTTACTTCAGTTTATTAATCTTCCAGGCAAGGTGACGACCATTTTCTTTCTGACTATCTATACCCACCTCCGTTTTATCGCCTCGCAAGGTTGATCTCTATCTAGCTTGTGATCTTGAAGCTTTCCGTTTCTCTTAGCCACCATTTCCATATAGCTCTTATCCTGTGCTACTCGTTTTATTGGAATTACTAGACTACGATCCCCCCCACTTAGGTATAAATTTAACAATGTCTTGATAGACTTCTAATTCAAGACCACGATTATTTAAGGGTTTCCTATTTGTGAATTAAATACCTGTCAAATTTTCTGAATCTCAACTTCCTCAAAAGTAGTACTTCCTAGAATTATTTCTCTGCCAAAATTTGCGGAATAAGGTGATATACCAATAGTTTCATGTACTGCTGTACGAACGGCAAAAACCATAGATAAGAGTTTGTCCCAATTTTTGAGTTCCTATTACATATGAAGCTAACATGGTTTTTAAAACACGTTGCACTTTTTCCATTGCGTATGATAATATGCATCAGAAATAATTTTGGATTTAAATTTTTCCATTAAATTTTTAAACAAATTGCTGCGGTATTGAACTGCATTGTCTACTAGTATATATTGCGGTACTCCAAAAAGTAGAATGATAAATTCTTCCTTTGGAGTATTGCGGAGGCCGTAACCTGTCTTATAGGGAAATTGGAAATTTTGTAAAAATACTACCCGCTTAGATAAATGCGTGGACCTTTGTGGTTCTGGGTAAAGGACTTACTAGATCTATTAAAATTATGTGCCAGGGATTTGATACAATTGATTGGCGTGGCATTTTTTTGGCTGGCAATTTGTCTTCAAATGTTTAAGCAATACAAATGTTACAATAATTTATGTACTAAGCAACAACAGAACGATATTTAGGCCAAAAAATTTTTGACCTATGCGAGTTAAGGTTCGGGCCTTGGGAGCTGCGTTTTTAAAAAACTTCCAAAACTTAACAAATTTATTTTTAATTAATACAGAAATTAATGTGGAATTTTGACAAACTGATTTTAACTTCAAATCAAAATAAATTAATTAATTGAACTAA
Organism: Platerodrilus igneus; assembly: GCA_036346225.1. Classification (NCBI taxonomy): domain Eukaryota; kingdom Metazoa; phylum Arthropoda; class Insecta; order Coleoptera; family Lycidae; genus Platerodrilus; species Platerodrilus igneus. The sequence goes on from JARFIW010000840.1 coordinate 2,811,954, forward strand.
TATTGTGAGTTGCCTAAGCAAACTGCAATGCTAAAACTAAATACTTTGACTGACCCACTTGAGTAGCTTGAACAACGAAGTATGGAGTTCGAAGACTGACTGGCAGGTGTTTGAACTCCCTGGCTTTTTATAATGATCCTACCCCCTCGCATGGCTGTGGGAACTTGCAGATCTTATGTCTGCTTTACTCTTAATTTTATACTTTGTTACATTGTTTCAATCTTATTTCTAGGTAATTGCGATATCTTAATCGTCAGTAACCTGTCGCCTGCAGTATCACTATCGTCTCGGATACAAAGTTGCATATCCGTTTTCATGAACTGTTAATAACCTGTCTGGTTTATCCTTGTATCCTTGTATCCTTGTATCCATTGTTGCAATCGATTTATGATTTATTTGACAATTTCTAATAAGTTCCTATTAGATTCTATTATTTAATATATAGTTAAATTGGGAGATACATAACTCCTACCGACGTAAATAAGAAATTACGGTTTTACTTAATTTTTAAATTCATTATTCAATTTCATTATTTAAAATTTATTGTTTCTAAGCGTACACTTATTGATTCTTTATTTCTTTTTGTTCCTTAAATCTAAAACTGTTTCCTTTATCTTACATCTAAGGTACATTTTGTATAATACGTATATAATTAGAAAAATTTTAGAATGATTAACACAATTGTCCAAACGCTTTTACTGTCACAGTGTAACTTGGGCACTTTGAGTTCACTTAAATGTTTTTTGTAACTTTCCATTAATTTCATAGCGTGGTTGAGGTCGTCTAAGTCTAGATGCTTTAGCTTCATGGGTTTCTTGACTATTTTTTCGTCTTCTTGTTGTTTTATCTTGAACTGTAGTTCCGGTAGGTTTGCGAGTTTTTTTGTTTCTATGAGGTTTTGATAAACTCTGATTACTTCGTCTTTCAATTTTACATAGCAGTCTTCTTTAAGGGTAATTAATTTGCTTCCGGTTAATGCTAGGTTATTTTCATCTTGATTGCAGTGGATGGTTGCTATTACTTCTGTTGGGAAAATGGCGATCCATTTGTTTTCTGTTATCTCAAAGGTAGTTTACTGTTATTTATAAATAATCTAATTTTTAATAATTCCTTTAATAAATCGGTTGGTTCAATGATACTAGAGTGTAGGGTATTTAATTTTGAAAATATTACTGCGTTTGCTAGCATTGCTGAAATTTGTTGAATTAAAGTAAGGGTTGATATTATTTGAGTAAAGATTGAATTAAATCTAATTAAATCTCGCATACCTAACATGGTAGTTTGTGTGTTGGTTTCAAGGAATTGTATTCGGTTGGCTATACTGTCCAGGTTACTTACTAACTTTCTTAGTGTTTCGTTGAATTTTATAATTGGTGATTGGGGTTATAGATATTTGGTTGCTAATTATGGTTTTATGTCGTTTTGGTACTCAATTAATTGTTGTATTGCGTTGTCATAGCGTTCTGCGTCTTGATTATCTAAATTGCCTGTGATAGCTTTTATTATGTTACCTAATCCGTTGATTAGTCCTTTTTGTTGTTTTGTAGTTTGTTCGGTGGGTATTAATCTATTGAATTTATCTTCTATGTTTCTTAAAATGCTTTCTATTATACTGTTGTAATTCACAATTTTTATTGCGTATTCCTTTCCGAATTTTGCGGTGTCCATTGATAGTTTTAATCGGTAATAATTTTCTGTGATTGTTTGAAATTCATATTTTAATTCAGTTAGGTCGAATTTTTGTGCAAATGTCTAATAGTCTATGGTATTTTGCATACTGCCTAATTTTATTGGTAGTATACCGGGGTTGTTTTTTATATCTTCTATTATTATTTGGTTGTCCGTTCTACCTGGGCGTAGGTTGACGGTAAGGGTGATGATTGTCCATCTGAAATTACAGGATGTCTTAAGCTTTTCAAGTGAATGTACTTTGTTATTTTGCCGTTGTCTACTACTGCTATATTTTTGTCGGATATTCTCTTAATTTTAAATGGGTCTAAATTTCTGGGTGCCTTTTTATGTCGTTCACTTTGGAAATTTATCTTATACACGGTTTGTTCTATTGAAAATTAATTAGCGTTGGTATTTTTATTACGGGTTGTGGTGATACGTTCTTTATCGTTATCTAATTTATCTTTTACTTTGTCATAGGTTGTTTTTAGTTTTTCTTTGTGATTCTTGGCGTATTGTTGGAATACTATCTTATTATAATGTATGTCGTAAGGGTTACGTGAATCTGAATGTTCTAAAGTTAATTCCAAGGGTGTAAAATTTGTCCATGAGTGAATTGTATTATTGTAGGCGATTAATGCATATGACATTAAATTGGTTATGTGTTTCTTTTTATAAGTTATTCTTAATAATCTGATTTGTTCTAACAGGCTTGAATGTAGTCGTTCAATCAGTCCATTTGATTCAGGGTGGTTTTCCGTTATAAAATGAATTTTTATTTTGTGGAGTTCTAATGTGTTTTGTATCGTTTCATTTTTAAATTCGCTGCCGTTATCTAACGTTATTGTTTCGGGTGTTCCATAGAATGTAAAGTACTGTAAAAATCCTTGGGTTACGTCAATGCTATTTTTAGAAGTGATGTGTATTGCTTGACCTATTTTTGTGAATGCGTGTACAATTGTTAAGTAATTTCCTGCTTCTACTACTAAAGTGTCGGCATGTAATTTTTGAAAAGGTTTGTCGGGTGTTTTGGTTAACATTAAGGGTATCTTTGGGGGTTTCCTGTCGTATTTCGCTTTGTCGCATAGTTCACATTGGTTAATGAAATCTGTGATCAATTTTTTCATATCTTTAAAATAATAACGTCTTACTAGTTGCTTTAAGATTTCATTAATTCCACGATGGTTTGTTTTTCCTTCGTGCTGGTTTCTAATTACATCATTTAGTTCGTCAGGGTCGTCTAGTGTTATTAATTTTCTCGTACATCTGATAAGTTCAGGTTCCGAGTTATTGAATAATTTAACGTATAATTCTGAAAATCTTTGGTATAAATGTTCCGTGTTAAAATAAAAATAAAATCGTTTTTTCTCGGGGGTGTATTCTTTTAGAATTTTAATTATTTGCTCCTCGTTGTTGTCTTTGGTTATTTGAAATTGGTATATCTTTTTGTTATCTATCTTTGTATATTTTACGGGATTGGAGTTATTTGAAACTTCGGTATTTATGAATTGATTGGGTTTCATATCGATGGCTTCGTTTAAAATTTTAATCGCGGTTTTAGGTTCTTCGTTCTGTGTCGAGTGTATTGTGTCGATCTCGTTTGGATCTTCCCTTATTTGTGTTTCGTTTACGTTTCCTACAATGGATTCTGTTTCTAATGCATTATATTGTTTTCTACATAAAGCGTCTGCGTTGTTATAAATTCCCTTTTTATATATAATTTTGTAATCGTATTTTTCTAGTCTGATTCTCCATTGTTGTAATTTTGAATTTGGTTCTTTAAGTATGCATAGCCATACTAATGGTCTATGATCGGTGTATATGTAAAATTTTCTTCCGTATAGGTAAGGTCTAAAATATTTTGTTGCTCAAATTATGGCTAATAATTCCTTTTCTATGGTACTATATTTCTGTTCAGTTTCATTTAAAGTTTTGGGTGCGTAGCTGTTGGGTTTATCGCTACCTACTTTTCCTTGGCGCAATACTGCGCCTAATGCTACATTTGATGCGTCTGTCGTTAGTATAAATGGTTTTGAAAAGTCTGGATATTCTAATACGGAGTGATTCGTTAATATATTTTTAATTTTGACTACGGATTTAATAAATTCCGGGGCGTGTTTAATTTTGTTTTTCTTTTTTAAACAATTTGTCAGGGGCTTGGTTATCTGAGCGTAACCTTTAATGAATTTGCGGTAGTAACCACTAAGTCCTAGAAATCCTTTGATTTCTTTGGTTGTCTTTGGTAAAGGGTAATTTAAAACTGCATTTGTTTTATGGTGGTTTGGCATTACTTCTTGGGGTGTTATTATATGTCCTAGAAATGATACTTATTTTTGTAAAAATTTACTTTTGTCTAATTGTACTTTCAAATGTGCTAGTCTTAATTTTTCAAATACTTATTTCAGTCGTTCTATATGTTCTACTAATGATGTGGAATAAACTCTAGGTACACAAGGCATTTTTCGTTGTGTATTCTTCGTAGTATATTGTCCATGACTCTCTGAAAAGCAGCGGGTGCGTTCTTTAATCCAAATGGCATTCGTTTGTATTATTCGTAATGTCCTCTAGGTGAGCTAAAGGCTGTTTTCAATATATCCTTTTCATCCATTTCTACCTGATGGTATCCTGATGCTAGGTGTAATGTTGACATATATTGGCATTTGCCTAATTTATCTAAATTTTTGGTTATACTTGGTAGTGGATATTTGTCATCTACCGTTTTTTCCATTTAATTTTCTGTAGTCTATGTACTTTCTTTTTCCGGTTACGTCTAACTTCTTAGGTACTATTAACACGGGGCTGCTCCATGGTGAATTGGAGTGCTGGATTATGTGTTGTTCTAATAAGTCTGCTACTTGCCTGTCAGCTTCTTCTTGGCTTGCATTGTGATGCAATAAACAACATCAAGTTTAAAGAAAGGCTTATTTAAATATAAATCAAGCTAAGCGACTACACATCATGAAAGCTTCTTACGTTTTTCTGTATCTCTGAACAACAAGTTACAGTAACCCCTTACTTACTCCCTTTACTACCCTTAGGTCTATCGACGCACGCAGAAGGCCTGAAATATTTTACACATCCTCCGGCGCGGCGGAACAACTTAGCTTATCACTTCTTATTTCTAAAGGATACAATAATTGTATTGGATGCCTAATTACGGTGCCATTCGCAATCTTAACGTAACAGGCACGCACTTTGCCATCACGGCCGTTTATCACGTCTATCACCAACCCTAATTTCCACAATAACCGTTGCTTATCATTTCCATGTATTAATACGACATCCCCTTGCTTAATCGCACACTCACGCGCATTCACGTTGTGATGAGCTCCCCTTAATAATTGTAAATATTCTGCGTTCCATCTTTTCCAAAAGTAGTCGATAACGTTTGTTCTCTGCTTCCATAGCCTACGAATCTCATCTCAATTAATAACACGGTCAACAAAAGGAATAGTAGCCAAAGCGGGTCCCAATAAAAAATGCGAAAAGGTTAACGGCATTTAATCCATAGGTTCACTACTTAGGTATGTGAGCGGGCGGGCGTTTATTGTTGCTTCAATCTCGGTAATGAGTGTATTTAGTTGATCTAAATTTAGTAAAGAACGTCCTATCGTAGCCCTAAGGGCGTCTTTTACACTTTTTACAAGTCGCTTGTAAAATCCTCCGTACCAAGCCGCTCGCTCTACTATAAACTTCCACTTAATTTGGTGACTGTATACGAACTCGATGAATTCTGTACTCGCCATCACTTCGTTTAAATTCGATATTTCACGTGATATTCTTTTAAATGTTTTAGCGTTATCTGAGTAAATGACCTTAGGAATCCCTCTACGGGCAAAGAAACGTTTACATGCACTGATTGTAGACGCAACATCCATTTTCAAAATAATCTCTAGATGAAGTGCTCGTATAACAGCGCAGGTAAATAAAAGCACATAACATGGCTTTGAGTGATAACTATCTTTAAAATACAACGGTTCGGTAGTACTACGGGATAGTTATTTGAATTTAATATCGTTGTAGTGGCATAATTATCTTTTATTTGTACTAAGGCGGTTGGGGTCTCTACTCCTTGTTGAAATGTTATATGATTTATTATTCCTACTTTGTTGTTAGAATTTACTGGGATTTTTATTTTTCTTTCCGTTTGGGGTTCTATTGTGTATTTTTGTTCTATTTGAGTGTTTTGAAATTTAATGAGGATCTTTCCGTATTTCATTCTTAATGAACGGTTTTCTTTATCAATGTTGGCTCCTAATTTTCTTAGAAGGTCCATTCCGGTTAGTCCGTGATATTTGTCGTTAAATTCGAAAATACAAAATTTGTGTTCCATTTTTACATTAAATGTTCTCGGTATGGATATATTAGCTACGAATTGGTGAAGTGTTGTTTGATGGGCTGTTTTAATTTTAAATGGCTCTTTTTCTACATAATCTAAATAATATTTATTCACGGTTCTGGGGCTAATTAATGTCTTTGATGATCCGGTATCGATTAATAGTTTAAATTCGGCGTGGGGTATTTTTACGTATGGTAGTACTAGGTAATTTATGTTATTTAAGTTTATTAAGTTTGGTCGTTTATGAATCGGTCTATCTGAAAATTTGAGCACGTGTTTTCTGCATCGTCCTCCTCGTAAGTTTTGTATTGTTCGTCGCGTTCTTAAGTTTCTGCATGGTTTGAATCATCGTTCGTACTGGGCTGAATGTAATTATTTTGGTCGCTGTCAAATTTTTCTACTTCTTGATGAAATAGTTCTTCTTAGGTAAAAGTACGTTTTTGATGAGGGTTTTGTCGGATGCGCTTTATTTTTTTATTTTGTCTGGTGTTACCAGATGAGGTATTCATGGGCGTTGGTTTGTAATAGTTATTAGGATTGTTATTATTATTTGTCATTGGTGTATTTCTAATTGGGTTGGCGCTGAATGCTGGTCGTTGTTGATTTGCGTTTCGGTTGAATCTTGGTTGACATGCGGGTTTTGTAAAATTTGGGTTGAGCGTTGGTTTTGAAAAATGTTTATATTGATTATTAAAATTCGTATTGTTGAAATTTGGGTTATTAATTTGCGGTTATTTGTGCGTTGAAAGGTGTGAATTTTTGTTGAGGAATTGTTTGTCTCGCGGCTTGTACAGTTTTTATTGGTGAATAACTTTTATTTGCGTTAGGGTTGTATAGTCTGTTCCGGTAATACATTACATTTTCTTCTTCTATTATTATATTCATGGCTTCTAGGTTTGGGGACGTTGGAATCTGATCTTATTTGATATTCGTTCTGGTAAAGCGTTTATATATGTGTTCAGTGCGGTTTTGTTATACATTTTCGTTTTTAAATGTCGAATATTTTGATCGGGTTCTTCGATTTCTAATTTCGTTAGGATTAGGCTTCTCACGTCTTGGCATTTCATTCCTAATTGATACGGGGATTGGTGTTTTTCATTCTGAGGTTTATCAGGTTTCGTACAAGGCATCTTATATTACGTTGTTCACCAAAAGATGCGTTTAAAGTCCTGCCATTCATCTAGATCGTCTCGACTGGTAATTAGTGTTAGTGCCCGTCCGGTCAGTTAGCTTATTATAAGGCGTAAAAGTAATGGATTTCTTTTGTTATCTCCGGGTTTATAGAAGATTTTCAAAAACATTTCGCATGCTTCTATGAAATTCACAGGGTCAGCTTGCTCTTTACTAAAATTGGGATTGTTTCAAGGAAAAGTTTCATCTCTACACTCATTTTGGTTAAGGGTTGCTTTTGCTTTTGAGTAGTTTCAAATTTTGTAAAAATTGAGATTTATTTCGCTGTTTCTATCGTTACTTCTGGTTGGATTTGTTAATTTTTAGTTTAGATTGCGTCGGGTTATTTATATAATCGTAATTGCTATTATTTGTACTTGGTTACACGGTACGGTAATTAATTTGTGGGATTTATACTCGACAATGTTGGGTTAATTGCTGTAGCCTTAAATTCGTTTATTTTTATTTTGGGGACGTTAATTTGTCGTATATTCTACTTGGGATTTGCTTTCTGAAAGATTCCGATATGAATAAATAATTTCTTGCAGTACCCACAGTTATGACTTTGTCTTCGTTTAGTTCTGCTGATTTCATCAGGTCTATTGTAATTATATTTTATCCGTGGGTGTTAATTGAATTGCATAAACGTGTAATTCGTCTGTCTCGTCACCTTGATTTTTGAATATAAGGTTTGCAGGTTTTTAACTAATTACTTTGTTACAAAATTGCTTTTGTAATTTAATTACAAAGTTATGTCTACTTGGAGATGTGGTTTCAGTCTCGTGGTTATTTTAAATAAATTGCGCAATGCTTTGGCTTAATATAATATGCAATTTGTTAATACTTTTCAGAGAGATGTTGCTTTCAGTTGGTGTGAGAATTAAATAAATCTCTTCCTTACTTCGTTAATTACTGCATGAATGTTGCGTCTGATAATTATTTTTAGATATCACCGAATAAAGAATATTCAATTATGATGCACGTCTTTGTAATTATAGCTTTCAGTAATGTAGTTATAAAGTTTGCGATACGCGTTTTTATATAGGTTAATTATAGCTTATATGAAGGACGTTTACTTTTATTCAGTATTTGTACTGAAATAAATAGCTTTTAATAACGTGGTGTTGGATGAATGATGTTTTATTCACTAAAAGTTTTTGGTCTTATCTTATGTGAGGATTGCGTTGTAAATTTGCACGCTGGTTTTTAATTAACAATGGTTCAATGGTTAAGGTTAATAATAGAGGTATAAAAGAAGGTCAAGTTTTAAATAGTCTTTTCTGTAGTTGCTTGTTTGTAAGAATTGAGCTTAGCTTTTGGTATTAAATAATAGGGTTAGTTACGTCTACTTTTACGTTTGCTGGATTGAACCGTTGCGTTTTCGTATTAATAATTATACGTACTTTGGTTTGGTATTAATTTAATACATGTGCGCCAGTTATTTTGGTTATTTTTGAATCGTTTTTGTTTTGTGCGCCTGTTGTTTTTGTATCGGTTTGTTTTAATAATTGTAAAAAAAATCTCTTAAAAATCAAGTCTCTTTTGCTTTAAAAATCTTGTTAAAATTCAGGTCTCATAAAATAGTTTTCGTTTGCTTTAAATATAATCTTTCTTGCTTAAAAACAATTTTCTTGATTTATAAGTGAATTATTATTGTTAAATGGCATAAAATAAAAATTCTGTACATAAAATAATAAAAGAATTCTCTTATACTAGCAAATATCAATTATAGTTGGTAAAAATCAATTTGGTTTAAGGAAATGAACTTACATTAATTTCTTCGATGGTTCCATGGACTTCGTCGATGCTTGTACGTTGTTCACGTTGGGTTGGTTTGTTAGATTCGATCGATTTGTGCATCTTGTCCAACTTCTGTTTGGTTCTGCCAAAATTGCGAATTGAAATTTTTGTTACCAGTTTTCCGATTTATGGATTCTTAGTGCCCTTTTGACATCCAACCGACTGCGCCAGTTAAGGTTCGGGCTTTGGGAGCTGCGTTTTTAAAAAACTTCCAAAACTTAACAAATTTATTTTTTATAATTGCAGAAATTAATGTGAAATTTTGACAAACTGATTTTAACTTTAAATCAAAATAAATTAATTAATTGAATTAATACTGTGAGTCGCCTAAGTAAACTGCAATGCTAATGCTGAATACTTTGACTGACTCACTTGAGTAACTTGAACAACGAAGTATGGAGTTCGAAGACTGACTGCCGGGTTCTTGAGATCCCGGGCTTTTTATAATGATCCTACCCTCTCACATGGCTGTGGAAACTTGCAGATCTTATGTCTGCTTTACTCTTAATTCTATACTTTGTTACATTGTTTCAATCTTATTTTTAGGTAATTGCGATATCTTAACCGTCTGTGACCTGCCACCTGCAGTATCACTATCGTCTCGGATACAAAGTTGCGTACCGCTCTCATGAACTGTTAATAACCTGTCTGGTTTATCCTTGTATTACATTGTTGCAATTAACTTATGATTTATTTGACAATTTCTAATAAGTTCCTATTAGATTCTATTATTTAATATGTAGTTAAATTGTGGGATACATAACTTACGTTTGCAAGTTTTGAAAATGCCTAGAATGCTATATTTTAAAATGTTTCTACGTTTAGATTTTGGAATGACTTCTTTCTGATTTTTTATTTTGCCTGTGAAATTTAGAAATTTAGGTGCTATGTGTTTAAATAATTTACCGTTAATTACTTTCCAACGATTAAATTTAATTGGGCATTTCCGTACATTTTCCATTATTTTCTTACACCAGCTATCATACTTTAAATTAACTTCTATAACGGTAGGTTAGTCCGCAGATCCAAAACTTCGTCTCTATCTGTTTCAGACCTTTCTGGGGTTACATCTAAACGAATATCAACATTACTAGCAAGTTTTATGTTCTCAATTCTCAGATTGGCTTGAGATAAAGCATGGCAACAACATTGTCGTTGTCTTTCCTATGCAAATCAAAATCGTATTGTTAAAGCTTATTAACCAAATGACATAATCTGCTACTAAGGTTTTGTAAAGCATTTAGAAAATCGTTCTCTCCGAGTAAACCTTCTTTTGTTTTAACGCTAGTTACATATCTCCCAATCCAAATATGTATAATTAAATAGAATGTATTAGGAAATTATTAAGAAACTTAAGTTAGATGCAACATTGTAAATTCAAGAATAATTAAGAAAAGGTTATTAAAAGTTCACAAGCAAGTTGTGAGAGCGGATGTGAATGCATTGTATTCCAGACGTAAGTGATACTGCAGGTGCAGGTCACTGACGGTTAAGAAACCGCAATTATTAAGATTATTAATTATTAATTATTAATTATTAATTATTAATTATTAATTATTAATTATTAATTATTAATTATTAATTATTAATTATTAATTATTAATTATTAATTATTAATTATTAATTATTAATTAATTTAATTAATTATTAATTATTAATTATTATATTAATTATTAATTATTAATTATTAATTATTAATTATTAATTATTAATTATTAATTATTAATTATTAATTATTAATTATTAATTATTAATTATTAATTATTAATTATTAATTATTAATTATTAATTATTAATTATTATTATTATTAATTATTAATTATTAATTATTAATTATTAATTATTAATTATATTAATTATTAATTATTAATTAATTATTAATTATTAATTATTAATTATTAATTATTAATTATTAATTATTAATTATTAATTATTAATTATTAATTATTAATTATTAATTATTAATTATTAATTATTAATTATTAATTATTAATTATTAATTATTAATTATTAATTATTAATTTAATTATTAATTATTAATTATTAATTATTAATATTATTAATTATTAATTATTAATTATTAATTATTAATTATTAATTATTAATTATTAATTATTAATTATTAATTATTAATTATTAATTATTAATTATTAATTATTAATTATTAATTATTAATTATTAATTATTAATTATTAATTATTAATTATTAATTATTAATTATTAATTATTAATTATTAATTATTAATTATTAATTATTAATTATTAATTATTAATTATTAATTATTAATTATTAATTATTAATTATTAATTATTAATTATTAATTATTAATTATTAATTATTAATTATTAATTATTAATTATTAATTATTAATTATTAATTATTAATTATTAATTATTAATTATTAATTATTAATTATTAATTATTAATTATTAATTATTAATTATTAATTATTAATTATTAATTATTAATTATTAATTATTAATTATTAATTATTAATTATTAATTATTAATTATTAATTATTAATTATTAATTATTAATTATTAATTATTAATTATTAATTATTAATTATTAATTATTAATTATTAATTATTAATTATTAATTATTAATTAATTATAATTATTAATTATTAATTATTAATTATTAATTATTAATTATTAATTATTATTATTAATTATTAATTATTAATTATTAATTATTAATTATTAATTATTAATTATTAATTATTAATTATTAATTATTAATTATTAATTATTAATTATTAATTATTAATTATTATTATTATTAATTATTAATTATTAATTATTAATTATTAATTAATTAATTATTAATTATTAATTATTAATTATTAATTATTAATTATTAATTATTAATTATTAATTATTAATTATTAATTATTAATTATTAATTATTAATTATTAATTATTAATTATTAATTAAGATTATTACATTGTATAATGAATAAAATAAAAAAATAAGCAGACATGAGCTCTGCATTTCCCACAGAAATATGAGGGGCAGGGACAACAGAAATACCCCGGGAGCCCCAAATCAAACCAGTCAGTCTTGAGTACTTCAGCTTTTACATTGTCGTTTACTAAGACTACTCGCCCAGTTTAAATTCAATTAATAGTAAATTTCGACTTATTATAATTTTATCAAGTGTGTCAAAATTCCAATTGTAATTTCTGTATAATAAATAAATTTGTTACAAGAAGTTTTGGAAGAAGACTTTTTAAAAAGGCAGCTCCCAAGGCCAGAAACGTAACTCGCTTTATTTTTAAAACCAAAAGCTGCGTGAATCGTCATTTGCAACGTTTTAACTTTATGGCTATATTTTATAAATATATAGTTCTTGCAGTGTATCTCCCATGCTTAAGGTTTCTTGAATTTACACAAATATCTTTAATATGCCGGTTATTTTCTGTAATTCTTCTAAATTCATTACTTATTTGTGTAAAGTCTTAATATTTATTACTGTTTGTATTTAATGTACTGGTGGATTTTATATTTTAATTTTATATCCTAATTTAATATTGCATGCACTAGTTATGTTATTAAATGTAAACTAACAAAACTTCTAAATTTTACAGGCTGCTTTTGTGTTAAAAGACCATTTAACAAATAGAAATTAATAAACTCATTTCTACTACTTAATGTTGGTTTTAAGCAACGCGCTAGCATTATAATTCTTTCTACCTCTTCCTATGTAAAGAACCCATTCTCAATGTTCTTTGCAGACACTGTATAAACCAGGTAATCTATTTTCGAAAATATGTTGCCACTGTAGGTTAAAATATCATTAGTTTTAACTGTTGTAAAGGATTTCCTTTGTAGGTAAGCAAATTAAACCAAATCCTTCGAGAGTATATCTAAGTACTAGTAAGAGAACGCTTAATAAACGGATTGTATAAAACCTTTTAACAATAAAGATTACACCAGCTTATACGCAGTTTTCTATACAAGGCATACAGCATAGACAAACGATTTTGCGTCCTACAAATATTTGTTGTTTTGTTTTTGAAGGAATTCGTTGCAGATGCAAAATATAGTTGGAAATAGTACTGTATCCGATTCCTTATTAATTAAGTGAATTACATGACAGAAACTTCCAAATAACAAATCCTCTCAGATAAAAGCTGTGGAAATACTTTAGATAAGGCCCCTGAATGTGTAACACGTAAACCTCTGGAACGAAAGAAAAAAGAAAATTTAGAAATTTATGAACTACTACCGTAGAAGGTCGTGCTAACATTAAGAATTGAGATAACGTAGCAGGCGCAAAAACCGGCTAATAGCTCGCGGAGGGCTAGCGTGAGCAGAAAAAAAAACAAAGAATAATAAGAACTAATTACTTGAAAGGCAGCTAGCTTTGACATCCCACTGCAAAGCGTGACGACCTTGCATATTACCTGAACAAAAAAATAAAATACAAAACAAAAGAAACAGAAGAAGAAACAGCGATAAAATCCTGAAAGAACTGTAAAAGGTAGATCGTTAGCGCAATATCCAAATACAAGCAATCACCGACATCAAAGCTATGTCTATAAAGAACCAGTGATACGTACAAAAGTTAAAGCATGTACTTTACAAATGCATACACAAGACAATAAAGAAATGCATAATTGCAATGCACAATTACTACAAATATAATTTCTGTAATAAAACGGCAGAAACACATAATTGTTTATCGTTGTAGACAATTAAGTCTTAGAATACAAGAAATATGTAAAATGTAAAAGCTGATCTAAATATCCATCAATGTTGATCTTTCTTAACACAATTGCTTAACAATTCGTCTTACTTAAATACTTCATTCAATAAATAACTTAAGATATCAATACTCATGCTTCGCGCTAATGAAATGTGCGTAGAATTTCTAAGTTTAATTAAAATTTTGAGATACAATAAAATCTGAAGGGTTTTGGACCAACAGAAGATCATATCAAATGAGAAAAGTTGAATATTTCAGTTATTTACGTTGAGATTGAGAGCACTGCCTATTAATACATAACCAGGTATTGAAATAACAAGGCCACATTAAATTAATACTACTTTATACCTGTTTTGTCTAAAAATTACCGAAGCTATCTTTTGCAAACAACGCCAGCGGTGACCTGCAAGTCGCTATAAATGTTCAAAGAACTCTGCGGTCGGATGATAGCGTTACATTCCCAGTTGCAGATACCAATAGAATAGCGAGTAGGGTAATTATCTACCTTCAAAATCCGGCAAGCGATACATTGTGAACAGTAAAAGAAAAGAATACTGTTCTATCTATCCTTCTAAGAGGTAGTGCAAATACTACACATGAGGACGACTTTTAATTTATTGACATCCAGAAACAGAAACACCACCTACGTTTTAAATTAACAGCACAAGTGTGCATGTCAAAAATAAAGCACATAATAAATAAAAAGTTACCCAAGAGCGAGTCGAGCTCGCACTATTAGGGTTCCGTACCAATACTACAGTGAGCAATCAATAAACCAAATTAAGCTGTTTTTATTTTTTATGTATATTTAAATCCTATTCAAATTTTATTGTGATAACTGAAAAATGAATATATTGTTCCACATTGTACTGGTACATTAGTAAATACGTTGTCTAGTACTGTGCTTAAAAAATTTTTTCCCAGCAACTATCACACTGTCAAAAAACCTGCAGTTTTCCGATAATCTATGACACAATAGCTACTATCCCTATTAAAATCAAACTTTTAGCTTTGGAAATGTAGGAGAACAGTTGGGTAACGGTCATTTTTGGCACATTTTGCGCTATATCATGAAGACTACTGGATCAAAAATTATAAAAAAAATATTTTTAGAAGCCTTTTAGAATCCTCTTTTAATAATACCTCTCACGATATATTTATTAAAACTTTTTTCTTTTGACCGAATTAACCCCCTGTCATTTTAATCTAAAATTTTATTTTTTTTATTTTTTGACTGTCGATATACGTGCGCGCCATAAAGACCTAGCATTGTGCCAAATTTCAAATTTCTACGTTACATAATTTTCGAGAAAAACCTCTGTGACGGACGGACGGGCGGACACGAGAGTGATCTTATAAAGGTTCCGTTATACCTTTTAAGGTACGGAACTCTAAAAATTCAAAACCAGTTACCTCAAATTGTATGATCGAGATAGATCCAGGTCGCCGTATCAGGTATCGATGTAAATTTGGGTTCTGAGTAGGTTTGTCGAATAAGGTTAGAAACGACACATAACGAAAATATGAGTGAGTAGTTTCTAGGTAAGGATCAATTGCACATCATATTTACGCCGTGCGTCTGATAACACCGATTTAATATCAGCCACAAAAACATCAACATGGAGAATAATGGCCACAGTTTTCTAGAACTGGAAAGCCCTTTTCTTGTTATACTTACTGCAAGGATGAACACCCATAAAATCAGAAAGGCATTGTAAAATCTTATTATAGCTGAAATGCGACATTGAAAACCGCCATTGGAAACAACTCTCCAGGGGCGTTATTTTCTTTTTGAACATGCTCGGCCTCACACTGGGGCAAGGAAAACAAGTTTCAATGGGAATTACCGGACCATCTATTCCGTTGTCGTAATTTGGCACTCTCAGACTTTGATCTCTTCCAAAAATTAATATATTTCTGGATGGAAAGCGATTAGAGAACTATGACGTTTGAAAAACTATTACTAGCTGGTTATATAGACAAGCTTGAGTTTTTAGATTAGAAAATCTTTATTTCATACAAAGATTATTTCATAAACAAAGTTTTTTTGTTTTATTACATAATGGTCTTCACTTAAAAAGCGATTCTCGTACAGCGTAGAACAAGCAGTGCGTAAATCAATTATAAAATAGAAACTTTGTATAAATGGCTTCTGCGCAAAAAGAAAAAGTGCATACTGTTATAAATGCATGCAACAGGTGCAATATCGCAAACTAGATTTTGATCGTTATTTCGAACCCTGGAATCGTTTGCCTACCAATGAAGTTAGACAGTCTATTAATGGAATATATAATATGAATTGGTTATTGAGAGATGATTTCATCTTAACTGGAGCAATGAGCTGTTCAAGTCGACTAAAAGCAAGACATTCTGAGAAATTCTTGACCTGTTCCAAGTGCAGTATTAGTTTTACCTAGGAATACGCATTAACAGTAATTTTATATTTACCTTCTCACTATATTGTCTAGTTACCTAAGATATTCAGAAACACTTTAATTAGTTGATCCAAATGCTTACATCA
Source organism: Platerodrilus igneus (assembly GCA_036346225.1). Classification (NCBI taxonomy): domain Eukaryota; kingdom Metazoa; phylum Arthropoda; class Insecta; order Coleoptera; family Lycidae; genus Platerodrilus; species Platerodrilus igneus. The sequence goes on from JARFIW010000840.1 coordinate 2,828,169, forward strand.
TGTGCTTCACTTACAAGTACCTTCTAATTAACGAAATAATTATTTAATTTGAACACGAGTTCAGCTGAATATTGCAACAAAGGAACCGAGGGGGTCTAGAATCGAAACGAAGAAAACCTTTAAACTTGCAATCGATTAATAGGCAGTTACAAGAATGGATTAAAAGGACAAATATAAAGCATACAGTAGCGAAGAATGTAGAAGTAACTAGCAATTTCTGGTAGTTAGTAGAAGTTTTACTATTAAGTATATAAATCTCACTACTAGCAGAATTGTTAAATGCGGTAACAAAATTACGATAGCTAACTAGGAGAGAAAAGTAGACATGTATATAATGAATAAATGATAATAAACAAATCATATAATTATTGCTTCAAACACTTACCTTTTTTAACAATAGCGAAACGAAGCACATTTATTGATAACAGCCGTTCAAACGGAAAGCGATAGTTGACTGTATGACTGCGTCCATCTAATACGGAATACAAAAGTTGACTGTGAGCTTGTCTTCTCCATGGTAGGTGATAAGAAGTTCTTGCACAAGTGAAAGACAGCAAAGTTTATCGCTATCGTGGCACTTTTAATAGGCGTAGTAATTGAAGCAATTGCACGGTACACGCAATGACATTTGTATAACCGAGCGGAGGTAAATAATCAACAAATTTCAAACACCATAACAAATTAAGAGGCAACTCATTTACCATATAAACGAAACAATTATTGGATCTAAAAATATATACGTTTAATGTATATAGAAATTAAGCGGTTGTGTTGATAAATTACGTAACGTAATTTAGTAATTAATATAGTAAAATGTCCTGTTAAGAAAAAATCTAATTTTTGTAAACGTTGTGGTAATTACCATCAATGATATCTGTAACGGCATCTCAGTACATTTATGTTTTCTGTATTTGTGACATCAGGATTGTATTGGACACAACAGCAAAAACCTATACTGAGCTAACCTACACATTTCCTTGAAATTTTCACAGCCTACATCCTTCACTATCTGCGTGCAATAGTCTGATATAGGTCTACATCTACCTCTTTTTCTTTCTATATCTGCTTGTAATATTGCCCGCACTATTCCCCAAAAATGCCTTAGAACGCATCCTGTCCTTTTATTTCTCCTCTTTTTTTGTTTTCCACAGATATTTTTATTCCTATACTATTTCTATAATCTCTTTGTTATTAACTATCATCATCATACAGCTGAAGCATAACATTCCAAAAGGCTTTCTCCTTTTCCTGTTTGCTTCTTCTACTGTCCCTATTTCATAGACGTACAGTTCTGTGCTCCACACAAATGCTTCCAACTCTTTTGTTCTGGTTTCTATGTTTATTGTCTTCGAACATAGCCGCTGCTCTTTTTTGGACAATTGTTTGACTTCCTATGTTCTACATTCCTTTGTGTTATGTAGCACAGAGGTCTCTTAAAATAATTCAACATAACGAATAAAAATGCTCCATAATTAACCAAGATAACCGGTATTTGTATAAGCCTAGAGGTGCAAAACAAGTTAGTCACTCCCGAAAACGATTTCTGAGAAGAATTTCATTTAGTAAAAAATTACATTACGGAAGTCGTACATATTCTGTTTTAATATAAATCTAACGCTAGCTCTATTTATACTGTTTTCTCTGTGCACTTGAATTACATAGCTGGTCAATAGAGACCAATAGTGTGCAATTTTGAACAATCGTGTGCAACAGTGACTATTGCCGTGGTTCAATAGATGTCAATAGATGCTAATAACCGAAAATAGAGGGTAATAATGTACAATAGTGGCCAATAACGACTAATAGCGGCTATTGTAGCCAATGGCGGTCAAGAAAAGGTTTTTGTTGCCAGTTGTGTATAGCACTGGCATATCTATCAGAAATAGAAGTCGATGCAAGAATCCAACAGTACACCGCATACTTCAAAATTCCATGGTAGATTTTTTCTATGTTGAATACATAAGTTATCTCTTATTATTTACCAGCATGTGCATTTTGGGAGAACATCAGCTTTATTGCAAATCTGTAAAAAACTGCAAACTTGCTAAAAAAATAAACGAACGCCAGTTAAGGTTCGTGGCAAGGGACCGGCCTTTTTAAAAAACCATTTCCAAACTTATTAGCAATTTTTATTTATTTATACAGAGTTGACTTGGAATTTTGACAAACTTGAATTAATATTACTTTAATCGAAATACATTAATTAATTGTACAAAAATGAGTAATCTAACGAACTGCAATGTTATAGCTGAACGATGGATTAACTGTCGTCGACTGGGGCTCCCGGGCTTCTTATAATATCTCTACCCCCTCACATGGCTGTGGGAACTTGCAGATCTCATGTCTGCTTACACTTTACTCTATTCATAAATACATTGTTGCGATCTTAATTCTAAGTAATCTTGGTACGTGACCGTCGGTAACCGCCTGTGACCTGACATCTGCAGTGTCACTATCGTCTGTGCTACAAAGTAACGCTTCCGTTCCCATGAACTTTAATATACTGTATAAAATTGTCCTTGATTTACTTTGTTGCGCTTCACTTAACATTTCTTAATATTTCTAATAATTTCCTAATTTATTCTATTTCTTTATGTATAATTCAATTGGAGGATACATAACTCGCGTAGCAGATTTAAACTATATTTAAATTTAAATCTACGCTTTAAATTTTAGGAATCGATATACCACATACTAAACACATTAATCGAATTTAGAAACTGACGTTCTGTTGCTGGTGGACTAGTTAAAAATCTTCTGTTACGTGTGCATTTGGCCCGTGCTAGTACATGACTCCCCTACAGAATTAGAGAGTACTTTAAATTTTATACTCCAAAATTATAGGAGTTGTGTAGTTGCAAGTGCGGCTAAAATAATCCTGCATTTTCAAAGTTTAAAAATGTATAACGTTTACTCTCAAACAAATATGAATTTCACTTTCTGTTTGTTGATGTATTGAAAAGCAAACGTCATTCGACTGAAATTTTCAAAAAATTCGTGCAAATTCCACCCAGTGTATAATTTTAATTAGAAATCTAGTATATATATATGAATATAATGTTAAAATTACATTACTCGGAGTGCTTTAATCATAAATTCTTTTTTATCCAAAAGGTTATCTTCGGGATGTTTGTAAAGTGAATTAAAAACGTATGAATAAATAAAATAAGCGACTTTCAGTTTCCTGTTGCTCCTATATTTCTCTTAATGTTTTCAACATTAACTTCAATATGCTCAAACAGGGGTTTAAAAATATATATTAATCATATAAAAAGTAACCGAAAAGTAAAAACTAATTAAATTGCGATTTCACACAGGCTTTGCTGCGACGATATCTACCGACCATTTGACAAGCCCTTCAACTCCAATATAAATATTTGCAAATTACTGTAATTTATTTCCAGCGTTTAAATTGATAAATGCACGTAGTGCCCTTGAAATTAACAGTTTACTAGTAGTAAAGCGATGTGCTTCAAGGGTATGGATATAAATCATCTGCGTCTCGAATTTGAGCAAAATATCAAATACGCTATCTATTATTTGCCCTTCAAATATTGTTCTTGCATAAATACTAAATGCACAGAATACAAACGTATATACGGTTGGAAAAGAGTGTAATGTGCAGTATCGGGATCTCGTTAAATTGGAAAAAACTTGTACAATTACAAGTTATATTTAAAACTAAAAAGAATTTGAATATATCTCTACCCGTTCTTAAAAGAAGGCCCAAATTTTAAAACTTACCATTTCAAAAATTCCTGATAACCTTTATATTATTATAGTCATAAATGTGAGACCGGGTCATTTACAGGAATCGTTTGCAGGAGTACAGCAAATCGATCAGAATTGTTCTAGACCTTCTGTATTCAAACCTGCGACTGTCAACTTTTTTATTTATTATGGATGACATATTAAAATTTTACAATGTCAATTAGAAGGAGGAATTACAAATTTATCGATGTACCACACTGTATACTTTTTTTTTAAATTGGCCGAAGCATTTTAAGTTCAGTTTTTATAAGATTAGTTTTTAGAGTAGAACAATATAAGGATAGAGTTCTGTCATTAGTGAACAGTAACAAATGTGTTATACGCAAATGTAAGACTTTTCAGTTGTAACTTCTAGCATTTTAATATTTAAATATTTAAAAGTTTTTGGCTTCAGATTTGTTATACTGAAACAAACGCCACGCACAATAAACATTATCAATAACAAACTGGTAACAAAAAATTTTAGTTAAGAGATTTAATTAAATTGTTCGATTGGTTCCCTCCAATGCGAATGCACAATTCTGTTCTTGAACTGCACATCGAGCTGTGTTTGGATCTATTGATTAAATGTATGTATTTATTATGTCTTCCATTTCATTTTTGTCCTCTGGTATTTCACTGTAAACATGGTCTTTCGTGGCTCCCAATAATTAGTAGTCAACTGGATTGAAGCACGGAGACCGTGGTGGCCATCTTACTGGACCGTTGGTGCCCATCCAATAATTCGGAAAGCGTTTATTTAAATATTCTGTTACTACCCTGGCATTGTAAGAAGCACAGCCGTAATATCTTCAAAATCATTTTGTAAGATACTCAAATAACTGGCAGACTATAATCTATGTGGAATGCGGTATGGTTCTAAAATCTTATCGTCTAAAATTCCACACCAAACGTTTACAGAATATCTACCCTACGGTTTTCTTTCTTTAATTAAGTAAGGATTTTCTTGAGCGTAATAGTGCACATTGTTTCTATTAAAAATGACACAATTAGTGAAACTTGTTTCGTCACACCATAATATCTTTCTGCAAAATTTCGGTTAAAACTCAATTTCATTTGGATCCATTGAGAAAAAGCAAGTCGTCGTTTATCGTCTCCAGGATGCAATTTTTGTACTGAAATGAATTTATAATCGAGGTACTTGTGACCCTTTATTATAGCACCAACACTTCGATCTGTAAACCACATTCACGAGAGATAGCCCGACTAAATGTTTGTGGGTTCAGATGTAACTGTGCTAAGACAATAATATCATTAATATTTGCATGTTTATTATATTTTCCTCCTTGTTTATTAAAGGATCCATAAGTTTCTAAGATGTTTTATACTCTTACAAAAGCCATTGTGGAAGGCTGTTGTCGTTCTGGGTACAGTTCTAAATATCTACGCTCAGACGTTACAGAATATTGATGGCATTCCAAGTAAATAATGTACATATCAAATTTCTGCTCTACAGAATATTTTACCATTCTAGATTGTACTATGAATATTAACTAAAGTTAAATTACCTTTTCTACTACTATCTACTTCTATTTTCACTAAATTATTAAGAATAGTAAATGTACTAAAGCTGTAGGATATTTAATGATGACAAAATAACCCTTTAGCTACTGTTCACTGATGACAGAACATTACTCTGAAATTGTTTTCCTATTTCAAAGACTACTCTCATAAAAACTGAACAATTTACAATATATCCCCCATTTTTTAAGAAAAGTATACAGTGTGGTATATCAACGAATTTGTAATTACTCCCTTTACTTGACATTGCAAAAATTCAATACGGCGTCCATAATAAATAAAAAAGTTGTCAGTTGCAGCTCTGAATATAACAGATCTAGAAAAATTCTGATCACTTCACTGTATTTCTCAAAACAATCTTTGTAAATAACCCGAACTTTACATTTACTGCTATAATGGTATAAAAGTTATTAAGAATTTTCGAATTTGGCAAGTTTTAACGTTTGCGCCATATGCAAATGTCAAAACGGGTAGAGATATATTTAAATTTCTTTAGTTTTAATTTAAGCTTGTAATTGTACAATTGTTTTTTCTTTTAACCAACTTTATACCTTGCATTGATTCCTAGATCTCCGTACTGCACATTGAAATTTTTCCTACCCTGTGTATACACACACACATATATATATAATATTGTAGATAACTCGTTTTAGGTTTTAGGTCAGTAGAATTGAAAAATTTTCTTTTTTATAAACTCAAACTTTCGGAAATTTATTTTTCCATTATCAAGGATACTAAAAATAAATACAAAGTTCACAAAAGCTCAAGCAACGTCTAACACAGCACCAAAGTGACATACGCACTAAACCAAATGCAAGTGCTTTAACAGCACACGGAAAGATCACCAACCACACAATTGATTTTAACAATCCAAAAATTTTACATATAGAAAATAATAAATTAAAACGAAAAATCTTTTGAAATATGTTACATTTATCAAATTTTTTAATACACTTAATAAAAAAACTGACATTGGAGACTTGAGTTCTTTATATACGTACTTTCTAAATTTAAAAACATGATTTGAAAAAAGAAAATTAAGAAATAAATAATCAAGTTATAATATTATTTTATTTACAAACATACTCACACAAAAGGTTATAGAGATAACTACACGAATTGATAAAAATATTTTAAAATGTAATGTATCTACAGACTAAGTCATTACAATTAATGCTTTTAATTTATACATATAAAGATACTTTTCCCATTAATTAAATAAGCAAATAACCTGTTACCTACCTTTTTGCAAAATAACCAACAATTTATTGATTGATTTCGTTCCCTATGCTCGAATTACTTCCCCCATGCCAGGCAATATTATTCATTAATACCTTTCCCAAACAAAAAAAAAACTCATATAAACAACTGTTTACAAAAATTAAATATAAAGACAGTATACCTCATAATCAAAAATATTTTTTACTCCTTTTGATAATATAATTATTATTATTTCTATTTTTAAATTTTAATTATACCATACCCTTATACAATGTACATTATTATTAATCGTCCAAATATGTCTAATCTCACTTTAGTAAATATCAGTTATATATAATTTTTAGTTTTTAATTCAACCCTGTTCTCATAACTAGTTTATTTGTAATTGCTTTTAGTATTCTTGCTAATAGAAAAATAAATTTCCGAAAACTCGAGTTTATAAAAAAGAGAACTCTTCAATTCTGCTGACCTAAAACACAAAACGAATTATATACAATTAAAGAAGCAAGGTCGCTGGTAAACATTTTGAAGCACTGGGGGAGCACGCCAAGCTGAGGGTTAACGACTAGAAACCACTGAACAAATAATCAACGTCGGTCAGGAAACTCTAGTGAGAAACTACAGGAGGAACATAAGGTCAGGATCAATTTTTTATCTATAGTATGTTACATTTATTATTTTAAATATTTACTGAGCTTAAAATTTGCATGTAATTTAAATGTTTGTGTAAAAGTCAACAAAATTTTGGTTGGTACGCAGAAGTACGTTTTAAAAGGGGAATAGTTCTTTGAACGTTCAACTAAGCATTCATGGTAAAATACAATTCTTTTTGCTGGCTTTAAATGATATAAGAGAGTGTAAAAGAGCTTATAACCTTTGTAATGAACAAATTTGATAGGAATATTTATTTTAATTCCGATTCAAAGGTTATGTAAACAGTACGTTGTAAATTTTTTTCTCTTATTATACAAATTTTGGTAAATTTCGCTTGTCTTATTTAGGTATATGGAGTGTTAGAAGTAAGTGGGTAAAAATTCTCTGTTACCATATCGTCATTCACTCTGTGCGAGGTATCACTGAGCAAGTTGGGGCATACATTTAATTGTGTTAATTTTAAATTATTTTAAAGGCACAGAGAGACGGCGATCAGCAGGCAATTGATCGTTGTACATCTGACGATGGACGTTATCGTAGCAATATATATGTATGGAAGGTCAGTAAAATTCGTGCCCAACCTGGGCCAAAATAAAATTTAAAAAAAAAAACCTTACCCTTTTATTAAGACGCCTTCGAATTCCTCTGCTTCCCTGGCTAGCTCAGCAATCGGCCCCTTCTTGAATACCTAGTTTTACGTACATATTTCTTTCACACTCACACACCATCAAATAAAATTATCAAATAATACGACAACCATATAACCTTTTATTTAGACCTATTAACAGATAAAATATATTTACACACGTGTCCAAACAGGTTGATACAATAATTGCCAGCTCAATTTATTGTATGTTTTAAAGTCCTTGATTTTTAAAATGATTTTAAACAAATTTGATTAGACATGAGTAGATGGGCCCCACATGTAACCCTAAATTGACATCACACTGGGGTATTGTAAGCTCATTATAACCCAGTTTTGTTTGTATATGCCTTTTAAACCTTGCATTAATGAAAACAAATTTACAGACCCGTTTACCCTTTACAGCACAATTTATAGCCTGAATAAATTTTTTCTATATCCTAAATAAACCCTTTAGCAATATTCAAAATTGTCCTGTACATGTATCTTTTAAAGCAAGTTTTTAAAACAATAAATATGCCACAAAAAGGTCAACCACACAACACAAAAATTCCACAAATGTTTATATAACAGAAACTTCAAATTAATTATCTGGAGACAACTTTATTCTTGCTGCCCGCAGGAGATGGCTACCAGCAACCCTCGGCGTTGTTTCCATCTACTACGCTGATTGCCGGATCTACAGATCGCTACCAACTAATATATCCGCAAGGTATTCGCTTCGTCTCACAGTACTATTCCAGACTAGATATATCACCTATACAAAATTGATTTCCAGTTCTGCTTTCCCCAATATATCGTGCATACATTTAATAATTATTCCGTAATAGCGGGAGCTTTTATTTAAATACGCACTAACTCGTGCATTACGTTAATAACTTGAGATCCGCTACTACAGTTTTATACTTTCAACTAAGATGTTGAATACAACTTTACTACACACACAAATTTTATTCAAAAGCTTTACTATTATGTGGGTCTGAACCCGTGTTCAGAGCTTGATGGAAGTAAAGGAGAAGAGAGCTTTAATAACTTCGCTCGGGTATTTATATTTTTTTCATTCCCCTTATTGGACCCGTTTCATTTGAAAAGCTTATTTTCCAAAGCGGCTTTTCAAAATTTTGAACGTAACCGTCTCTAAATTCCGCAAAATTTCTTGCGTCGTACGTGCTATCTACCTAGAATTCGTTTTCTACCTTCCAGTGTGCGTTCTATCCGAAAACTGTTGGCTCTCAACCAAAGACAAAGTTCTCTGTCGTCACAATGCTCCGCCTAACCGCGATTCATCTTTATTTTATACATGTTCGTTGTCTCCTTTCAAACCCCACTTGAGTTACAGAAAATCAATATTGTCAACGCCCTTCATCAACTCCACGTGTATATCTTGCGTGACTTTCAATACAACGCTGCTCTATATTTGTCTCTATCTGTTGTATATTACCGATTGTTCATTTCACTCGCTCTTTAAGGTATTTGTTACTATTGCTGTTTGTACAAATTTACCGTTGAAAACAATTTCTATGGAATCCTATATTTCTCTTAACGCAACATTCAACAAACAAGTGTTTCTTGTAATTATCGACCGTTTGAACATAACAATTCCTCGATTTTCTGCTTCTTAGTATCTGTATAAATGTACGTTGGCTTTTAAAACGAATATATTTGAGTTAGAAATAATTGATTTTCTTATGCAAGCCCGCTTCCTAATTTGCTTTCGTGCGTTTGATTAAAAGAAATTATGATTAATTATGCGTATCCTTAAATTTCTATATGCTTTGAAGCTTTCTTCTTTTATGTAATTCTAACATTCCAATTATTAAATATAAAATACCTTAATACTCGTCCGTTTTCACTAAATGAATTAAATTAATTTGGCGCGTAAATAATTTGCTCTTTTCTATATACATGGTTGCTGAAATTATATTGTATACACTTATTTGCCCTTTTAAATCCACACCAGTATATATATATATTGCTGTGGTAAGGGGTAGTTCAGGGGTGTATTGAGTAGTAAGCGTCGTGTAGTAACTGTAAATAGCAAAGGGAATCAGAAAACTGCATTTATTTAGCAGAAAAATAAGTAATTCGTACATTATGTAAATAGTAAGCATTTAACATCCTGTATATAGACCGTAATTAACTTTAAGCGATGCCAGTAAGCATATCTTTCAACAATAGAACGCGTATTCAGCAGAGAAATAATCGTACATGTAATTAAACATACGTTGAGGAGTTTTAACAAGTTTATAAAATAAAGACGCAGAAGATAAAAAAAAAATAATTAAATCTTCATGCAATAACGCTGGAACCATAAGCGCTTTTATAAGAAAACGCATAAATAAATAAATACATGAACGAAAACAGCACTAGAGTTACATCATTTATTTTTGTACAATTATCCAAAAGCATAATCTATACAAAACAACAGACGTAATCTAAAGTCTGCCCACGATAACAAAGAATAAGGCAATCAAAGATCGCAAATAAACACCATGACACGAAAATACAAAGGAGTTTCATCAGAAATCAGCTTGAAATATTAAGGACAAACTTGGTTGGTCGTGACAATCTGCAAGACTGCTTGTAGTGGAAAAAGCTATTTAACACCTACCGGTGATAAGGTAGCTCAGTTTCCACTTGAAGCAGGTTGAATCCACATCACTTTTAACCAGAAATCTACGCGTGAGATAAATAAAATTTATAATATAGTGAAAATAGTGCTGCATAAAAATTACGTTAAGAATACATGAAGAGTTTTTGCCCTTTTTTTTAGAAAACGTGAGTAGAAATTGGGTAAATAATTTAAATTAAATATTTATAATGATATAGGGCTTCTAATCGGCTTCTGGACTATTTCTGGTACGATTCTAATTCTAATCGACTCCTAGACCATTTCTGGTTCACTTATAAAACAATTCTAATCGGCTTCCGGTCAAATTCTGGTTTACTTAAAGAACAATTTTAATCTGCGTCGAAAACAATACTTCTGGTATATTTCTGGTATAATTATGGGACAATTCTAACACGCTGCTAATTTATGATCCGACGTCTAAAATTCAAGTGGTATTTAAGGGAAGAGATTCAAAGCATATGCAGAGAAATTTAGAATAAAGCACTAGGTGATTTTTCTAAAGCAAGGAGTAACCGTACTTAAATATTGGTTCGACAAAGCAGAGCACTGGCATTCGATTAAAAACAACAAGTGGGTGTTGATCCACAATACAAAACAACATATCAGGAGATCACAGGTCAGATCTACTTAATTTTTGATAATCTTTTCAATTTAGATTTTAATACTGAATTTATTAAATTTATCCACAACTTGTAAAGAGTCAACAGGAATATTGCATACGTTTAAACTTACGTAATAAATCATAAAAGGGTCTCAAACGTTCCAGATTTTTTTTGTAAAGGTGTTGCTTTTGGTGACTTTATTTTAAACTAAAAGTATATAAATTTTGGGATAAATAATCTATATAATATTAAGTGATTGATGGGTGTTTTTAAAGAATTTCAAAAATTGCAAATATTATTTCCTTTCATTATATGAGTGTTGATTGACTTTGTTTTATCAATTCACACAGGTAATCATAAAGGGGTGAAAGAAAATTGATTATCGTAACATTGTGTACTCTGTGTAGATTAAAAAGGGCTAGCCGTGGTACAATAATAATAAAGTAAAAAATTAAATTGAGAGAACACAGAGCGGTAGCGTTCAGTAGGACGTTTATTACACCGAGTACGGCATTATCATATCATTATATATATATATATATATATATATATATATGCAGTTATAAAATATAAAATATATAGTAACATATAGTAACTAAGTTTTCGGTTTATGTTTAAAGCATTATCAGATAAACTAAAAACTGAGAAACATTAATATGTGGGGTGTAAGATAGTTAAAAGCTTACTCATGTGAGGTTTTACATAAAAATCGTTGATATACATAAATTTACAAATATAAATAAGTAATGCGGTAAAAAGTTTTTGAAAAGAAAACGTAATGTGATTTGACTAATCACATTTGAATGTTACAATGACAATTTCTTTATAATTTTGACAGTTATTGAGAAAACTTTCTAGATTATAATTAATTTTTTTATGGCTTGACTGAGATTTAGACATTTTTTGTATGTATGTATGTTTATATATATATATATATATATATATATATATATATATATATATGTTGATGTATGTCTGTTTGTATATGAATGTATTTCAGTGTGTTTATGCTGTTTTTGTGTTTGTGCGAATGTAGGTATGTGTGCGTGTGTGTTTGTGTATGTGTGTATGTGTGTGTGTGTGTGTGTGTGTGTGTGTGTGTGATGGTGATGCATGTGGATGCTTGCGTGTGTGAATGCGTGTGTTTGTTTATTTGTGCGTATGTTGCGTTTCATTAAGAGATTTGATCAGTTATATTGAATATGTTTTTGGATTTAAAGTGAAGTAGAGTGGTACATATAGAACTTAGTGTGTCAATGTCGGTTTTTTTATTAATAGTGTTGAGATTTTTGAATATTTGACATATATCTATCTCAACTTAAAGTTACATACATTTAACTTCCAATCTGTTTCTCACAGGTTGCATGAAAGTTGCACTACACGAAAGAGATTAATCAAGTCTTATTAAATTATCCCTTACTATCTGATATAAAAATGATGTCCCCGACGTATTAAGCCATAACTGATTTATTTTTGCGGTGAGACCAGGCCCTCATATTTGAGGCCATGATTATCAAGATAATCAGCAACGACCTTCACATTAGCGTAACTAGAACAAAAGTGTTTTCGTCGTGAAAATGACAACTGAACGATTTTTACGAATACAAGTTACCGATGAGGAGATCGCGAGAGTCTGTCCTAACCGTGTTAATCATATGTCACCGTAGCAACACGCAAATAATTCATATTATTAAACATTCTAAATAATTTATTAAAGCCGAATAATATATGTATCGTTGTTTGTGTATTATTTAATAGCTTCAAATAAACTCAAACTTACAACCAAACTAAACAAAACAAGTCTAGCTACCAACTCTTGTAAAAAAATATTGTAACAAGTTTTGGCGGGTAGTTATTGTTGTTTAGAATAATAAATAATTTGTCTAGATTTTTTTGGGTATAGTGAAAGATGGCATAATTTTTTGGTTCCATGTTTTAGGCCTAGAATGAAATTTACTTTTATTTTGCATTGATGATATGCATGATATCTACCAGAGTTGGCTGGTTTTTGATACCAGTGTAAAATAATAGTATTACCATTTTTCTAATTAGTCGAGTGTCAAGAAATGGGATGAACCGGATGCTTTCTGATTCTACGGTAAATTTAATTTTCTCATCGTAAGTATTGAAAATTTTAATAGTTTCGTTAATTTTGTCTTCTGGTGTCAACGTTATGATATCGACAGCAAATTTTTTAGTAAATGGAATTGTGAAGTTTAGTTTGGTTATAACTTCGTCTACTAAATCGTCCATAACAATGCTTTCAGGTACAGGACTTAGACTAGGTCCCATTGGACAACCAAAGGCTTGTAGAAAAGATTCATTATTAAAACTAAACTAACTTGTATTGAAAACTAACTTTATGATGTCTGTAAAAACGGATTTTGGAATAGTGCAATTAGTAGTGATCTTATGCCATAGCTTTTCAATATTTTTTGAACCAAATATTTTGAAATATTAGTAGAGTGTGATTGCATCAATATTTATTAGTACATGATCTTTTGGTAGTTGAAAGTTTTGTATAAAATCAGAAAATTTAAAAAAATTATATACGTTGTTGTTATTTGTATTAGTATATTTCCGTAATTTACCTGCTATAAATTTGAAAAGATTTTTCATAAAAGAAATTAATTATAATCTAGAAAGTTATCTAAACAACTGTCAAAATTATAAAAGAATTGTCATTGTAACATTCAAATGCGATTAGGTAAACTACATTACTGTTTTCTTTTTAAAAGCTTTTTATCGCATTATTTATTTATATTTAAAAATTTATCTATATCCCGATTTCAATGGCAATCTCTCATTAGTACCTTTTTAACTATTTTACGCCCATATTAACGTTTCTCAATCTTTAGTATCTTTGATAAACTTTTAAAAATAAACCGAAAGCTTAGTTTATAATAAAGATTAGACTTCATTAACCAGCGCAACTTAAAAATCTGTTGCTATATATATATATATATATATATATATATATATATATATATTTATTGCTGTGACAACGCCGCGTTGGATGTGCCGCTAAAATGATGCTGTGATACAGATACAGCAATTTGTAACACTTGAAACTGTTCACTTACCTTCCTTTCTAAGTTTGTCTGGCTAGTTCCACGAAATTGACGGAGTTTCCAAAATGAAATGATACACAGCAATATCACGGAGTATTTATACTGTATGAAATATTTTCTCTCCTACAACATCGCTTCCTTTAAACATAAATAATTTCTAAGAAGTATTTCTTATAATAAAAACGTTCTTTACCTTATTTTAAATCTACAGAACTCAATTTCTTTTTTTTTATGGATATTTTACCTGACTTTGTTTATTCCCACGTTTGTAAAGTTTGTTTGGACAAAAAATCCTTGACAGATAATCTATTAAAAGGTCAGAGTATTTCGAACTCTGAACACAAACTTTCTGGTAAAAACGCTCACAAAAAAAATATTATATGATTAACACTTATTATTTCACCTTAAATTAAATACAAATACTCCAATAACAGTTAAAAATAAATCTAAAAGTAATATTTGCAGAATCCACTATAACGCTTCTCATAATTAAATATCTTCTTATTTTAAATTGATGCCCAAATTAGCTTAGAAGATTTTCCATATTTAAAGTCCTCGTTTCAAACTGCAGTTACCAAAGTACATTTTTCTGGTTAAATCTTCCTGTCAATTATTTAATAAAATTTTTAAAATAGCGTTATATTGAAGAACTTTCCCTCTTTATTGTAATTAATACTTTCAACTTTTTTATGTAATTTGCTTTTTAAACATCACTTCTATATTTATTGTAACAATATAGTTATTAAATTATAGTATGCTTTCTGCATACTTCAAATATTATCTTCGCAAAGCAACAGCTTGCGACTTAAATCAAAATAACATTTCGCTATCGAATTTAAGAATCGAATGAATCCTTATTTCAATAAACGCTTTCCTATATATCCAAATTGTCTATTTTCAGAAGGTAGTGGAATAGTATGGAACATTATAATACAAGAATTTTCAGAAACAACTCATTAGCGTCTAAAATCGCGACGTTTATTATTTTGTAATCTTGATTCAGTTATTAGTGACGTGCATGGTTTGTCCTACTCTAACACATATACGATTATTGTGGCGTATCGCTTCTTGTCAACAGTGAATGCCAAAGATAATTAATAATTTTAATCAGTTATTCTAGGGATCTTACAGAGTTTTTCAATGATCGGGTCACTTCTTGGAATAATCGTTTCATTTTGCAGTTGTAAATACGCATGACTCGTCCTTTTATATTCCTATTATTCTAGAAAATTCTTTATTTAAAATAAATTTCTGTATCTACGGGGTAATTAATTTAAACTTTTATTGCTTCTTAATGCAGAAGGGGCTGCATTTTAGAGAAAATATTTGCTTTCAACATCAAAACATGTTTTTAATACACCTATTAAGATTAGAATTAGGGTTTCAAATATACGAAATTACTTATTTCTATTCAAATGCGTAAAGCTAGTACTATTTTATGCTATTTACAGCAAATGAAAAGCATTTTTATCAAAAATGTATCGATAATTAATAAGTGAAAATAAATGGCTTTGTATTTATCTTAAAATGATCGATTTGCGTTCGCATTTGAATACGTTTTACGGTATATTATAATTAATTGTTTCTACATATACAACTTACGTTACTTGCTATTTATTTACAATACGCTTATATCATACAGAGTGATTATTTATACACAGGCAATTGCATTTTCGCTTGTATTATACAGGCCGTACCATGAATTTACAGAAATTTCTATTATTTCTGATTCTTTTATATTTTGGTGGGATTTATTTGTAAAATTTGGGTTTCAATAACCTCTGGTGACACCTTATCACATCAATATATATATATATATATATATATATATATATAATATATATATATATATATATAACTGCAAAGTCGTTATACCTCAAAACTAATTTATGGAGCTTACACCACTCTGCTCCTTAGACGCTGGGCTAAACTTAATATCAAACTGGCATCGTTGAAAAATAAAAAAAAATTTCTTTTACAAGGCAGAAAGAAAGGCGTCTCGCCACATCATATTCCGCAAGCACTACAAAATTTATACACATTACTAGAAGTGATGGTAAGGTTTTTGCAAAAATTATTAAAAAATTCAATGACAAGCTGAAGCAAAAAATATTAAATTTGGAAAATAAACTTACAGCTTAATTTATAACACTGATAAAGGATTGAAAGGCATCAAATCCAAAGTAGCTGATATTTTGCCAATTTATATATATATATATATATATATATATATATATATATATATATAATGAACACAATTGTCAAAATACTTCGTATAATAAAATATTTTATAAAATTAGATACGGTGACCTAAAAAAAATTACAACCTATTAAATTGAAATAATTGCAATCTTTATAATTTTGACAAATGGTTCAAACACGTTAGTGACTTTGACATCCTAAATGATATACTAAAGGTTGTATTTTTACATTCTAAATTCAGTGTTCCACCTATAATTAATGACAAACAGTTACAAATATTTTAGCAGATCTAGAAGACATCTTAAAAAATATAAGTGATGAAGAAAGAAATCTATGTACAGCTTGCACCGCTAACATTATAACAAACTCTGAACACAAAAATTCTAAATGCAACTCTAAATTTACAATGGAATTCAATAAATGCAAAAAATTTAAAAAAAAACAAAATCTACATAATCAGAGGCGACAAAGAAAACGTAAGTGTAGGTATATATAAAATTAATATACGGAAAAATTTACGAATTACTAAACGACTCAACAGTATACAAAAGGCTTGATAAAAATCCAACTCCACTTTTTTAAAACTCAACAATAAATATGATAAAAAAACTAAAACGAGAAAAATACATCAGTAAAGAGCAAGCAAAAACCTTCCAAAACTATATGAACTACCCAAAATTCATAGAGCAAAATATCCCTATAAACCCATAGCTGCATCAAATAGTTCTATTTAAAATATTTTCAAATTTATAGCAGGTATATTACAGAAATCTACTAATAAGGATAAGTACAGCGTATATGATTCTTTTGAATTTTCTGACTTTATATATAACTTTCAACTACCAAATGATTATGTACTAATAAGTCTAGATGCAATCTCCCTCTATACCAATATTTAAAATTTTCTGGTCCTAAAAAGTATCGAAAAGCTATGGCATAAGATCACTACTAATTGCACTATTCCAAAATCCGTTTTTACAGACATCATAGAGTTGGTTTTCAATACAAGTTAGTTTAGTTTTAATAATGAATCTTTTCTACAAACCTTTGGTTCTCCAATGGGATCAAATCTATGTTCTGTACTTGCCAAATTGTTATTGACGATTTGTTACACAAAGTTATACACAAATTAAACTTCACAATTCGATTTATTAAAAAATTTACTGACGATATCGTAACACCTGTAGCAGAAGACAAAATTAACGAAACTTTTAAAATTTTCAATATCAGTATGAGAAAATTAAATTTACCGTAGAATTAAAAAGCAACCGATCCATTCCATTTTTTGACATTCTACTAATTAGAAAAAATTACAATACCATTATTTTTGACATAGAATCAAAATATTATGCCATCCTATACTAAATCCGAAAAATCTAGACAAACTATTTATTACTCTAAAAATAATAGCTACTCCCCAAAACTAATAAAAATCCTTTTATACATACATAAAGCTCCTTTAAACACCGACCTTTCTAATAAACACTTAAACAATAATACTGAACTTTCTGCAAATATACCTACATACCATATAATTCCTTGCTTGAAAATTTAAGTGTGTGTGTGTGTGTGTGTGTGTGAGTGTGTGTGTGTGTGTGTGTGTGTATTAGGTAATTAATTACACGAGATAAGTTGATAAATACTAACGTATTATAGTTAATAAGATGAAGTAATAACTTGGACTTTTATGCAAAACCCAAATGATCATTTCAAATCGAACTAGTAATTGAAAGATGGAAAATATAAGGTCCCGGACGCGACTTGAACCAGTACCTTAGGCTTTACGGGCCCATGAGCTTTCTAATTACGCCACTGGGACGGGTGACGACAATTGGAAAATTGACAAATCTAAATTATGTACACAACCATATCAACCCAACTTTCAATTACGTTTGGCATTTTTGTCAATCATATCTGACAGTGTCAAGTTTTTGACTATTGTCAGTTATAGACAGAAAGCGACGCTCAAAATTACGACTATAAGCCAAATATCTTTCAATTGTCGTCACCTATACCGGTGGCGTAATTGGAAATCGCATAGTCCCGAAAAGTCTAAGATACAGGTTCAAGTTCTGTCAGGGATTTTATATTTTCCATTTTTCAATTACTATCTCGATTTGAAATGATCATTTGGACTTTGCATAAAGGTCTAAGTTATTGTTTCATCTTGTCAACTATAATACTTTAGTATTTATCAACTTACCTTGTGTAATTAATTACCTAATATTTCTATATACTTAATACTTGGCTTATAGCCGTAATTCTAAGCGTCACTTCCTGTCTATAACTGACATAAGTCAAAAACTTGACACTGTCAGATACGATTGACAAAAATGCCAAACGCAATTGAGCGTTAGGTTGATGTATGGTTGTGTACATGATTTAGATTTGTCAATTTTTCAATTGTTGTCACCCGTCCCGATGGCGTAGTTGGAAAACTCATGGGCCTAGAAAGATTAAGATACATGTTCAAGTCCTGTCCGGAACCTTATGTTTTCCATCTTTCAATTACTAGCTCGGTTTGAAATGATCACTTGGGCTTTACATAAAAGTAAGTTATTATTTCATCTTATTAACTATATATATATATATATATATATATATATATATATATATATATATATAATATGGGTAAAATAATCTTGGATTTAGGTCATTACTAAATCTTGGTATATTAGAAAAGTTTCACTTATAAGCCAAGTAATAACAAATGTAGTGATAATCTTTTATTTGACGCGTTTCGGTAACACCATAATTAATAAATTTATCTATAAATACCAAAACAATGCGTTAACAATTATTAAATTTTTATACATATATATACATACCATTGTGCAATTTTTATTATAGTATAGTATAAGTCAAAACAAACAAATAATTCTACAAACTAACATTTTAACTTGTATCACAGTTTCGCTTCAATAAATAGCATGAATAACAATAATATAATTGGTTGTGTTGATCCATACGAGCCGAATTAAGAACTACGTTATATCTCGTTCTTCGTCTCACATCCTCAATTCAAGCACATAAATACGTATGTCCAACATTAATTGTAATTTCGAATAATCATAACACTTTAATTCTAAAAATAATTAAATTGCTATAAAAGTTTCCAGTTTGAATTGCACGTGTGTACTTTTAAAAATACTGCATTTATACTTTAGTCAGATAACTTCGTTATCGCGTTGCCATTCAACACGTTTAAAACAATGACATTTGTATTTGTATACAAACAATAAACTCTGCGTAACAAACGTTTAATCATGACTACCAGAAACATTCTACAAAAGAAATTAGAGGATTATTTTTCTCGTTTAACGGAAATCCAAGACTATATCAAAACGGCTACTCGCTTTTCAGCAGTCGAAGCGAGATATGTTCGAATGCAAAGTATCGAGCAACAACTCGATACACTTTACGATAAAATTTTAAGTTATAATTCCACTGTAGAAGAAAAGGATGAGATAAATTCTTAAAGATCTTCCTTCGACAATTTAATAGATGTTATTCGTTCTCGGTTTTTCGATATGAAGCAAAAGGCTTCTACTTCCGCCGGCGATACAGCAGTTATCGCAAGTGCATCTCAACCTGTTATCAGTTACTTAAAACCTCTTAGTATAAATCCGTTTGATGGTTGTTTAGACAATTGACAAAATTTCATTACGTTATACAAAAGTTTAGTCCATGAAAACGATCACATTCCCGTAATCCAGAAGTATCATTACATGCGCATGCTTCTTAGGGGGGAAGCATTGGCTTTAATTTCGGATTTAGCTCTAGATGCCAATTTATATGAACAAGCGTTTACGAAACTTCAGGATCGCTACAATTCACCTCGTAGAATTACGAGCTACTACTTAAATAAAATACTTCAATTTAAAAACTCTGGATCGCTCTCAAGCTTTATTAATATTCATGTTAATGCTGTTAACACGTTAAAGGTAGCGAATAAAGTTGAAGATTTGGCTGATTTTTTATTGTTTTCTTTATGCTATCGCAACCTAGAATTCAAAACTCAAAACGCATTTGATTCAAACATAGGTTCGGCAGTTCCTACTTGTACTCAACTGTTCGATTTCTTAACTTTGCAAAGCAAAACTTCAGAGCTTTATGAAGATATTAAAAAGGAAAGAGCGCCAAGGCCAGGTGCACCCTTTCGCTTTAAATCTATTTTAAACCAATCCTTCTTGGTTAAAAACTCGCAGACTTCAGTGGCGACTAAAACCGCTAGTATAATTTGTCCCTATTGTGGGGAAGTCCATAAAATCTATGGATGTTTGGCATTTAGAAAGTTTAGCGTTGACGATCGTCAAGTTGCTATTAAATCTTTAAATCGATGTTTTAAATGCCTCGGCAGTCATACTCCTCGTGATTGTAATTCTGATGGTAAATGTAAGTTGTGCCATTCCTCTTTTCATCATACTCTGTTGCATAAACCACTTGCTAGGGAACACATTAATGAATCTAACAATTCGAAAGCCGCACTCACAACTGAAGTTGTTTCGACATGCAACGTCATAAATTCACTAGAAAATTACACTGTTTTATTAGGTACTGTAGAAGCTCGTGTTTTAGATATAAACGATAAGTTACAATCTGTGAGATGCATTTTAGATTCCGGATCTCAAATCAACGCAATTTCAAGTTCTTGGGTCCAACGCTTAGGGTTGGAGCGTCAACATGATTTTCGCCAAGTTGGTAACATTTCAGGTTCTGCAATTAAATCCAAAGGAGCTGTAATATGCACTTTGTTTTCTAATCACTCGAAGCATCAATTTCAATTTTGTGCTTCAATCTTTCCTAAAATAACGGGAAACGTTCCCGGTTGCTCACTGCCTTCTCGTATTTACCATAAATTTAAATGTTTGCAGCTTGCTGATGAAAATTTTCATAAATCATTGCCCGTAGATATACTACTGGATGCTGAAATATGTTCCGAAGTGCTATTTTCTGATCGCACTAGAATCATTCCTGGCCAACCAGTAGCTATTGAAACAATATTCGGTTACGTGCTATTGGGACAGGTTCCTAATGTTAACGCCGCAGTTAATGCAACTTCTCTTTTTATTTCTGATTCAGTAGATAATGATATAAGGAATTTCTGGGAATTAGAAGAAGTCAAAATGCCCAAAGTTCCCTCTCAAGAAGATGTTATTTGTGAATCTCATTTTCTAGAAAATTATTCTCGAAACGCCTCTGGTCGTTTTACTGTCGCTCTCCTTTCAATAACAATATTAAACCTCTCGGTAGCAATCGACATGTTGCTTATAAATGTTATCTAAATTTAGAAAAACGTCTTTCATGTTCTCGGAAAAACAAAATTCTTATAATATGTTTTACAAGAATATTTTGATCTTGGTCATATGATTTTAGCCGAAAATCCATCCGATTATATTTTACCACATCATGCCATCTCGAAAATAACAAGTAGTACTACCAAACTACGCGTTGTTTTTAATGGATCTGCCGTGGATTCAGTAGGTCTTTCTCTCAACAATAGATTATATGCTGGTCCCAAATTACAGTGCAATTTACCAGATATAATAAATACATTTAGATCGCATAAAATTGCTGTGTGTGCGGACATTCGCATGATGTACCGGCAGATCTTACTTCGTAAGCAAGATTGTCAATTTCAGCATATATTTTGGTGACCTACTCCACAAGACAACATTTCTGAGTACGAGCTTAGAACTCTTACATATGGCTTAGCTCCTTCCGCTTTCTTAGCTCAAAGAGTTCTTCGGCAATTAGTTATAGACGAAGGAAACTCTTACCCCCTGGCTTCTGAAGCTATTATGTATCATACCTATATGGATGACGTAATTAGCGGTGCTGAAAGTATTGCTGAAGCGAAGCAACTACAGCACGAGCTAGTAAAACTTCTTTCTCTAGGCCAGTTCGAGTTGCGCAAATGGTCTAGTAACTCTGAGGAATTGTTACAGGATTTCGAACAAACTGAATTAGAAACTCTAATTCCTTTCTCGGATCACGTTAGTGGTATAAAGATACTAGGTTTAGTCTGGAACCCTGGAATAGACGTGTTCACTTATAACGTGATATCTTTTAAAGGTGAATTTACAAAACGCTCTGTACTTTCTTATATGGCCCGCATATTCGACCCTTTGGGGTGGTTAACTCCAGTAATATTTGTAGTAAAGCATATGTTACAACGACTGTGGGTTCAACAAATTGATTGGGATGATACCCCTGATCATAAGTGGTGTCAGGAATGGCAAGGCTTTTGTAACCAAATTACTATGTTATCCCAGCTAAAAATTCCTCGTATCTTGTCTCATTTTCACGGCACTTATCGATTACTAGGATTTTGCGATGCAAGCGAAAGGGGATACGGCGCTTGTGTCTACTTGTATGTTGTTAATGATAAATCGGTAGATTGTAATCTTTTACAAGCCAAGAGCAAGGTTGCTCCTCTAAAGCATCTTACTATCCCACGCTTAGAACTTTCTGGAGCTCTTTTATTAGCCAAATTAATTCATTCTATGCGTTCAAATAAATTTCCATACCCTATTTCGGAAACTATACTTTATTCAGACTCTCAAGTCGTACTTACATGGTTGCGTACGTCTACATATTTGTTAAAGCCTTTTGTGGGAAATCGAGTAAGCCAAATTCTAGAATATACCTCCATTGATCAATGGAGCCATGTTTCCGGAGAGCTTAACCCCGCTGACGTCGCTTCTCGTGGACTCACCCCTTTTCAATTATTACGCCACGATTTGTGGTGGAAAGGTGCATCTAATTTAAATGATGTTTGTTTTAACCTCAACTATTCTTTTGTTCCTTTGAGTGAAGTACCTGAATTAAAATCAATTACTACACTACTGGTTGCATTAGAACAGTGCGATTTTGCTGAATTCATGGGAACTTTTTCTTCTTTAAGTCGCTTGCAATATGCAACGGCATATATTATTCGTTTTATTTATAATTGCCGTCACCTCATGGGAAAAATTCTAGGTCCTATTTCACGTGATGAATTACATAATGCATCACAAACATGCGTGAAACTTGTTCAACAACAGTTTTTTGCAGTAGAATTGTTGCAAATAAAAAATAAAAAACCTCTCTCCGCCTCTTTTAGGAAATTATCGCCGTTTATCGATACTCTAGGTTTGCTTAGGGTGGGCGGTCGCTTACAGCATTCACAATTGAACTATGATAGCAAACATACTCTGTTAATGCCTAAAAGGGCAGCTTTATCTAAACTTATTTGCGACCACTATCATGCGTTATCTTTGCATTCCGGACCTCTTACCACACAAGCTCTTATTCTAAGAAAATATTGGATTTTAGGATCACGATCGTTAATACGACAACGAATACATCAATGCATACAATACCATGTTTCCGATTTAATTCCAAGCCTTCTCAACCCATTATGTCTAATTTGCCTCCGTCCCGTGTACAATTAACTCGTGCCTTTACTCATGTTGGAGTTGACTTTGCAGGACCGTTGCTTGTTAAGTCTTCCATTCGGCGTAATGCTTCTTCTTTCAAATCATATCTTTGTGTTTTCGTGTGCATGTGCACGAGAGCAGTTCACTTGGAATTAATTTCCGAACTTACTACTAATGCTTTTATGGCGTGTTTTGATCGATTTGCTTCTCGGAGAGGTGCTCCTGACACTATCTATTCAGATTGTGGAAAGAATTTTATTGGTGCAGCCCGTATGTTAAAGGAAGCTAGTGCGTTTCTTCATCAAAACCAAGATGAAATATTTTCCGCATTGGTTTCCCGCCAAGTTAAATGGCAGTTTAATCCGCCATATGCTCCTAATTTTGGGGGTATGTGGGGAGCATCGGTAAAATCTGCAAAATCTCTATTGCTACGCACTCTTGGCAAACAACCTCTTACTTTTGAAGAGTTGTCTACTGTTTTCACTTGCATAGAGGCCGTATTGAATAGCCGACCTTTGTGTTTCTTTTCCTTGGACACTAAAGACAACCCCGATTATTTGACTCCCGGTCATTTCCTTATTGGAGGCCCTATATTAAGTATGCCAGAGATAACTCTGCCAGAAAATATAAACTTGCATTCGCGCTGGCTACGACTGCGCCAAATTACCCAGTCGTTCTGGCGGCGATGGTCCAATGAATATTTGTTCACTTTATCTCAACGACCCAAATGGAATCGTTCCTCCGATGTACCCAAGGTGGGTCAAGTTGTTTTTCTTCCCGGGATTAAAACTTCTCCTCTATCGTGGCCGTTAGGACGAGTCGAGCAATTATTTCCCGGTAGCGATGGTGTTGTTCGCGTGGTGTCGGTAAAAACCACCCACGGTTCCCTCACTCGGCCGGTAAATAAAATAATACCCCTTCCTTTAGAAAACTAATTTTTTTCTTGTTTCTTTCTCAAACTTAGATTTAGTTTTTTTTTTTAAGAAATCGCGTTTTATTTTGCTTTTTTTTCTATCCCGAGCATCGGCGGGTAAACCGTAGCCCACTACTGGGAGGAAATGCCCAGTTGTAATACAATTTTCGTTTCAAGTTTCTAATATATCTCTTTTAAAAAAAATGTTCATTTTTGGTGGGCGGTTATGTTCGCGCCATTTCGCTCTCCCAACGTGGTATTCTTTATCAAGCCAGGCGAGATAAGGAATACCATAATTTAAAAGAGTCGATTAGCAACCATCCGCGAACGCGAACGTGTTCCTTCAATTCTAAATATTACTCTCTAATCTCTTTCCTAAAATAACCATTTCCTGACTCCGTTCCTATTTACCTCTGGCCAGAAACAGTACTGAAAGGTGCCGCGTTAGTGCTCCAGATGTCTGTGCTTCGGTAAGTGCTTTAAGTATTTATGTGACTTGTATTCAAATTCTATGTTTATTTCCTTCTACTCTATACAGTCCACGCTCTACCTTACAAACCCTGGTTTACTGCCTACTGCACTCCAGGCAATTTCTATTTGCGCCCCCTGTCGTTCCAGGAGGCGTGTACATGTGTAATCTAATATTTAATCACTCTGCAACATGGTGTATTCAAATATGTGGGGATTTTTAATAGTCTAAATAATGGTAGAATATTTTTGTTAAAATTCAGAATATTCATCTTTTACAAAATAAATTGTGGTAAATATTCATAGATCCATCTTGGTCAGTTTTTGAGTTTATGATATTCGGGTATTTATATATGAGTAAAGTTTCCATTACGTTTCTCTTGTTGTCATTGTTTTCAGTGTCTAAAGTATCTACACTATTGAAATCAAATTGGTGTAAGTTGTCAATTGCATGAGAAGCAAGAGCAGTACTTTTTTTATTTTTTATTATAATAAACACACTGTTTTAGTATTTATAGATAAATTTATCGATTATGGTGTTACCGAAACGCGTCAAATAAAAGATTATCACTACATTTGTTATTACTTGGCTTATATGTGAAACTTTTCCAATATACCAAGATTTAGTAATGACCTAAACCAAGATTATTTTACCCATATTATCTATTTAAGAAGGACAAGAACACATTCAAAATATTTATATATATATATATATATATATATATATATATATATATATATATATATATATATATATATATATATATAGGAGTCGCACAATGAGTACTAGAAAATTGAAATTTTGCATGCAGAGATTATCGAACAAAGCAAGTCCATCTAACACATTCCCAACCACGTGTAACTTCTCGTTATACAGGGAATAGGGCTCAACTTTGTTATTTTAAATAGCACACCCTTTATATTATTACATATTTGAATAGCACTTGAACAAGGAATTAATTTGGTATAAAATTTTATATAACCATCTTCAATGGTTTCTGAGTTACTTAATTTTTTTTTTAATTTTTTTAACCTTTTTAGCTATTGTAGAAATTAAGGTTATGAATTGCTTTTCCAACAAATAATATTCAAGTAATTTCTATATATAATAGCTTAACTCGACTTTTCAGAATTTTATTTAATAAGATGTTTTACAATTTGAAAGTTAGAATTTCACATTGATTGCATTGGTGGAACCGATCAAAATACTTAAAGTCGATGTTCAAAAATGTTGCCGTAGTGTTGGAAATTTTTAAGAATTCTTTTCTGTACAGCATTATGTGTTGCTCGTAGTATTTCATTTTCTGTAAGCATAGCAAAGATCTGATGAACTCTTGCAATGCCGTATTTAATGGTTATAAGCGGTGTCCCGTAACTGTTCTTTTATGTACACCCAAATAAGAAATGCTGTTGGCGTTAAATCAGGAGATCCAGGAGCTCATATAAAGGAGCTGCAATTAGCAATCCATCTATCATCAAAAAGTACATATAGTAATTGAATGAACAATCTATTATCATGTGCTGTGCTCCATCTTGTTGATACCGTGCCGACATCGCTTCCCCTATTGGCAAACTATCCAATGCTGGCGTCTCAATATTTCGTAACATGGCATGATAATTTTCCCCATTTAGCTTTTCGACATAGTCATGCAAGTACCGAATTCTATTTTTTTAATAGCACAATATTTCATAAACTGACAAGTTTCTTGAAGTTGCCGCTCAC
This sequence comes from Platerodrilus igneus, assembly GCA_036346225.1. Taxonomy (NCBI): domain Eukaryota; kingdom Metazoa; phylum Arthropoda; class Insecta; order Coleoptera; family Lycidae; genus Platerodrilus; species Platerodrilus igneus. The sequence continues at coordinate 2,855,011 of JARFIW010000840.1, forward strand.
GAGTTAAATTATGGTTTTCAACTGATCATTAATGTGAGTTATAAAGATTAAACTTTAAATTGTGTTTTTTAAATATCGCTAGACGTAGTGTTGGTTTGACCTAAATTTCCTTGGCAATTGCGTACGGAAGCAGTAGGATGTGCCTCAAAAATGCAAGAATGACAATTTCTACATGTGTTGTCTCGGAGTGGCTTAAAGTTTTTACTTTTCGGTGTAAATTGGCAAAATTGTACAAAGTTTGCTAGTAGACGTTTTATAATGTCTGCAGTTTGTCTTAACATAGTAGGATATCTTTGCATAAATGTTCTATATGTACTACTCAGAACACGTTCACACTCGCCATAAGTTATTAGCAAATTTAGAAATTCTTGTAACCGCGCTGCTGTTTTGAAATCTTCAAAAATACAAAACCCCACGTAATTACAATATCCTTGCCGTACATTTAAAAAAAATGCCCCGGATAAATCAGTACGGTGCAAGTGTCGGAGTCCGATTAATTCTCATACAATTTTAAAGATTCTTTCAGCAACAGTAAACTTACTTTAGCATACAATGTACTTCTGACAAAATGTGAAACTAAACAATTAATTAGCAACTCGTACGGCAATATACTTAATTTAATAGCAAATCAGTATTCATGTATTTCTTAAACAGTTGCATAACAGAATAAAAATACTTGGCAATATATTATACACAAGAAATGTTATTACCCACCTTAAAAATAATGTGATATGGTCATATCTCACATGAATTGGAAACGGATAGATGCAGTTTATAATCTAAACCAGTTAAATTAAGCATACGTAAATAACAGAACAAATACCTTAATTTTTTTTCCTTTAACTATATCATATATTAGTTCGTAGATAAGCAAAAATTAAATTAATGCAGCTGGATCCGAAGTGCAAAGGAACCAGTCATGACTCATAACAATTTAAAATATACCACTCAAATAATCTTTGTACATCTGGTAAAACAATAATTTGTTAACACAAATGGGTGTATATATGTGGTAAATATACATAAATATGAGATGGATTGTCAAGTAGTTTCTCTATTACCAATTATTTTATTGCAATATAGCACTTGCATTAAATTGGCAACTGTACTCACAGCTAGCAGATGTAGTTGGAGCTGTCTCACAGTTTCATTCAAAAATGCTGAAATGAACGTAGCTGCAGTTTCCAATGTCTTACAAAACGAATCCAGTTTAGAGCAGCTTAAATAATTTGATGAATATTTTCTTATTAAATGGAAATTCTAATAAAAATTTGCAAACCCCAAAATAGGAATAAAAGAAATGTTTCCTAAAACAAAACAGCTTCAGCCTCAAAATTGTAATTAAACTACAAAGATTAGAACACTTCTAAATTGATGAAGTTCAACAGAAAAGTGCCAGACTTTATCACCTGCAAGTGCCTTAAGATAAGAAAACCAGGTTTTTAAAAGTCAGCACCATATCAAGCTAATAATAAATTTGAATAAAACTTCAAATTTATTTGATAAACAACAAAATCCTAACTTATAAATAAAAAGTAACAATCATAAAATAAGATTGTTACAATCTTCGTCAGAAAATCCCGATCCAGACGTTTCACGCCTCTATTAAAAGCTCACAAATTTATAAAATTTACAAATCCAACTGAATAAGTAACAAATAAATGCTTATACACAGAAACCATTAACCATACGCTACTTGATATTTTTCAATTTTCAATTTAATAATTAAAGGATCAACTTACGGTCAAACGCATCTCAATTTTTTGTAAAGAGGCATTTTGTAAACGAATTTTTACTTAATAACAAAAGAACGCATTTTTACTTGAAAATGTATTAAATTAAATTAAAACCATAAATCAGACAACATTAAACCATAGAAAGCGTACCTAAATAACCCCATGTTATAGAATTATGGAATATTCCGATAACCGTGTAAGTAAACGAAGCGCTCAATAAACCTAAAATTTTCGAATAAAATAAAGTATTGATAACTTACATAGTGAATCAATGGCAAAACATCTCGAACCTACTGGAAACGCCCAGAAATGAACTAAATCAGAAAGGTTTGACTGATAAAATTTAATACCGGACAGCCATCAGATTAGAGTCACTCGAATCGTCGACGTAAGAGTGTTGATTGAAACTCCGACGGGAGCAGATTATTTGACGTACTTACATTATGGTACGTAACTAATTGTCTACGTGAAATGTAAGTATAATGTTTAGTAGCAATAATTATTTAAATATATTAAAATGCAAAAAGACAATAAAAATAATTAGAACTATGGCAAGATAAAGTTTTTTTTTAATTGAATTAGGCACATGTAATTTGAATGGTTAGTTATTTATGAAGAGGTTAATTTGCGTGAAGTTGGATTTTTAAGCTATTTTAAAGAAGATGGGCATTGAATGTTAATTATTATGTTTTGTGAAAGCCTACAACAAGAAAATCGGTAACGGTAAAACTTAAGTCAACTTTGTTTAGATGTTTTAAGTGATTTCTAAAATCCAATTTATATCTTAATTCCAAAGTAAGCTTTGTGAGTAAACATAATTTAATTTAATTTGAAAGGTTTTTGACAAATTTACGCACGAGTTTTGTCATTATTCAAGGTAAAATAAAAAACAGCTAAACTTGGTCAAGTTATAATACGGTATTTTAAGGAAAGAGTATTAAATTAGTTGACTTAAAAAGGAAACTGGTGTACATATTAATTAGAAGGATGATTTAATTATGGAGTTTTTAATGAATGGTGGTTATGTGCATAAAATTTGTTTAAAATAAGTGAGTGAAACAGAGGTTCTGGGTTCTTCATTTTTAGCGTATAAGATATGTATTGCGAGGGAGTTATCTTTAATCATCAGTTTTGTAATTAACACATAGTTTTTAAGAGAAAGTTATGCGGATGCATTATTCTGCATTCGATAGTTTGAAAGAGGATTATTTTGCATCATTTTATTTACATGATCCCAGTTGTTTCATTAATCCTGGAAGCGAGGAATCCATTAATTCAGAGAGCTAGTGGTTAGTCCTTTGATATATATATATATATATATATATATATATATATAAGAGAGAGAGAGAGAGAGAGAGAGAGAGAGAGCTGTGACTGCTAGCTTAAGCTACCCAAACGTTGAGAGCCAATAAATTATTGCTGGGAATATTAGGGTACAGCGGCTCTGACAAATAAATGTGCAATGACTATTAATTTAAAAAAAGCTATGTGATGTAGATTCTTATCTGAAGATGCCCGTAAACTGAAATGAAACAAATAAATGTTTCTATAGTTACAAAAGAAAAATTTTATGAACAATCCTCGATACATTCAAAAACATGTTTCTTCTACACACATTATCTAAGAAATTTACTCACACCCGCAGATTTATAGAAAGTTTGTAAATGCAATTTACAGCCTAAGTTTAAAAACAAACAACAGTTTTTCACCACCTACACATCAACAAAATCTTTACCTAATCCTTGTTGATTATTTGAAAACCACAAAACACCTCATATATGTCACAAGATAGATAATCTAATTTATTTTCTTATTACCCCGCTTCAGTGTGGCTGATCAGCAACTTTAAGCAGAAATTTTTGTACGTGTCAAATCAACTCGATATCTGAATTCAAAATTACACAAATTATCCATTTATAGGAAACGCTAAAATCATATACTAGCTTAGTCTTCTTAATTATACACAAATACACATTTACCTATCTCTTATTACCCCGCTTGTAGTTGTGTTTGGTAAAAACCCTTCACAGATAATTTATTAAAGGTTGAAATGCTTCGAACTTTGACCTCAAAATTTGAAGCAAACTATCCGCTTCTCAAATAGCAAAAATGAGAACTTATTCTAATCCTAAATCAACGATATTAAAATATCTTTATCAATTAACAAACAAAAAAATCTAAAATTTATATTTGCACTAGGAAAATAGCTCTTATTAAATCTCATCTCCAACCTAATTAACGATATTAAAACTTCCCATTTTCATCATAAATCTCCATTAAAAAGAACCTCTTCTATTTTTAAATCACTAACTTTAAAGTAGCTTTTGAACCGAAGAATGTTCAATATTCATAGTATTTTTATAAAACTAATAATGCTTCATTAAATAATTGCATTTGACAACTTCTATGTTTGAAAGTACTCAAATTTATGTTTCCTATTTATGCAAAGTTCTACGGTACTCATTGTATGTCGTAATATTATAAATTGCTCTAACTTATGCGTTCAAATCCTTACTCAAGATTACATACTGTTTTGTTCAGGAGAGAATGGTCATCAATCGCGAATGAATCGTTCCAATCAAATTTCGGCTTTTATGTATATATAAATTATTTTAGTACGTTACCGTTTGACATTATTTCGTATTTACCTAGAAAATTAGTCACCTACGTGAGGTAATATTAACAAGAGTTTACACCGCTTTCGCGCTTTAAATTTTTAATTAGAGATAATTTAATGATTTGTGTTTTACCGTAAAATGTGCCATTTCTTCTTCTAACGTACGAAATTAATGCTTGCGCTTCAATTCTATTTTATAGACCCCGGAAAGCCATAAATTGTTTAGTATCAATTATGGTTTTATTTTATTGCATTTTTGATAGCCGCCCGAGTTCTTCGAACTGGAGAATTTTATTCATAATTGATTTATACAATATTTGTTAGTATTTGACGACCAATTTGTTTTTATTAATCAAAAGCTCTGAAATTTAGGCTCCATTTAAAACTCTTAAAATTAAGTTAACTGATATATTGACACACACGGAAGTCAATTTGGGTAATGAGGGGCTTGTCCTTAGGCTTTGTAAATACAACAATTTGATATTGCTTTTACGCGGATATTTTATACATAGAAAATTTACTTTATGCTTTGAAAGTACATAGAAAATATACTTCACTTTGCTTTTTTAATGAGTGATTTGTATTTTAATAGAGTACAAATTTCAAAACGCTTCTTTAAGGTACCTTTAACAAGAACAAATTTATTAAAGCTTGCGATTACTTTGCATCATTATAAAATATTGAGTTAATGCATTCAATAACTAACATACCTATCTTAAAATAAAACACATTGTACTAAGTAATCATGAACGGTTGAAATAAATTCATTTAAAGCTTGGGTTTCTTTTTAAGTTTATATCCGTTTTATGATCTGCACAGTCCGTCATAAATGAAATACACGGTAATAAAATCACATACTTAATAAGGACTTTATCTCGTAATAATAAAGAATTGCGCTTATTTTATACAGAATGAAATAATTAAATATTCGAAAATTTAAATTTTTTTCAGTTTCCTTCTTTTTGGATGTATTTTAGTTATAAAATTTGGGTTTCAACGACCTCTGATGACCTCTTTATCACATCAAATTATATACAGTGTGTCCAAATTTTGAGTCTCTACATTGTGATTTCAGTTATTATAAGAGATAGAAATTGGGTTAAATGGGGAAAGATTTGGAGGAATCCAGGCCAGTTTTGTATCCGTTTACAAAATTGGTGTAAGTTGTCTGGTTTTGGAGATATTCGAAGAAAACTAAAAATGGCGGATTTTGTTTTTTGATAATAAAACATGAATCATAAGTCGCACCATCACAAGACTTGCACATTATTAAGACACTTTTCTAAAAGGAGTATTTTAGCATAAACAGAATCATTCGACTGTCTTTTGTTTTCGAGGAAACGCCCATAACTTTTGTTTTTCTTATGGCCGCCATTTTGAATATTAAGTGAATATTATGCGCCTTAAAATTGCCTTTTCAAAAATATGACACATGTCTATAAAAAAATGCAAAGCTATCCTAAATTTTAAAAATAACTAAATTTGTATGTTCTATAACGTTTGGTAAACCCAACAGGGCAAAAATTTGATTTCTACTTTATGAAAAGTACAATACACATTTTATAATGTACACAAACAGCATTTGTCACAAATTATTAATTATGGTGGTACTAGAGTTAAAATGATATCGTTTTATAATAGTAGGCGGTGGTATGTGACAAAACCAAACAATTGAATTACAGTTATATGTCAAACAAATTCTAAAATTTAGATAAACTTGTGTGTGTTGTAAGTTTTGGTGCCGGTGGTGCTGCATTTTTAATTTAAAAAATGGCACATGTCTACAAGTTTTCGAATGAGAAAAAGTTTGATATGCTAAATACTTATTTACAATCGTTTCGGAACGCTGATACGGCATCCGCCAGATATTTGGAATTGTATCCAGAAAGACGACAACCGCATAAAACATACTTCAGAAAAATTGTAATGAATTTACTGAATTATGGTGCTTTTGAACAGACTAGGGAACAATACGACTTAAACAATAGGGAACGTGTTCTAAGCATTACTGAGGCGGTAACACGAAATCCATCCACATCCGTAAAATCTGTAAGCCGTGAACTTAATATTCCAAAATCAACTGTTCATAATATTTTAAAAAAGGAAAAGTTTCATCCTTATAAACCTACTATTGTCCAAGGCCTCAAAAGAGAAGATTTCGCCAGACGAATGCGTTTTTGTAATTGGTACATCAAAAAATGCGAGGAAGAACCGCACTTTCCAGAATTGATAATATGGACAGACGAAACGCGGTTTACCAATTGCGGGGTGTTCAATAAACATAACACGCATCACTGGAGCACTGAAAATCATCATCTGAAGGCGCAACGCAAATTTCAAACGAGATATGGATTTAACGTTTGGTGTGGTATCTTAGGTAGTTAATTATGATATAAATATTTTAGTAAATTAACCAATATAATTAATACTTTTATAGGTAATAATTTGATTGGACCCTTTTATTTTGAAAATAACCTTAATGGCGCCAGATATACGGAATTGTTAAGAGACCAAATAATTCCGGCTATTAGAGGACTTGTACCAAATGATGATGATTTTCGAAAACTATGGTTTCAGCAAGATGGTTGTCCAGCTCACAATTCCCGAGAAGTTAGCGCCCTTTTAGCTGAACATTTTGGCCAAAATATTATATGCAATAGTGGACCAATTATGTGGCCGGCAAGATCACCAGATCTTACACCACTTGATTTTTATTTATGGGGTTTTGCTAAAAATGAGGTATATGAGTTTGAACCGCCTCATAATATAAACGAACTGCAGGAAAGAGTCCGTGACATTCTTAACTCTATAAATAGGCGCACGTTAAGCAGAGTTGTACGGAAAGTTTTAATTAATTGTCTAATATGCCGTGATGCAAACGGACAGCATTTTCAGCATCTACGGGAAGGAATTTAGATGATAGTTTGCTGTTTCGGTCACATTTAATTTTGTTCCCTAAATTAGATAAGATAAGCTACAGTTTTATGTTTAAGTTAATTTTATGATTTATATTCAATACTTTACGAGTTCTACTTAACAAAATGTATGTGGTACTACTACTACTACTGCTGTTTGGAAAGTAGAAATCAAATTTTTGCCCTGTTGGGATTACCAAACGTTAAAAAACATACAAATTTAGTTATTTTTAAAATTTAGGATAGTTTTGCATTTTTTTATAGACATGTGGCATATTTTTGAAAAGGTAATTTTAAGGCGCATAATATTCACTTAATATTCAAAATGGCGGCCATAAGAAAAACAAAAGTTGTGGGCGTTTCCTCGAAAACAAAAGACAGTCAAATGATTCTGTTTATGCTAAAATACTCCTTTTAGAAAAGTGTCTTAATAATGTGCAAGTTTTGTGATGGTGCGACTTATGATTCATGTTTTATTATCAAAAAACAAAATCCGCCATTTTTAGTTTTCTTCGAATATCTCCAAAACCAGACAACTTACACCAATTTTGTAAACGGATACAAAACTGGCCTGGATTCCTCCAAATCTTTCCCCATTTAACCCAATTTCTATCTCTTATAATAACTGAAATCACAATGTAGAGACTCGAAATTTGAACACACTGTATATATATATATATATATATATATATATATATAAGATTTAAGGAGATTTAATAACATAACATTAAATTTTAAATAACGTAATCAAGTATTAAATAGCAAGTTGTTGATCTTAACAATAATGCACACAAGAAAGTAAACAGTAAAAAGTGCTCTAACGCAAGTGTTCAGAATAATTGCGTAATCATTCGTTCAATTTATTGACGAATCAACCCAAAAAGTGTATATCTTTCAAAACAGCAACACAAGTAAAGCAAACAGAAAAATACACCGCATCTTAAGCCAAGCTTTCGCAATCTTCAAGAATTTGGAAGTGCGGGCTGCACTTGTTTACGGCTGGGTGCTGGATCAACCAACTTAACTATACTAGAACACTATGTACAAAAACGTATTTCAAAAGCACAAACGTGTATACAACCTTGCATACTTCCAAAGAAAACCAGTTGCATGACCTATAGAAATTAACAGAGGTTTGTGTTCTTATCGATTCACGCTACGGAGATACCTAGAAACAATTAGTTAGAGGATCGATTTTATTTCCCATAAAACTCGAGCGTTCAAACTCTTGCAAGTATAACGAAAGTGGTTTTCTCAGTACCAATCGTTAGAATGTTTTATATAAAGCAGTTGTTTCGAACATGTTTTGTAAGATTAACTATTGAAAATAATAAGCAGCTGTTAGAATGTGTTACATGGAAATAATAAGGCGAACTTCTACCCTTTTTAATAGCAATATTGCAAAGAATTTACAAAAACAGTGAGGGATATATTCTACGTATTTCTATTGTACAAAACACTACGTGCGTTTTAATACATATTTATTGAATTTGTTAAATTTGTATAATTTGAGAATTTTAGAAAAAGGGTTTAGATTACCATCTTAAGGAGGCGCTTAAATAAGGTAGTTGCAATCCAGTAGAGAATCACTCCATTTTAAAAAGTTAACGTAACAATTCGTATGCAACTAAGAAGGGATTATTGCTGATACTAAGGTTACCGTTGAACCGCTGGCAGCTTCATATTCTCGCATAAACATCAGTTAGAGCATATAAATTATCTAATTCATATAAGCATATTGTTTTATGCTTACGGATTCGGCAAATATGTTTTAACGCTGAAAAGGATGAGAACACAGCTAGATATAAATAGTAATGATGAGGACAATGAATATGATGGTGAAGAAGCGCGAGATAGGCTACAGCGTCTTCTAGAAATGAAACTTTGTTACACTATTTTTTCTGTATAGATATATATATATATATATATATATATATATATATATATAGTATTTACTCTACCTTATAGGCGGCAGAGCCTCTATAAATTATGAGGGGTTCCTGTCTAAGGTTTAAGCCCAGGGTAAAGAGGATGGAAAATGGCTTTGAGTATAATAGGACCCTTTAAAGCGATCTTCCAGCCAGCTAAACTTCTTCAACTTAGGGCAGACCTATGAGCCAGGGTCGTAGGATGGTATACGATAATAAAAGAATGTTAATAGACGCCACCGTATCTTAATAATAGCTATAATGAGAAACAATCCGAAGATAAGATACGGAAATTTTCGGAAAAAAAAATATCCTTAACGAGCAAACCATAGAAATATAATACTTACTTGTGACTTTGCAAATTGGAATTGGAACGACGATCTCTTACCATCTGAAAATTTAATCACTTCTTAACATTTTAGAACTAGGGCTACATTAGAGCCTAGTCATTTTATCACAAAAAAATTAATTCCAAAAAGATTAACTAGTCAAGAATGTACCTCAAAAAAAATTTTTTTAAACACAATACCAATAATCTATACTTCTTCACTACAAAAATTTTATAAATATGGTTGCTTGCTTTTATAGAAAAATTATTGTTGACTTCAATGAAAGAAAGCTTTAAAACAACTTATTGCACTTTCTATTGATTTACAAAAAAAAATAGTTACATCATTTGTACAATTTTATACGTACTGAAGCTTTTTAGATATCTACTTTTAATAATGTCTCGGCGTAGTCTTTTATTATTTGTAAGAATTTTGTAAGTGTAAATTGTATTATAGTTCTTTAAGAGAATTAAATTTTTTTTGTCATTATTCTACTACTTGTATTTGATACCTAAATTGGATCCTGTTTGGGTTTACATATAATTGATTAAATACATTGACTTTTCTTAAACTGCAGCACTACATTTTTAATTAATTTAATTTTTTGAATCAAAAGTCAAAAATACTTATGGTTTGAACTAATTTGTACTTCAATTGTTGTACTGTCAGAAAAATTAGATTTTACAATGTGACAAACAAATATTAACGTGTCACGTGCTTAGTTACGAGTACGTTTTAGCGTAACCTTGTAAATTCAAATAAAGTTATCTTATAGAAATTTCTTTGTGTTCATAAGAACATTTATGCCAAATCCAACTATTAAATTCTGAACAAGAAATTTACGTGTACCAATTTAAATCACTATATACAATTTACAAAAATTATTAATATATTTCCAGTAATGATTCTCTCATAATTATCTCTTCTCCGTGGGTATTAATTGAATTGTATAAACGTGTAAGATGTTCCTCTGTAATTATTGTCTCGTTACCTTGAGTTTTAATTTTAGTTGTAAGTTTTCAGTTTATTACTTTGTTACGATATTGCCTTTGTAATTTAATCACAATGTTTTATGTCTATTTGAAGATGTAATTCAGTCTCGTGATAAATTAATTGCATAAATGCTTTTGTATAATATGCAATTATACTTATTGGAGTTATTCATACTTTTCTGAAAGGTGTTGTTTTCAGTTGGTGTAAGAATGAATCGTTTGCGTCTTTACTTTGTTAATTATAGCTTTTCAGTAATGTGGATATTTATAGAATCGCAATGATGAATAATTTCATTCACTGTTAGTCATAATTTTATACGCGTTGTTTTAATTCGTGATGGATTAATTATTAATAGATTGTAATTCAAAGTGCGTTTTTACAGTTTATAGAAATTCTCTGAAGGTTAAATTTTAAATAGTTGTTTCTCTAATAAAGTTTAAGCTTGAAATTAGTCGTTTCTGTTACTGCTTGTTTGTAAGAATTGCATTTAAGCCTTTGGCATTAAAAGATAGAGTTAATTGCGTTCTATTTTTGTGTTTGCTGAATTAAATCGTTGCGTTTTCGTATCAATAATTATTCATACGTCAGTTACCTTTTATATTAACTTTGATAATTGGTATTAATTGTTTGTACTATTTTGTTCTCTAAAATTCTCTCGTTTTAAAACAAATTCTCTTTTACTTTGAAAGTCACTTTAATAATCAAGTTTCTTTTGCTTTAAAAATAAATTTTATCAAAATAAATCCTAAAAATAATTCTCTTAATACATAAGTGGATTATTTTAATTAATTGGCATGAAATTGCTGTAATAAAATAATAATAATAAATCTGTACATACATAGAATAATAAAATAATAATAAAAAAAAAATTTTTTTATACTAGCAAATATTAATTATAGTTTGTCAGAATCAATTGGTTTTTTAAGGAAATGAACTTATATTAGTTTCTGCGTTGGTTCCATGAACTCGGTCGATGCTTGTACGTTGTCCACGTAGGTATGATTTGTTGGATTAGATCGATTCTTGTATCTTGTCCAACTTTTGTTTGGATTCTGCCAAAATTGCGAATAAAGTTCTTGGTTACCAGTCTTCCGATTTTTGGATTTGTAGTGCCTTTTTGACATCTGTACTACTGCGCCAGTTAAGGTTTGGGCTTTGGGAACTGCGTTTTTAAAAACACTTCTAAAACTTCTTAACAAATTTATTTATTGGTTCAACTTAAACAGAAATTAATGTAAAATTTTGACAAACTGGTATTAATTATTCTAAGTCGAAATAAATTAATTTAAGTAAATTATTGTGAGTCGCTTAAGCAAACTGCAATGCTAAAGCTGAGTACTTTGACTGACTGCCGGGTCTTGGGGTTCCCGGGCTACTTATAATGTCCCTGCCCCTCACAATTCTGTGCGAACTTGCAGATCTCATGTCTGCTTATTCTTAATTCTATACTTTGTTACATTGTTACAATCTTACTTTCTAAGTAATTGCAATATCTTAACCGTCTGTAACCTGCCACCTGACGTCTCACTATCGTCTGGAATACATTGTATTGCATCCGTTCTCATGAACTGTTAATAATCTGTCTGGTTTATCCTTGTATTACATTGTTGCATTTTACTTTATAATTCTTTTAACAATTTCTAACAATTCCTAATTATTTCTATTTCGTTATACATACATAAATTGGCGGATACATAACTCACGTTCAAAAAAAAGTTTCCGTCACCCCTGCATAGCAAATGTGTGGAGACTAATTACACGACCGAATAGACCATATATAGGAAAATTTAAAGCTACATAAATTACAATTTAGAAAAATTTTTACTTATATGTATATGCTTTCTGACTATAGAAGGTGTTTTGCATCCAATTTATAATTCATATAAAACCAAAAATTATAGCTTGAGTTTCTCAATATTGAAATTTTCTTTAATCAAAGCAATTCACAGCACAAATAGTTACAAATGCACTGTTTCAAAGGTAACATATTAGTTATATTACAAATAATTGTATTTGGATTACATCCAATTACGTAAAATACTGCTATTACGTATACGCCATTATAATGCATTCATTAGAACGCTCAGAGTAATTTACTTTAAATACTATGTTGTGTTAACCATTAGTCCGGTATAATCAAAAGCTTAAAATTTTGCTGGAAATATTTAGGGTTGTTTAATTTTACTCCGGAATTCCTTGATGAAGGTATGGTTAAGTTGTGCCGGAGGCAATGCGGTTAGTTCATATTGCTACAACCATACATTACAGCTACCACAAGTTTCCTTATAAAGCAAAGCTTTCTATTATTAGGCAGTGGTAAATTCCTAATTATAGTGAACGGCACACTAACGCATGGTAAGTATTATATACAGCAGTTTACAATTTAAACTGATATATCTAACATAATTCACCATTACCTATTAGTTGGTAATACATTGTGTGCAAACATATCAATTGGTAATTCAAATAAGTTGCTTTTTTTGACATTTTAAAAATTAAGATGAACTTACCTATCATCTATTTGCAAAATGCCTATATAATCATGTAACCTCTTGCAGAGGATGTATAAAAGTAGAGCTCTTACACAAGTTAGACTCGACAGGTTTAACGTATAAATGTTTGTACTTTATTGAAAATGCAAGAATAATGGTCTTTTCTATTTAATATTTTTGTAACGTAAAAGGTATCTTATTTCCTTATTTGATTTACAATGCTAAATTGAACATCCTGTATCGTCTTCTCGGTTTGATCCACAACTTAGAGCGTGTTTTGAAATTGGTGCAAGCATTTATCTTACCTTACCTTTTATCTATTTTTTGCACAGTAAATCAAAAGCGTATTGCCTACCACAAATGAGAGTCTAGGTGACAGATGGTAAACGGCTTTAGAAGAAGGTATAAACGATACCACGACATAGTTCGAGGATGGCCCCCGAAGTAGGCACTGGAGTGGTCGTACGTGTTTGTTAGTTACTTAGTTAAACAACAAGGGGAAAAGGTGAAGGAAAACTTTCACAGTTTCTAATACTCACACAGTAACGTTCAAACAGAGCAGACGTGAAATGTAGTGGCTGTTAAAATTATGTAGTTTATTAGTTATAGTTGTAATTTTTAGCATATTCAAAATTAAGTTATATCATTTTCACGAACTTCTAAGTAAACAAAATTAAAAACAAACTTAAAATTTCAAAAATTTTGTGATATGTTTGTGATTTTCGTGAGTCTTGGAACCGTTCAAATTACGCAATAAAAGTAAATCAAGTGAACCTCAAGAAACAAAGACTTGTAAGTAAATTCTTAGTTTCCTGTTAAAAAAAAGCAAATGTGGTTAAAAATAGAAGAAAATTACTGAACTCATGCTGGAAATTAGGTCAGTTAAACTGTGCAAGAAAAATTACTTAACTATATTTAATTAATCAAATGGTATTTGTACGCTATTACGTATAAGGAACATTTTGCACGAAATTGTAACAGTAACCTTCAAACCATTTAACTTCCTTATTAATAACCGCAAACACAGTGAAATAATAACAAAATTTTATTTATTGAAACAGAAGTGAATACGCTGCATTCATAATGCAGTAACAAGGTCAAGCGTACGCAATATAAAACACACACAGGAACTAGAATAATAAATAGAACGATTTAAAAAATTTAAACAAAACTTATTGCTTAGAAATTAAGTAGTGCATAATTCAAAAACTACTTAATGCCGGTAGGACACTCTCATAGGCGGGGAGGTAGTGATAGCGACCTAACCACAGAGTTAACACCGGATCTGGAAACAAACACCGCAAAAACCACCGAGAATGCTGCCGTCATAATCACAGCTAAAATAGGAAACAACTGCGAAACACCAAATCCAACAGAAGCAACAACAAAAAGAATAATGGAACCAAAGCAAGGAACCAAGGACATCACAACAGAACACCCACTTTACAGGATGTACCTGGAGCTGGACCTGTTCATAACTAATGAAATGGACACCGCCAACCGTCTAAAAGTAGGAATGAAGAAGGACTTGAAGGAACGTATTGCAAAATGGGCACTTTGCCAAGCAGAACTGATTGGGGAAAATAAACTATTACGAGAGCAAAACACGCAATTACAAAACCAAAACCAACATCTAAAATCACAGCACACACACGAAAACGCACAACACATCGAAACTATCACACCCAAGACAACATACGCAAACATTGCGGCACTAACAAGGCTTCAACCACCGAAACAAGACGCAATCACACGGACAATGACAAACCAAACTGGTACAGTTTTCATCACTTCCGTACGTGGGGAATCCATTAAACAAATACAGGACACCTTCATGAAAACCATCAACCCCAAAACAGATGGCATTAAGATCAAAAACATTCGAAACACCAATAACACTCTAATAATAGACACGGATAATGAAAGCGAAGCAAGGAAACTACTTCAACATGGTAAACTTACAGAGGTATTAAAGGTAGAAAAACCCCGGAAAAGAAACCCATTGGTAATATTGTATGATGTCCCAACGTATCTAAAGGAATCAGAAGTCAAAACATTAATATACAAGCAGAACCTAGAAGAGAAGTTAAGTTGGAATGAATTCGACGAAGAATTCGTCCTCAGGTTCAAAACTGGACCAAAAGACAAACCCATGGTACATCATGTGGCAACCGTCAGCAGTAAACTACGTAATATGCTCATAAATCTAAACAAGTTATACATAGAATACAGATGCATAACAGTAAAAGATCATCTCGTCGTCCCACGATGCATGAGAGGTCAGGATCTAGGGCATATCTCAAAATACTGCCCACTTCAGACGGACACCTGTAGCCACTGTGGGGAACAAGATGCCAAACACAAAAAGCTAAACTGTCCAAAAAGGGAAATGAAACCAGCTTGCATTCCATGCCAAAAAAGACATCGAAAATGTACCGATAACTCAAAGGACTGTCCGACGTATAAAATGCTACTAGACAGACTTATACACAAAACCGATTATGGACAATAACACACACACAACCAACAATTATCGCGGAATCCAAACTAAGACATACCTACTGGAAACACGGACAGCTAAGATCGACGCTCAATCCCAAACAACAATACCAACCGCAAACACGAGAAACGGAACAACAAAAACTGAGACGCATAGGGAAACCACAATTAAAATTGGACATCTAAACGCCATGCCTAGCGCCACCGTAACACAGGAAATCAGACACCTGGCCGAAACACAATGACTAGATATAATCTGCATACAAGAACCATACTGCAAAAACGGAAAACTACCGGGAATGCCAACGACAGCCAGACAGATATGTAAGGGAGACAGACCAATGACAGCCACTATAATATTCAACCCTAACATACAAGCAACCGCAGTACAAAGATACACGAACGAACACAACGTCTGTCTAGAAATATCCGGACAAAACGTACAAAACTGGATACTGATCAACACATACTTCCAATTTCGGTTGGACTCCGATCCATACATCACCAACATTAAAAACATTGCACGTACATACTCAAACCAGCCTGCACTTCTTATGGCAGATTTAAACGGAAAATCCCCAATGTGGCACTGTAGCAACACTGATGCTCGTGGGGAGAGGGTAGAGGACATGATCAACGAGCTACAGCTTGAAGTGATAAACTGCCCCTTCAATCCACCCACTCACAGAAACCATCGGGCAGGAGCAGAGAGTAACATTGACGTCACAATAGCAAACGGACTAGCGCACCCCCACATACAAAACTGGAAGGTACATGACAACTTAACAATAAGCGATCACAACCTCATAACTTTTGACATAAACAAGGATAACATACCATTACATGCGGAAACGGGCAAAAAAAGACTAAAATACAATATACAAAATGCCAACTGCAAAGACTACTGGACAACTTCAATCCGCCCCCTGATATCCAACGCAACGACAACGTAAACGCTTACGCCCCAGCCCTAACAAGAACAATTAAAGACACTATGAAACAAACATTAAAAACAATAAGACAAACTGCGCCACAAAAACCGCTAAAATGAACCACAGAGGTCCAGATACTGAAAAGCAAAGCTCGCAAGGCAAGGAGACGCTATCAAGCCGCCCTAACACCGGCAGAAAGGGCCTTCCAGCTGACCAACTACAGACATCGCAAGGCGACATACGAACAGGAACTATACAACATGAAACGAAAATCCTGGGACACTTTCGTCGAAAGACATTTGCAGACGGATGCTTGGGGGGTACCGTACAAGATAGTATCAGGAAAAATTGCACCACCGACAACGTACTCGACTTTAACCAAACCCGACGGAACAGAAACCAAAGACTGGATTGAAACCGCGACATTACTACTACATACACTCCTCCCTGATGACAACTGGGAAGAGGACACACAAGAACAAATACGCAAACGACAAAGAGTCACCGAACAAAACGCGAATGGGAATACACCATGGAATAGAACACAGGACGACGTAACACCTTTCACTGAGGACAAGATTAGACACGCTATTCGTTCAAGTAAAAACAAAAAAGCTCCTGGGCCAGACGGGATCCAGGCAGAAATCACAAAGGCACTAGACACCAAACTCACACCGAAACTTACTAAACTGTACAACGAATGTCTAAGACAAACAAAGTTTCCAAACTGCTGGAAGCAAGCAGACGTAATCATACTCTCTAAAAACCGAGAAAAGGACCCGAAAAATCCGGGTTCGTATCGCCCCATCTACCTTCTAGACTCACTCGGGAAAGCTTTCGAGCGACTACTGTGCACGAGAATGCAAGAACATCGGAAGACGAAAGGCATGCACCCGGCGCAGTACGGATTTAGACAAGGACGATCAACCGAAGACGCCATAAACAAAGCCATAAACTCTGCAACCACTTCAAATAAAAAGTACGTGGCCCTAATCATGATAGACATAGAAGAAGCCTTCAACAACTTATGGTGGCCAACACTGTTCCATAGGCTAATCGAAATACAATGTCCAAAACAACTACATCATACTTTCAGAAGCTATTGCCAGAATAGATTTGTAACATTGTCTGGTACTAAAAACATCACAAAATCAATCACCAAAGGATGCCCACAGGGGTCAGTCTGCGGTCCCATATTTTGGGACATTGCGACTGAGGAGCTTTTGGAGCAGCTGGAAACCGCAAATGAGGTGAGGTCCGTAGTAGCTTATGCGGACGACATCTTGTTGGTGGTGGAAGGAGGTTCCAGAAATGAACTACAGCCCAATGCAAACACCGCATTGAACAAAGCCCTAGAATGGTACGACGCAAATAAGATGACGATAGCACATGACAAAACAACTTATATGATAGTTAAAGGTTCTCTAGAAAGAGACACTATCATTAAACTGAACAAAGGCAGAATACGAAGAACACGGGAGGCCAAATACCTAGGGCTAACCTTTGACGAAAAACTGAAATACGAAGAACACATTGCCACAGTGACTGCAAATGCCAGTAAAGCTATGCAATGCATAGCAACTCTTGCACAACGTACGTACAATATTCCCCTAAACTGTGTAAGATTATACTTATCCAGCGTACTTGTAGCAATAATAAGCCTTGCAGCGAGCGCCTGGGCAACCACGTTACATCTAGTAAAACCCAAACAAAAAGTCAACAGTATCCAAAGGGGGGTACTAATAAGACTTACTGGAGCATACCGGACCGTATCACACGACGCCCTCTATGTGATACTAGGAGTCCTCCCTCTTGATCTGTATATCAGGAAGAGAGCGGCGACATACTGGTTAAAAAACGACGAACCAGAAAAAGTCCGGGAAATCCTAAAAGTAACATCAGAAATTCGGATAAAAAAGGAAATTCAGGACACAATACTATCCGAGTGGCAAGATAGATGGAACCAGAGCACAAATGGGAGGAGGGTATACGCACTAGTCCCAAACATTCGAGACAGACTAAACTGTCACCACTTGGTCCTCTCACAAGGGCTCATTCATTTTCTCACGGGGCATGGTCCTTATCCAACCTACAGGAACCGCTTTGACTTCCAAGACAACAACAACTGCACATGTGGTGAGATGGGGACACCTAAACATCTGGTCTTCCACTGCAACGAACTGCAACAGGACCTAGGAATGGACAGGACAATCCTACGGGACATACCCCTCTCGGACATGCTCTGGAACGAAAATATATTTCCTTACCTAAACAGAATCACTCACCAAACTACTACTATACTACACCAAAGGTACACAAACGGACTCTGACAGGACACACACAAACACCATACAAACCCCACACATCGCAAATACCACAAACACAGATCACACGAAACACAGAAGTTTGACGTAACGCATCGAACGTGCAATACAAAAGCACAATCCACCCAACACACATGGGTACCGACAACAAACAAGCGGCATTCTCCCAAGGACATACCAGGAACCACGTGTCTCCTGAAGATCTACCAGAAGGCTCGTGAATCCTGACGACCGGGAGTGATACCAGTGAAAACGAAGTGAAAATAGTGAAAACGGCAAAAGTACGGCAAACGAACCTCAAACACAAGTTTCCCCCAGAACACTTATTAGCATTAGAATACTAACACTAGTAGGATAAGGACTCAATACTAACCATCTAACCATCTAAAATAAAAAATACAACTAACTAAAATAAACAAGAGAAAATACTAACCAAATTTGTAATTGCTTTAAGAAATCTAACCCTAGCTTCAGTAACGTAATGTTTATATTTCCAATTTTGCAACTAAAAATTACTACAGGGGAAATATTCTGACAACATAATTACAACACATCAGCATGACAAAATACACACAAGCACGCACACGCACAAGCACACACACACACAACAGAGACTGTACGTGGCCTCCCTGGTTTCCGGCTGCCGATAGCCAGGACACGTACAGGAACGCGTACTTCTCGGTTTCTGATTTCCGGCTACCGGCGGTTGGAAACCGAGAGAGGGAAACAGTCCCAAGGACCTCACCACAGACATACGCACACGCACACACAAACATGAAAGCAATAAACACACACACCATTATAGCACACTGGCACGACAAAACACACACATACACACCAAAACACACACAAACACGCACGTATACGTACCTGCACGCACACGCATACGACACAGATATATACGCACACGTGCACACATACACACCAGGGACTGTACGTGGTTCCCCTGGTTTCCGGCTGCCGACGGCCAGGACACGTACTGGAATGCGAACTTCTCGGTTTCTGATTTCCGGCTGCCGGCGGTCGGAAGCTAGGAAGGACAGCAGTCCCAAGGACAACATCACAGACAGAAACACACATACGCACCTTCCGCGCGCACAGACCCAAACATACACACACACACGCACACATACACATACACACCAGGGACTGTACGTGGTCCCCTGGTTTCCGGCTGCCGACGGCCAGGACGCGTACAGGAATGCGAACTTCTCGGTTTCTGATTTCCGGCTGCCGACGGTCGGAAGCTGGGAAGGAAAGCAGTACCAAGGCCATTACCACAGACAGAAACACACACACACACACACTCACGCACCCACACGCGCGCACAGACACAAACACACACACACACACACACGAGTATTTCCAAACGCAAATAATATAAAACTAACTAATATAATTTAAGGTAGCAAATAATTCTGTTAGATTTCTTAGGAGTAACAGGTTTGCTGTAATTTTTAGGTAGCAGACTAATTGTAATGTTAGAATAAATAAAAAAACAACAAAAAATAAATAAATAAATTAAAATGTTGCTAATACTCATATAAAATGATGGAATAGTCCACAAAGCGAGAGGTAAAAACCCTTGTGCCCAAGACACCAAAACAAACACTCAGGAAAATCGATAACGGTTCCCATTAGAAGGGACTGCACCTGTAAAGAAAAGTTACACTTAGTACTTACAATGAGATCGCTATTTGTGATACAATGTGAACCGTAATAATATTAGAAGAATCAAAACTTACAGATTTCCAATGTCTTGTGTCAAACAACCAAAAATAGTAACAGTAGTACCCTACAAAGTATTTCTGTTTCTCTAATTAAATAAATTTTGATTACTAATTACAGGTTTCAATAAAGTATTTGCAAGAATAATTCTTAATTGGGAACCTAAATTCAAAATAAAGGCAAATTTCATGTATTTCATCTGATAAATAACATTAAGGAGGCACATATCATTTGTATGAGCCCTATTGGCTTTCAGATCTTTACAAATGGTTAGCAAAATTTTTTAAATAATTTAGGTCAATCTTGGAGTAGATATGTAAGGGGTCTACGGCCTCAAAAAGTGCAATTTTCCCATGTATTTTCTTATAGAAAAATCTAAGGTCCGTTTTGCACTTTTTTGTACCAAGCATTGAAATCCCCATAAGGAGGATCCGTGCATCAATTCAGGTTACCTTTTAGCCCAACATCTTAACTGGAGAGTCTATTACATTCAGTTTTTAATATAGAATAGCTCTAAACTATATAAAATTTTTATTGAAGATAATATATTTACAATCAATATTCTACATTTGCAATAAGTATTATATTTTTTCTTGCTCCATAATTGAATAATGTCCAACAGATAGTGTTGCATATGAACCAGGAAGTAAGTGCCGTTTATCATCATGAGTACTTAGAGAAATTTTCTCTTAAGCGATGGTGTGAACCTGATGCTTGGATAATTGAATTAGATTGTGCGTTACAAATACTTCCTTGTAATCTTCTATACAGTCGACATAATCTTCAAACGTAATTCTATTCTTTCTTAATGACTTTTTAATTCTTTTAATTTTCTTTGTTATACCAAAGTCTCGGATGCCGGGTGATTCTTCCTCTTCTCGTAGGAGTTTAGCTGCTTCTTCTTTGGCTGGCCTAAGAATTCTTGTAGCATACATCTTTGAACGTAAACCAATAACATCTGTCATAGATCGCTCATTATTTTCGTTTTTCATCATACCCAATACTTTTTTGTTTATTAGCGGAATTCCACAATTGTTTTTGACAGAATAGTAGGAAGTATCGAAACGTTGCTGACAATCCCGCTTCATAGTTTCATAAGAATCCAGATTTACTATTTTATAAATTAGACTATCTGTATCCGTGTAAAGAACTCGGCCCCCATCTCCAAAAACGGCTTTCATATATCCATAATAAAAATCGTAGATTGTCAACTTGGCTATATCGAGGAGGCACATATCAACATATATAGGTTTACTAAAATATATTTCAGATTTAAAGAGTTCCACTGCCACAAGGTTTTTATCGAAAATTGTGACATTTTTGAATAGAGGGCTAGATATCCTGGCTTCGGCTCCATATCTTTCTTTCCAATTTTGCACAAGTTTCACATTATAATGTTTGCGTATATTCTCCATCGTTTTCCCAAAGATGCATTATTCATTAGCTTGAACGAGTTCTTCTCAAAATCATTTCTTGCTCGTTTCCGAAGTTCAGTATTGAGATCAATGTAAGATTTTAGCCAACAGCTTTGTTTAAATTTCAGAACCCAGTGAATAGATTTTAATTTAAGTCCATTTTCCAAAGCTTGTTTCAGATTTTTGTAGTGGATCACATATTTACATTTTCAATTCAATGTATCCATTAATTTTGATATAGGTGGTTTTCCAGTCTTCGAATCAATGTGCTCGGGACAGAATGGAATGTGTTTCTAAACATCATGGATAGATTCCGGATTCTCCAAATCAACTTCTAGGATATAACCACCGTTAGCATTATCAAGAACTGATGTCACGTCGATATTGGTGTCCACCCATTCAAATTCTCCATAAGGCAAGGGCTGACTCATCGCCCATCCGTACTGATTATTAACGTCATAATACATACGGTACACATCAAGTTTCGAAAAATCATAAGATAATAAATATTTATTGTTCACCGATGCACGCCGTTCCGAACACACTTGACCAAGTTTTCCCCGTATACCCTTTTCTATAAACAATAGCTGATCAATGTCGGTCAACTACTTAACATTCCATGCCAAGTGTATTAGGGAAAGGTGTAATAGTGGGGAGGGTGTCATTATCTAGTTAGCGCTTAAAGTGAGCGGACGTGTTTTGCAGAGCTCCTGACTACAAGGCTACATGTAAGTATTATGTAGGGTTTATTATTATATTTTAAACGTTTATATTTAGTGTATTATACTTTTATTATTGTGTGACGTTAATTTTAATACATAGGGCAGTAAATAAAACCAAAAATTGAAACCGAATAAATAATAAATAAATCGCGTTTTAACTTAAAATTTAACTAAAATCCGCGTTTTAAAATAAACCAACTTAAATTTCGTGCTAATAAATCAAAAATCTACTAAATAAGTAACCAAAAATAAATTTAAAAAAAAATTAAAAAGGCGTTTTAATAAATTTATTGAAAAACCCGAGTAAAACGGGCTAAAACAGCATAAAACCAGCAAATAAATTCGGAAAAATTATATAACGTGCGTGTAGTAAAATAACAATTTAAAAACCAAAATCTAGGCCTCTTTTTGAATCGAACAAATAACTAAAAAGCGTAAATTTTAAAATAATTTGAATATAAATATTCCATTTTTAAGAACACGTGTACTTTAAGATTCCTTAAAGTCGATCTTTAGGTTTAATTAGTGGTGTAACCCTTGAAGGTCGAGTAAACAAGCGGTAAGCGCTTCCGGTACCGCATTTCAATAACGCGTGTTTAATTAGTTTGTTTCTAAATTATAAGTCCGGTATTTTATAAATTTGTTTTTGAGGTAATTAGCTAGTTTAAATTTTAAATAAATAAATACAGTTTGGTATAGCAGATTTTTAATTGCGTATATTTATTGGGCTTGCTATCTTATTTTGTCTTTTTTGTTATTTTGACGTTAGTGTTTATTTTATTTCTGATATTTGAAATTTCATTTAGTGGTTTTTAAAAATTTGAATTAATAAATAAATACAGAAAACTTTAAGGGTCATTTGAAATCTCGGTTTTTTATTGGAGCACCGTTTTTGTTTTTTACTTGTTCCTTTGTCGTTTAGCTATACATCTTAGCTTCGAGTTTATTTATCATCGTCAGGGCATTTTAACCTGGGATTTGTTTGTCTTTGTTGTTTTGTTATCTGATGCTTCAGCATGGTTGTCCATCAAGATGAGGACCCGTTGTCAAAGAAGAAGAGGAGTGGTCGGTCGGAGTCGGTCAGGGGTGAGCAGTCGAAGGCTGGGTCGGTTGAGAAGGTCGAAGAAAATGGGCTTGTGGTTGCGGTGGTGGAGTTGGTGTCGCAGTCCAACGGGGAGGTAGTCGCGTCGCAGAGAGAGCCTGGTTCTACTGTGGCGGAGTTGGAGGGGTCGGCGCCCCTTGTGTGTGAAGCCCGCAACGTCGAGAGGACAGCGTCGTGGGTCGACTGGCAGCAACAGAAGCGTTGCTGCTAGCGACCTAAACGAGCTGGATCTCTTGATGTTCCGTGCGGGAAGGGCGCACGGCTTTATACATAAGCGGGTTCCTGTTACTTCGGCGACCATCACCGTAGACGACAGGAAGGTGATTCGCAGCGCCGCGGACGAGTTTTGAGACGTTGCAAATCAGCTATTAGGGATGGTTAGGGGTCTCAGGATAGTGCGTGGCGAGGTGAAGGAGGCTGTGGCGGAGGTAGCAGTGGCAGGGGCGCGCACTGAGCAGGTCGTGGTAGGGCAAGGAGGACCAAGAGGTGTGATGTCCTATGCTGAAGCAGGGGTTAGGAAAGCAGCGTCGACGGTCGCAGTTCGTGTCGACGCTAACCCAGGAGTGAAGGACGACGTCATGGTGACGTTGAAGAAAAAGGTTGACCCGGCCAAAGATGGTTTTGTTGTTGTCGGAGCACGTCGGACGCGTAGGGGTGGCGTTGTTGTCGAGTGTGCTGGTAAGGAGAATGCCAGGCGTTTGCAGTCGACGGTAGGTGGGGCTTGTCAGGGTCGAGAAGAGGAGGCCGCGCATTGTGCTCTCTGGTGTAGAGAGGGAGATGAAGCAAGAAGAGCTCCTGCGGAGGTTGATTGCTCAGAACCCCCGCTTTAGGGGGATTAGGTTCGAGGAGGAAGTGAAGGAGAAGTTCCGGTTCGATGGCAGGGCACCCAGAGATCCGTTGGCCAGCGTCGTTTTTGAGGTTTCGCCGGCGGCTAGGAGGTGTTTTCTGTCGGAAGCAGTTTGTTTGTGTTGGCGTAGGGTTTGGACTTGGGATTATTTTTCAATGATCCAGTGCTTCCGTTGCTACGAGTTCGGCCACAGGTCCACAGAGTGTAAGGAGCGGGTGCAGTTTTGCGGTAACTGCGCCGAAGTGAGGCATGAGTTCAAGAGCTATATGCGGGCAGTTTCTTGTTGTGTTGTCTGTGCGAGGTCAAACGATAGGGTTGGTAGCGTCAGGGTCGACACTCGTCATGATGCGAAGTCCAGCTAGTGCCGCACGATGCAGCGGTTGAAAGCAGTCATCACCAGGAACATCGACTATGAATCCTAGGCCATTAGATGATGTTTTGAGAAGCTCAAAAATCAAATGCGCGCAGATTAATTTAGGCAAGGGCAAAGGGGCCACCAATAAATTCGACAAAATAATAAAAGAAAATAAAATTGACATCGGGTTCATACAGGAACCGCACCTGTATGGCCACAAAATAACAGGTTTTGGGAGGGGGGTTACCGTCTTAAACGCAAATAGCGAACGACTGCGTAGCGGAATAATAATAAAGAATGGGACGTGCGCCGGGATAATATTAAACAATTTGTCCAACGAGTTTATAACCACCGCGGAAATAAAAACAGGGACAAGCACGTTCTACGTGATAAGCGCGTACCTTCCACCAGTCGACTTCCGTCGGGAAAATCTTCAAACCCAGGACTTAATAAATCACATCGAAGGCATTTTTCGCCAAATTGGAAGGAATAAGAAACTAATAATCGGGGGAGACTTTAATGCTAAGTTACCGTTATGGGGTAGCCCTATATAAGACGATAGGGGTTCGCAGGTTGCTGATCTTTTAACGAAATATGATCTTAGTGTGATAAACACTAATGATTTATCTACGTTTGAGGGGCATAGAGGCAGCAGTTTTATTGATATTACTGCAGCCTCGCACGAGATGTTAGAAATCATTTGTGATTGGAAATTAAGGTCGGACGAGGAAACGCTCTCTGACCATAAATTAATAACATGGGATGTTGAAACCAAAACAAGCGCAAACGAGCAGTTAACTATATTTCCGCGGTTCTTTAATAAAAAAGCAAATTGGGAGCGGTTTCAACAAAAATTTGGCAAAAGTATCCCAGCGCTCGAAAAGGAGCTATTTAACTGCCGAGAGGCAGACAAAATAGAAACACTCGCGGAAAATTTAAACGACGCAGTGGTAGACGCATCGTCGTACTCCAAGCCGCGAAAGAAAACATTTAAAGACAGCGTACCCTGGTGGACCCGGGAACTAACCACCAAGCGGACAGAAACGCGTAACCTAAGGCGCCGCTATCCACGCGTCTCGGGAAATATAAGAGAACAACGAAGAGTAGAATGCAATCAAAGTTACCGCGAATATAAGATATTAATAGAAGAAACGCGAACAAATAAATTCAAAGAATTCTGCACGCGAAACACACAGAAAGAACCTTGGGGAACCGCATACCGCGTAATAAGGGGTAAACAACAGAAAATCGCGCTCGGTAACATAAAAAGACAAATGGCAAATATATGGAAGGTTTTAAAACACGGCGGAATATTTATTAGAGAAATTCTTCCCTTCGGATAATCCCGAGGAGGATGAGAGGTCGCACGATTTAGTACGTCGGGAAGCTACAGAAGCGCAAGGAACAGGTGCCGATAAGGCAATCCTAGTTCACGAGGTCGTCAGGGCTCTTAGGAGAATGAACCCTAAGAAGGCACCGGGGCATGACGGGATCACTTCAGACGTAGCTCTGGAGGCGTGTCTGTTAGCCCTGTGAGTCCGCAAGCATAGCGGCCCTTAATTAAATTACAATGTAATAGTGGGCGGGTGTAATCAATTAGTTAAATGACAACTTGAACGGAATTGTTCAAAGCTTCAGTCAATAGCATCACATCGGTCTTGAGATATAAGTCAAAGTACTGCCCTAGGTTTTGAATATTAAATACTTCCCACAGTTTTTGTGCATGCGCATACTGCTTCTTAGTAATTCCTTTACCTTCCAGCGTGTGTACAACTTTTGTTGACTAGGTAGTGAAGTGTAACCCAGCTTTTCAAACGAATCGATAAAATCATATGGGTATACTCCTTTTTTAGTTAGTAATTCAAACTTCTCATTTGTCAATCCAGAAAATTCATTTTTTAATAACGGATATTCCTTTAGATATGAAGCTAATGTTTTCAAGAATGAGATAATAAAGCGGAAGCTATCGATGAATCGATAGTTGACCAAATTTTAAGGAATATATTTTGTGAAGGCGATATATTTTTCCTTTGTTACTGGTAACACTTCAATACGACAATCCAAATACAGGCAGCAGTTTTATTGATATTACTGCAGCCTCGCACGAGACGTTAGAGATCATTTGTGATTGGAAATTAAGGTCGGACGAGGAAACGCTCTCTGACCATAAATTAATAACATGGGATGTTGAAACCAAAACAAGCGCAAACGAGCAGCTAACTATATTTCCGCGGTTCTTTAATAAAAAAGC
Organism: Platerodrilus igneus; assembly: GCA_036346225.1. Lineage (NCBI taxonomy): Eukaryota > Metazoa > Arthropoda > Insecta > Coleoptera > Lycidae > Platerodrilus > Platerodrilus igneus. The sequence goes on from JARFIW010000840.1 coordinate 2,882,196, forward strand.
AAATTGGGAGCGGTTTCAACAAAAATTTGGCAAAAGTATCCCAGCGCTCGAAAAGGAGCTATTTAACTGCCGAGAGGCAGACAAAATAGAAACACTCGCGGAAAATTTAAACGACGCAGTGGTAGACGCATCGTCGTACTCTAAGCCGCGAAAGAAAACATTTAAAGACAGCGTACCCTGGTGGACCCGGGAACTAACCACCAAGCGGACAGAAACGCGTAACCTAAGGCGCCGCTATCCACGCGTCTCGGGAAATATAAGAGAACAACGAAGAGTAGAATGCAATCAAAGTTACCGCGAATATAAGATATTAATAGAAGAAACGCGAACAAATAAATTCAAAGAATTCTGCACGCGAAACACACAGAAAGAACCTTGGGGAACCGCATACCGCGTAATAAGGGGTAAACAACAGAAAATCGCGCTCGGTAACATAAAAAAGACAAATGGCAAATATATGGAAGGTTTTAAAAACACGGCGGAATATTTATTAGAGAAATTCTTCCCTTCGGATAATCCCGAGGAGGATGAGAGGTCGCACGATTTAGTACGTCGGGAAGCTACAGAAGCGCAAGGAACAGGTGCCGATAAGGCAATCCTAGTTCACGAGGTCGTCAGGGCTCTTAGGAGAATGAACCCTAAGAAGGCACCGGGGCATGACGGGATCACTTCAGACGTAGCTCTGGAGGCGTGTCTGTTAGCCCTGTGAGTCCGCAAGCATAGCGGCCCTTAATTAAATTACAATGTAATAGTGGGCGGGGTGTAATCAATTAGTTAAATGACAACTTGAACGGAATTGTTCAAAGCTTCAGTCAATAGCATCACATCGGTCTTGAGATATAAGTCAAAGTACTGCCCTAGGTTTTGAATATTAAATACTTCCCACAGTTTTTGTGCATGCGCATACTGCTTCTTAGTAATTCCTTTACCTTCCAGCGTGTGTACAACTTTTGTTGACTAGGTAGTGAAGTGTAACCCAGCTTTTCAAACGAATCGATAAAATCATATGGGTATACTCCTTTTTTAGTTAGTAATTCAAACTTCTCATTTGTCAATCCAGAAAATTCATTTTTTAATAACGGATATTCCTTTAGATATGAAGCTAATGTTTTCAAGAATGAGATAATAAAGCGGAAGCTATCGATGAATCGATAGTTGACCAAATTTTAAGGAATATATTTTGTGAAGGCGATATATTTTTCCTTTGTTACTGGTAACACTTCAATACGACAATCCAAATACAGGCAGCAGTTTTATTGATATTACTGCAGCCTCGCACGAGACGTTAGAGATCATTTGTGATTGGAAATTAAGGTCGGACGAGGAAACGCTCTCTGACCATAAATTAATAACATGGGATGTTGAAACCAAAACAAGCGCAAACGAGCAGCTAACTATATTTCCGCGGTTCTTTAATAAAAAGCAAATTGGGAGCGGTTTCAACAAAATTTGGCAAAAGTATCCCAGCGCTCGAAAAGGAGCTATTTAACTGCCGAGAGGCAGACAAAATAGAAACACTCGCGGAAAATTTAAACGACGCAGTGGTAGACGCATCGTCGTACTCTAAGCCGCGAAAGAAAACATTTAAAGACAGCGTACCCTGGTGGACCCGGGAACTAACCACCAAGCGGACAGAAACGCGTAACCTAAGGCGCCGCTATCCACGCGTCTCGGGAAATATAAGAGAACAACGAAGAGTAGAATGCAATCAAAGTTACCGCGAATATAAGATATTAATAGAAGAAACGCGAACAAATAAATTCAAAGAATTCTGCACGCGAAACACACAGAAAGAACCTTGGGGAACCGCATACCGCGTAATAAGGGGTAAACAACAGAAAATCGCGCTCGGCAACATAAAAAAGACAAATGGCAAATATATGGAAGGTTTTAAAAACACGGCGGAATATTTATTAGAGAAATTCTTCCCGTCGGATAATCCCGAGGAGGATGAGAGGTCGCACGATTTAGTACGTCGGGAAGCTACAGAAGCGCAAGGAACAGGTGCCGATAAGGCAATCCTAGTTCACGAGGTCGTCAGGGCTCTTAGGAGAATGAACCCTAAGAAGGCACCGGGGCATGACGGGATCACTTCAGACGTAGCTCTGGAGGCGTGTCTGTTAGCCCTGTGTGTCTTTGTCGGGTTGTTTAATCTTTGTCTAGAAATGGACGTCTTTCCGCGTTGATGGAAAGTCCAGAACGTGAAATTCATACCTAAACCTAAAAAGGCGGATGCGTCAGACCCGGGCAGCTGTCGTCCAATTAGCTTGTTGCCGGTGCTGGGAAAAGCTTTAGATCGCGTTATGACTACCCGAGTTGAGCACTTAGTGCGTGACAGCGGCGGTTTTAATAACCGACAGTTTGGTTTTATGGAGGGAAAGTCGACTATCGACGCATTAGAGTTCGGTGTCGGGGAAATTAAGCAGGCCAGAGATGCTAAAGAGTACTGTGTTGTTGTTGCTTTGAACATTTCAGGAGCATTTGATGCTGCCTGGTGGTCATTGATTGTTTGCGAGTTAGAAAATAGGGGTTGTCCGCGAAATTTGATGTCTTTGGTCAAGAGTTATTTTTCGGGGCGATTGGCACAGGTTGAAATTCCGTGTGAAGTTTTATCGCGCGAGATGGAAATTGGGTGCCCGCAGGGGTCATGCTCTGTTTTCACATTTTGACAGTTGTTGTATGAGAGCATTTTTAGGGTCAAGTTGCCCACAAGATGCTCAATCGTTGGGTTTGCGGTTGATACGTTTTTAATCGTCAGATCGCAGTTGTTAATGGATATGCGTAGAAAACCGAACGAGGCGTTTAATAAACTACACGAATGGTCGGAGGCGGTAAAATTAAAATTTAACATGGCGAAGTCAGAGGCGCTCTATTTCGGAAAGAAACCGGAATAGCGACCCCTTAGGCTAGAGCTAGGAGGGGAGAAAATACCGTTTAAAGAAGCAATTACATACCTCGGGGTAAAGATTGACAATAAGTTAAATTGGAAAGCTCACGTGCCGTACGTTAAAAGCAAAGGCAGCGAAATATCAAACAAAATGATGGCGGCGGCGAAAATAAACTGGGGTTTCAGGGGCGAATCGCTGAGAACGGTCTATGCCGGAGCGATAGAGCCGGCAATGCTGTACGCAGCATCTGTATGGGCGGAAGGTTGCAAAGTCCGGGAAATGCGTCAATTGACGAGCGTTCAACGCATTACTGCAGTAAAGGCGTCGAGGGCGTACAAGACCACCTCCACGGAGGCGGTGCTGGTTATCAGCAGAACTCTCCTATCGAATATGTCGTAAGGTAATTTCGAAATAAAAAGTTAGTAGATACAGGAAAGGACGCGAAATTATCGAAGATATTCATCTTGGCAATAGGGAGGTAGAGAAAAAGATTGTCGTATCAGAGTTAGGGCACTCGGCCGATATTAGAGGAATCGAGTTTGTCGAAGGCAATAGGGACGCGACGGGTCTCAGAATTTATACAGACGGTTTACGTATGAATGACGGGCAAGCAGGCGCGGCGTTTGTTGTGTTTAAGCAGGAAAGGAAGGTGTTTCGGTATCAAACCAAACTCGCAAACTGGAGCACTATCTTCCTGTGCGAATTGGTAGCCATACGAAAGGCAATCGATTACGTCATAAACCACACGGGTAGAGATGAATATTATATAATCAGCGACAACAAATCAGCGCTGGCGGCTTTGACAAACATGAATCACCTTAACAAACATCCGAGCTTAGAAGCTGAGGGCGCTGAAAGCGCAGAGCACGTGCTCTTTGTCTGCCCGCTTGAGGCGGCACATCGAGGATTAGCTGATAGCAAATTAGCTATCCTAGGTTTAGCATGGCCAAAGAGCCTAGAGGAAGTTGGGGAAGTGGCTAGCCAGAAGGCGTTCTGGACAGCCTTTAAAGAGTTTGCGGAAGGGTCACGAGATTAGACGGCGATAACCGCGCGTAAATCGAAAGGGAGGAGGAAGATTGGAACTTTTAAATTTTGACGTGGCGTTAAATGATATGAGTTTGGTAACCAAAATCTGTATTTAAAGAACTTTAAAAAACAGGAAAAAATAAATAAAGACAAAACCAAAAATAAATAAAAATTAAAAAATAATAAAACAAAAAAATTATCATAATATCCATAAAAGTCCATATGCACGACAACTCTCGCATCACTAATACAATCACTATAACCACTATCTAATCTTAACCTTATACGGGCGGAATTCGGGAATAAATAAAAACTTAAAACTTAATCCGGACAAATAAATAAATATGAACATATAAATCAAAACCTTCATTAAATTAAATCAATGAAATAAACAAAGGAATAAAATAATAAATAAAATAGAGTGAACCGCCCATCCCTCCAAGACTTAAAAGTGAAGTGATAGTGATTATGACCCCCAGGACGATTAGTGCATACCCACCGGAACTTTAGCAGTGCATATCCATTTCCACCTAGCAGTAAGTTTAAATGTATGCAGACGACTAGATCTTCGGATGCTGAAAAATATATTAACGAGGTAAGAACAAAATTGTGGCGGTTGTGCTCGCATAAGCATTGATTTATGATAATTAATAGATTTCAAATAATTTAACGTGCACATTTTGTGCGTAATGGCGCTAGCCGGTATAATGCTTATGCGAGTTTACCTGATAATTTGGGTTAGCTTTTTGCAATTTTATGCACTACTTAACGCTTAATGCTTATAGATGTTTATTTATATATTTACATAAATATTTATATTTATTTTTTTATTTATATTTTTCCCTGCTTTTATTGTTTGTGGTTTGATATTGTTTGTTTGACGTTCTGCCGCCATTTTTGGTGGCAACTTATATATAGGAAAGAAGATTGTTTGAGAAGATTGTAATTACAATATAAATCAGTTAGGGAATGATAGGGAAAGCTAGGGACGGACTTAGGCTAACAAATCACTTAGACCAGGGAAAACAAATTTGTAAATTTATAGAGCAGGTAAAATAGCTGGATTCACTATTAATGTTTGGCGTATTCTTAGAAAATTTGAATCCATTTTAAAATAGCTAGCTAAATTTGGATAGTTTTAAGTCGACCCTTCAGGTCGCACCGGTAAGCAGAGCTGGCGGCTGCTATCCGTCATTACGGATCCCTCCCCATTTATTTTGTTTGTGTCTTGTTGATCGGGCACACTCCAAATCAACGCTAGGGATACCTTCAATCAAATCCTATTTTAAGTTTTTGTATCAATTGTTAGATTTTTATTTAGGACGTGTTAATTCTGAAGTTAGAATAATTAGGAGCACGTTTATATTTTCGCGTTTGAACCTAGTGTAGTACCTTCGGGTGGAGCATTGGGGACGTGGCCGCAAGCATAGCGGCCCTTAATTAAATTACAACGTAATAGTGGGCGGGGTGTAATCAATTAGTTAAATGACAACTTGAACGGAATTGTTCAAAGCTTCAGTCAATAGCATCACATCGGTCTTGAGATATAAGTCAAAGTACTGCCCTAGGTTTTGAATATTAAATACTTCCCACAGTTTTTGTGCATGCGCATACTGCTTCTTAGTAATTCCTTTACCTTCCAGCGTGTGTACAACTTTTGTTGACTAGGTAGTGAAGTGTAACCCAGCTTTTCAAACGAATCGATAAAATCATATGGGTATACTCCTTTTTTAGTTAGTAATTCAAACTTCTCATTTGTCAATCCAGAAAATTCATTTTTTAATAACGGATATTCCTTTAGATATGAAGCTAATGTTTTCAAGAATGAGATAATAAAGCGGAAGCTATCGATGAATCGATAGTTGACCAAATTTTAAGGAATATATTTTGTGAAGGCGATATATTTTTCCTTTGTTACTGGTAACACTTCAATACGACAATCCAAATACAGGCAGCAGTTTTATTGATATTACTGCAGCCTCGCACGAGACGTTAGAGATCATTTGTGATTGGAAATTAAGGTCGGACGAGGAAACGCTCTCTGACCATAAATTAATAACATGGGATGTTGAAACCAAAACAAGCGCAAACGAGCAGCTAACTATATTTCCGCGGTTCTTTAATAAAAAAGCAAATTGGGAGCGGTTTCAACAAAAATTTGGCAAAAGTATCCCAGCGCTCGAAAAGGAGCTATTTAACTGCCGAGAGGCAGACAAAATAGAAACACTCGCGGAAAATTTAAACGACGCAGTGGTAGACGCATCGTCGTACTCTAAGCCGCGAAAGAAAACATTTAAAGACAGCGTACCCTGGTGGACCCGGGAACTAACCACCAAGCGGACAGAAACGCGTAACCTAAGGCGCCGCTATCCACGCGTCTCGGGAAATATAAGAGAACAACGAAGAGTAGAATGCAATCAAAGTTACCGCGAATATAAGATATTAATAGAAGAAACGCGAACAAATAAATTCAAAGAATTCTGCACGCGAAACACACAGAAAGAACCTTGGGGAACCGCATACCGCGTAATAAGGGGTAAACAACAGAAAATCGCGCTCGGCAACATAAAAAAGACAAATGGCAAATATATGGAAGGTTTTAAAAACACGGCGGAATATTTATTAGAGAAATTCTTCCCGTCGGATAATCCGAGGAGGATGAGAGGTCGCACGATTTAGTACGTCGGGAAGCTACAGAAGCGCAAGGAACAGGTGCCGATAAGGCAATCCTAGTTCACGAGGTCGTCAGGGCTCTTAGGAGAATGAACCCTAAGAAGGCACCGGGGCATGACGGGATCACTTCAGACGTAGCTCTGGAGGCGTGTCTGTTAGCCCTGTGTGTCTTTGTCGGGTTGTTTAATCTTTGTCTAGAAATGGACGTCTTTCCGCGTTGATGGAAAGTCCAGAACGTGAAATTCATACCTAAACCTAAAAGGCGGATGCGTCAGACCCGGGCAGCTGTCGTCCAATTAGCTTGTTGCCGGTGCTGGGAAAAGCTTTAGATCGCGTTATGACTACCCGAGTTGAGCACTTAGTGCGTGACAGCGGCGGTTTTAATAACCGACAGTTTGGTTTTATGGAGGAAAGTCGACTATCGACGCATTAGAGTTCGGTGTCGGGGAAATTAAGCAGGCCAGAGATGCTAAAGAGTACTGTGTTGTTGTTGCTTTGAACATTTCAGGAGCATTTGATGCTGCCTGGTGGTCATTGATTGTTTGCGAGTTAGAAAATAGGGGTTGTCCGCGAAATTTGATGTCTTTGGTCAAGAGTTATTTTTCGGGGCGATTGGCACAGGTTGAAATTCCGTGTGAAGTTTTATCGCGCGAGATGGAAATTGGGTGCCCGCAGGGGTCATGCTCTGTTTTCACATTTTGACAGTTGTTGTATGAGAGCATTTTTAGGGTCAAGTTGCCCACAAGATGCTCAATCGTTGGGTTTGCGGTTGATACGTTTTTAATCGTCAGATCGCAGTTGTTAATGGATATGCGTAGAAAACCGAACGAGGCGTTTAATAAACTACACGAATGGTCGGAGGCGGTAAAATTAAAATTTAACATGGCGAAGTCAGAGGCGCTCTATTTCGGAAAGAAACCGGAATAGCGACCCCTTAGGCTAGAGCTAGGAGGGGAGAAAATACCGTTTAAAGAAGCAATTACATACCTCGGGGTAAAGATTGACAATAAGTTAAATTGGAAAGCTCACGTGCCGTACGTTAAAAGCAAAGGCAGCGAAATATCAAACAAAATGATGGCGGCGGCGAAAATAAACTGGGGTTTCAGGGGCGAATCGCTGAGAACGGTCTATGCCGGAGCGATAGAGCCGGCAATGCTGTACGCAGCATCTGTATGGGCGGAAGGTTGCAAAGTCCGGGAAATGCGTCAATTGACGAGCGTTCAACGCATTACTGCAGTAAAGGCGTCGAGGGCGTACAAGACCACCTCCACGGAGGCGGTGCTGGTTATCAGCAGAACTCTCCCTATCGAATATGTCGTAAGGTAATTTCGAAATAAAAAGTTAGTAGATACAGGGAAAGGACGCGAAATTATCGAAGATATTCATCTTGGCAATAGGGAGGTAGAGAAAAAGATTGTCGTATCAGAGTTAGGGCACTCGGCCGATATTAGAGGAATCGAGTTTGTCGAAGGCAATAGGGACGCGACGGGTCTCAGAATTTATACAGACGGTTTACGTATGAATGACGGGCAAGCAGGCGCGGCGTTTGTTGTGTTTAAGCAGGAAAGGAAGGTGTTTCGGTATCAAACCAAACTCGCAAACTGGAGCACTATCTTCCTGTGCGAATTGGTAGCCATACGAAAGGCAATCGATTACGTCATAAACCACACGGGTAGAGATGAATATTATATAATCAGCGACAACAAATCAGCGCTGGCGGCTTTGACAAACATGAATCACCTTAACAAACATCCGAGCTTAGAAGCTAGAGGGCGCTGAAAGCGCAGAGCACGTGCTCTTTGTCTGCCCGCTTGAGGCGGCACATCGAGGATTAGCTGATAGCAAATTAGCTATCCTAGGTTTAGCATGGCCAAAGAGCCTAGAGGAAGTTGGGGAAGTGGCTAGCCAGAAGGCGTTCTGGACAGCCTTTAAAGAGTTTGCGGGAAGGGTCACGAGATTAGACGGCGATAACCGCGCGTAAATCGAAAGGGAGGAGGGAAGATTGGAACTTTTAAATTTTGACGTGGCGTTAAATGATATGAGTTTGGTAACCAAAATCTGTATTTAAAGAACTTTAAAAAAAACAGGGAAAAAAATAAATAAAGACAAAAACCAAAAAATAAATAAAAATTAAAAAAAATAATAAAAACAAAAAAAAATTATCATAATATCCATAAAAGTCCATATGCACGACAACTCTCGCATCACTAATACAATCACTATAACCACTATCTAATCTTAACCTTATACGGGCGGAATTCGGGAATAAATAAAAAACTTAAAACTTAATCCGGACAAATAAATAAATATGAACATATAAATCAAAAACCTTCATTAAATTAAATCAATGAAATAAACAAAGGAATAAAATAATAAATAAAATAGAGTGAACCGCCCATCCCTCCAAGACTTAAAAGTGAAGTGATAGTGATTATGACCCCCAGGACGATTAGTGCATACCCACCGGAACTTTAGCAGTGCATATCCATTTCCACCTAGCAGTAAGTTTAAATGTATGCAGACGACTAGATCTTCGGATGCTGAAAAATATATTAACGAGGTAAGAACAAAATTGTGGCGGTTGTGCTCGCATAAGCATTGATTTATGATAATTAATAGATTTCAAATAATTTAACGTGCACATTTTGTGCGTAATGGCGCTAGCCGGTATAATGCTTATGCGAGTTTACCTGATAATTTGGGTTAGCTTTTTGCAATTTTATGCACTACTTAACGCTTAATGCTTATAGATGTTTATTTATATATTTACATAAATATTTATATTTATTTTTTTATTTATATTTTTCCCTGCTTTTATTGTTTGTGGTTTGATATTGTTTGTTTGACGTTCTGCCGCCATTTTTTGGTGGCAACTTATATATAGGAAAGAAGATTGTTTGAGAAGATTGTAATTACAATATAAATCAGTTAGGGAATGATAGGGAAAGCTAGGGACGGACTTAGGCTAACAAATCACTTAGACCAGGGAAAACAAATTTGTAAATTTATAGAGCAGGTAAAATAGCTGGATTCACTATTAATGTTTGGCGTATTCTTAGAAAATTTGAATCCATTTTAAAATAGCTAGCTAAATTTGGATAGTTTTAAGTCGACCCTTCAGGTCGCACCGGTAAGCAGAGCTGGCGGCTGCTATCCGTCATTACGGATCCCTCCCATTTATTTTGTTTGTGTCTTGTTGATCGGGCACACTCCAAATCAACGCTAGGGATACCTTCAATCAAATCCTATTTTAAGTTTTGTATCAATTGTTAGATTTTTATTTAGGACGTGTTAATTCTGAAGTTAGAATAATTAGGAGCACGTTTATATTTTCGCGTTTGAACCTAGTGTAGTACCTTCGGGTGGAGCATTGGGGACGTGGCCGCAAGCATAGCGGCCCTTAATTAAATTACAACGTAATAGTGGGCGGGGTGTAATCAATTAGTTAAATGACAACTTGAACGGAATTGTTCAAAGCTTCAGTCAATAGCATCACATCGGTCTTGAGATATAAGTCAAAGTACTGCCCTAGGTTTTGAATATTAAATACTTCCCACAGTTTTTGTGCATACACATACTGCTTCTTAGTAATTCCTTTACCTTCCAGCGTGTGTACAACTTTTGTTGACTAGGTAGTGAAGTGTAACCCAGCTTTTCAAACGAATCGATAAAATCATATGGGTATACTCCTTTTTTAGTTAGTAATTCAAACTTCTCATTTGTCAATCCAGAAAATTCATTTTTTAATAACGGATATTCCTTTAGATATGAAGCTAATGTTTTCAAGAATGAGATAATAAAGCGGAAGCTATCGATGAATCTATAGTTGACCAAATTTTAAGGAATATATTTTGTGAAGGCGATATATTTTTCCTTTGTTACTGGTAACACTTCCATACGACAATCCAAATCTACAACAATACTTTTAATTATGAAATAACTATTATAACCACTCAAGTTGTGGCAAACTATAGGAATAGTATGAGAATCTTGAAATTTGATATTACAGCTCTCATGCGCCAGTCTTGTATAATTATTAGTCGGCACTAAATGATTATGGTCCTCTAAACTGCAAATATAACAATATGTTGCAGTCTTAAATGCAGCTTCTTGTTCTCGTGTCAAGGGGGACATCATAGGGACATAAAAATACCGTCTCAACGTCTTCTGCAATCTGTCGTAGTTCCATAGTAAATCACTTCACACAATCTTCGCCACGATATGATCGATAAAACAATAATTATCATAGTCACATTTCACATAATATCCAACACTATATGGTACATGTTCTTGGTACTTCTTTTCCTTTCCAGTAGACTTTAGTATGCATCCCAGATCTGCATATATTACGAACGGAACTTTAACTTTGTTTTTGAAATTCTTGAAGCGAAAGATCTTGTCTTCTTCTGTAGGCAGTCGAGGTATACATAATTGTTTCAACAATTGTTGGTATTATTTATCAATTTTCCTCGGTACTAAAGTAGTGTAGGCAGCGATCACAGAAATGTTTTACATGCTTAGAATTAATTTGAGAAGGCACTAATCGACTCAAATCCCTAATTCATACATAGTGGGTGTTGAATGCTTCATTTCCATTTGTGTATTTAAAACAATCCATATCTGCATCATAATATTGGTTATAAATCATTAAGAGATTAATATGATTATTTTGCTTATTCTCCGATACTAAAATAGGAACGGTAGTGAACTTGTGTTTCTTTAATTTTAAGGCGTAGACGTTAATTGATATATCATTTTGCGACTCAAAGTTCTTGATTTGATTAAGAGTCATTGGAAACTGGATTCCTTTTAAGTTCAATTTTTCAGAGTAGTGTGGGTATGATGTCATTCTATCGCTATTCTTCCTAATAGGATAAAACGCAGCCATCAGCGACCTCGCCAAGCAAGCTTGATCGTCATTGTTCACATTGAGACATGCTTGTTTTTGTTTGATCTTAAGCGGCAGCTCAATATACGAAGATCCTAGCAGGGGATTATATTTGTTGATGTTGAAACCCACGTTAACAATATTCTTTAAACTCCATCCGCTATCTCGCTCTTGGAATTCTTTCAACTCAGTCATTATTGGTTTTATAATTTTATCCATAAACCATTTATCTAGATCGGTGTCTCTGAAGATGACTGCATTCGATGTAGTGAAATAATCATGTTCTTGCGTAAACTTCAAACCGGTTGCAATTTCAAACTCACCACAAAATGTTGTATTAACTTTTATAGATTCTTCCATTTTCAATGCATTCTGGATTCTCCTCTTGAAAAGACTTTTACATTATATTAAAAATTTTCCAATATCCTTACGTTTGAGGTTACTAATTACTCCAGTTCTAATGCGTCCTTTGAAGGCCGAGACAGACTCTTCCCAATGTATACGCTTATATGCAGTTTCTTTTCTAGTTTTAAGCCCCGCTCCTATTTTCTGGGCTACTTTAAATTGTGATCGCATAGTTTTTATGTTGCTAACGAAGCCAATAGCCTTTGCTTCCTACCAACGGATTTCGCATTTCCAATCGCAGTATTTGTACGACGAATTCCCATTCGGCATTCACGAAGACCATTCATAATTATGACATCATCATGTGAAGTCTGCACTAATCCAAGCAGAGCAGCAATGTACTGCACTAAATCGTTGAAAAGAGACATGTTACGCGTTTAACGTTCAAAAACCGAATCACTGATGCTAGCACACGCTTCCGTATTTATACTGCTTCCCCCACTCCAAATTAAAAATCCAAGGTCATCTACTTTAACTTTAATTGAATAGCCGAATTGTGATTGGTTGAAATTTTTTCGTTTTTTAAATTTAGGAAAACAGATTATTACAAATGATGTACCTTTTAACAAAAGAAAATGTAGACTATTCTACTCTAAAGGTCGACTTGCTTATCACAAGACTCAATTAGAACCGACGCTTAGCTCGATAGCAGCGGTTTATATACCCGCGGACGAGTCCATTTGGTGGGAGGTGAGAAAAACCCAGAATAATTATAAACTTAAACTTTAGACCCGTGTTCGTATCGGTTCATGCATGGAAACGTCTAGAATATCTACAAATTCATACGATGACAACACACCCTGACATTGTATTGCCCATCAAATCAGCCATGACCCACAGAGCTTAAATTAAACTAACAGCGCAACTCATTCACAGATTACCTTCCTCTATCGGGCTGCATATAAACCAAACAATTCATTTAAAATGCTTATATATAACTTTATTAAAACAATATGTACAATTCTCTACACCATTACCACCAGCACATTACCTTCTCAACCAATGAAAGAGCGCATATGGTACTTATACCAATCTAGTCAATCGTGACGAATAGCGGCCAATTACAACCATTCGCTACCAATAACAATCTACAACCTGCTCACATGATCACACGACCACAACCACCTGGATGCATGACCACTGGGCCACATGACCACCCGGTCACATGATCACTAGGTCATAACGTAATCAACTAATTGTATACCGTGCCATTTGTCGTATTAACCAAAGATTTAAATACGGAACAAACATTGCCATTGTCCTTATATGGGAAACGAAGATCCATATTTACGAACTTTCTTTGCACTAGAAGCGGCATATGCATCAAAGTTTTGTATAGGTATTTTAACTTCTTATCTTGCAGCTTACATTTCCGAGATATATGATTCTCTACTTTTATTTCGAGCACCAAGTTTGTCGAGGTGATCGCGTAGCGTGGTTCTAGGTATATTGTACAGCCTACTAGCTTTACGTGTATTTAACACACCTTTTGTATTTCACTAATTGCTTTCTCTAAAGATTCTTTGGTGTACACCTTTGAAATATAAGTTTAAACTGATTCAAATTCAAAATAATACCCCTTATATACCAGCATTACAGGAGTGCGCATGGGCAGGGGTGCGCATGCTCAGGGGTGCACATCGGCAGGGGTGTGCCTGGATGTACACCGGGATGCGTCAGACTCTGCATTGGATCGTCAAAAATCATTATAATTAAAACAACATAGATTTTACATACAATTTTAATAAAAACCAATACATATACAATATTTAGTTGTGAATAAATCTATTAACAATTTCCGTAACGGATTATTTTTAAACATAGAGTTGTGTATAATTAAAGCATAAGCCTTCATCGACGGTTCCAAATTTTTTGATAGGAATGTTTTACAGAATCTCGCACATGATATGATTAAAAGCAAGTACAGTAATAGTAATATTGAGATCATGTTATAAGAATTTATAGGAACCTATCCAAGATTGTTTGAAAACAGTACTTGTAGACAAGTTGTATATATGGAAAAGTACAACAGGTTTCCATTCCAAACATTTACGAGTGATGTTTAAATTTTAAACTATAGCGCGGGCATACGTTTGACATAAGTAAAAAGAATCAATGTTCTTATGTCGGAGACACTTTCACCTTACGAAGCGATTTTACTCTATAAAAAACTTTCGCCCTATGGGGCAATTTCACTCTATAAGGCAATTTCACCCTATAAAACAATTTCACTCTATAAGGCACTTTCACCCTATTCTGATGGAGACAAATTAAAGGAACTTTACCATTAAAGCACCCACAATCAGATCTAGATCTGATTATGCAAATAAAGGAATAGTTTAATTTTTATCACAAAAGTTATACGCAACAACTAACTTTAAATAAATTGTCTTTGAAACTTAAATGGATGTTATGACTAAGTTTTATCATTACAGTGGTACTATATCTGGTTAAATTGAGAAACAGTGCAATTAAGGTGATGACAAGGACGAAATCGATGTGAATTGGTGGAGCTCTGACTCCCAGCAGTTGGGGTTGAGCTTGTCTGACCGCAGAGTCATCATAGTAAGCCACCAACTCAAAGGTATGACTTCGTAGAAATAACCCAACTAGGTCGGTTCATCAACAAACCTTCAAACGTACACAGTTGCATAAAAAGAAGTATAGTACTCCCATTTTATTCCTATTATATGTTAAAATATGCTTACTTATAATAGAGTATTTATACATACATACCTGACTGTGAATACTCAACATAGTAGGCAAGGCCGCTCACAGAATAATTTGTAGAGGGGGTCAAGACTACTTTCAAAAATATTAGTTATGTTACACAAAGGATGAACACTGTTAATGCAACCCCGTTACCGGACGTATTGGAAAGTAATGTAAGGCATAAAATCTTATTTCCTTAGAGTAGCTCAAAAGCAGTTAGGACCATCGATAATGCAGCGTTTTTTAATATTATAGTTGAAATCACGAAAGAATGCATTCACGCCATAGGTTACTGAATTTAAAAGCGATATACATTAAAAGTATGTCGGTGTTTAATTCAGAATCCTATGACGCGAATGCATTCTTTCGAGATTTCGGCTATAGTATTTGAAATTGAAAGAAAAACGTAGGATTGATAGTTTCTTAATAAATGCAGCATTCTGTAATTAATCAAATTTTCATAAAGTGTAAAGTTACTTACCAATTTGGTAAATTGCTGGTGCAGCAGGCTATCAATTCTTTTGGCTTGATGATGCACAGGGTAGCAAATGGAAAAGATTGGATTTTACATTAACACACACTAATTGAAAATTGAATGGACTCATTCCAATACACGTAATAAGCCGCCCGTAAGAAAATGTAAAAATACAGACACGACACAACCATATTTAACGGAAACGAAAAAACCACATTGTCAATCAAATGGCCACAAACCACAGATATTAATTAATAGTAAATAAATATCCGACCGGAACTTTAAATAGTGTCTTTAATATTTGTTGCACAAACAAACATGACTAAGAACTAAGAAGGGTACAACAAACTATTATAACTGGCACTGCTGAATAGGACTGTTCTCGCGTTTTATTAATCATTATCATTTTTAATAAAAATATCAATCTTTTTCGGTCTTGACCAAATCTATTTAGGACTTCATTTATAAATGCTTGTTTCTCCCTACCTACCATGTCCTTATGTACACTAAGCATGCATAAACCTGATAATCTATCCCCTGACATGCTTGATCTAAGCCACGATTTTACCCGCTTTAGCGTACTAAATGACCTTTCTATTGTTGCAGTAGTTGGAGGTAATGCCAAAAAAATATTCAGCGCAGTTTTGATGGCCGGAAAAAAAGAAACTTCATTATCAAGCAAATGTACAAAGTCTGTATCTTGTTAAATCTCTCTATTTTGCCAAAGTTCAATCCGCGTTTGCGAAAAGTTATCAATGTTGTAACTTCTGGCTATTTCTTCTTTTTTATTTAACAATGCTCTTTTTATATTGTTGTCTTTTAAGTTATTTGGATGTAATCCAGAGAGTAAAAAAGAAGTCGTAGCATCTTCAGAAAACCTTGTGGAAATAGACTGTATAACAGAATCCAAATAAGGAATAAAAAGGCTTACTCGAAAGTAATCTTCAACACTACTCATATGATAATTAGACCTATGAATTTGTCTTGGTGCAATACGTGGTAATGTAATTTCCAATCCAAAACCATGGGCATGTTCAACACTTTTTTTATAAACCTCTTTAAAATATTGTTCAGGATCACTACGGTGTGTCTTAAAAAGTTTGAGTAGTTCATCTATGTGCTGTTTAACGGAAAATAAGTTTATACTTTTAGACTGCAGTGCATTACAAACAGGTTTCAATTTGCTAGAATATTTGGCCATAATATGCAGACAAAGAATAAATTTCGACGAAGAAACGCAATTTAAAAGTTGACTGGCCCTATTTCTTGTCTGAGCAATTATTTCACGGTTATGAGCTAAATTTTCCAGAGCGTTTATATAGTATCTGCAAAATGTTCCGCAAACAACCTCATTGATTTATATTTGGCGGACCAGCGTGTTTCACATAATAGTGGAATATTAGAAACATATCTACGTCTTAATGGACTATCTCGAAAGAAAGTAATTACTTCTTTAATGGTACCTACTGAATTTTGAATATCCGGAATCTTGTTCAAATCATTTATCACTAAATTTAATCTATGGGACGCGCAGTGAAAATATATCGCTTTTGGATATTTATTTTTAATAAGTTTTTGGACTCCCTGCTTATGACCTGCCCTCGTCCAGCAACCATCAAACCCTAATCCAACTAATTTATCCATGCAAAGACCATATTCATTACAAGCGTTTAAAATTGCAGCAGTTATACTTTCTGCGTTCATCGATGTAAGGACTACAAAGCCTAAAAATTCTTCTCTGACCGAATTGTCACTACTAACAAATCTTACTCCAAGTGATAACTGTTCTACCCCAGCAATATCTGCACTTTCGTCAGCCAGAATTGAAAATGCTTCACTCAAATTCACATCTTCCACAATTTTTTCCTAATTAATGTTCCACAAATTGAAATTATTTGATTTTGAGTTCTGTGAGAGGTGTATTTTGAGTTCTTCTTGCAAAACTTTAAGTGCTTGTTTAGAATGTGATCCCCACTTTCTATTCTGAATTGTAAAAGATCCTCAAAATGACCTTTTTTATTACCTCGTAATGGCAAATCATGCATACCACAAAAAATGACGGTGGATATTATTGGTATAAGTTTTTTACGATTTGATTCAATCAAATCCCGCTCAGCTTCATTTATTTGAGAAGTAATTGATAGACGTTTTCCTTCAATAATTTTTGTAAAACTAGAAGCTCTTATAGTTGGATCACGATGCCATTCGGTTGTAGCATGTGCTTTTGCAGAAGCGACAAAGTCATGATATTTTGTGAAAGGCTTCACAATGAAAGAACCAAGAACCCCTCTTTTAACAGTTGGCCGAAAAACTACGCAATATTTGCAAAGTGCGCCTTTGAGTTTTGGAGAATACGCAAGCCAATCGTATTGTTGAAGCCAGTCATCTCTAAAAGCACGTCTTCTTTCTTCGGAATCGTTCTTGAAATTATATTTAGGATCTGGTTTGTAAGGATTTGTTAATAATGAAAAGCGAACATCGTCGGAAAGTGTTTCATATGAGTTAACAAAATTGCCCAAATCGAGCATGTACTCATTCTTATCAGTTGAACGATTGGTGTCATATTCACATGTGAGAGATTTTAAAGTATTAAGTGACGAACTACCAGCTTTATTTAGATCAGTGACACTATTATGTACTATACTATTACACTCAAAAATAGCATTAGCACCAGCACCGCTACTACTACAGTCTATGCTAGATGATTCTTTTAGTTCATTTCGTTTGAAAAATTTTCTAATATCCATTGTTAGTATTGTTACTGATCTTAGATCTGAATTTCTGAAAAAAAATAACACGCTTTACTTTTCTGATACTTCAAAAGAAGAGATTTGTTAATCAAATAGACTTTAAAGAAAAAAAAAATAAGAATTTCCCAATTGCAAATAAATATTATTTTTAAATATGTATTCTCACGCATTAGGTACATTAGTACTTACTGCTATCCTATCCGTAACTAAACTGTAACTGCAATGTTCGGCCTTCTTTAAAAACAAAAACGAGTAACTACACTACTTATCAACACTGATAACAATAACTACAAGGAAAATGACCAATCAATATCTATCAACATACACGTCTTCTACTAATTCAACAGTCAGATAAAGTTTCCTAAGTCACAAATTAAAAGTACACCGCATTCGAAAAACACTGAATACAAACTGAAGTCACTGAAGATATAGACTTACTTTACTGTTATAGATAAAGAATATATTTTTTCTCAGAATAGAACACAATGAGACATTTGTAGAACATTCCAAAGTTTTAGTTGTAGAGTACCTGAACCTGTACAATAAGAAAGAAACCATTATGAAAGCCTTTATTTATATTTCGTTTGAATAGAAACTTTCAGGGTAAAGATATTTAGATATTAAAGAATGAAAATAACAGTTTTGTTATAGGAGGTTAGGGTTACTATTGTAAGGTAATCGCATTAATTCGCATTTCCTGCTTAAAATGACATACAAAGTCGGTCTATTTATAGTTAGACAATAGGCATACCTGTAGTGTAATCTCAACATTTAGGTTTACTTTATTTTTAACCGATTTATAACCGATAGTGAAATCGTAATCTCTTCAATCTCTAGTGAAGGTGCACTTCGTGTTGCGATTTCTAACGAAAAAAAAACAAAGGAACATATTCAGGGGGGGGGTCAGGCAACCCCCATTAACCCCCTTTGTGGGCGGCCTAGGTAGTAGGCGATTAATTAATTTGTGAAAGATACTCAATCTATGAAAACTAGATAGATGTCTTGAAATCGGATCTAAGCGTGTCAACTAAAATAAAACAAATCATTAAAATGATAAGAACATAGTTAACTATTACAAATGATATTTTCCACTTGGCCAATGTTAGCATAAGTTCTTAGAATTTACTATGCTATCTAGACCAAAGATAGTTGATTATAAATATGATAACTTTATACACATAAATGCTGTAACTATAACAGGGGCATTGCACCTTACAAAATTTTAATATCTCCAACCGTTTTTAAGTTATAAGTAAAAAAATAAAAGGGCACTAGATAGGATTTCTAAATTTATTATATTGGATACAACATGCTCTAATTAACAAATAATCTTTCTTGCAAAATCTAGATATCTATAACCGTGTAATGGTTATAAGCAAAAAACCATAATGGCATTAGTTAGTAATTTGAAAAGTATGGCATTGGATTTGTTGTACATAAATCTTAACACAACTGTCTTTGTAAAATTTTGATACCTATAACAGTTTTAGAGTTAGAGGCCTTGGTATAAAATTTCTAATTCTGTATGTAGATATGATTTAACCTCATTTTAAAGGTTTTTTAAATAAAACCATATTCTAGAATTCTCTGGCACATTTATTAATAAAGACAAATTTGTCGTATTTCTTGAGAAATGTAATATACATTAATTAAATAAACAAACGTTTATTCAAGGAACTCGCACGACAATTAAAGAAACCGTAAGATTAATAAGAATTATTTATTATCTTTCTGTGTCACTCTAAGAAAGAGAAAAACGCAGAATTAACTCCGTGAATTGGACAAGGTACGACAACGCCTCGCGATGCTCGTTAATCATTCGGCCGCATAGTTTGATACTAATTAGGCCATTAAAACTGTAGAATTGTTTTTGAATGTATAGATGCTTTCTATGATTGTTGTGTTTGATTTTATTTTACAAATTCCATAGTATAAGTTCCGTTGAACTAGCCAGATGAAAAGTTAGGAAGGAAGGTGAATCAATAATTTCAAATTTACAATTTGCTCTACGGTGTCACAACACTCGTTTAGTGCCTACTTCGAAAGAGAGGGCAACACAACAAATTTAGCAACGCCTAACGCGAGGAGTTGTCATATAACTTATTTAACGAGGCTCCAACGTGTGACCGCTGTCATATCAATATATATATATATATATATATATATATATATATATATATATAGTACTGTATATTTTTCTCTGGTATCACGTGCACCACAAATTGGGCTGCTATAATATTGTGAAGTTTTAGCTCAAATCTCGCCTCGGCTGCACCGGAATCGTCCTCTTTATTCGATGCTTCCTATATATTACATACACCTACCTGTTACCTCTAAAAAAAACTTCCTTTCATTTTTACCATAGAAACCTAAATAGAAATCCACATCAATCATGCATTTAAAATAACTCAGTTAACCAAAATATGACACTCTATTTATCTGAAATCCAAATTACATTTTTTTTAAATTTAAAATACCATTGCTTTATAAATTAAATTTTATAACAATCATTCTGCATATTGATAACCCCTTTCAACACATCATTTTAAAGTAAGAGGGCATTCCTCATACCTTACGTTACCCTTCGTTCTAGAATGAGCTCACCTTAAAACTTTATAAATGTGCATATAAATTCTCTGCACGACCAATATCAAAAGCCCTTTATACTTTTTTACAACTTTTGGTTATCTGCAAAATTAATGAATTATGCTCAAAAATCAATTTTGTTTTTAACCGTACTTTAAATGTCTGTTCAAATAAAAATCAAAGCAAATAATTATCAAAACACCACAAACACTGTGAATTCACCATGAAATGCCTTATGGTATCTCCTACCTTGTAGTTGTCTTCGTACTGCGATGCACCAACTAGCCCTTTGTAGGTGTTGCCGTCTGGTAGGTCCTCCGTCTATCCATTAATTCCGTGGTCGAATCCCCATGTACCATACAAACCTCTACTCCAAAAACTCTTCTTTTATAAATATTCAATCTCCAAATTTCTTTCCTTTTGTTACAAATACATTCTACTATACAAAACCTCGCTTTGATCCACATCCAAACAATTTTCAAATTCTAGTACCTACGTCTCAACTTTTCTATTCACTAATACAGCTTTATCAGCTTTTACATAAATTTATTTTGACTGCACTAATGCACCTGTAAGTAAACTTATTGTATCACCGATGTAATCCAAAAACAAAGAGAAAAGAGAGCGAGACCTCTCTCTGTTCCTGATTATATAATTGAACCTTTCCCCACCCTATTTAAGAAATAGCACGTATATCTGTCTAACCGTCGTCTTATTTTTCTCGAAAATCACCAACGACCGTCGAATTTCGTAATTCTCATAACATAACACAACAGTACGCGGTAAAGCACTTAAACGCGTCAACTGTCGTTTCAATTCTCCGGATTAGTATATACTCCAAGCCTCTAACTTCAAACAAACATCATTTTATCTTCCTTGTACATATAGCTCTATTTCACACATATGCTTCTACCACCTGAATTTCTAGCCCTTCTTATTTAACTTTCACCATTCAACTCGCTTGGCTCCAATTTCCCACTTTCTGAGCGACGCGTGCCTTATTTACAACTATCCTTGACATTATCAATTTTTAATTCCCTTTCTCAGGATATAGTTTATGTATCTCTCTTATGCTTATAGGCTTTTATTCGATTTTCGTCTTTCCTTTGCTCCTTCCGACTCTATATTTAAGATTTAAAATCAATATTTTAACTAACGTATACTGCTTTTACATCAATCCTGTGTGTTTTGTTTTCGGCCTTGGCTGCTTTAATTTCAACGGTTGTTGGTTCTACTAAGCCATTAAATTTGTTTGCAGCAACATTTACCAAGAAATCCAAATTCCCCCTTTGTTATTTAAAACGTAGAAATCGTTAGTTTTAACGTGCTTAACGCTTTTAGAACTGTTCCATAGAATTTCATTATGCTATATTTTAACCACAAATAATTTTTCTGTACTCTTTTACATAAATACTATGATACATGGTCCCTAACTAAATCTAATTAAAATAAATTATTCCTACTTTAATCACGCATTAAACTAAATCGATATTCCCTTATTAACCATTGATTAAGCTAGAAAATAATTGTTGAAAATTTTTTAGCTCAATGAATTTATTTTACTGGACCTAATCGCCTTCACTCTATGAATTAACCGTATTTTATTGTTCCTTTTAATTACACGATAATATATATATATATATATATTGCTGTAATTATATGGTTAATTTAGTGGTAGGTTAAGTCATAGGGGTCGTAGAATAAGCAATGGAAACTCCCAAGTAACAGAAGCACGAAATTACAGATATTATAAGAGTAAATAAGTTATTATAAAAATTATTAGTTGTGAGCACATTGTATATAGCAGTACAAACGATTAAAACACATATCCAAGAGTAGCTACTAGCAAAGATTAGAATTTAAAAATGTCACGAAACGCATTGAAATTAAATCAGTACAAAACCTGCATGAATTGGCTAGATAAACATTCAAAAAATGTGTTAAGATATCATCGCAAACGCACGCAGAAATATGCATTATTTAAAAGCGTACGTGATCTAAAAGAATCACAGTTGTTCGAAAATCCAATTTATTAAAAAATAAACAAACACTAAATTTATTCGATTTAGATTAGACTAAGGCCAACAAACAATACTACGTGATCGATATGAACGAAAATTCTTGGAATTTCTGAAGTAGATGTGAGGTACAATATTTAAATTACGTGACCTAGAGCACCGCGTCATGCAATTAAAATACATACACTTGGTAAACTTTCCAAAAGAACAATTGATAATACGCTTGACCTCGCCTAGCACGTGAAGCCAAGGAATCACAAACAAAAGGGGGCCGATCCTATCAATATCTTGAAAATTGAATATCGAGTTAGTATACTTTGAAACTGGGCAGTAACTATACTTGAAAGTGCTAAATATTTACGTGAATAGTAAATTAAATTAACAGTAAAATTCTAAAGTGTATAATTGTGCCGTACTTCTGATACGGCTCTCAATTACCATCTGAATTTCAATCTGAATTACCATCTCAATAGACCATCGTGATTAACATCCGAAAACTACCATTACAATCTTAAATTACAATTAAAATAATGTTACGATTCCTGTTAGAACTTTAAATAACTAGCCATTACAAGGAAATTGATGGTAAATATTCTATTGCGGAAATGAAAAACCTTTCATTGGAAAAAACGCACCAATAACGATTTGGATATCGACCTCAATTTTTAGGAACACCTATGAAACCACTTCAGGTTAGAAATTTTGATATGACTTTATTTTAAAACTGTTTTATCTCAAATATTTTGGATATAATTTATTTTTAAACTGTTTTATCTCAATAATAATTTAAAGTGTAAGAGCCGACAAATTGGGGTTTTTTGTGTAAATTTATGAAAAGCATAGACATCTTGAAACGTTTCAATAGGTCTTTAAAGGTAATAAAAAAAAGCTCGTTTTGCTGGATCGATTTTTTAAAAATTTGACAGATGTATATGATTTAAAAAAGAAAAAGATATTTAAAAGAGTTGTAAATATTCAATCATTATACTGTGTATTGTAGAAGTGCTTTATTTAATTGAATCAGATAGTCGAGGCAAAAGAAAATTATAAATTAACATTTTCACAAGTGCTTGAGTGGTATAAGGCTCGTATATCACAGCATTTTCATTACACCCAATCGTGGGGCGAGATATCACAGCATATCTATGGCGACCCAAAGTTAGGGGCGAGAACACCACTAAAACTAAATTAAAAATTGAAAAGGAAAATTAATAATTTAAAAATTTGTAGAAACAAAAAATTTAAAAATTTAATTTTGTAAAAATACGAGTAAAAATTTAATCTAAAAAGGTTAGGAATTTAAAATCGGAAGGAATTTTAATATTAATAATGATTTAAAAATTTTTAAAATGGATAAAAGCGAAGAGACCATAAAAAATATCAAAGAAAATGGGGAAAAGCTCGGGTCGAAATAAAAATTATAAGCGACGGATTAAAGGAAAGTAACCGAACGATCGCGGAAATGCAGATACACTTTGAAAATACATTCGCTAGAATGATGGATGATGTAGATAAAGTCAGAGACGAGGTTTTGAAAGTAAAACTAGATCAGGAAACATCTGAAAAAGAGACAAATGACCGTATTACGGACTTAGGTAAAAAGATGTGGGAAATTCAGGGAAATTGTGAATTAGGACTTAATGATGTAAATGGAGAGTTAGGTAGTTTAAAATCAGAATTTGAAAATGCGGGTAGAAATCCGGGATTGCAACACACTAGGATAAATAGACCGGAAATTTCAGTAGAACAATATTCCAAATTTTTTAGAGACAACAAAATAAATCCAAAAATATTTTTAAATAATATAAGAAAATTAATACAGGGATCAACGGATAAAAGGTATAATTTAAACTTCGTCAGATCAATGTTGAAAGGAAGCGCGGAGATATGGTTTGATTTAATAGAAAATGAAATCGGGACATTTCAAGAGTTTGAAAATAGGTTTTTGAGAAAATTTTGGGGGGATAATCAACAATACAAGGCGCGAGATAATTTAATTACAGGGAAATACAATCAAAGTTTAGGAATGACCAGAGAAATATACGCTATACAAAAATTCAGTCTAGCGAAGCAATTAGATCCGTCGATGGAAGAAACATAAATCATAAAATACTTAGCGGGACATTTTGGAGAAGACATAAGACATTATGTAATGATTCAAAATATTGTAAATAGGGCGATATTCCTGGAATATCTACACGTCGTGATGAGTTAGAATAAACTCGTG
Organism: Platerodrilus igneus; assembly: GCA_036346225.1. Lineage (NCBI taxonomy): Eukaryota > Metazoa > Arthropoda > Insecta > Coleoptera > Lycidae > Platerodrilus > Platerodrilus igneus. The sequence goes on from JARFIW010000840.1 coordinate 2,906,844, forward strand.
TATTGGAAGGTAGGATGGCACCAAGACAGCGAGAGAGTTTAGGCAGATTGCAAAGAAATACAGAAAACAATAGATCAAACGATAGGGGAAATTATGGGGGACAATTTTATAGAAACAACCACAATAACTACTATAATAATAATTTTAGAAGGAACTGGAACACGAGAGATACTCCAAGAAGGGAAGCAGAGCGGACGAATCACGACAGAAATATAAATCAGTGTACGCTACAAACACAACATCAGGTACAATCAGCACAACCTATAAGAGTGAACCGTACCTATGCAGAAGTTATGAGTCAGGCAAGACCATCTACGTTGAATCAGGATTTTTGAAAGAGGATAAACCAAGTAAACCCTTAAAAATAAATGGATACGAACACCAGCGTGAATACATAAAATGTGAAATGGAAAAGGAAATGAATAAAAGCTTATTACCGATAATTAAATTGAGAATTGGAAATAGTCGAGGTGGAACACTCATTGATACGGGAGCTGAAGCGTCGTTAGTGTCTGAGGATTTTGTTAAACGGGAAAAATTAACAGGAAGCATGTTTCCCATAAGTAAATTTAATTTAATAGCACCAAACAGCAAGAGATTTGCAAGTGTGAGCAAAATAATAGTTCTGAAATGCGAAATGGGTAAGATAAAGTTTGAGAATGAATTTATAATAGTGCCGGGGTTAAGAGTAAATGCAATATTTGGTATAGACATAATAGATAAGTTGAGTTTAAAAATAAATGCCGAAGGTAAGGCAATAGATATAAAGGGGGAGTATATAAAATGGGATGATGAGGAGAGCATTGAAGTCGAAGGAGACTGTATAAATATTAATAAATTTGAGGGTGAAGTTGATATAAAGGGAGAAGAAGTAAAAGAAAGGGTAGAGGCATGGTTAATAAAAAATTCAGAACTAATAGGATCAGAATCCAGAATAGCAACGGGTTATGTGCATAAATCAGAAATTGTAGACACGAAGCCGTTTAATAAAACTCCATCAGAAAGAGAATCCAGAAAATATATCGGTTTTTATAAATAAATAAAAATAAAATATTTTTGACCAATATAAAGTTTGGGCACGTTGGGCGCCAAAACCAACATTTTCCAAAAATTTTTATTTTAATTTGGAGGATTAATGCTGTAATTATAGGGTTAATTTAGGGGTAGGTTAAGTCATAAGGGTCGTAGAATAAGCAAGGGAAACTCCCAAGTAACAGAAGCACGAAATTACAGATATTAGAAGAGTAAATAGGTCATTATAAAAATTATTAGTTAAGAGCACACTGTATATAGCAGTACAAACGATTAAAAGTAACTACTAGCAAAGATTAGAATTTAAAAATGTAACGAAACGCATTGAAATTAAATCAGTGAAAAACTGCATGAATTGGCTAGATAAACATTCAAAATGTGTGTTTAGATATCATCGCAAACGCACGCAGAAATATGCATTATATCAAAGTGTACGTGATCTAAAAGAATCACAGTTGTTCGAATATCCAATTTATTAGGAAATAAACAAACACCAAATTTATTCGATTTAGATTAGAATAAGGCCAACAAACAATACTACGTGATCGATATGAACGAAAATTCCTGGAATTTCTGAAGTAGATGTGAGGTATAACATTTAAATTACGTGACCTAGAGCACCGCGTCATGCAATTAAAATACATGCAATTGGTAAACTTTCCAAAATAACAAGTGATAGTATGCCTAGCACGTGAAGCCAACGAATTACAAACAAAAGAGGGCCGATCCTATAAATATCTTGAAAATTAAATATCGAGTTAGTATCCTTTGAAACTGGGCAGTTACTATACTTGACAGTGCTAAATATTTACGTAAATAATAAATTAAATTAACAGTGAAATTTTAGAGTGTATAATTGTGCCGTACTTCTGAGACGGCTCTCAATTACCATCTCAATTACCATCTGAATTTCAATCTGAATTACCATCTCAATAGATTATCGTGATTAACATCCGAAAACTACCATTACAATCTTAAATTACAATTAAAATAATGTTACGATTCCTGTTAGAACTTTAAATAACGAGCCATTACGATCAGAAATACATTTTTGGAGAATGTTGCCTGTACAAGCAAATTGATGGTAAATATTCTATTGCGGAAATGAAAAACCTTTCATTGGAATAAACGCACCAATAACGATTTGGATATCAACTTCAATTTTTAGGAGCACCTATGAAACCTCTTCAGGTTAGAGATTTTGATATGACTTTATTTTAAAACTGTTTTATCTCAAATATTTTGGACATGATTTATATTTAAACTGGTTTATTTCAATAATAATTTAAAGTGTAAGAGCCGACAAATTGGGGTTTCTTGTGTAAATTTATGAAAAGCATAGACATCTTAAAACGTTTCAATAGGTCTTTAAAGGTAATAAAAAAAAGCTCATTTTGCTGGCTCGATTTTCTAAAAATTTGACAGATGTATATGATTTAAAAAGGGAGAAGATATATAAAAGGGTTGTAAATATTCAATCATTATACTGTGTATTGTAGAAGTGCTTTATTTAATTGAATCAGCTAGTCTAAGCAAAAGAAAATTATAAATTAACATTTTCACAAGTGCTTGAGTGGTATAAGGCTCGTATATCACAGCATTTTTATTACACCCAATCGAGGGGCGATATATCACAGCAATATATATATATATATATATATATATATATATATATATATATCATAAAATACACGTGAAGATTGTCAATACTTTGGGTTATTATCCACTGGTAAAACAAATTGGTGAATGTATTTAATCAATATCTTAACCTTTCGGCAAACATTTCTGCATTTATCAAAAGCTATAAATGAAAAATTTAGCATGAGCAGAAAGATATATCAAGACGCAAATAACTTACTTGGATTTGCATATTTTGTAAAAATATTTTGCTCATGTTGCTTTTTCTATTGGGAAAATGTTTGCCGAAACGTTAAGATGTTGATTAAATACATTTATTTATTTGTTTTATTATTGTACTATATCTCAAGGTATTGACATCTTCATGTGTATTTTATAATAAGACTGAGCAGTCTATTATATTTATAATCAATATATATATATATATATATATATATATATATATATATAAGAACAAGCTATTTGCAGTCCGCAATGAGAAATTGGCAATATATAAAATAAGATGTATCTGTAAACAATCTTTTATGAAAATAATAAAAGCTTATTGACGAATACAAATCGGGCTAGTAGTTGTATAGCCATTAACAAAACATTAGCTTTATTACTTCACAGGGGAGGAAACATCCACTGTTTGGGCTACATTCCAGGTAACTGATTTTTTGCAAAAACATTTAATTTTGTGATTGTTTGGTGTAATGATATTCTGCGCTTTTGGGGGTATATTTGGTGAATTCTCTGGACAAAGAACTTGAGTATTTAATATTTTTAATGAATTATGTAGAATATGTTGAGGTCGAAATTTTGTATTATACAATAATTGTGTTTAACTGCTTATGTAAAAGGTAAATGAGTTTTAGGTGATTTTCAGTGCAAAATAAAGTTTAGCACATGTGCAAAAGGCTTTAGTATGAGCTGTTATTAGACCAGGGATTTAAAGTAAGGTGAGGGGTTAAGCCCAGTTATTTTCAATATTTTCTCTAGTCAGAAGAGTAAAATTGCATATAGAAATATTTGATAAAAATGAATTAGGAATCGACGTGGATATATGTAATTAATGAATGTATGCTGTAATAATTGAAAAAGTTTGCTGTGAGATTTTCGGTATAATTAAATTGTGATGGACTTTTTTTCTTTATAAAGAAGTAGGGCAGGATTTTATAGGTAACCGTAGAGCAGCCGTGGCAAACTTTACTGATGAAGCTAAGTTTCTTTTATTAGAGGAAAAAGCTGGAAGTACTTTGACGTGCAAAAGGAAGAGCTCCGTCAGGGAATAAAATAAGTATTGAAGAGAAGTAAGTTGAATGGTGTTTTGTATTGCAGCTAGATTTATGGCTTCCAAAGTGCGGGGTCTTTAGAGTTAAACTTTAGAACATAATCATGCCCAATTTGTGGGTCTCGAATTAATTTTAGGCTTCAATCGAGTTTTTCAGAGTTTTTCACCGTAATATATATATATATATATGGCTTTAAAATTAATAATTTTTCATAACGCATTTGAAGAAGCTAAAATTTCATAATTTTTTATATAAAGTATAGCTGGAGTTATATTAGAAACAACCTCGTGTAGAAGAAAACATTTAAATTTTATAGTATTTAATAAGTGTAGGAATATTTTCTAAAAAGCTTTTCTAAGATTTCAAGTCGTCTAGTTTACAAGCAAAGCTGACAGTTATGTTATTTACGCGAAGCTTTAAACGTGTTGTTTTGAAGGAACCTTTCCCAGTGTCATTAAATTCTAAACGAATGTAACCCACCCAATTTTCTTGGATTTTGTCAAGGAGGATAGATTAAAACGTTGAGCAAATAACAGAAATTCCAGGTAGTATTAGATACCGCAGTCAATTAAGATAGATTTGTAGCCTCATTAATACGATATAGAACTTAAGTTGAAGTGGGTTATTTTGTCGGTTACAAAAGAAGCTTGCCAACAGGGAAACAGAAATTGTTAGATAGTATGGGTACAAATAAGATAGAGATAACACGTGTTATGAATACAAAGTAGTGGAGTGAAAACTTGTCGTTCGATATACAATGGGGATGGCAGACAAAGTAAAGGATAGTTGATTTAGCGTGGATGTTAAAGCAAAATAGAGCTAACGCGTGTTAACACGGGCATAGTTTGTACGTTAATTGGAGTAGGTAAGCAGTGGCTCGGTTACAACGAAACTTGAAAACACGGTATAAGAGAAATAGTTGATTTAGCGTGTATGTTAGAGCAAAATGGAGATAACGTGTGTTGCATTAGGGGCGTATTTTGAACGTTAACTATCGTCAGATGGGTTGAATATACACAACGTGGTTGGAGAGAAATGTTGAAATACAGGGAAAACATTTTCGTAAGGCGCGCGTGGTAGTTAACGTCATGTGCTTTTCAGAAACGAGTTTTGGTTAAAGAAATACGAAGAATTATTGTGTAGGTTACTTAAGGTTTTGTGGAAAAAAGTGGACGTTGAAGTTTTACAAAGAATTGTTGTGCAGAAGTGTTTGTGTGGTTGAAATTTTTTGGAATTAACATGCTTTAAGGGGATACAAAGCTTATAAAAACTGCGGACCATGAATGGAAGGTCCTCTCTGAGTCTTTGACAACCTCTTAGCTTTTAGTCTTCGACAAGCTCTTAGTGCTCTGAGTCTTCGACAACCTCTTAGCTCTTAGTCTTCAAACAGCCTAGCGTACATTGCTATTAATGTTCTTCAAGCTCACGGCTCCAGAAAGAAAATGCTTTTACGTTTTACATAAAAGTTTAAGTTACATAAATAGAAACAGTTTGCTTTAAGTTGCAATGAGTATGCGATTGGAAAATGGAGTAGATGTCAGTGTTTTAGTCGATGTGGTAATTACCAACAATTAATGGTATCAGTAGAAGAGTCTGGAGAGTTTGGATGCACTATCGAATTGGTAGACGAGGTGAATTCGTGGTAATATTGCTCCAGCCTGCAGTCGAGGTTATTGCAGTCCAGATTGGAGTGTTCCTGAATGCCGCAATCTTTGATGGTATGATAGCAGATTCATGTGCAGTTATAGAATCCAGGTAACTGATATTTTTCCATTGTATATGTGTATAACGACTTAGTGCATTGAGGTGTATAATTTTTATGTATGAAAAAAGACAAATAGGGAAAGTTTTCTAATTGAACAATTTAAGTTGACCTAGATTTATTGTTTTTTTGTGAGAATTTATGAGTGATGCATGGCATCTGTAATATTTAATTTATGTACAACGTTAAAGGATCTATTGATTATTGATATACAGAAATTAGCACGAAAGGTAAGGTTTTACTATGAGGTCGTATTGAAACAGAGTTAAAGTCAGAAACGTGGTAAAGCTCTAATGCTTTTGCTTTTATTTTATTAATTTGAAATATTTATTTGAGGTAGTGATTGAAATTGAAACGTACTGTTTTGGGAATAGTTGGGGGGGTAGTATATAGCTTTTATCAGAGTTGAAAGAGTAAATTAATTAAAGCTTGTTTCTGTTATATAAGTAATTGGATATATTATCTGGTATAAATGTCGAATTTGAAATGTGTAAATAATATGTAATTAATGTGTGAACAAAGAGTCTAATTTTTATGTTGGCGTGTACTTTATATCTAGTATGTTAATAAAGGTATGCTGTGCACCGTTGCAGCGTGTTTGTTTTGAGTAGTTAGCCGTGGCAAGGTTTTGTTTTAAGATCCTGAGCTCGCAGCAACTAAAGACGCCCAAATCGCGGGGCTTTTTAAGTTTATAAGCAGTCGTTGTAGCCCAGAGATCGTAGCAATTATAGCACCCAGAAGGTGGAGCTGTTTGTATTATTGAGTGCAGCCCAGCAACGGACGTCATACTGTTTATTTGCGATCTTTGATTGCCTTATTATTTGTTATCGTGGCCGGACTTTTAACTTACGTCTGTTGTTTTGTAAAGATAAAGCTTTTGAAGAATTGTACAAATTAAATGATGTAACACAAATGTTGTTTTCATATTTATTTATTTAAACTGATCTTTAAAAGTGCGTTTTCTTATAAAAGCGTTTATTGTTCCTTCTTTATCACAACCGTAATTGCATGAGGATTTATTAGGTTTTGTCTTATCTTCTGCGTCTTTATTTTATAAATTTGTTAAACACTCCTCAACGTAGTTTAATTACATGTACGATTATTTCTCTGATGAATACGCGTTTTATTATTGAAAGATATGCTTGCTGGCATTGATTAAAGTTAATTACGGTTTATATACAGGGTGTTAAATGCTTACTATTTACATAATGTACGAATTACTTATTTTTCTGCTAAATAAATGCAGTTTTCTGATTCCCATTGCTATTTACAGTTACTACTCGACCCTTACTACTCAATACACTCCTAAACAACCCCTTTATCACAGCAATATATATATATATATATATATATATATATATATATACATCAACTGCTTGTTACCATAAGTGTTATTTCTTTTAAATTTCTTCATTGGGTAAACAATATGTAAATAGGCTGCATATCAGTTTAATAATAACTTGGGTGTTCCATCGTTCCGTTCTGTGATAACAATAAATTTATTCAAAATTTATTAATCAGCATTAAAAGACTACCTCTTGCAGAGTATTAGAATTACGCTCATTAGTTTTTAAGTTGTGAATATTAATTTTCCTAGAATTTAAATGAAATGTAATGAATGCATTCTAAAGGTACTTCAATGTAAATATAGAGAGAAGATAAAGACAATTTTGAGAGCATAAAATTAAAAATATATAAAGAGATATAACCATGACTCACATACATGCACCTTATGTCTTTAAATGTATCTATTTTAATATGTATGTAGGATATGATTCGACCATATGCTCTTTATTATAGATACTTTTCTGAGAATACTTATGTTGCCGTATAGCAAAAAGAAATAGAAGCTTGAAATATTTCTGTTCAAGTAATGATAGAGCTTGTATGCCCACAGCGTTACACAAACAAACTTCACAAACCTAATTAAGCTTCGCTCTCTATAATACACCCATTCTATGTTATTTTAAAATTCTGTATTCCAATTCATCAACAAAATAAATAAACAAGCATGAACCTAATATATTTGAAATCACAATAGAGTGATATTCAGAATGAAAAATAGAAGCTTTAATGCCTGATAGCTTATAAATAATACATTTACCAACTGAATTTTTGATTTTGAAAGGTACTTGACTACAGCATGAGCATCTACTTGTTATTGATTTTCTTATGAAGTAAATATATAGCAGTACTTCGATAAATATTTTTTTATCTGCTGCTTCTTGACGTTTTTTAACCCAGGGAAAAGATATTTCAACCCCTTTTATTTACACTATTCAATAGTGGAAATGAATAATTAAGTAATTATTGAATTTTACTAAAAGTATGAAAACAAAGTGGAAATAAAACACAAGTTTTTCTTCTTTAGTTAGAAGTTTCACATAGGTCTTAAAAGGCTTAATTTTTGTAGAATAAGTAAAAGCAATGGTTTTATAAGACAGTGTAAATTGCTTTGGAAACTAAATTTACAGCAGGAGAATTATTATTGAAATCTTAGTTAATCATACAAGTACAGTAAATATTTATTGGAAATTGTTTTTTTCCACACCATGCAGTTATACAATTACTATTATGTTAATCTTAAGTCAGTTAGAGTAAATTCCAAAAATCAGTCGTTCTATAGTCTCTTACTTTACCTTCACAATAATAATAAATGTATAGAAACGAGAGTTGACAAAAAGAGATCAATTAATCATTGCTAAACACTATAACTAATATTACTGGACCTAGTTGTTTTTGGTTTGTAATAACTTGTTCGCCTTACAATAAATATTTTTTATTGAAGGTGCAGTCGGTAAGATTGAACAAGCACTAGTTGCGAAAAATAGCACAGTATCCGAGCTATTGGTTTCAACCACTAATTTTGGAGCGAAAAGTATACGATACCTGGAAAAAGAAAACTTAGAAGAGTAAGTGTAGAGTTCTTTTTTTTCTTACCATTTTTATTAATTTTAAATAACAATCAAGCAAATAACTTAATATTTTTGAATATTTTATGTCAATCGACATATCAATCTAATCTTTCAATGAAAATTTTAATTAAATGGATATAATAGAATATGGCATCGGTACAAGTTGTAAAGGAAAGCTTTTTCCGGACGAAGTAAACATCTGGAACCTTTTAGTAACGGCTAATGCAGTAGATAAGTACTATAATAGACACGGAGGAACTACAGAAAATAGTTTAAATAAATTTGTTTTTCCTCAACATGCTCTAAAATAGCGGAATAAACAGGGGATTTTATTTTATGCCGACCAGATTTATCGACTTAGATTAAAATTAAAGATGTGCTTACACAATGATTTGGTGGCAGATTATATAAACACGCTTTGCAACAATTTATAAATTTAACGAAACAAGAAGCATGAGACTTTATCGACTTTTTAGACAGAGTATAATTAGTGACTGAGCGGTTAAACTTAAAAATAAACTCGTATACGTCACTATCTGAAAACACGAAAGTAGCATAAATTTCACAGAACGACGCAATAGCCGTTGCAGTTTTAACATCAAATACGAACACAGAATTAAAAACGCTGTTAGTACTACAAGAACCTAATACGAACGATGAAGCAACGTCGTTAGTTGTAAACCACATTTCTATGGAACAACAAATTATTAATAAATATCAATTTCAACATAATACCCAAATCAGCAAAAAATCAGAAATACGACAACAATAATAAATCATTCAGAAATTCTCAAAATAATCAATACGCGCAATACTCACAACGAATGTATAATCCTAACTATACCAACTCTTCCATCAGTTTCAACAAAACCCACAAAGGAAGCATAATCCTTATTTTTATAACAATAATTATTCTCATTGTGATAAAACTACATTTCCAGATCAAGCTATAAATATACAAAATAGGCAAATACCCCAAAGATGCCGTACAAATAAATAAGTCTTCGGAAAACCAATTACTATATTTGCACCACAAAAATTAAATAAACTTCAAGTTTCACTAAAATCAATGTCAATAACTTCAAGGTTCACAAACTATAATCAAGTTCAACGATCAAATCCATTTCAATCTTATACTAGAGTGAGAATGAAAACTCCTATGTAACAAGCAAACTATATGTCGATAATAAATTCGAACAACTATCTGCTGACTTGAATACATTTGTTAGTGTTCTTTCTGAAGTTGCTAGACACCATTGGTACAAACTGTTTGGGCGTAGAACTTTAACGCGTTTGTTGAAGGTGATGTACATTTCCCTGGAAGAATGTGCTGGATTTTTTTGTGGACTGTATTTTGAAACAATATAACTTCTTTTTATAAAATGTATATTAAACATTTTTACATATGTGGTTGGCTTGAAATGCCAAACGTACGAAGAACACAATACGTCTGTCTGTCGAATAGACCTTTTGTAGTAATAGGTGGCGCAGCAAGATCAGCAAATATCAAACTGTTCTCCATAATCTCCAACATCCCCCCGGCAAAATTCAAATTTTTACAAAAATTTGGAATTTTTAAAAGTACATAGTTTGCTTAAACTCTATAATGTAAGTACAAAGATAGAAATAAATATTAACAGTAAATTATATGCATGTATACATGGAACATAGAAAACTTGTATAAAGGTAGCGCTCAACACTGAAATTTGAGTGAACTTGCGCACTAAACTCACACACATGAAGGTTCCACCGGTATTGGACACAGTTTTGGAAAGGAACGTCGCACTATGCCTGTGAGGTCCGTACGGACGCTTCTCGACTAATGTTGTCAGCACCAGGATGCAATTGTAAAACTCTATCGAGCTTTCATTTCATAGAAGGTAGATTCTCTTCCTTAATTAGAACCAAAGTTCCTGGCTTAAGCTCAGAATGATGAAGCTGTCACTTTTGTCGTACTTGCAACTCTAAAATGTACTTGCAACTCCATCGTTTCCACAAATGTTGATGGAGTTGTTGAACACGATGAAAAATTGATAATCTGGAATCTGCTATCCCAGTTACATCAGGATCGGGAGCAGTGCTCCATGGTCTTCCAGCCAAGAAATGGGCAGGAGTGAGGGGTTGCAAATCATTAGGATCGTATGAGATAGCACACAAGGGTCTGGAATTCAGGGTTGCTTCCACCTGCGAAAGCAATGTGTAAAGTTCTTCGTAGGTAAAAATGCAACTACTAACTATGCGCTTTAAGTGAAATTTGCAGGATTTGATCCCTGCCTTCCACAATCCTTCAAAGTGCAGACTATATGCTGGTACAAAATTCCAAGTAATTCCCTCGCTCGCAACTGCCTAGGTAATTTATGTTACGTTGAGTTTGAAAAACTTACCAAGTTCTTGTAGCTCGGAGTTGACACCAATAAAATACGTTCCACTGTCAGAATATACATGGAGGGATTTATCACGCCGGGCCACAAATCTGCGAAATGATAGTGAGAAAGATTCGGTCTACATATCTGTCACCAATTCAATATGAACGGCTTTTGTAGCAAAGCACGCGTATAGTGAAATATATGTCTTTGAGGTCTTGAAACCTCAACTTTTTCTATCTTTCAAAAATAAGAGTCCACCAAAGTCGACGCCAATTATGTGAAATGGATAGGAAAGACTTACATGAGAAACCGGTAAATCTCCGATAATAGGTTGAGTTTGACTCGGACTAAAACCTGTAACATCGAACACAACAATGAACAATTTGTTTCGTAAGATTTCGGCCTGAAGTGATCCAAAATCTATTACGTAATGAAGAAAGCAAATGTTGAGTACCAGTGTGCAACAATCGGATATGTTCACATTCCGCAATTAGCTTCGATAAGTAATGTTTTCCTTTAGTATAAGGAAATTGAGAATGTCGCAGTCGTCCTCCGACGCGAATAATGGCCTTAGTATCTAAAAACGGATTTAGACTCCTCAATAACGAACTCTTTAGGAATTTGCATTGATTGAATTGCTTGAACTCTTCTGCAAAAGATTCAGTTTAAGCAATTTTCACTAGTAACAGTAGTGATTTCTAAATTTCAGTAGGGTTAAGAGGGCCTGTAAGGCGCTCACTTTTGAGATAACGACAATTGTGAAGAAACCTTAAACAATAAGCAATGACCCTTTCAAGTCGAGTGAGACTTGAAAAGTTTACGAATGGACACAATGTTTCTGTGGTTAAAAGACAATGAGATTGACCTTTTAACTCTGGAAGCTTGATAATATTTGCATTTGAAACGGGCCAGGAAGGCTGATGCTGCGACAGCCATGAAAGACCGTGCCACCACAAATTAAAGTTTTTCAAATTTTGAGTAGTTCATCTTGATACTATATCCGCAGGATTCAACTTAGTGGGAACATGACGCCAGAACGCATCTGAGGCCAATCCTTGAATCTCTGCTACCCTATTAGCAACAAACGCCTTTAGCAAATTGGGACTGGTTTTGAGCCACCCAAGAACAATTGTTGAGTTTTTCCAAAAGACACAACTTGAAATTGAAATATCTAACGCTTTCAGAACCTGATCTGCAAGCTTAGCAAGAAGTAATGATCCACAGAGCTCCAGTTTGGGTTTTGTAATTGTTTTGAAGAGAGCAACCCTCGCCTTAGCACAAAGTAAATGAACTTGAACACGATTGTTCACATCAGTAGAACGAAGATACATATATGAACCATAACAATAAAGTAAAGCATCCGAAGACCCATGAAGCTGAACATCAACATGGTTTAGACATAACACATGACGTGGTATCTTTAGGTCGTTGAGACCACCAAGATCTTTACGACAAACGATTCACCTTGATTGGATACTAGTTGGAATTGGGTCATCCCAACACAGCTTTTCCAGCCACAGCTGTTGTAAAATAATCTTTGCACTACTAGTACATGGCGAAAGAAGCCCTAGTGGGTCAACGATCTGAGAAATCTCTGATAAGATAATTCTTTTCGGGATGATTTGGGTTATAGTATTTGAACCCGAAAGAATCTTGTCTGCAAGATAATCTTCAAATTCTCAATATTTAGATAGTTGATCTTAAACCTCGAGAGTACTTAGATGATACTGCACCTGATTGGCCAAACTGGCGCAAACTGAACCAGATACGACCCAACCAAAACGCGTTTCCTGAAAAATTGGCAGGTTGGGACCGCAACGTATCTGTCCTATGCAAAGAAGCTCAAAAAACGCTGGAGAGCCAATCAAGATATCGATTCTCCCTGGTTGATCAAATGACTGATCAATTAATCAACTATTATTTAGCACTTTGAAATTAGAACTGTTTACACGAAAGGAGGGTACATTATCTGTGATCTCATCCAACACAAGGCATGAGAGTTTGATTTTGTAAGAAGAATGGTGAGCACTAAGTTCCACATCACAACGTGAACGAATGTAGGAGAGAAATCTACTCAGTCACGAAACTAAAATATCCACTTGTTCTGTAGACAGACCTAACTTGCTACACAAGTCAGACCGCACGAAATTTGACTGACTGCCCAAGTCAAGCAAAACACGAACTGAATGAGCATTTCCTTATAAATCAAGGATCTTACAGTTAGCTATTGGAAGTAGAACCTTTACTGTGTTTGAACAGAAGGCTGAGACAGTAGGTGAAGAAGCAAAAGAGATTTTGGGTGTAGACACTACCGTACCTGATTGTTCTAATCTCTGACTCGACGATGAATCAGTATACAACAAAGTATTATGCTTAGACTTGCACATTTTACAAGTAGACCTTGATTGGCATTGGGAAACTATATGACTCTTGCTTAAATAGTTACCTTTGTAGTCCTTTTTTGAGGACTTAACTTTATAAAATCATTACACGTGAATAGATTATGATCACCTTTGCACAGTAAACATGTAGCATTACTGGCTATCAACGATTTAGAATGATATTTGACTTTATCTGGAACAACCTTGATCTGTTTTGTTCCTAAGCTATCCAAAAGATTGGCTTGGTTTGTGAGAAAACCCTTAAACTCGGTTAAGATAGGTAAATCAGATGTAGACTTGTTACGATGAGTTTTTCACAGGCGGAAAGTAACAGTATCTAATTTCCTTCAAAAAACTCTTCTGAATTAGTAAATGCTCGCAAAGCTGTAACATGTTTGAACAGCGTATCATTGATCTTTTTTAGACCAGAAGCTGACTCTTTCGCCAAAGAGTCCAATTCCAAAATGGATTTTAAGTGACTACGTATCAACAGCTTTGGTTGATCATATCTCGAAATTAATGCTAGAAATGCAATATGAAAATTTTCACCAGAAAACTCTAAAAACTTGATAACCGCAAAAGCGTAAATTCAAACGTACCTTGATGGAGTAATAGAACAATTTCTTGGTTTGGAACCACTGCCTTTATCGAAAATCGGTGAACGATATACCTGAAGTCAAACCAGAAATTGAATGTTGCAAGCAAGGTGGGGTTACGTCTATAGTTATCCTACTTGCTTACGCTTAAATTATCGGATGCTACTGCTCTCGCCCTTATACGATTAATTTCACTAACTTTCTACAATGTATATGTTTGAAATACTGGATTGTTACTTACGATTGATGAATGTGCACCCGACGAATATTGTGCATCTACTCATAACCTCTTGTTTCAACTTGAATTGATAATTGCGAGTAAATGCAATTGAAAACTATCTTAAAATATTTTACGAATTGCAAGCTGCAGCTTCGTAAATCATCTTACCATTAGCACTTGTTGCTTAATAATACGGGTCGATTGGACCAATTTATGTTTGGGCGTACAAGGTTAACACGTTTGTTGAGGGTGATGTACATTTCCCTGAAAGAATGCGCTGGATTTTTGATTCTGTAGTGGAATGTTAGCTTGAGATGTCAAACGTACGGAGAACACAACACGTCTGTATGTCGAATAGACCTTTTGAAATAATAGGTGGCGGGGCAAGGTTAGCAAATATCAAACTGTTCTACATAATCTCCAACCCAAACAAAGGCAGAGTTTTGCACTTTTATCAATTTACAACGTAACCGACAAAGCTGCTAGAAATAAGTATTATCAGCAAAATATTGAGCTTACACTGATGGTACGTACAACCACTTAATAGTCTATTTACCAGTTTGGCATTAGCGTAGGGTGCGAGAAGCAATATCCAGCAAAAACAGGTGGTAAATCAAGTAGTGGAGTTTTATAGGTTGTCGGATGTGATTATACACCACATTTAGACCTAGTTTGGTTAAGTATCATGGCATTAAACTCGAGAGGAAATAATATATAACTAGGCGGTGCGAAAACTGTTATATGGCAGAAAATGCGTATTACTGTTGAAGAATAAGTTATACTTTCGAAATAGGTCTATGTATTTCGGAATGCCGCGGAAACATAGCTGATCCTTGCTACTCTAGCACTTGCGCCAGAAATCAAAGTGATCGACTTGTAATCTATATTTTTCTCATTTATTTGTTTCTACTTCTGTAGATGTTGATTAGGGTGTTACGAGATAAGTACAGATCCATCTAAATTTTTCTCAGAAACTAACCAAAGATGTTTTATCCGTACTACCCATACGTACTTCTGGAGACCTCCGAATCAACTCTGAACTCTAACTTCAGCGGAATAAGACTAACAGGGGTTCTTTATAAATACGGAAATGTCAGGCGCTACTAAATTCAAAGATTTGACATAACCGTAACGACAGCGTCACTAAAGAGAGTGTAGGAACTTTAATAACGATTATACGCACGTAAAGCACACAAGCTGAGATCGTTATGTTTATGTAATTTATTTCTAAAAGAAAAAGTAATTATATATCAAATATCAAACAGATTGTCGATTATATCTAGGCAAGATTTATGTGTTTATAACAATTCATAATATTGTAAAGTATATATATATATATATATATATATATATATATATATATATACATATATATTGCAGTGAAGTTCTGGATTAGGAATCATGCCCCTACAAATTGGGCGCCATAAAAATTGCTGTGGAAAGAAGCCCTAAAATCGAGCTGCATAAATTTGCAGTGTACCTATTGTAAAATAAAGTTAACACCTACGAAAGTTTTAAGAAAATTTTCATTACAATATCTCTAGAATTGCTCCCCTAAATCAGCATACCACGGCTAGCTCTGCTCCCAGCTTCTTCAGAGATACTTACCCATCAAATGCTTACTCTCTCTCTCACTTAGACTACTAAATAAAAATTTCCCAATCAAACAATTCGACGAAACATGCACCAGCTCAATATTTACAAAATCGGATATAAACATCTTTATAAAATTTTACAGTATCAATCATTACATCCTTTTAAATTTAATGAATTTAATTTATTTCAACTTTTTTTTTATATACAGTTCAAGTAGATTGGTCTATCTAGAAACCATAAATTGAAATTTACCCTGGTTTATGGTGAGCTCAGTATAAACCATGTTACTCTAAATACATAAATAAATCGTATCTTGGTTTTCAACAACTCTAAAGAACCGTTTACTCTTTACATCAAAATTATACGTCATGTATTTATACATTCAAATAATAAATTCAAATTGTCCTTTTCATATAACCTTCAAATTAGATTTTATCTTCATATAATATACACCAAATTTGTCAAATCACTCTAGCACAAAATACCAACACAAAATGTTCAAGCAATAGCAAAAAAAAACAAATTTTGTTACCTGGTGTAAGCTTTTGCACCATCACCTCTGAAGATGTCGTCCACCAAAACCTCGTCGTTGCATTCCATTCAATTTCCCTCTGCTACATGTCCATCAAACTCATTTCCACTCGTTCATCCAATTCTATGCAGACGCATTTACTACATCTACTCATATAATTGTCCAAATAAGTTGATTGGCTTCTGAATCTACCATACAACCAGCACCATCGTTCCGAAAAAATAACTAGTCTGGCTTACCTCAGTAACATCTTTTGTTCGTTTTTTGCATTTATTTACAGCACCGTTTATAACATAGCACCTACTCGTGCTTTTAAACACTTTTAATTTAAATTAATCGGACTGCACTATCACCGACTTACAATTTTTTTTACTTAGATATTGCACCATATAGGTCTGAAGCGAACGGAAGAAGTAAGAGAGCCCCGCTACGTCCCCTAGTGTATTTATAAGCGTTGAAGTCTACCTCCTGTACCCTGTTTTTATTGAAAAACGCCACCACTGTAACCGATTCTGAAAATCCAACATACAACGATCTTTTAAAACTCAGAAATTTCTCATTCCACTTAGCTTTAGTCCGAAAATACTGATTGTCATCCACAACGATCGCAATACTCCTAAAAAAGTCTCTCACTCCACTCGTAATCAGCCAATCCAGACCATTTCTCCTGTCGTAGGCCTATCGTCCAACTATGTTATCCTCGTCTAACTCATATTCGTTTTCTTTATTAAAATCCCACTATAGCAACTTAAAATCGATATTGTTGTTAACCTCTACAAATTATCGCGTTCTTTAAATGGCTGTCTTATTGCGTGTTCTAAATGGCTGTTATATCGCGTGTTTTAAATGGCTGTTTTATCCAACGTCTGTTATTTGTCATCCTCGTTTACCCTATGCTATTTATATCCTGTCTTTACTTTGCTTTCAAACCACCTGCTACTTCCCAGCCTTCGCTTTGACCGTTAACTCAAATTTCTAAGAAATTATGTTTCAACGTGCATTATGATTTCTTGAATTGTTCATTTGTCTGTCTGTCTCTTCTATGAACCGATTGTCAGTTTGAAGTTGTACTTTCCCAAATTGTTTAACCTGTAGATTTCAAAGGATTTGTTTTTAACGAACGCTTTGTTAGTTAAAGGAATATATGCGTTTACATTATCGATTTTATATACAAAAGCTCTCCCTTATTATTTGATGTGCTCGATTTACAACTTTTGAATATTAAAGCTAATTATACTCGTATTATCCTTGAGTTTTTACGTACTACAAAGCTTCCACACTATGCAACTTTAACATTACGATTTATTAATACAAATGTATGCTATTATCCGTTCGTTTTAAGATCAAAACTAATTAATTTGAAGCGTAAATAATCTATTCTTATTTTCTATATACACGGTCCTTACACAATTACTCTCTTGACTTATCTATCCCTCTTTACATATAACTTACACGATAATATATAAATATATATATATATATATATATATATATATATATATATATGTACATATATATTGTTCGCGCTGGTATGACGAATAACGTTTTTTCCAAGGTTCATTTTGCGGACTGTATATAACAGACAAAATTTAAATCAAACAATAAATATTCACTTACCATCTGTAGTCGACTTTTTGATATGTTGTGGTTTAAGGTTAAGGATTGGCAACAAAGGAATCACTCGATTATCCGTACACCGACCACATGATAAGCACCAAAAACTAAACTTTTTAGTTAAATCAAAGAAACAATAATTCCACAAAAAATTCTAATTTCTACTTAACGATCCGAATGGTTGTTGGTTTGACGGTCAATTTTCTAAAACTACTAAATTGCACTACAGGTTTAAAAGGTGCATACAACAACTTTTACTTTATCTAATCCTAAATAAATATAAATTTTAATAAAATAAAATAACAAGTGGCTCAAACATACCTTCCGATCTGAAGAATATTTTCAGAATCCATCAAAAAATGAACTAAAAATAAAAATATTACAAGCATTAAAATTAACGTAAGTATTACTTTATTATCATAAAATCAAATTTAATGTGAAGGCAGTGAATATAATCTAACCACTGTTCTTTTATAAATTCCAAATTTCGTTCTGACATTAACAACACGAACTATTCCGTCAGCTTCTGAAAATAACTCTTCGATTATACCAACCGGCCATTGAAGAAGGGGTGAATTATCTTGTTTGATAATTACAATAGTTTCTAGTTTTATTAAGGAACCAGGAACATTCCACTTTTGACGCAATTGAAGTTGTGTCAAATAATCACTAAACCAACGTTTCCAAAAACTCTGGACGAAATGGTTCATAAGCTTTTTTCTATCCCATAAACTTTTAAATGGAGTGGGTTTCTCTAATGCAGGTAACGATGACAGAGGGGTAAGCGTCAAAAAAAGAGCGGGGGTCAAAGGAATCGGGTCAGCAGGATCACTGCTTAACCATGCTAGCGGTCGAGAGTTAAGTAACACCTCGATCTGATTAAAAACTGTATTTAATTCTTCATAGGATAAAATCTGATAACCTTATACAAATGAGTTTTGACAACTTTTATTTGAGACTACCGAAAAATGAGGGCTAACCGGCGGTTGGAATTTGCATACTATTTTTCGACTCAAAAATTCATTACTCAAAACTTGTTTGAACTCATCAGAATTCATTAAATAATATAACTCATTTTAGCACCAATAAAATTGGTGGCGTTATCAAAATAAATAGTTGCACACGCACCTCAACGTAATAAAAATCGTTTAAATGCGGCCACAAATAAATCAGTAGATAAACTCGTCACGAGCTCTATGTGTAGGGCTTTTATTGACAAACATACGAAAAAACACAAGTAAGCCTTTTGGCCTTTGACTCCTCGTTTCCTACCCAACGTAATATAAAATGGCCCTCCAAAATTTACACCAACGTGCAAAAAAGGTTTTGCTTCAGTTACTCTAATAGCAGGAAGATCCGCCATCATAGGGAATGTACCTCTGGGATTGCATTTAAAACAATGATTGCATTTTTGTAAACGAAAACGTACGCCATTTCGCGCTTCAACAATCCAATAATCGCGACGTAAAATAGCTAACACTAACGAAGCGCCTGTGTGTAAATTTTGTCGATGACAATTATCAATTAAAAGATATGCAAAATGATCGTTTCTTGGTAAAAGAAATGGATGTTGTTGATCAAATTCTAAAAGAAAATTTCTCAATCTTCCACCTACCCTAATCATACCATCCTGCAGAAAAGGGCGTAGAGCACGATACTTAGGAGACGCAGGCTTCCCATTTTCTAATAATGAAAAGTCAACATTAAAATGCTGTTTTTGCAGTTGTAACATGCCTTTTTGCGTATATTTTAGCATGTTACATTTGTGCTTGGCACTATTAGCATATAAATGCTTATACCTACATTTAAATATAAAATTACTCTCTTTATTATATAATATATTTTCTATAAGAATTTATTTTGCATAATCCTGGATTATTAGTTTTAATCCACAGTTACTAATTTGTTTACATAGTACAAATAATTATATCTATGTGAAATTTTTCTATTGGTTATTTCTGAAGTGTTTATTCTAAAAGCACAACTGGTGTGGTTCTAATTCTGTATTATAAATATATCTATATGAAATTTTCCTATTGGTTATTTCTGAAGTGTTTATTCCAAAAGCACAACTGGTGTGGTTCTAAATTCTGTATTATTGAGAATAATCGCTAGAGATCGTCCATCCCGAAGTGTCCAATTTTCATTTCTCTGATATCTGATTGCTTATCTAGCACTGTTGGCCATTTGTGATTTGAACTTCTACCTTGCCTCATGTGTTTACCTGGTATGTAAATTTTCTAATCATAAATCCTCAACTAACATTTAAATATAATTCTAGATCTATTGTATAATGGATGAAGAAGTTCTTTATTTGTTAAGCCTATCAAATATTTATAAAGATGGTAAGATATTAATGGATTTAGTTTTCCTTTGCACCTCGTGTTAGATTTTCACTTTTGTAACACTACTTAATTTTCTAAGGTCCTCCGGTTTATTCTCCGGTCAAGTATGCTCCGGTCAAATATGCGTCACGGCGACGTGTTTTCTCTCATTCGGATTTTCCACATGGAAAAGTTGCTTGTCGCACAACCAGATGATGTAAAATAACACTCATTACAAGAATTTTATATTTCGTTTCTTTCTACTTTACATTATGATGCTCAGTTATTACCTTATTGAAAAATACCTTCAAGTTTAATTTTATGGAGCAGAAGTCTGTTAAAGACAACATTTGAAGTCGACCACATGTTGTTTTGTACCTACTCTAGGAGATCCTCCAACGCAGGATGTCTCAGTTTCCTGGATATTGAAGGATTTCTATAAATTAAGTAACTTAGTATTAGTTCAGTTACTGATACTACAGGTAGTATGAGTTTTAAACTTTTACTTTATCGTTTTTCTGTTAAAATAAAGAAGCCTAACCTCTATTTAAATTTGTCTTTGTCACTACAAATATTTTGTTTTGATTATTAATTACATTTTACTTATCTTAAAGTTTTGA
Organism: Platerodrilus igneus; assembly: GCA_036346225.1. Taxonomy (NCBI): domain Eukaryota; kingdom Metazoa; phylum Arthropoda; class Insecta; order Coleoptera; family Lycidae; genus Platerodrilus; species Platerodrilus igneus. Next base: position 2,927,714 of record JARFIW010000840.1, read on the forward strand.
TAATTAATTATATTTTACTTATCTTAAATGATTGCAAATATAATTATCTAATACATAACCTAAAAATATGTTAACATTCGAACTTCATGAAGCTTCTTATGGTGAAAAGGTTTATTACTTGAACTTTCATTTCATGTGCAATTTGTTACATGACATTATTACAATTATGATCACTTTTTGATTTACTACTGCATTAAGTAAAATTTAGAGTTTCTAAACAGAGATTATTTATTTTGATTTCTCTATAGAAATTTTCTCGTGTACATTTTATTAAATATGTGAATTATATCATGTTAAAATATATAGCGATGTCTACTATGTTGATGACACAAGCGTATATCCTATACATGCCTTTGGAATTGTAATAATCGAGTATTAATATACATATTTAGTCAAATTTCTCTTATCGTGTTTTAACTTTTGTTTCTCTAAGTTATTTTACAGTTGTGTAAACAAGTGTCTTGATATTTAAATTTTAACATTCAGATATTCTGTATACATTCCCCTTACCCTGTGATTTCAAGTCTCATGCAGCCTCCGAAACCATGAAGGTCGATGCAAGCTGTGCCGAAGTATTTCTTATACTTCGTCGTACACTTACTCTTTTTATAACATCGAGAAAAGAGTAAGGTGCACAGTTTTAATCAATACAAATTCGGTTTGTTTTAAAATCCGAGACTACAATTATTACCGACGAAGACAAAATTTTAATAACTCTTAATACATACACTGTAGAACGAAGTAGCTTACTCCAATAGGAGCAACGAAAAATTAAAGTTGTTAAAAAGCAATCTTGCGGCTTCGTTACTACAAACGTTAGTACCTTTCCTTCCGGCAATATTTTTGCTGGAAAAGGTACCGAATAAATAGACCACATTAAACGATTTGGTTTTAACCAATCTGGACCCGTTGCCCAAGTTTTATTAACAATAAATTGTGATGGTTTCATACCTCTAGACAAGCAGTCACTAATATTTTCATTACCTTTTGTATGGAACCAATGCTTAGGTGGCACTAATTCTGTATTTGTGCTATTCGATGAGACACAAATGTTTGCCATTTATGAGGAGGGGCGGCGATCCAACTTAAAGCTACTGTTGAGTCGGAAAACGCAAACACCTCGTCAATACCAACACTTGAAAACAAACTAACTTTTACAAAATCCAATAATATGGCTAATAAAACTGCAGCGCACAACTCTAATCTTGGTATTGATTGTACACGCATAGACGCTACCTTACTTTTAGCACATACTAAATTGTCGAAACATCTCCATTTGGACAAATAGTTTTAAGATACGCTACCGCTCCAAATGAATTAACGCAGGCGCCACTAAAACCAATCAAAATATTTTTTGGTTCTAATGTAACCCCAAAATGGCGAGGAATGGTACAATCCCTTAAAAACACTATCTCCCTTTGAAACTGTTGCTATTGATTTGAAATATCACCTTCCGGAATTTCATCCCAATTTAATTTAAGGCTCCATAATCTTTTAATAAACAATTTAATTAACAATGTCACAGGGGATAGGAATCCTAAGAGATCAAATAGTCGGGCTACAGTTGATAATATATTCCTTTTAGTACAATCCTGAAATTCTGCTTTTATACTAAAAGTAAAAATATCTAAATTTGGATACCATTGAAGACCTAAAACCTTCACGCTATCGGCATGAAAGTTAACAATTTTTGGCGAACGCTCCTTTTCAGGAATTTCTTTAAGCAATTCTGCAGAGTTTACAGCCCATTGTGTTAAATGGAACTGTCCTGATATAAATAATTTTATTAACTGCAAATAAAGCACCTTCGCATCTTCTATTGAACTCACGCTAGATACTAAATCATCCATAAAGGAAATCACGCTGAATTATTTCAGAAGCTAATGAATAATTACTAGATTTATCTGTTGGTAATTGTTTCAATGTTCTCAGCGCTAAAAACGGAGAACTTTTAACCCCAAAAATAACTGTACTTAAACAATAAGTTGAAACTTCTTCCTATGGAGAAAAACGCCAAAGTATTTGTTGGAATTTTCTATGATCAGCATGCATCCCAATTCTAAGATACATTTGACAAATATCGGCCGTAAATGCAACTGAAAATAAAGAAAAATTCAGAAATATGTTAAACATATCAGACTACAACTTAGGCCAGCTGTGTAACAAATAATTTAACGAAACATTAGAAGTGGTCTTACAACTTGCATTAAATACGCAACGAATTGGTGTAAAGACCGAATCTAATTTATATACAGCGTGGTGCGGAATATAATAATTTGGGAAAAATGGTGGCCCCTCAACAAGTTAAATATATCCACTGTGCAAATATTCTTTAAAAATTGCACTATATTTCTGATTAAATTCAGGAGATTCTTCTAATTTATTCTCTAAAGAATATAATCGCTTCAAGGCAGTAGGGTAAGATTCCCCTAATGTCAAAGCACTACACTTAAATGGAAGCGTTACCACATAACGCCCAGAAGGTTCTCGCTGAACGGTAGTCGAATACATTTCTTCAAATTCCAAATTCTCAGGATTTTCGAATACCTTTTGTGGAATATCTTCTAATTCCTAAAATTTATTAACTAATTTATCTAATCATGGTTCAACTACAGTGTGAAACGTCTGAAGTGAGATTGATTTAGAAGAAAATATAGGAGTTGTTCCCATAATTACGTAGCCTAACGTGGTTTTCATAGCAATTGACGAATGCACCAAACCACAAACTTTTTGAGTACCCAGTGAAAAAGGAAATAGGGTAGAACCGATAATCCCGTTTATTGGGCTAGGTATATTTGGCATATCATCGGCTAAGTTCAAATGAGAAAAATCGCCTAAAAATGTATCTGGAATTTTATTATTTGACAATAGATCTGTTATCTTTTGAACTAGTAAAACATTTTAGAATCGAAACGAGAAACTACAACAGCCGTTGACGTTCTTTGAACTAAACTACTACTGCTACCAATGCTCTTAATGGACCAATTACATGAATATACATCTAAATCTAACATTTTTGCACATCTTGTAGTCAAGAAATTAGCTTCACTGGCGGAATCTAATAAAAATCTAACTCTATGCCGGTTTTCCATTTTATCAAAAATACATACAACCGTAGTTGATAATAAGGTGATAGAATCCTACTTCACAATTGTGTTAACTGTTGAACAAAACAAAGAAGTAGGAGACTGAGATTGTTTCAAATTTACCTTGTCCATTTCTGTCCCATTCAATAAATAACTGCTTTCGATATATAATTTATTGCTAATGTTATTTTTGATTTCAATGCCTTCAGCATTCGCCTATTTCAAACACGGTGTCGTCACAAAATGAAGTAAACTATTGTGTTTATATTTACAAATCTTACACGATAACGTACTTTTACAAAAAATTGACTTATGATTTCCAAAGCAATTAATACGCAATCCCTTTTCTTTAACAATTTTGTATCTTTCTAGCGGCGATCTTTACAAAAAAGTATTACATTGCGTTAGTAAATGGTGTTGATTTGATGGACAAACAATACATTTATTCGAATTCTTACTACTTTTAACAAAGAATGATTGAGGTTTAGCTTTGGACGAAAACGGTACAAAAGTTTTCCTTGAACTTGCCGAAATGGCACAAACTTGCACTTGTTCTTCGATAAAATCAACAACCTCTTTATTTGTCAAGATATCAGACTTTCGACGTGTATTTTCAAACGTTATTCTGGTTTCAGAATCTAATTTACTCAATAACAAATAAGCGTATGTAAAGTCTAAAAAACCTTTAATTTCTAATTTTTGTAATGCCTTATATGCTGAATCACATTTTTCCAAAATATTATTTAAATTATTAGAAGCACCAGATTGTGCTGGTTTAAATTCTAAAATTTGTTCCAAATAACTATTTGCTAAAACACGGGGGTTTTGATATTTTTCAACAAGAGCGTCCCAAATAATTTTATAATTAGACCTAATGAGAGGTAATCCAGCACAAATGTTTTTAACTTTACCTGAAAGCTGCCCAACTAAATAATTTATTTTATCCACTTTATTTAATTTATCGTTAGAATGGATAAGACTTTTGAAACATTCATAAAAGTTGGCCAATCCTGAAAATTACCTGAAAACGAAGGCAACGATATTTTCGGCAAAGATGGCGTAATATGATGTAACATACAGCCTAGTGATGTAGTCAAATCGATCTTTACAACACCTTTCAAAGCTTTTACACGATTATCTTTACAGTACATGTCATCAAAGGCTTCCTGCGCTTGGTAGTTAGACACAAACTCCTCATCCAATTGTCATTTAAGTTCGTTAATTAATTGAACAATTTTTAAATATTCCTTCTGCGTGCTTTCTAATGCCTCTAATTTAATAACAAAATTTTTTAGAGTATTTGCATTATCTAAATCTCGACTAAAATCATTGCCTTTTTCGCTACTAACACTTTGAGCTGCCTCTCAATATCATTTTTTATCAGGCATAATTACAACTTATTGTTTGGGTTTAAAGAATAATCAAATTTTAATACTATTTCGTATTAACTATTTACCAAATTAAGCAATTACTTGCTTATAAAATCCTACAAACTAATTTATTCTTTAAATTCAAATTATAATTATCGTTGCAATCCTAAAATTGAGTTAACGCTAAATTATCTATACCTTCAAACCAACAAACAATCGCGTTTGATAATGCTTCAATTATTAAAACAATATGTTATAGTTCAAATTATGAATGTCAAATAATTATGATAATTTTAAGAACACTAAATGTGCAACATCCCGGTTCGAGGATCAAAAAATGTCCGCGCTGGTATGACGAATAATGTTTTTCCTAAGGTTCATTTTGCGGACTGTATATAGCAGACAAAATTTAAATCAAACAATAAATATTTACGTACCATCTGTAGTCGACTTCTTGATCTGTTATGATTTACGGTTAAAGAATGGCAACAAAGAAATCACTCGATTATCCGTACACCGACCACAGGATAAGCACCAAAAACTAAACTTTTCAATTAAACCAAAGAAACAATAATTCCACAAAATATTCTAATTTCTACTTAGCGATCCGAATGGTTGTTGGTTTGACGGTCAATTCTCTAAAACTACTAAATTGTACTACAGGTTTGTAAGGTGCATATATATATATATATATATATATATATATATATATATATATATATATATATATATAATTACCATTTCGAATGGACCTGCACCTTGGCGAAGTTCTAAATTACTAGAACAGGTGAAATAGCTTGCGTGTTCTAATGAGCTAAAGAGCCAAACTACAGGTCCAACCAAAGTAGTAAGGTTCTTAGTGAAGAACCAGACTAAGACAGGTCCCCGAAAGAGGGCAGCGGCTCTTTCGGTACTTAGACTGGCAGAGACCATAGAGGTCGGTATGGCAGTCTAAGACACACTACGGCGATGTGGTAGGCAACGGGAAACCACCACATTATCTCCCAAGTACACAGCGTACTTAAATTGTAACAAACATGATGGCATTCTCTGGTGTAAAAGATTCCGGAGTTAAAATAGTCCCTCATTCGGATCTTCGAAAAGGGACTACTTCGGAGGATGCGATCAGAAAGTTAAAAATAAGAATCGGGAACATTCTGCGAGTCGGAGCGTGGAATGTTAGAAGTATGAAGCAAGTAGGTAAGCTAGAGAACCTAAAAATCGAAATTAATAGGTTATCACTAGACATAGTAGGGATCAGCAAAGTCCGGTGGCCAGAAGCGTGAGATTTTTGGACTGGAGACTTCAGGGTAAATCATACAGGAGCAGAGGAAGGAAATTTGGGTGTGGGGATAGTTATGCAAAAAAAAATAGGTTACTGTGTAGAAAATTACTTACAAAATAACGAAAGAGTACTCATGGTTAGATTAGAATCTAAACCGGTAAACACAGTAATAATACAAGTATACATGCCCACCTTTAGCTACAATGACGAAGAGTTAGAAGTCATCTACAAAGATATCGAAGACATATTAAGATACGTAAAAGGATATAAAAGATTTAATAATTACGGGGGATTTTAATGCTGTGGTAGGTGAGGGTTGGGAAGGAGCGGTAGTAGGGTTATTTGGTTTAGGCACGAGAAACGACAGGGGAAATAAGCTGATAGAATTTTGCGACAAGAACAATTTATTCATCACAAACACATTATTTCAACATCATGCTAGAAGACGATATACGTGGAAGATGCCAGGAGATATAGGAAGATATCAAATAGATTACATTCTTGTTAGACAACGGTTTAGGAATCAAGTAAAAGACTGTAGAAGCTACCCAGAAGCAGATATAGATACTGACCACAACATCGTAATTATAAAGGCCACACTTAAATTTAAGAATGTGAAAAAAAGAAACGGAAAAAGGCACTTGGACTTAGAGAAACTAAAAGATAAAGATATTCAAGAAAGATTCGAAAAAAAGTCAAGTGAATTGCTCAAAGATATCGGGAAAATATCTGATACTAAGGAAGTAGAAACAGAATGGAATAACATTAAATCCAGCCTCGACATGGCGGCCAGAGATATTCTGGGGTATACACAAAAAGAAAATAAGAAACCATGGATAACAAAGGATATCCTGAATTTAATAGAAGAAAGACAAAAATACAAAAATAAATCAGCCGAAACAGGAAAACAGAGATACAAAACCATAAAATGGGAAATTATTTGACAATGCGGGAAAGCTAAAGAACAATGGATTGATGAAAAGTGCAAAGAGGTACAAACTAAGATGGAAGTAGGAGAGACAGATGAAGCATACAAGCTAATTAGATTCAATTTTAGGGATATAAAACCGTATAGCAAAAATATAAGGGATGCACAAGGAAATATCATTATAGAAAATGTAGAGAAAGTGGGTAGATGGCAAGAATATATAGGGAATTTATATGCAGGAGAGGAACTAACAGCATTAGAACAGGAATCAGACATTGAAAATGATGACTTGGGATATCCTATACTTAGAGATGAGGTTGAATTAGCATTAAAGGATCTGAAAAATGGCAAGGCGCCTGGTACAGAGAAAGTGCAAGCAGAAACTCTAAAAGGCGCTAGACAAGCAGTAACAGAACGTTTCTTCCAACTTGGAAGCTATATGTATCAGGCGAGATACCTAAAGATTTCAAACGTAACATCATAGTAACTATACCAAAAAAGAAAGACGCGGATAGATGTGAAAATTTTTGAACAATAAGTCTGACAGCACACGTATCATAAATATTAACTAGAATTGTGCAAAGACAAATGGAAAAACGGGCGGAAGAATTACTAGGAGAAGATCAATTTGGGTTTAGGCGAAACAGGGGAACACGGGAGGCTATTTTAGCTCTGAGAGTAATAATGGAGAAAACAATAGAAAAAGGGGAAAGCGTGTATATAGGGTTTGTAGATCTGGAAAAAGCATTCGACAATGTAAAATGGAAAAAAATGTTTGAAATACTCAAAAAGATTGGAATGAGTTATAGGGATAGACGAATAGTACATAGTTTATACAAAGAGCAAACAGCAGTAATAGAATTAGAGCAGGAACGTAGAGAAGTAAACATTAGGAAAGGGGTGAGACAGGGATGTGTCCTATCTCCATTGATTTTTAACTTGTACATAGAAGAGGCAATGAATACTGTCAAATGCAGGAAGACATTTGGAATTACTATGCAGGGACAAAAAATTGATATGCTTAGATTTGCAGATGATATAGCGGTATTAACGTCTAGCAAGGAAGAGTTAGACGCTGCTCTTAATGAAATGGACACGGTTCTAACAGAGAGATACGGTATGAAAATTAACAAAACTAAAACTAAAGTTCTAGTATGCAAAGGTGGGGAAAATAAATCAAAAACAAGAATACAAGTATGTAACACGAACTTACAAGAGGTTAAGGATTTCTGCTACCTAGGAAGTCAAATAACGCAAGATGGGAAAAGCACAAAAGATATAAAACAAAGATTAGCACAAGGTCGTGCTACATTTAACAAGAAAATGCAACTACTGTGCTCAAAGACCACAAACATAAAAACAAGGAAAAGATTGCTTAAAACATATGTGTGGGGCACAGCACTGTACGGCTGTGAAGCCTGGACAGTAGGAGAAACGGACAAGAAAAAGGTAGAAGCCTTTGAAATGTGGTGCTACAGACGTATGTTGAAGATGTCATGGACAGACAAAGTTAAGAACAAAGAGGTACTAAAAATGGTAGGGGAAGAAAGAAATATGTGGAAAACGGTAAAAAAGAGGAGAGATAGGATGATAGGCCACATATTACGGCATGAGGGAATAGTGCGGAATATATTAGAAGTAGACATAGGAAAAAAGAGAAGAAGAGGCAGACCTAGGTTAGACTACTGCACACAGATAGTAAAAAATGTAGGCTGTAGGGGTTTCAGGGAAATGTGTAGGCTAGCCCAGAATAGAAATCAATGGAGGTACGCATCCAACCAATCCCAAGATGGATAAACTAATGACGAAAAAATAACTGTGCTTAAATATGATGATTATTATAAGTAACTACAAGAAGTGGTTGGGCAATATTCTCGAATAATGTTAAGTGTGTGAAAGGATTTACTGGAAAACCATTATTTCGGCAAATGTCTAAGTGTTGGGGGATCTTGGTAGCCACAGGTTGCTTAACCCCCTTCACTGAATCTCGGTGAAATAGGGCATAAAATTAGAAAACAATAGAAGGGAAACGAGCTGTATACACATGTTGTGTGAGAATTTCAGGAAACTATGTAGGCTAGCTCAGAATATAAATAAGTACAGGTACGTGTCCAACCAGTTTTGAGACGGAAAACCTAATGACGAAGAAATAAGCGCAGATAAATCTGATGATTAGTATAAACAACTAGTTGTTGGTTGCGAAATATCTGCAACCAATGTTGACTGTGCGAAAAATATATTGGAAAATATATTAAAACGGTAAATGGTTAAGTGATGGGGGAACTTGGCAGCCACAGGCTGCTTACCTCCCTTCACAACCACTGAAGGTCGGAGAAATAGGGTATATAACTGTAAAACAATAGAAGGTGACCGAACTGCATCTAACAAGAAGAAACAAGGCCTATGAGGAACAACAACAAACATAGAACAAGAAGAAAATTGTTGAAAGCATATGTGTGGAGCACAGCACAGTATGCCTATGAAATACGGGCAGTCTGAAACGCAGACAGAAAAACGGTAGCAGCCTTTTAAAATGCTGTGCTTCAGATGTATGAGGACATGGACAGACAAAGATAATAACAAATAGGTTATAGAAATAGTAGGGGAACAAGGATATCTGAGGAAAAAGAGAAACAGAAGGGCGGAATACGTTCTAAGGCATGTTTGGGGAATAGTATGGAATATATTACAAGCAGAGATAGGAAAAAAGAGGTAAATGTAGACCTAGATCAGATAGTGATAGTTGCAGACTGTGCAAATTTCAGGGAAATCTGTAGGTTAGTTCAGAATAGGAAACAATGATGGTACGCGTCTAACCAGTTCCAGGACTGAAGACCTAATGATGATGATATATAATTAATATACCTCCACTTTGTTGACGGACTAGGAGTCAATGTTCGATAGTAAGTTGTAATTATTTTTTTGGGACAGTTTTGGTCAAAAATAGAAGTAAATGTAAATTAATCATTTATTTAAAATTACTTGACGTTTCGGTCTATTATTCAGACCTTAATCATAAGTCTAAAAAGTAAGGTAGTAAGATAACGTTAATTAAATGTATAACTTACATTTAAATTTGATTATTACTATTTCTAAAAGTATTACAAGATTTTTTTGCTAAACATGAAGTTTGACAGAAGAATTAAAATGTTTTTGCCGGTAACTAGAACAAAGTAAATGTCACTTTGATATTAAATTATGAATGTAAAAGATAGAATGAAATAAAAGTCCTTCCAATGATAACACTGAATTTAATATTTATATAGTTCAGAGTAAAATCACACTTAAGTTATCGAGATCTTGTTTGTTGTTTATGCTTTTTTCTTCTTTATTTATGTAAAAGGAATCAAGGAATAGGCGTTCTTTATAGTCATTTTCTTTCTCTAAAACTTTTGTTTTATTAAATGCTGATGTATGTTTTGTAGTATATACGTGTGGAGAGAGTGCTCAGTTGTTTCTTCCCAATTTTGCATCACTGCGGTGTTGTGTTAATCTCAATTTCAGCCATGGACTGGCATGACCTATGTAATAGTGGTTGCAACTACATTGAATCTTGTAAACTATACGTTATTACACATTTAAGTGTCTGTTTCATTTCTTAGAGGTAAAAATAGGTCTTTAATTGATTTTTTTATAGTAATATGCAATTTGTATATTGGGTTTCTTTAAGATTCGAGTGATTAGAGGAGATTGCTTTTCAATGTATGGAAGCTTATGGAATATTATTTTAGTAGTTGTACTTTCTTGTTGGATGATGTTGATGTTAATTATTTTATCTAAAAGTTGTTTTGGATAGTCATTATTGATGAAAACTTTTTTCGATTCTTTGATGTTTTTTTTATGAAGATTAGATTGCTTATTCTTGTGATGCGATGTTTAAGTGCTAAGATGGTATTGATTTTATGTTTGTTGCAATGATTGGATTGGTAGTTTATGTATCTGCCGCAGAATTAGTTGGTTCTCTAAAATAATCAAAAAGTAAAATGTTGTTTTCTGATCGAAGAACTAGTGTATCAAGAAATGGTATTTTTCCTGCAGCTTCTTTTTCTATTGTGAATTTAATGTGTTTATTGAAATTGTTGAAATGTTCAAGAGTTACTTCTATTTGATTGTGTGGAATAGAGCAAATTTTCTTATCAACATATTTTACAAAAAAAACTCATTTGAAAAGGAAGATTGGGAATAATTGTATCCAATAAAAGGTCCATAACTATTTGAGCTAAGATCAGTGAGAGTGGTGAACCCATTGGTGTACCAAAATATTGAAGATAGGTCATTTTTTCATATATGAAGTGTGTGTTGTTGAATATTAAGTTAATGGTACTTATAAACATAGTTTTTGATAAATTACAATGAGGTTTGATTTTGTTCCATTGTTCTGATATGATTTGTAATACTAGTTCTGTTGGAATGTTGGTGAATAAAGATGTGGCATCTAGTGATATAAGTATATGATCAGCAGAACATTCGCAGAACTAGTATTACAAATCATATCAGAACAATTGAACAAAATTGAACCTCATTGTAATTTATCAAAAACTATGTTTATAAGTAACATTAACTTAATATTCTTCAATGTTTTGGTACACCAATGGGTTTACCACTGTCACCGATCTTAGCTCAAATAGTTATGGACCTTTTATTGGATACAATTATTCCCAATCTTCCTATACAAATGAGTTTTTTGGTAAAATATGTTGATGACATAATTTGCTTTATTCCACACAATCAAATAAAAATAAATCATAAGCAACGCTTGTGTATTTACATGCAAAATTTGTTTTATTACTATCGTTTTTCTTCGAATAATCCCCGACTGTGTTAGTATGTCTTCGACATCCTTCGATTACTTCTAAAATGTATAAGTCGGTAAATTACTGTGCTTGCACTTTGGTAAATGCACCGCACACTTACGTCTCCAGCGTAATCTTTACATGCCCTCGACATCCTTCGGCTTTTGTTGTATGGAGTATAGATGGCATCCCTTCTATACAAATTACTATTCGATGGTGGTAGAAACAGAGTACATAAGTTTAGTATTGAAAAATTAAAAATCGTTTAACGTATTAAATACAAATTCGAATAAATGGAGATTAAATTACGCAATTAAAAGTTTTGAATTTTAATACGAATATTTAGCTATGCGAAAATGACCAAATACGTAACAGCTTACTAGCAAACCGATAGAGAATTATATAGTATATTTAATCAGCGATTGGGGTACTCGGTTAGGTAGGCACTTTAGACCTAGTATTGCTAAAGGGTATGGTATTATAAGACTAGAGGGTTCAATATATATCTACATCGTTGGAAATTGTTATATGGTGTATGATGTATATAATCCACTAATTTGTTGGAAGATGGCAAATTAGCTTCCGAAATATATACGTAATTGGTATAACCTGTGGTATTACAATTTATGTTGCTGGGAAATATTGCGCGCCGAGACTGAGATTGTCCGAATTCCTGACGGTCGCCGACTTTGTTTGAGGGTGCACTCGACAACTTTGGGTTAATTCTAAAAAGTGAGCGTTTCGTAGCCTTTTCAAATGCGTTTGCGCGCTTGCGGGTTTACCTTTAATTTAGTTCCTTTACCTGGTACCTAACGTTTGGATGTCTTCGGCAACATTCGGTTGTCACTTTCTGCGATCATGTAATGCTATTAAAAATGAGCGATATAGTAGATTGCACCGAGAAATTAAAAAATATGGATAAATTTTTTGTTAATAAAGGTATGTGGCCCTTTGGTAGCTACCTACGTAGAAACTTCTCGAAAATTGTATATGCTAAGCATGGAGTAAAAGCTATACTTCTGTTTTTCCTACAAAGCGAAAACAAAGTGACGTAAATAGTACAATGTATTATTTGGAAAGATCTGGAAATTATAAACAAAAAGGTTACAAATCCATTATGCATTCCGTACAAAGTGGAACTAGCTAGAGAGAAACTGCCTGATATTTTGGACCAGCTCGTAAGAAACTATTACTATCTACAAGATTCGGATGAAACCCAAGACTCTAACGGCGAAAATGGACAACATTCGACGAGTAACTTTAACCTTGCATGCTATGGAGAACATGCAGAACACGATAATGTAATTTTAGATAATGTTAAAAAAGCTGGCGAAGACACCAATATGCGTAAATTCCAATGATTGCGTTAGTGCATAAGAAGTTTATATGCCAAGTAACCAAGTAACCAATCCAGGCATTAACAAGCAGATAGGGAATCGTATGGGAGATTTTATTAACTGTCCTAATGGTCGATTAAAGCAAACGTTTAGTTCTATTTCGGCTAAAGAACCTAGTATTACGAGACTAGAAGCAACGATATACAGGGTGTTTCTAAACTTGGAATAGAAATTTAAATGGCATAAGCACAGTATATGTAAGCTAATGCACAAGAAAAAGATAAGTTTTTGACTCGAGAATCTGATGATACCTTTTAAGCCACAGTTTAAGAACCGCTGAATAACAGCATTAAACTATTACAAGAGATGCTCGAAGTTTCCACCGCCACACTGAATACACAAACGTGTACGTTTTAACAACGATTTAGATAACTTCATTCTCCATAACTAAGCATATCGACTAATTCACTGTTGTCGTTCATGTGCGCGGACATTATTTATCAATGCGGGTTAGAGTTCGTGGCTTCGAGCGGTCCTTTTTAAAAAGACTTCTTTGAACTTTAACACATTTATTTAGTTTAATACAGAATTTAATTATTGAATTTGAACAAACTTGATTTATAAGTCTAAGTCGAAATACTTTAATTAATTGTACAGTGAGTTACCAGTGAACTGCAAGGTTAAAGCTGAACGTCTGATGAACTGACTAGGAGTGGAGCTCCCAGTCCTTATATAACTTTCTCCCCCTCACAATACTGTGGGAACCTGCGGACGTAATGTCCGCTTACATTCTACAATACTTAGTTGCTATCTTAAGAGCTATTCATAAATACAATGTTGCAGGCTTATTCTGCGTAATCACGGTACGTGACATCCGTCGACCGTCTGTGACCTGACTTTTGCAGTGTCACTTATCCTTGGCTACTTTGTAGCGTTTCCACTCGTGGGAACTGAAATCATAATAATATAATGTAATAATATGTTGCAACGACATTGTTGCACTGTCCTAACATTTCTTAGTTTCCTAATATTTCCTAATACAAATATTAGTTTTATATATATATAATAGATGGGGGTTCCTATAACTCCTCCCAACGTACATTAAAAATTAAGGGTTTTAACCTTTTCTTGATTTTTAATTAAATTCATTTTCGTTTTCGTTTAATCTCATTTAAAATTCATATTTTCTAGGGGTACATTTGTTTGTTTGGGTTTCTTAAATTTAAAACTGTTTTCTTTATTATTCTTAAATCTAATACATATTTTGTACGTTACATAAATGATCAATAAAATAGTCAATAAAATCAATATAATTGTCCATACACTAATGTTATCATAGTGCACTTTGGGCGTCTTGATCTCGTTTAATTTTTCTTTGTAATCTTCCATGAGTTTCATGGCGTGGTTTAAGTTGTCTAATTCCAGGTGTTCCAATTGCATTGGTTTTGAAGGGTTGCTTCATCTTCTTCTTGGGTAATCTTGATTTGCAGATCGGGTAGATTTGCTAATTTCTTGCTTTGTACTGGATCTTGGTAAACTCTAATTATTTCATTTTTTAATTTTAAATAACAATTTTCTTTAAGGGTGATTAATTTACTTCCGGTTAATGCTAAATTACTTTCATCTTGATTACAATACATTGTTGCGATTACTTCGGTGGGAAAAATGGCTATCCATTTATTTTCCGTTACTTTCTGAATTTTCATGTTGTTGATTAATACAGGTTTGGCTTCACAATTTTCATAGTGATTGGTAAATTTTAGTAGTTGTACTTCGCAAGGGCTGTCTTCTTGAATTGTTGTGGTTGTTAATGATTGGCATAAGTATTGATTGGGTGTGACTTCATTACATTTGTCGTTGGTATAACCATATCTCTGTTCATCTAAGGATAGGAATTTGGTTTTTTGGAATAATAACTTGGTATGTGCTAGTCATTTTCATTGGAATAGCAAATAAGTGATAATAATTGTAACTGTTAATCTCTACTATTGGTATTTCTATTAAAAATATTATATCGTTATTTTTTTACATAGCCTTTAACTATAGCTATTTTTTCAAATATTAAAATGTTTGATTCTAATATATCGAAAGGTAATTTACTATTAGTTATAAAAGATTTTATTCTCAATAATTCTTTTAATAAATCTATCGGTTCTATGATACTTGAATGTAGGGTATTTAATTTTGCAAATGTTACTGCGTTTTCTAATGTTGCTAAGATTTGTTGAATTAAAGTTAGGGTTGATATTATTTGGTTATATATCGTATTGAATCTGATTAAATCTCGCATGCCTAACATGGTAGTTCGCATGTTATTTTCTAAGGTTTCTATTCGATTGGCTATACTATCTTGATTTCTAACTAATTTTCTAAGGGTTTCATTAAATTTGATGATCGTTGATTGTGTTAACGATATTTGATTACTGATTATAGTTTTAATGTCGTTTTGATTTTCTATCAATTGTTGTATCGCGTTGTCATAGCGTTCTGCGTCTTGGTTATCTAAATTTCCGGTAATTGCTTTAATTACGTTTCCTAATCCGTTGATTAGTCCTCGTTTCCTTCTTGTCATTTGTTCTGTAGGTATTAGTCGACTAAATTTGTCTTCGATATTTTTCAAGATACTTTCTGTTATACTGTCGTAGTTCATCATTTCTATTGCGTATTCTTTTCCGAATTTTGTTGTGTTCATTGATTGTTTTAGTCGAAAATAATTATTTTTGATTATTTGAAATTCTTGTTTTAGCTCGGTTAAATCGAATTTTTGTGCACAGGTCCAATAATCTATGGTGTTTTGCATACTGCCTAATTTAATTGGTAGTATACCGGGGTTGTTCTTTATGTCTTCAATTATAATTTCTGTGTCCGTTCTACCTGGGTGGAGGTTGACGGCAAGGGTGACGATTGTCCATCTGAAAGTACAGGGTGTTTTAAATTTTTGAGGTGAACATATTTAGTTATCTTGCCGTCGTCTATCGCGGCTACGTTTTTGTCTGATATTCGTTTGATTTTAAAGGGTCCTAAATTTCTCGGTGCCGTTTTATGTCTTTTGCTTTGGTAATTTTTTTCGAATACGGTTTGTCCTATGGAAAATTTGTTTATGTCTGAGTTTTTATTACGGGTCGCGGTAATTCGCTCTTTATCGTTATCTAATTTGTCCTTTACTTTGTTATAGATTATTTTTAGTTTCTCCTTGTGATCCTTAGCGTATTGCTGATAGATTTCTTTGTTATAATGTATATCGTAGGGGTTGCGTGAATCTGAATGTCCTAAAGTTAGTTCTAAGGGTGTAAAATTTGTAGTTGAATGAATCGTATTATTATGCGCGATTAATGCGTATGACATTAAGTTGCTTATGTGTTCTTTCTTGTAGTTTATTCTTAATAGTCTGATCTGTTCTAATAGGGTTGAATGTAGTCTCTCAATTAGTCCGTTTGATTCAGGGTGGTTTTCCGTTATAAAGTGTATTTTTATTTTGTGTAATTCTAAAGTGTTTTGAATTGTTTCGTTTTTGAATTCGCTTCCGTTATCTAAGGTTATTGTTTCGGGTGTTCCGTAAAATGTAAAATAGTGTAGAAATCCTTGGGTTACGTCTATACTATTTTTAGAAGTGATTGGTATTGCTTGTCCTATTTTCGTAAATGCGTCCACGATTGTTAAGTAACTTTGTGCTTCTACTACTAGAGTATCTGCATGTAATTTCTGGAAAGGTTTGTCTGGTGTTTTAGTTAACATTAAGGGTATCTTTGGGGGTTTTCTGTCATATTTGGCTTTATCACATAATTCGCATTGATTGATAAAGTCGGTCGTTAGTTGTTTCATGTCCTTGAAATAGTAGCGTCTCATAATTTGTTTTAGAGTCTCGTTTATTCCTCGATGGTTGGTCTTACCTTCGTGTTGGTTTCTTATTACGTCATTTATTTCGTCTGGGTCGTCTAATGTTATTAATTTTCTTGTGCATCTTATAAGTTCGGGGCCAGAATTGTTAAATAGTTTTACATATATTTCTGAAAATCGTTTGTATAAGTTTTCCGTGTTAAAATAAAAGTAAAATCGTTTTTCTCGGGGTGTATTCCTTTAATATCTTAATTATTTGTGATTCATTGTCGTCTTTAGTTATTTGAATTTTGTAAATTTTCTTATTGTCCACTTTCGTGTATTTAACAGGGTTGGGGTTGTTTAAAATTTCTGTGATTATAAATTGATTGGGTTTCATGTCAATAGCTTCGTTTAAAATTTTATTGCGGTTTCCGGTTCGTCATTTTGTGTTGAATGTATAGTTTCCATTTCTTCTGGGTCTTCTCTGACTTCGGTTTCGTCTACGTTTCCTGCTAATGATTCTGTCTCAAGTGCGTTAAGTTGGATTCTACTTCAGGCATCTGCATTGTTGTTGTAAATTCCCTTTTTGTATATGATCTCATAATCATATTCTTCTAGTCTGATTCTCCATCTTTGTAATTTCGAATTAGGTTCTTTGAGTTTGCATAGCCATACTAATGGTCTATGATCGGTATATATATAGAATTTCCGTCCGTATAGGTACGGTCTGAAATATTTTGTTGCCCAAATTATGGCTAACAATTCTTTCTCTATCGTACTGTATCGTTGCTCTGTTTCGTTGAGGGTTCTTGATGCGTAACTGATAGGTTTGTCGTTACCTACTGTTCCTTGGCTTAATACTGCGCCTAATGCTACATTTGATGCGTCTGTTGTTAAAATGAATGGTTTCGAAAAGTCTGGGTATTCTAATACGGGGTGATTTGTTAAAATACTTTTGATTTTGTCTACTGCTTTTATAAATTCTGGGGTATGTACAATTTTATTTCCCTTTTTTAAACAATTGGTTAGGGGCTTTGTTATTTGAGCATAACCTTTTACAAATTTTCGGTAATATCCGCTAAAGCCTAAAAATCCTTTAATTTCTTTATTCGTTTTGGGTATAGGGTAATTTAATACAGCGTTTGTTTTGTCGGGGTTTGGCATCACTCCTTGGGGTGTTATTACGTGTCCTAAAAAGGTAACTTCTTTCTGTAGAAATTCGCTTTTGTCTAGTTGTACTTTGAATTTTGCGGTTCTTAATCTTTCGAACACTTCTCTTAATCTTTCAATGTGCTCCACTAATGATGTTGAATACACTATTATATCGTCTAAGTACACAAGACATTTTTCGTTGTGTATCCCTCGTAGTATGTTATCCATTACTCGTTGAAAAGTTGCGGGTGCGTTATTCAGTCCAAATGGCATCCGTTTATACTCGTAGTGTCCTCTAGGTGTGCTAAAGGCTGTTTTCTGTGTATCTCCTTCTTCCATTTCTACTTGATGGTATCCTGATGCTAAGTCTAGCGTCGAAAAATATTGGCATTTGCCTAACTTGTCTAATATTTCTGTGATATTCGGTAACGGGTATTTATCGTCTACCGTTTTTTCATTTAATTTGCGGTAATCTATTACCATTCGGTATTTCCGTTTTCCTGATGCGTCTAGTTTCTTTGGTACTATTAGTACGGGGCTGCTCCATGGTGAATTGGAGTGTTGTATTATATATTGATCTAATAGATCGGTTACTTGTCTGTCAGCTTCTTCCTGACTTGCCTGGGGTAATCTGTATGCTTTGGTGAATAGGGGTTTGTTATCCGTTAGCTCAATGTTGTGTTTAACTGTGTTTGTAAACGTTAGGGGTATTCCTTCGCAATGGAATATATCGCGGTACTCGTAACATAATTTTTGTATTGCTTTTTGTTCTTCGTGATTTATGTCGCGGTTAAATCGGATGTTATTTAAATTTTGTCTTAACATTTCGTCTTTTTCTACGGGGTTATAATTTTCGTTTGGGGATTCATCTATTTCCATCTCGTCAAAGTTTAATTCTTCTACGTTTATTGCGTTTGTTAAAGATATTTCTACGGGGTAATCGTTTGAGTTTATTATTGTTGTTGTAGCGTAATTATTTTGATTTTTACTAATGCGGTTGGGGTTTCTACTCCTTGTTGAAAAGTTATATGGTTTATTATTCCTAAGTTTTTATTTGAATCTACGGGGATACTTATTTTTTTTTCCGTTCGGGGTTCTAATGTATATTTTTCGTCTATTTGGGTATTTTGAAATTTAATGGGGATTCGTCCATACTTGGTTCTTAATAATCGGTTTTTGATATCTATGTTGGCTCCTAATTTTCTTAGAAGGTCCATTCCTAATAGTCCGTCATATTTGTCATTAAATTCAAATATGCAGAATTTGTGTTTCATCTTTACGTTAAAGGTTTTTGGTAAAGGTATGTTTGCTACGAATTGGTGTATGGTTGTTTGATGGGCGGTTTTAATTTTAAAGGGTTCTCGTTCTACATAGTTTAAATAGTGCTTTTTTACTGTTCGCGGGCTTATTAATGTTTTAGAAGATCCGGTATCAATTAGTAATTTAAATTCAGCGTGGGGTATTTCGATATAGGGTAATACAAGGTGATTCATATTATTTAGATTTATTACGTTAGGTCGTTTATAAAATGGTCCATTTGAAAATTTGAACATGTGTTCTCTTCGTCGTCTTCCTCGTAATTTTCGTGTGGTTCTTCGCGTTCATAATGGTTTGATTGATTCTGTTCATTATTCGTACACGGTTGATTATTATTATTTTGTTCGTCTTCATACTCTTCTACTTCCTGATGAAATAGCTCTTCTGAAGTGAATGTGTGTTTTTGATTAGGGTTTGGTCTTATGTGCGTTATTTTTGTGTTGGGTCTAGTGTTACCAGATGAGGTATCCATTGGTGTAGGTTTGTAATAATTATTTGAATTATTAGTGTTTATCATCGGTGAGTTTCTGTTAGGATTCGCGTTAAATGCTGGTCTTTGTTGATTTGTACTTTGGTTAAATCTCGGTTGAAATGCGGGTCTTGAAAAGTTCGAGTTAAATGTTGGTTGAAAGGTGGGTTTTGAAAAGTTCGGGTAAAATGTTGGTTTTGAGAATTGTTTATATTGGTTGTTAAAGTTTGAATTATTAAATTGTGGATTATTTGTTCGCGTTTGGTTTGTTTGTGCGTTGAATTGATTAAATTTTGGTTGTGGATTTATTTGTCTTGCGGGTTGTATAGTTTTCATTGGCGTATAGCTTTTATTCGCGTTGGGGTTATATAGTCGGTTTCTGTAGTACATTACATTTTCTTTTTTCAATTATCATATTCATTGCTTGTTCTAAGTTTTGGGGATGTTGAAATCTAATTTTGTCTGAAAGTCTCTCGGGTAGTGCATTTAGATAGGTGTCTAATGCCATCTCGTCGTACATTTTAGTTTTTATTAGTCTTACGTTTGGGTCGGTTTCTTCGATTTTGAGTTTTGTCAAGATTAAACTTCTTACATCTTGGCATCTCATTCCAAATTGATAGGGTGACTGGTTATGTTCCATTCTCAGTCCGGTTAAGTCCCTTATTAAACATTTTAAGTTCCGTTGATCGCCGAAATATGAAATTAATATCCGTTTAAAGCTTTCCCATTCGTCCACGTCTTCGCGACTGGCTATTAACGTTAGTGCCCTTCCGGTTAGTTTATTGGTTATGAGGCGGATAAGAAGAGTGTTTCTGTCGTTATCGCCTGGCTTATAAAAGGTCTTTAAGAATATTTCGCTTGCCGAAATATAATTACTGAGTAAGCAAGTATTATTTCCGTCAAAGCTGGGGATAATTTCGAGATACAGCTTCATTTTATTAGTCATCTTGGCTGGGGTAATATTTGGGTAATTTTAAAAAGTAAAAAAATTTTTTTTTTTTTTTTGAAAAATTTGGATTTATTTCGTAATTTTTTGGTGTTATTTGATGAGTTTTACGCTTGGTATTAGTTGGGTTGAGTATTAAGATGTGGGTTTTAATTAATAGAATGCGTTTTGTCTATTTATGGATGGTATTTGAATTTGAATCGTGGTATTATAAGGTTTTGACTTTTTAATTGCTCGTTTTGCTTTCGCGTTTTTCTTGGTGTATTTAAATTATTTTGTGCGTCAGTTAAGATTGAATTGGAAATTCTAAAATTTGTCGTGCCAGTTAGATTAGAAATTCTAAAATTTCTTGCGTTAGTTAAGTTTGTCGAGTTAGAGGTTTTTAAAAATTTTTCGCGCCAGTTAAGATTTCATTCCGCAATCTTAAGAGGTTTGAATTTGTTTTAAGAATTTTTTTTACGTTAGTTAAAACG
This sequence comes from Platerodrilus igneus, assembly GCA_036346225.1. Classification (NCBI taxonomy): domain Eukaryota; kingdom Metazoa; phylum Arthropoda; class Insecta; order Coleoptera; family Lycidae; genus Platerodrilus; species Platerodrilus igneus. The sequence goes on from JARFIW010000840.1 coordinate 2,948,689, forward strand.
TGATCTAGTCTCTTGCGCTTTGCGACTTTTTTAATAATTGTCTCTAGTTTTTGGTTCAGAATAATTTTTCTCAGTTCTTTGTCTCAGAATTTTTTGTTGTCTCAAGTTTTCATAAATTTCTCATATATACAAGTAAAATAATAATAAAATTTCAATAAAGGCTTGAAGATAATCTCTAGCAATTGCTAAGTCGATTATTTTCAACAATTGGCATAAAATATTTGTAACAATAGTCAACATATACATAAATAAATCATAAATCATAAATCATAAATCATAAATCATAAATCATAAATCATAAAACTAGCAAATATCAATTGTCTTTGTTAATAATAAAATAATTTTTTAATTGGTTTAGGAAAATGAACTTACACTAGTTGCTTGGTTGCTTTCATTGATTTGTTTTCTTTGTTTCTGTTTTTCTTTTTGGCTTCTTGGATTTGATCTATTCTTGTATCGCCTCCAATTTTTCTTTTGTTGAATTTGAACTATTCTTGTTTCTCCTTCAACGGCTGGATCTGAACGATGCGTGTTTCTTCTCCAGTTTTTGTTCTGCCAAAATCGGAATTGGAATTCCCGGACCACCAGTTCCTTGAAGTTGGATTCGCTAGTGCCCTTTTGACATCCGTTACGACTGCGCCAGTTAGAGTTCGTGGCTTTGAGCGGTCCTTTTTAAAAAGACTTTTTTGAACTTTAACACATTTATTTAGTTTAATACAGAATTTAATTATTGAATTTGAACAAACTTGATTTATAAGTCTAAGTCGAAATACTTTAATTAATTGTACAGTGAGTTACCAGTGAACTGCAAGGTTAAAGCTGAACGTCTGATGAACTGACTAGGAGTGGAGCTCCCAGTCCTTATATAACTTTCTCCCCCTCACAATACTGTGGGAACCTGCGGACGTAATGTCCGCTTACATTCTACAATACTTAGTTGCTATCTTAAGAGCTATTCATAAATACAATGTTGCAGGCTTATTCTGCGTAATCACGGTACGTGACATCCGTCGACCGTCTGTGACCTGACTTTTGCAGTGTCACTTATCCTTGGGCTACTTTGTAGCGTTTCCACTCGTGGGAACTGAAATCATAATAATATAATGTAATAATATGTTGCAACGACATTGTTGCACTGTCCTAACATTTCTTAGTTTCCTAATATTTCCTAATACAAATATTAGTTTTATATATATATAATAGATGGGGGTTCCTATAACTCCTCCCAACGTACATTAAAAATTAAGGGTTTTAACCTTTTTCTTGATTTTTAATTAAATTCATTTTCGTTTTCGTTTAATCTCATTTAAAATTCATATTTTCTAGGGGTACATTTGTTTGTTTGGGTTTCTTAAATTTAAAACTGTTTTCTTTATTATTCTTAAATCTAATACATATTTTGTACGTTACATAAATGATCAATAAAATAGTCAATAAAATCAATATAATTGTCCATACACTAATGTTATCATAGTGCACTTTGGGCGTCTTGATCTCGTTTAATTTTTCTTTGTAATCTTCCATGAGTTTCATGGCGTGGTTTAAGTTGTCTAATTCCAGGTGTTCCAATTGCATTGGTTTTTGAAGGGTTGCTTCATCTTCTTCTTGGGTAATCTTGATTTGCAGATCGGGTAGATTTGCTAATTTCTTGCTTTGTACTGGATCTTGGTAAACTCTAATTATTTCATTTTTTAATTTTAAATAACAATTTTCTTTAAGGGTGATTAATTTACTTCCGGTTAATGCTAAATTACTTTCATCTTGATTACAATACATTGTTGCGATTACTTCGGTGGGAAAAATGGCTATCCATTTATTTTCCGTTACTTTCTGAATTTTCATGTTGTTGATTAATACAGGTTTGGCTTCACAATTTTCATAGTGATTGGTAAATTTTAGTAGTTGTACTTCGCAAGGGCTGTCTTCTTGAATTGTTGTGGTTGTTAATGATTGGCATAAGTATTGATTGGGTGTGACTTCATTACATTTGTCGTTGGTATAACCATATCTCTGTTCATCTAAGGATAGGAATTTGGTTTTTGGAATAATAACTTGGTATGTGCTAGTCATTTTCATTGGAATAGCAAATAAGTGATAATAATTGTAACTGTTAATCTCTACTATTGGTATTTCTATTAAAAATATTATATCGTTATTTTTTACATAGCCTTTAACTATAGCTATTTTTTCAAATATTAAAATGTTTGATTCTAATATATCGAAAGGTAATTTACTATTAGTTATAAAAGATTTTATTCTCAATAATTCTTTTAATAAATCTATCGGTTCTATGATACTTGAATGTAGGGTATTTAATTTTGCAAAGGTTACTGCGTTTTCTAATGTTGCTAAGATTTGTTGAATTAAAGTTAGGGTTGATATTATTTGGTTATATATCGTATTGAATCTGATTAAATCTCGCATGCCTAACATGGTAGTTCGCATGTTATTTTCTAAGGTTTCTATTCGATTGGCTATACTATCTTGATTTCTAACTAATTTTTAAGGGTTTCATTAAATTTGATGATCGTTGATTGTGTTAACGATATTTGATTACTGATTATAGTTTTAATGTCGTTTTGATTTTCTATCAATTGTTGTATCGCGTTGTCATAGCGTTCTGCGTCTTGGTTATCTAAATTTCCGGTAATTGCTTTAATTACGTTTCCTAATCCGTTGATTAGTCCTCGTTTCCTTCTTGTCATTTGTTCTGTAGGTATTAGTCGACTAAATTTGTCTTCGATATTTTTCAAGATACTTTCTGTTATACTGTCGTAGTTCATCATTTCTATTGCGTATTCTTTTCCGAATTTTGTTGTGTTCATTGATTGTTTTAGTCGAAAATAATTATTTTTGATTATTTGAAATTCTTGTTTTAGCTCGGTTAAATCAATTTTTGTGCACAGGTCCAATAATCTATGGTGTTTTGCATACTGCCTAATTTAATTGGTAGTATACCGGGGTTGTTCTTTATGTCTTCAATTATAATTTCTGTGTCCGTTCTACCTGGGTGGAGGTTGACGGCAAGGGTGACGATTGTCCATCTGAAAGTACAGGGTGTCTTAAATTTTTGAGGTGAACATATTTAGTTATCTTGCCGTCGTCTATCGCGGCTACGTTTTTGTCTGATATTCGTTTGATTTTAAAGGGTCCTAAATTTCTCGGTGCCGTTTTATGTCTTTTGCTTTGGTAATTTTCTCGAATACGGTTTGTCCTATGGAAAATTTGTTTATGTCTGAGTTTTTATTACGGGTCGCGGTAATTCGCTCTTTATCGTTATCTAATTTGTCCTTTACTTTGTTATAGGTTATTTTTAGTTTCTCCTTGTGATCCTTAGCGTATTGCTGATAGATTTCTTTGTTATAATGTATATCGTAGGGGTTGCGTGAATCTGAATGTCCTAAAGTTAGTTCTAAGGGTGTAAAATTTGTAGTTGAATGAATCGTATTATTATGCGCGATTAATGCGTATGACATTAAGTTGCTTATGTGTTCTTTCTTGTAGTTTATTCTTAATAGTCTGATCTGTTCTAATAGGGTTGAATGTAGTCTCTCAATTAGTCCGTTTGATTCAGGGTGGTTTTCCGTTATAAAGTGTATTTTTATTTTGTGTAATTCTAAAGTGTTTTGAATTGTTTCGTTTTTGAATTCGCTTCCGTTATCTAAGGTTATTGTTTCGGTGTTCCGTAAAATGTAAAATAGTGTAGAAATCCTTGGGTTACGTCTATACTATTTTTAGAAGTGATTGGTATTGCTTGTCCTATTTTCGTAAATGCGTCCACGATTGTTAAGTAACTTTGTGCTTCTACTACTAGAGTATCTGCATGTAATTTCTGGAAAGGTTTGTCTGGTGTTTTAGTTAACATTAAGGGTATCTTTGGGGGTTTTCTGTCATATTTGGCTTTATCACATAATTCGCATTGATTGATAAAGTCGGTCGTTAGTTGTTTCATGTCCTTGAAATAGTAGCGTCTCATAATTTGTTTTAGAGTCTCGTTTATTCCTCGATGGTTGGTCTTACCTTCGTGTTGGTTTCTTATTACGTCATTTATTTCGTCTGGGTCGTCTAATGTTATTAATTTTCTTGTGCATCTTATAAGTTCGGGGCCAGAATTGTTAAATAGTTTTACATATATTTCTGAAAATCATTTGTATAAGTTTTCCGTGTTAAAATAAAAGTAAAATCGTTTTTCTCGGGGTGTATTCCTTTAATATCTTAATTATTTGTGATTCATTGTCGTCTTTAGTTATTTGAATTTTGTAAATTTTCTTATTGTCCACTTTCGTGTATTTAACAGGGTTGGGGTTGTTTAAAATTTCTGTGATTATAAATTGATTGGGTTTCATGTCAATAGCTTCGTTTAAAATTTTATTGCGGTTTCGGTTCGTCATTTTGTGTTGAATGTATAGTTTCCATTTCTTCTGGGTCTTCTCTGACTTCGGTTTCGTCTACGTTTCCTGCTAATGATTCTGTCTCAAGTGCGTTAAGTTGGATTCTACTTAAGGCGTCTGCATTGTTGTTGTAAATTCCCTTTTTGTATATGATCTCATAATCATATTCTTCTAGTCTGATTCTCCATCTTTGTAATTTCGAATTAGGTTCTTTGAGTTTGCATAGCCATACTAATGGTCTATGATCGGTATATATATAGAATTTCCGTCCGTATAGGTACGGTCTGAAATATTTTGTTGCCCAAATTATGGCTAACAATTCTTTCTCTATCGTACTGTATCGTTGCTCTGTTTCGTTGAGGGTTCTTGATGCGTAACTGATAGGTTTGTCGTTACCTACTGTTCCTTGGCTTAATACTGCGCCTAATGCTACATTTGATGCGTCTGTTGTTAAAATGAATGGTTTCGAAAAGTCTGGGTATTCTAATACGGGGTGATTTGTTAAAATACTTTTGATTTTGTCTACTGCTTTTATAAATTCTGGGGTATGTACAATTTTATTTCCTTTTTAAACAATTGGTTAGGGGCTTTGTTATTTGAGCATAACCTTTACAAATTTTCGGTAATATCCGCTAAAGCCTAAAAATCCTTTAATTTCTTTATTCGTTTTGGGTATAGGGTAATTTAATACAGCGTTTGTTTTGTCGGGGTTTGGCATCACTCCTTGGGGTGTTATTACGTGTCCTAAAAAGGTAACTTCTTTCTGTAGAAATTCGCTTTTGTCTAGTTGTACTTTGAATTTTGCGGTTCTTAATCTTTCGAACACTTCTCTTAATCTTTCAATGTGCTCCACTAATGATGTTGAATACACTATTATATCGTCTAAGTACACAAGACATTTTTCGTTGTGTATCCCTCGTAGTATGTTATCCATTACTCGTTGAAAAGTTGCGGGTGCGTTATTCAGTCCAAATGGCATCCGTTTATACTCGTAGTGTCCTCTAGGTGTGCTAAAGGCTGTTTTCTGTGTATCTCCTTCTTCCATTTCTACTTGATGGTATCCTGATGCTAAGTCAAACGTCGAAAAATATTGGCATTTGCCTAACTTGTCTAATATTTCTGTGATATTCGGTAACGGGTATTTATCGTCTACCGTTTTTTCATTTAATTTGCGGTAATCTATTACCATTCGGTATTTCCGTTTTCCTGATGCGTCTAGTTTCTTTGGTACTATTAGTACGGGGCTGCTCCATGGTGAATTGGAGTGTTGTATTATATCTTGATCTAATAGATCGGTTACTTGTCTGTCAGCTTCTTCCTGACTTGCCTGGGGTAATCTGTATGCTTTGGTGAATAGGGTTTGTTATCCGTTAGCTCAATGTTGTGTTTAACTGTGTTTGTAAACGTTAGGGGTATTCCTTCGCAATGGAATATATCGCGGTACTCGTAACATAATTTTTGTATTGCTTTTTGTTCTTCGTGATTTATGTCGCGGTTAAATCGGATGTTATTTAAATTTTGTCTTAACATTTCGTCTTTTTCTACGGGGTTATAATTTTCGTTTGGGATTCATCTATTTCCATCTCGTCAAAGTTTAATTCTTCTACGTTTATTGCGTTTGTTAAAGATATTTCTACGGGGTAATCGTTTGAGTTTATTATTGTTGTTGTAGCGTAATTATTTTTGATTTTTACTAATGCGGTTGGGGTTTCTACTCCTTGTTGAAAAGTTATATGGTTTATTATTCCTAAGTTTTTATTTGAATCTACGGGGATACTTATTTTTTTTTCCGTTCGGGGTTCTAATGTATATTTTCGTCTATTTGGGTATTTTGAAATTTAATGGGATTCGTCCATACTTGGTTCTTAATAATCGGTTTTGATATCTATGTTGGCTCCTAATTTTCTTAGAAGGTCCATTCCTAATAGTCCGTCATATTTGTCATTAAATTCAAATATGCAGAATTTGTGTTTCATCTTTACGTTAAAGGTTTTTGGTAAAGGTATGTTTGCTAATTGGTGTATGGTTGTTTGATGGGCGGTTTTAATTTTAAAGGGTTCTCGTTCTACATAGTTTAAATAGTGCTTTTACTGTTCGCGGGCTTATTAATGTTTTAGAAGATCCGGTATCAATTAGTAATTTAAATTCAGCGTGGGGTATTTCGATATAGGGTAATACAAGGTGATTCATATTATTTAGATTTATTACGTTAGGTCGTTTATAAAATGGTCCATTTGAAAATTTGAACATGTGTTCTCTTCGTCGTCTTCCTCGTAATTTTCGTGTGGTTCTTCGCGTTCATAATGGTTTGATTGATTCTGTTCATTATTCGTACACGGTTGATTATTATTATTTTGTTCGTCTTCATACTCTTCTACTTCCTGATGAAATAGCTCTTCTGAAGTGAATGTGTGTTTTGATTAGGGTTTGGTCTTATGTGCGTTATTTTGTGTTGGGTCTAGTGTTACCAGATGAGGTATCCATTGGTGTAGGTTTGTAATAATTATTTGAATTATTAGTGTTTATCATCGGTGAGTTTCTGTTAGGATTCGCGTTAAATGCTGGTCTTTGTTGATTTGTACTTTGGTTAAATCTCGGTTGAAATGCGGGTCTTGAAAAGTTCGAGTTAAATGTTGGTTGAAAGGTGGGTTTTGAAAAGTTCGGGTAAAATGTTGGTTTTGAGAATTGTTTATATTGGTTGTTAAAGTTTGAATTATTAAATTGTGGATTATTTGTTCGCGTTTGGTTTGTTTGTGCGTTGAATTGATTAAATTTTGGTTGTGGATTTATTTGTCTTGCGGGTTGTATAGTTTTCATTGGCGTATAGCTTTTATTCGCGTTGGGGTTATATAGTCGGTTTCTGTAGTACATTACATTTTCTTTTTCAATTATCATATTCATTGCTTGTTCTAAGTTTTGGGGATGTTGAAATCTAATTTTGTCTGAAAGTCTCTCGGGTAGTGCATTTAGATAGGTGTCTAATGCCATCTCGTCGTACATTTTAGTTTTTATTAGTCTTACGTTTGGGTCGGTTTCTTCGATTTTGAGTTTTGTCAAGATTAAACTTCTTACATCTTGGCATCTCATTCCAAATTGATAGGGTGACTGGTTATGTTCCATTCTCAGTCCGGTTAAGTCCCTTATTAAACATTTTAAGTTCCGTTGATCGCCGAAATATGAAATTAATATCCGTTTAAAGCTTTCCCATTCGTCCACGTCTTCGCGACTGGCTATTAACGTTAGTGCCCTTCCGGTTAGTTTATTGGTTATGAGGCGGATAAGAAGAGTGTTTCTGTCGTTATCGCCTGGCTTATAAAAGGTCTTTAAGAATATTTCGCTTGCCGAAATATAATTACTGAGTAAGCAAGTATTATTTCCGTCAAAGCTGGGGATCATTTCGAGATACAGCTTCATTTTATTAGTCATCTTGGCTGGGGTAATATTTGGGTAATTTTAAAAAGTAAAAAAAAAATTATTTTTTTTTTTTAAAAAATTTGGATTTATTTCGTAATTTTTTGGTGTTATTTGATTAGTTTTACGCTTGGTATTAGTTGGGTTGAGTATTAAGATGTGGGTTTTAATTAATAGAATGCGTTTTGTCTATTTATGGATGGTATTTAAATTTGAATCGTGGTATTATAAGGTTTTGACTTTTTAATTGCTCGTTTTGCTTTCGCGTTTTTTCTTGGTGTATTTAAATTATTTTGTGCGTCAGTTAAGATTGAATTGGAAATTCTAAAATTTGTCGTGCCAGTTAGATTAGAAATTCTAAAAATTTCTTGCGTTAGTTAAGTTTGTCGAGTTAGAGGTTTTTTTAAAAATTTTTTCGCGCCAGTTAAGATTTCATTCCGCAATCTTAAGAGGTTTGAATTTGTTTTAAGAATTTTTTTTACGTTAGTTAAAACGTGATCTAGTCTCTTGCGCTTTGCGACTTTTTTAATAATTGTCTCTAGTTTTTGTTTCAGAATAATTTTTCTCAGTTCTTTGTCTCAGAATTTTTTGTTGTCTCAAGTTTTCATAAATTTCTCATATATACAAGTAAAATAATAATAAAATTTCAATAAAGGCTTGAAGATAATCTCTAGCAATTGCTAAGTCGATTATTTTCAACAATTGGCATAAAATATTTGTAACAATAGTCAACATATACATAAATAAATCATAAATCATAAATCATAAATCATAAAACTAGCAAATATCAATTGTCTTTGTTAATAATAAAATAATTTTTTAATTGGTTTAGGAAAATGAACTTACACTAGTTGCTTGGTTGCTTTCATTGATTTGTTTTCTTTGTTTCTGTTTTTCTTTTTGGCTTCTTGGATTTGATCTATTCTTGTATCGCCTCCAATTTTTCTTTTGTTGAATTTGAACTATTCTTGTTTCTCCTTCAACGGCTGGATCTGAACGATGCGTGTTTCTTCTCCAGTTTTTGTTCTGCCAAAATCGGAATTGAAATTCCCGGACCACCAGTTCCTCGAAGTTGGATTCGCTAGTGCCCTTTGACATCCGTTACGACTGCGCCAGTTAGAGTTCGTGGCTTCGAGCGGTCCTTTTTAAAAAGACTTTTTTGAACTTTAACACATTTATTTAGTTTAATACAGAATTTAATTATTGAATTTGAACAAACTTGATTTATAAGTCTAAGTCGAAATACTTTAATTAATTGTACAGTGAGTTACCAGTGAACTGCAAGGTTAAAGCTGAACGTCTGATGAACTGACTAGGAGTGGAGCTCCCAGTCCTTATATAACTTTCTCCCCCTCACAATACTGTGGGAACCTGCGGACGCAATGTCCGCTTACATTCTACAATACTTAGTTGCTATCTTAAGAGCTATTCATAAATACAATGTTGCAGGCTTATTCTGCGTAATCACGGTACGTGACATCCGTCGACCGTCTGTGACCTGACTTTTGCAGTGTCACTTATCCTTGGCTACTTTGTAGCGTTTCCACTCGTGGGAACTGAAATCATAATAATATAATGTAATAATATGTTGCAACGACATTGTTGCACTGTCCTAACATTTCTTAGTTTCCTAATATTTCCTAATACAAATATTAGTTTTATATATATATAATAGATGGGGGTTCCTATAACTCCTCCCAACGTACATTAAAAATTAAAGGTTTTTTACCTTATCTTGATTTTTAATTAAATTCATTTTCGTTTTCGTTTAATCTCATTTAAAATTCATATTTTCTTGGGGTACATTTGTTTGTTTGGGTTTCTTAAATTTAAAACTGTTTTCTTTATTATTCTTAAATCTAATACATATTTTGTACGTTACATAAATGATCAATAAAATAGTCAATAAAATCAATATAATTGTCCATACACTAATGTTATCATAGTGCACTTTGGGCGTCTTGATCTCGTTTAATTTTTCTTTGTAATCTTCCATGAGTTTCATGGCGTGGTTTAAGTTGTCTAATTCCAGGTGTTCCAATTGCATTGGTTTTTGAAGGGTTGCTTCATCTTCTTCTTGGGTAATCTTGATTTGCAGATCGGGTAGATTTGCTAATTTCTTGCTTTGTACTGGATCTTGGTAAACTCTAATTATTTCATTTTTTAATTTTAAATAACAATTTTCTTTAAGGGTGATTAATTTACTTCCGGTTAATGCTAAATTACTTTCATCTTGATTACAATACATTGTTGCGATTACTTCGGTGGGAAAAATGGCTATCCATTTATTTTCCGTTACTTTCTAAATTTTCATGTTGTTGATTAATACAGGTTTGGCTTCACAATTTTCATAGTGATTGGTAAATTTTAGTAGTTGTACTTCGCAAGGGCTGTCTTCTTGAATTGTTGTGGTTGTTAATGATTGGCATAAGTATTGATTGGGTGTGACTTCATTACATTTGTCGTTGGTATAACCATATCTCTGTTCATCTAAGGATAGGAATTTGGTTTTTGGAATAATAACTTGGTATGTGCTAGTCATTTTCATTGGAATAGCAAATAAGTGATAATAATTGTAACTGTTAATCTCTACTATTGGTATTTCTATTAAAATATTATATCGTTATTTTTACATAGCCTTTAACTATAGCTATTTTTCAAATATTAAAATGTTTGATTCTAATATATCGAAAGGTAATTTACTATTAGTTATAAAAGATTTTATTCTCAATAATTCTTTTAATAAATCTATCGGTTCTATGATACTTGAATGTAGGGTATTTAATTTTGCAAAGGTTACTGCGTTTTCTAATGTTGCTAAGATTTGTTGAATTAAAGTTAGGGTTGATATTATTTGGTTATATATCGTATTGAATCTGATTAAATCTCGCATGCCTAACATGGTAGTTCGCATGTTATTTTCTAAGGTTTCTATTCGATTGGCTATACTATCTTGATTTCTAACTAATTTTCTAAGGGTTTCATTAAATTTGATGATCGTTGATTGTGTTAACGATATTTGATTACTGATTATAGTTTTAATGTCGTTTTGATTTTCTATCAATTGTTGTATCGCGTTGTCATAGCGTTCTGCGTCTTGGTTATCTAAATTTCCGGTAATTGCTTTAATTACGTTTCCTAATCCGTTGATTAGTCCTCGTTTCCTTCTTGTCATTTGTTCTGTAGGTATTAGTCGACTAAATTTGTCTTCGATATTTTTCAAGATACTTTCTGTTATACTGTCGTAGTTCATCATTTCTATTGCGTATTCTTTTCCGAATTTTGTTGTGTTCATTGATTGTTTTAGTCGAAAATAATTATTTTTGATTATTTGACATTCTTGTTTTAGCTCGGTTAAATCGAATTTTTGTGCACAGGTCCAATAATCTATGGTGTTTTGCATACTGCCTAATTTAATTGGTAGTATACCGGGGTTGTTCTTTATGTCTTCAATTATAATTTCTGTGTCCGTTCTACCTGGGTGGAGGTTGACGGCAAGGGTGACGATTGTCCATCTGAAAGTACAGGGTGTTTTAAATTTTTTGAGGTGAACATATTTAGTTATCTTGCCGTCGTCTATCGCGGCTACGTTTTTGTCTGATATTCGTTTGATTTTAAAGGGTCCTAAATTTCTCGGTGCCGTTTTATGTCTTTTGCTTTGGTAATTTTTCTCGAATACGGTTTGTCCTATGGAAAATTTGTTTATGTCTGAGTTTTTATTACGGGTCGCGGTAATTCGCTCTTTATCGTTATCTAATTTGTCCTTTACTTTGTTATAGATTATTTTTAGTTTCTCCTTGTGATCCTTAGCGTATTGCTGATAGATTTCTTTGTTATAATGTATATCGTAGGGGTTGCGTGAATCTGAATGTCCTAAAGTTAGTTCTAAGGGTGTAAAATTTGTAGTTGAATGAATCGTATTATTATGCGCGATTAATGCGTATGACATTAAGTTGCTTATGTGTTCTTTCTTGTAGTTTATTCTTAATAGTCTGATCTGTTCTAATAGGGTTGAATGTAGTCTCTCAATTAGTCCGTTTGATTCAGGGTGGTTTTCCGTTATAAAGTGTATTTTTATTTTGTGTAATTCTAAAGTGTTTTGAATTGTTTCGTTTTTGAATTCGCTTCCGTTATCTAAGGTTATTGTTTCGGGTGTTCCGTAAAATGTAAAATAGTGTAGAAATCCTTGGGTTACGTCTATACTATTTTTAGAAGTGATTGGTATTGCTTGTCCTATTTTCGTAAATGCGTCCACGATTGTTAAGTAACTTTGTGCTTCTACTACTAGAGTATCTGCATGTAATTTCTGGAAAGGTTTGTCTGGTGTTTTAGTTAACATTAAGGGTATCTTTGGGGGTTTTCTGTCATATTTGGCTTTATCACATAATTCGCATTGATTGATAAAGTCGGTCGTTAGTTGTTTCATGTCCTTGAAATAGTAGCGTCTCATAATTTGTTTTAGAGTCTCGTTTATTCCTCGATGGTTGGTCTTACCTTCGTGTTGGTTTCTTATTACGTCATTTATTTCGTCTGGGTCGTCTAATGTTATTAATTTTCTTGTGCATCTTATAAGTTCGGGGCCAGAATTGTTAAATAGTTTTACATATATTTCTGAAAATCGTTTGTATAAGTTTTCCGTGTTAAAATAAAAGTAAAATCGTTTTTTCTCGGGGGTGTATTCCTTTAATATCTTAATTATTTGTGATTCATTGTCGTCTTTAGTTATTTGAATTTTGTAAATTTTCTTATTGTCCACTTTCGTGTATTTAACAGGGTTGGGGTTGTTTAAAATTTCTGTGATTATAAATTGATTGGGTTTCATGTCAATAGCTTCGTTTAAAATTTTTATTGCGGTTTCCGGTTCGTCATTTTGTGTTGAATGTATAGTTTCCATTTCTTCTGGGTCTTCTCTGACTTCGGTTTCGTCTACGTTTCCTGCTAATGATTCTGTCTCAAGTGCGTTAAGTTGGATTCTACTTCAGGCATCTGCATTGTTGTTGTAAATTCCCTTTTTGTATATGATCTCATAATCATATTCTTCTAGTCTGATTCTACATCTTTGTAATTTCGAATTAGGTTCTTTGAGTTTGCATAGCCATACTAATGGTCTATGATCGGTATATATATAGAATTTCCGTCCGTATAGGTACGGTCTGAAATATTTTGTTGCCCAAATTATGGCTAACAATTCTTTCTCTATCGTACTGTATCGTTGCTCTGTTTCGTTGAGGGTTCTTGATGCGTAACTGATAGGTTTGTCGTTACCTACTGTTCCTTGGCTTAATACTGCGCCTAATGCTACATTTGATGCGTCTGTTGTTAAAATGAATGGTTTCGAAAAGTCTGGGTATTCTAATACGGGGTGATTTGTTAAAATACTTTTGATTTTGTCTACTGCTTTTATAAATTCTGGGGTATGTACAATTTTATTTCCCTTTTTTAAACAATTGGTTAGGGGCTTTGTTATTTGAGCATAACCTTTTACAAATTTTCGGTAATATCCCTAAAGCCTAAAATCCTTTAATTTCTTTATTCGTTTTGGGTATAGGGTAATTTAATACAGCGTTTGTTTTGTCGGGGTTTGGCATCACTCCTTGGGGTGTTATTACGTGTCCTAAAAAGGTAACTTCTTTCTGTAGAAATTCGCTTTTGTCTAGTTGTACTTTGAATTTTGCGGTTCTTAATCTTTCGAACACTTCTCTTAATCTTTCAATGTGCTCCACTAATGATGTTGAATACACTATTATATCGTCTAAGTACACAAGACATTTTTCGTTGTGTATCCCTCGTAGTATGTTATCCATTACTCGTTGAAAAGTTGCGGGTGCGTTATTCAGTCCAAATGGCATCCGTTTATACTCGTAGTGTCCTCTAGGTGTGCTAAAGGCTGTTTTCTGTGTATCTCCTTCTTCCATTTCTACTTGATGGTATCCTGATGCTAAGTCTAGCGTCGAAAAATATTGGCATTTGCCTAACTTGTCTAATATTTCTGTGATATTCGGTAACGGGTATTTATCGTCTACCGTTTTTTCATTTAATTTGCGGTAATCTATTACCATTCGGTATTTCCGTTTTCCTGATGCGTCTAGTTTCTTTGGTACTATTAGTACGGGGCTGCTCCATGGTGAATTGGAGTGTTGTATTATATCTTGATCTAATAGATCGGTTACTTGTCTGTCAGCTTCTTCCTGACTTGCCTGGGGTAATCTGTATGCTTTGGTGAATAGGGTTTGTTATCCGTTAGCTCAATGTTGTGTTTAACTGTGTTTGTAAACGTTAGGGTATTCCTTCGCAATGGAATATATCGCGGTACTCGTAACATAATTTTGTATTGCTTTTGTTCTTCGTGATTTATGTCGCGGTTAAATCGGATGTTATTTAAATTTTGTCTTAACATTTCGTCTTTTTCTACGGGGTTATAATTTTCGTTTGGGGATTCATCTATTTCCATCTCGTCAAAGTTTAATTCTTCTACGTTTATTGCGTTTGTTAAAGATATTTCTACGGGGTAATCGTTTGAGTTTATTATTGTTGTTGTAGCGTAATTATTTTTGATTTTTACTAATGCGGTTGGGGTTTCTACTCCTTGTTGAAAAGTTATATGGTTTATTATTCCTAAGTTTTTATTTGAATCTACGGGGATACTTATTTTTTTTCCGTTCGGGGTTCTAATGTATATTTTTCGTCTATTTGGGTATTTTGAAATTTAATGGGATTCGTCCATACTTGGTTCTTAATAATCGGTTTTTGATATCTATGTTGGCTCCTAATTTTCTTAGAAGGTCCATTCCTAATAGTCCGTCATATTTGTCATTAAATTCAAATATGCAGAATTTGTGTTTCATCTTTACGTTAAAGGTTTTTGGTAAAGGTATGTTTGCTACAATTGGTGTATGGTTGTTTGATGGGCGGTTTTAATTTTAAAGGGTTCTCGTTCTACATAGTTTAAATAGTGCTTTTTACTGTTCGCGGGCTTATTAATGTTTTAGAAGATCCGGTATCAATTAGTAATTTAAATTCAGCGTGGGGTATTTCGATATAGGGTAATACAAGGTGATTCATATTATTTAGATTTATTACGTTAGGTCGTTTATAAAATGGTCCATTTGAAAATTTGAACATGTGTTCTCTTCGTCGTCTTCCTCGTAATTTTCGTGTGGTTCTTCGCGTTCATAATGGTTTGATTGATTCTGTTCATTATTCGTACACGGTTGATTATTATTATTTTGTTCGTCTTCATACTCTTCTACTTCCTGATGAAATAGCTCTTCTGAAGTGAATGTGTGTTTTTGATTAGGGTTTGGTCTTATGTGCGTTATTTTTGTGTTGGGTCTAGTGTTACCAGATGAGGTATTCATTGGTGTAGGTTTGTAATAATTATTTGAATTATTAGTGTTTATCATCGGTGAGTTTCTGTTAGGATTCGCGTTAAATGCTGGTCTTTGTTGATTTGTACTTTGGTTAAATCTCGGTTGAAATGCGGGTCTTGAAAAGTTCGAGTTAAATGTTGGTTGAAAGGTGGGTTTTGAAAAGTTCGGGTAAAATGTTGGTTTTGAGAATTGTTTATATTGGTTGTTAAAGTTTGAATTATTAAATTGTGGATTATTTGTTAGCGTTTGGTTTGTTTGTGCGTTGAATTGATTAAATTTTGGTTGTGGATTTATTTGTCTTGCGGGTTGTATAGTTTTCATTGGCGTATAGCTTTTATTCGCGTTGGGGTTATATAGTCGGTTTCTGTAGTACATTACATTTTCTTTTTCAATTATCATATTCATTGCTTGTTCTAAGTTTTAGGGATGTTGAAATCTAATTTTGTCTGAAAGTCTCTCGGTAGTGCATTTAGATAGGTGTCTAATGCCATCTCGTCGTACATTTTAGTTTTATTAGTCTTACGTTTGGGTCGGTTTCTTCGATTTTGAGTTTTGTCAAGATTAAACTTCTTACATCTTGGCATCTCATTCCAAATTGATAGGGTGACTGGTTATGTTCCATTCTCAGTCCGGTTAAGTCCCTTATTAAACATTTTAAGTTCCGTTGATCGCCGAAATATGAAATTAATATCCGTTTAAAGCTTTCCCATTCGTCCACGTCTTCGCGACTGGCTATTAACGTTAGTGCCCTTCCGGTTAGTTTATTGGTTATGAGGCGGATAAGAAGAGTGTTTCTGGGTATTTTGAAATTTAATGGGGATTCGTCCATACTTGGTTCTTAATAATCGGTTTTTGATATCTATGTTGGCTCCTAATTTTCTTAGAAGGTCCATTCCTAATAGTCCGTCATATTTGTCATTAAATTCAAATATGCAGAATTTGTGTTTCATCTTTACGTTAAAGGTTTTTGGTAAAGGTATGTTTGCTACGAATTGGTGTATGGTTGTTTGATGGGCGGTTTTAATTTTAAAGGGTTCTCGTTCTACATAGTTTAAATAGTGCTTTTTTACTGTTCGCGGGCTTATTAATGTTTTAGAAGATCCGGTATCAATTAGTAATTTAAATTCAGCGTGGGGTATTTCGATATAGGGTAATACAAGGTGATTCATATTATTTAGATTTATTACGTTAGGTCGTTTATAAAATGGTCCATTTGAAAATTTGAACATGTGTTCTCTTCGTCGTCTTCCTCGTAATTTTCGTGTGGTTCTTCGCGTTCATAATGGTTTGATTGATTCTGTTCATTATTCGTACACGGTTGATTATTATTATTTTGTTCGTCTTCATACTCTTCTACTTCCTGATGAAATAGCTCTTCTGAAGTGAATGTGTGTTTTTGATTAGGGTTTGGTCTTATGTGCGTTATTTTTGTGTTGGGTCTAGTGTTACCAGATGAGGTATTCATTGGTGTAGGTTTGTAATAATTATTTGAATTATTAGTGTTTATCATCGGTGAGTTTCTGTTAGGATTCGCGTTAAATGCTGGTCTTTGTTGATTTGTACTTTGGTTAAATCTCGGTTGAAATGCGGGTCTTGAAAAGTTCGAGTTAAATGTTGGTTGAAAGGTGGGTTTTGAAAAGTTCGGGTAAAATGTTGGTTTTGAGAATTGTTTATATTGGTTGTTAAAGTTTGAATTATTAAATTGTGGATTATTTGTTAGCGTTTGGTTTGTTTGTGCGTTGAATTGATTAAATTTTGGTTGTGGATTTATTTGTCTTGCGGGTTGTATAGTTTTCATTGGCGTATAGCTTTTATTCGCGTTGGGGTTATATAGTCGGTTTCTGTAGTACATTACATTTTCTTTTTCAATTATCATATTCATTGCTTGTTCTAAGTTTTAGGGATGTTGAAATCTAATTTTGTCTGAAAGTCTCTCGGGTAGTGCATTTAGATAGGTGTCTAATGCCATCTCGTCGTACATTTTAGTTTTTATTAGTCTTACGTTTGGGTCGGTTTCTTCGATTTTGAGTTTTGTCAAGATTAAACTTCTTACATCTTGGCATCTCATTCCAAATTGATAGGGTGACTGGTTATGTTCCATTCTCAGTCCGGTTAAGTCCCTTATTAAACATTTTAAGTTCCGTTGATCGCCGAAATATGAAATTAATATCCGTTTAAAGCTTTCCCATTCGTCCACGTCTTCGCGACTGGCTATTAACGTTAGTGCCCTTCCGGTTAGTTTATTGGTTATGAGGCGGATAAGAAGAGTGTTTCTGTCGTTATCGCCTGGCTTATAAAAGGTCTTTAAGAATATTTCGCTTGCCGAAATATAATTACTGAGTAAGCAAGTATTATTTCCGTCAAAGCTGGGGATCATTTCGAGATACAGCTTCATTTTATTAGTCATCTTGGCTGGGGTAATATTTGGGTAATTTTAAAAGTAAAAAAAAAATTATTTTTTTTTTTTTGGAAAAATTTGGATTTATTTCGTAATTTTTTGGTGTTATTTGATGAGTTTTACGCTTGGTATTAGTTGGGTTGAGTAATAAGATGTGGGTTTTAATTAATAGAATGCGTTTTGTCTATTTATGGATGGTATTTGAATTTGAATCGTGGTATTATAAGGTTTTGACTTTTTAATTGCTCGTTTTGCTTTCGCGTTTTTTCTTGGTGTATTTAAATTATTTTGTGCGTCAGTTAAGATTGAATTGGAAATTCTAAAATTTGTCGTGCCAGTTAGATTAGAAATTCTAAAAATTTCTTGCGTTAGTTAAGTTTGTCGAGTTAGAGGTTTTTTTAAAAATTTTTTCGCGCCAGTTAAGATTTCATTCCGCAATCTTAAGAGGTTTGAATTTGTTTTAAGAATTTTTTTTACGTTAGTTAAAACGTGATCTAGTCTCTTGCGCTTTGCGACTTTTTTAATAATTGTCTCTAGTTTTTGTTTCAGAATAATTTTTCTCAGTTCTTTGTCTCAGAATTTTTTGTTGTCTCAAGTTTTCATAAATTTCTCATATATACAAGTAAAATAATAATAAAATTTCAATAAAGGCTTGAAGATAATCTCTAGCAATTGCTAAGTCGATTATTTTCAACAATTGGCATAAAATATTTGTAACAATAGTCAACATATACATAAATAAATCATAAATCATAAATCATAAATCATAAATCATAAAACTAGCAAATATCAATTGTCTTTGTTAATAATAAAATAATTTTTTAATTGGTTTAGGAAAATGAACTTACACTAGTTGCTTGGTTGCTTTCATTGATTTGTTTTCTTTGTTTCTGTTTTCTTTTGGCTTCTTGGATTTGATCTATTCTTGTATCGCCTCCAATTTTCTTTTGTTGAATTTGAACTATTCTTGTTTCTCCTTCAACGGCTGGATCTGAACGATGCGTGTTTCTTCTCCAGTTTTTGTTCTGCCAAAATCGGAATTGAAATTCCCGGACCACCAGTTCCTCGAAGTTGGATTCGCTAGTGCCCTTTTGACATCCGTTACGACTGCGCCAGTTAGAGTTCGTGGCTTCGAGCGGTCCTTTTTAAAAAGACTTTTTTGAACTTTAACACATTTATTTAGTTTAATACAGAATTTAATTATTGAATTTGAACAAACTTGATTTATAAGTCTAAGTCGAAATACTTTAATTAATTGTACAGTGAGTTACCAGTGAACTGCAAGGTTAAAGCTGAACGTCTGATGAACTGACTAGGAGTGGAGCTCCCAGTCCTTATATAACTTTCTCCCCCTCACAATACTGTGGGAACCTGCGGACGTAATGTCCGCTTACATTCTACAATACTTAGTTGCTATCTTAAGAGCTATTCATAAATACAATGTTGCAGGCTTATTCTGCGTAATCACGGTACGTGACATCCGTCGACCGTCTGTGACCTGACTTTTGCAGTGTCACTTATCCTTGGGCTACTTTGTAGCGTTTCCACTCGTGGAACTGAAATCATAATAATATAATGTAATAATATGTTGCAACGACATTGTTGCACTGTCCTAACATTTCTTAGTTTCCTAAACCTAATACAAATATTAGTTTTATATATATATAATAGATGGGGGTTCCTATAACTCCTCCCAACGTACATTAAAATTAAGGGTTTTAACCTTTTTCTTGATTTTAATTAAATTCATTTTCGTTTTCGTTTAATCTCATTTAAAATTCATATTTTCTTGGGGTACATTTGTTTGTTTGGGTTTCTTAAATTTAAAACTGTTTTCTTTATTATTCTTAAATCTAATACATATTTTGTACGTTACATAAATGATCAATAAAATAGTCAATAAAATCAATATAATTGTCCATACACTAATGTTATCATAGTGCACTTTGGGCGTCTTGATCTCGTTTAATTTTTCTTTGTAATCTTCCATGAGTTTCATGGCGTGGTTTAAGTTGTCTAATTCCAGGTGTTCCAATTGCATTGGTTTTTGAAGGGTTCTTCATCTTCTTCTTGGGTAATCTTGATTTGCAGATCGGGTAGATTTGCTAATTTCTTGCTTTGTACTGGATCTTGGTAAACTCTAATTATTTCATTTTTTAATTTTAAATAACAATTTTCTTTAAGGGTGATTAATTTCCCGGTTAATGCTAAATTACTTTCATCTTGATTACAATACATTGTTGCGATTACTTGGTGGGAAAATGACTATCCATTTATTTTCCGTTACTTTCTGAATTTTCATGTTGTTGATTAATACAGGTTTGGCTTCACAATTTTCATAGTGATTGGTAAATTTTAGTAGTTGTACTTCGCAAGGGCTGTCTTCTTGAATTGTTGTGGTTGTTAATGATTGGCATAAGTATTGATTGGGTGTGACTTCATTACATTTGTCGTTGGTATAACCATATCTCTGTTCATCTAAGGATAGGAATTTGGTTTTGGAATAATAACTTGGTATTGCTAGTCATTTTCATTGGAATAGCAAATAAGTGATAATAATTGTAACTGTTAATCTCTACTATTGGTATTTCTATTAAAAATATTATATCGTTATTTTACATAGCCTTTAACTATAGCTATTTTTCAAATATTAAAATGTTTGATTCTAATATATCGAAAGGTAATTTACTAAAGTTATAAAAGATTTTATTCTCAATAATTCTTTTAATAAATCATGGTTCTAGATACTTGAATGTAGGGTATTTAATTTTGCAAAGGTTACTGCGTTTTCTAATGTTGCTAAGATTTGTTGAATTAAAGTTAGGTTGTTTTTTGGTTATATATCGTATTGAATCTGATTAAATCTCGCATGCCTAACATGGTAGTTCGCATGTTATTTTCTAAGGTTTCTATTCGATTGGCTATACTATCTTGATTTTAACTAATTTTCTAAGGGTTTCATTAAATTTGATGATCGTTGATTGTGTTAACGATATTTGATTACTGATTATAGTTTTAATGTCGTTTTGATTTTCTATCAATTGTTGTATCGCGTTGTCATAGCGTTCTGCGTCTTGGTTATCTAAAAATTGCTTTAATTACGTTTCCTAATCCGTTGATTAGTCCTCGTTTCCTTCTTGTCATTTGTTCTGTAGGTATTAGTCGACTAAATTTGTCTTCGATATTTTTCAAGATACTTTCTGTTATACTGTCGTAGTTCATCATTTCTATTGCGTATTCTTTTCCGAATTTTGTTGTGTTCATTGATTGTTTTAGTCGAAAATAATTATTTTTGATTATTTGACATTCTTGTTTTAGCTCGGTTAAATCAATTTTGTGCAAGGTCCAATAATCTATGGTGTTTTGCATACTGCCTAATTTAATTGGTAGTATACCTTGTTCTTTATGTCTTCAATTATAATTTCTGTGTCCGTTCTACCTGGGTGGAGGTTGACGGAAGGGTGACGATTGTCCATCTGAAAGTACAGGGTGTTTTAAATTTTGAGGTGAACATATTTGTTATCTTGCCGTCGTCTATCGCGGCTACGTTTTTGTCGATATTCGTTTGATTTTAAAGGGTCCTAAATTTCTCGGTGCCGTTTTTGTCTTTTGCTTTGGTAATTTTTCTCGAATACGGTTTGTCCTATGGAAAATTTGTTTATGTCTGAGTTTTTATTACGGGTCGCGGTAATTCGCTCTTTATCGTTATCTAATTTGTCCTTTACTTTGTTATAGATTATTTTAGTTTCTCCTTGTGATCCTTAGCGTATTGCTGATAGATTTCTTTGTTATAATGTATATCGTAGGGGTTGCGTGAATCTGAATGTCCTAAAGTTAGTTCTAAGGGTGTAAAATTTGTAGTTGAATGAATCGTATTATTATGCGCGATTAATGCGTATGACATTAAGTTGTTATGTGTTCTTTCTTGTATTTATTCTTAATAGTCTGATCTGTTCTAATAGGGTTGAATGTAGTTCTCAATTAGTCCGTTTGATTCAGGGTGGTTTTCCGTTATAAAGTGATTTTATTTTGTGTAATTCTAAAGTGTTTTGAATTGTTTCGTTTTTAATTCGCTTCCGTTATCTAAGGTTATTGTTTCGGTGTTCCGTAAAATGTAAAATAGTGTAGAAATCCTTGGGTTACGTCTATACTATTTTAAAGTGATTGGTATTGTTGTCCTATTTTCGTAAATGCGTCCACGATTGTTAGGTAACTTTGTGCTTCTACTACTAGAGTATCTGCATGTAATTTCTGGAAAGGTTTGTCTGGTGTTTTAGTTAACATTAAGGGTATCTTTGGGGTTTTCTGTCATATTTGGCTTTATCACATAATTCGCATTGATTGATAAAGTCGGTGTTAGTTGTTTCATGTCCTTGAAATAGTACGTCTCATAATTTGTTTTAGAGTCTCGTTTATTCCTCGATGGTTGGTCTTACCTTCGTGTTGGTTTCTTATTACGTCATTTATTTCGTCTGGGTCGTCTAATGTTATTAATTTTCTTGTGCATCTTATAAGTTCGGGGCCAGAATTGTTAAATAGTTTTACAATATTTCTGAAAATCGTTTGTATAAGTTTTCCGTGTTAAAATAAAAGTAAAATCGTTTTTCTCGGGGTGTATTCTTTAATATCTTAATTATTTGTGATTCATTGTCGTCTTTAGTTATTTGAATTTTGTAAATTTTCTTATTTCCACTTTCGTGTATTTAAAGGGTTGGGGTTGTTTAAAATTTCTGTGATTATAAATTGATTGGGTTTCATGTCAATAGCTTCGTTTAAAATTTTTTTGCGGTTTCCGGTTCGTCATTTTGTGTTGAATGTATAGTTTCCATTTCTTCTGGGTCTTCTCTGACTTCGGTTTCGTCTACGTTTCCTGCTAATGATTCTGTCTCAAGTGCGTTAAGTTGGATTCTACTTAAAGGCATCTGCATTGTTGTTGTAAATTCCCTTTTGTATATGATCTCATAATCATATTCTTCTAGTCTGATTCTCCATCTTTGTAATTTCGAATTAGGTTCTTTGAGTTTGCATAGCCATACTAATGGTCTATGATCGGTATATATATAAATTTCCGTCCGTATAGGTACGGTCTGAAATATTTTGTTGCCCAAATTATGGCTAACAATTCTTTCTCTATCGTACTGTATCGTTGCTCTGTTTCGTTGAGGGTTCTTGATGCGTAACTGATAGGTTTGTCGTTACCTACTGTTCCTTGGCTTAATACTGCGCCTAATGCTACATTTGATGCGTCTGTTGTTAAAATGAATGGTTTCGAAAAGTCTGGGTATTCTAATACGGGGTGATTTGTTAAAATACTTTTGATTTTGTCTACTGCTTTTATAAATTCTGGGGTATGTACAATTTTATTTCCCTTTTTTAAACAATTGGTTAGGGGCTTTGTTATTTGAGCATAACCTTTTACAAATTTTCGGTAATATCCGCTAAAGCCTAAAATCCTTTAATTTCTTTATTCGTTTTGGGTATAGGGTAATTTAATACAGCGTTTGTTTTGTCGGGGTTTGGCATCACTCCTTGGGGTGTTATTACGTGTCCTAAAAAGGTAACTTCTTTCTGTAGAAATTCGCTTTTGTCTAGTTGTACTTTGAATTTTGCGGTTCTTAATCTTTCGAACACTTCTCTTAATCTTTCAATGTGCTCCACTAATGATGTTGAATACACTATTATATCGTCTAAGTACACAAGACATTTTTCGTTGTGTATCCCTCGTAGTATGTTATCCATTACTCGTTGAAAAGTTGCGGGTGCGTTATTCAGTCCAAATGGCATCCGTTTATACTCTAGTGTCCTCTAGGTGTGCTAAAGGCTGTTTTCTGTGTATCTCCTTCTTCCATTTCTACTTGATGGTATCCTGATGCTAAGTTTAGCGTCGAAAAATATTGGCATTTGCCTAACTTGTCTAATATTTCTGTGATATTCGGTAACGGGTATTTATCGTCTACCGTTTTTTCATTTAATTTGCGGTAATCTATTACCATTCGGTATTTCCGTTTTCCTGATGCGTCTAGTTTCTTTGGTACTATTAGTACGGGGCTGCTCCATGGTGAATTGGAGTGTTGTATTATATCTTGATCTAATAGATCGGTTACTTGTCTGTCAGCTTCTTCCTGACTTGCCTGGGGTAATCTGTATGCTTTGGTGAATAGGGGTTTGTTATCCGTTAGCTCAATGTTGTGTTTAACTGTGTTTGTAAACGTTAGGGGTATTCCTTCGCAATGGAATATATCGCGGTACTCGTAACATAATTTTTGTATTGCTTTTTGTTCTTCGTGATTTATGTCGCGGTTAAATCGGATGTTATTTAAATTTTGTCTTAACATTTCGTCTTTTTCTACGGGGTTATAATTTTCGTTTGGGGATTCATCTATTTCCATCTCGTCAAAGTTTAATTCTTCTACGTTTATTGCGTTTGTTAAAGATATTTCTACGGGGTAATCGTTTGAGTTTATTATTGTTGTTGTAGCGTAATTATTTTTGATTTTTACTAATGCGGTTGGGGTTTCTACTCCTTGTTGAAAAGTTATATGGTTTATTATTCCTAAGTTTTTATTTGAATCTACGGGGATTCTTATTTTTTTTTTCCGTTCGGGGTTCTAATGTATATTTTTCGTCTATTTGGGTATTTTGAAATTTAATGGGGATTCGTCCATACTTGGTTCTTAATAATCGGTTTTTGATATCTATGTTGGCTCCTAATTTTCTTAGAAGGTCCATTCCTAATAGTCCGTCATATTTGTCATTAAATTCAAATATGCAGAATTTGTGTTTCATCTTTACGTTAAAGGTTTTTGGTAAAGGTATGTTTGCTACGAATTGGTGTATGGTTGTTTGATGGGCGGTTTTAATTTTAAAGGGTTCTCGTTCTACATAGTTTAAATAGTGCTTTTTTACTGTTCGCGGGCTTATTAATGTTTTAGAAGATCCGGTATCAATTAGTAATTTAAATTCAGCGTGGGGTATTTCGATATAGGGTAATACAAGGTGATTCATATTATTTAGATTTATTACGTTAGGTCGTTTATAAAATGGTCCATTTGAAAATTTGAACATGTGTTCTCTTCGTCGTCTTCCTCGTAATTTTCGTGTGGTTCTTCGCGTTCATAATGGTTTGATTGATTCTGTTCATTATTCGTACACGGTTGATTATTATTATTTTGTTCGTCTTCATACTCTTCTACTTCCTGATGAAATAGCTCTTCTGAAGTGAATGTGTGTTTTTGATTAGGGTTTGGTCTTATGTGCGTTATTTTTGTGTTGGGTCTAGTGTTACCAGATGAGGTATCCATTGGTGTAGGTTTGTAATAATTATTTGAATTATTAGTGTTTATCATCGGTGAGTTTCTGTTAGGATTCGCGTTAAATGCTGGTCTTTGTTGATTTGTACTTTGGTTAAATCTCGGTTGAAATGCGGGTCTTGAAAAGTTCGAGTTAAATGTTGGTTGAAAGGTGGGTTTTGAAAAGTTCGGGTAAAATGTTGGTTTTGAAATTGTTTATATTGGTTGTTAAAGTTTGAATTATTAAATTGTGGATTATTTGTTCGCGTTTGGTTTGTTTGTGCATTGAATTGATTAAATTTTGGTTGTGGATTTATTTGTCTTGCGGGTTGTATAGTTTTCATTGGCGTATAGCTTTTATTCGCGTTGGGGTTATATAGTCGGTTTCTGTAGTACATTACATTTTCTTTTCAATTATCATATTCATTGCTTGTTCTAAGTTTTGGGGATGTTGAAATCTAATTTTGTCTGAAAGTCTCTCGGTAGTGCATTTAGATAGGTGTCTAATGCCATCTCGTCGTACATTTTAGTTTTTATTAGTCTTACGTTTGGGTCGGTTTCTTCGATTTTGAGTTTTGTCAAGATTAAACTTCTTACATCTTGGCATCTCATTCAAATTGATAGGGTGACTGGTTATGTTCCATTCTCAGTCCGGTTAAGTCCCTTATTAAACATTTTAAGTTCCGTTGATCGCCGAAATATGAAATTAATATCCGTTTAAAGCTTTCCCATTCGTCCACGTCTTCGCGACTGGCTATTAACGTTAGTGCCCTTCCGGTTAGTTTATTGGTTATGAGGCGGATAAGAAGAGTGTTTCTGTCGTTATCGCCTGGCTTATAAAAGGTCTTTAAGAATATTTCGCTTGCCGAAATATAATTACTGAGTAAGCAAGTATTATTTCCGTCAAAGCTGGGGATCATTTCGAGATACAGCTTCATTTTATTAGTCATCTTGGCTGGGGTAATATTTGGGTAATTTTAAAAAGTAAAAAAAAAATTATTTTTTTTTTTTTTTGAAAAAATTTGGATTTATTTCGTAATTTTTTGGTGTTATTTGATGAGTTTTACGCTTGGTATTAGTTGGGTTGAGTATTAAGATGTGGGTTTTAATTAATAGAATGCGTTTTGTCTATTTATGGATGGTATTTGAATTTGAATCGTGGTATTATAAGGTTTTGACTTTTTAATTGCTCGTTTTGCTTTCGCGTTTTTTCTTGGTGTATTTAAATTATTTTGTGCGTCGGTTAAGATTGAATTGGAAATTCTAAAATTTGTCGTGCCAGTTAGATTAGAAATTCTAAAAATTTCTTGCGTTAGTTAAGTTTGTCGAGTTAGAGGTTTTTTTAAAAATTTTTTCGCGCCAGTTAAGATTTCATTCCGCAATCTTAAGAGGTTTGAATTTGTTTTAAGAATTTTTTTTACGTTAGTTAAAACGTGATCTAGTCTCTTGCGCTTTGCGACTTTTTTAATAATTGTCTCTAGTTTTTGTTTCAGAATAATTTTTCTCAGTTCTTTGTCTCAGAATTTTTTGTTGTCTCAAGTTTTCATAAATTTCTCATATATACAAGTAAAATAATAATAAAATTTCAATAAAGGCTTGAAGATAATCTCTAGCAATTGCTAAGTCGATTATTTTCAACAATTGGCATAAAATATTTGTAACAATAGTCAACATATACATAAATAAATCATAAATCATAAATCATAAATCATAAAACTAGCAAATATCAATTGTCTTTGTTAATAATAAAATAATTTTTTAATTGGTTTAGGAAAATGAACTTACACTAGTTGCTTGGTTGCTTTCATTGATTTGTTTTCTTTGTTTCTGTTTTTCTTTTTGGCTTCTTGGATTTGATCTATTCTTGTATCGCCTCCAATTTTTCTTTTGTTGAATTTGAACTATTCTTGTTTCTCCTTCAACGGCTGGATCTGAACGATGCGTGTTTCTTCTCCAGTTTTTGTTCTGCCAAAATCGGAATTGAAATTCCCGGACCACCAGTTCCTCGAAGTTGGATTCGCTAGTGCCCTTTTGACATCCGTTACGACTGCGCCAGTTAGAGTTCGTGGCTTCGAGCGGTACTTTTTAAAAAGACTTTTTTGAACTTTAACACATTTATTTAGTTTAATACAGAATTTAATTATTGAATTTGAACAAACTTGATTTATAAGTCTAAGTCAAAATACTTTAATTAATTGTACAGTGAGTTACCAGTGAACTGCAAGGTTAAAGCTGAACGTCTGATAAACTGACTAAGAGTGGAGCTCCCAGTCCTTATATAACTTTCTCCCCCTCACAATACTGTGGGAACCTGCGGACGTAATGTCCGCTTACATTCTACAATACTTAGTTGCTATCTTAAGAGCTATTCATAAATACAATGTTGCAGGCTTATTCTGCGTAATCACGGTACGTGACATCCGTCGACCGTCTGTGACCTGACTTTTGCAGTGTCACTTATCCTTGGGCTACTTTGTAGCGTTTCCACTCGTGGGAACTGAAATCATAATAATATAATGTAATAATATGTTGCAACGACATTGTTGCACTGTCCTAACATTTCTTAGTTTCCTAATATTTCCTAATACAAATATTAGTTTTATATATATAATAGATGGGGGTTCCTATAACTTGCGTAAAAACAAAATTCCTTACAAAAGGTTATAGTAATGAACACAACGTACTAAAGAATAAAAGCTTTGGCTGATACTCAAACCCATTTGCACACGTTTACATAACCGGCATACTTTGCCCTCTTGCAGTAACAATAACAGATACTACGTTTCATAATAAGCTGTCTTTAATGTCGGCAGGTTTATTTCGTTTTAAAACTGTGCAATGAGAAATTGCAAGCTAGTCAGCGTCCAGTTGACGACATCGACGCTTAACCTACCGTAAGTTGTAATGATATGGCACAACTACCTTAGAAATTTGTACCGGTGGTTCTTAAATAATTCTTTTTTTTCTTAAGTTTTTCATTCATATTTGTGATTGATTAACGGTTTTGTATTACCCATTTAATTTTCTACACCAAGTGTGAAAACACGTTGTATAACTACAAGGCTGGAAATTATTATATGTTATATGTTAATTGCTATATGTTATAATACATTAAAAAATTACTGAAAATAAGCAAATTATACCTCCAAAATGAACCAATGTAATCGGTCTCAATTGCAAAAGTGTGGAAATTGCTAAACGAAAATCTGCAAAACAGTTGCTGTATTGTATTAAATAACATTCTACGGTACGTTTATTGTAGAAAAAGTAATACAAAAAAATTTACGGGATTACAGCTTACGTTACTCGACAAAGTTAAGAGCAGCAGCAAAATAATAAATTACATAATTTCTGAATTCAGCTTTAACTGCTTACCGATGAACTACGTAGAAATCATAGAAAATGGATCGGACAAAGTTCGCGTACTAATTACACAGAAGCGATATGTTAAAGACAGAGATATATACTTCTCCAAGTCTGGAACACCATTCTCTACAATTTCAGAAGGTGTAAACATCGGTGATCTAGGACTGATCGCTTGAAGTAATGTATCCATTCCAGGTTTAAAAAGAAAAAATCTATTCTTGCAAAAAACCTGTACCGTACACTGTAAAAGAAATAAAACATGAATCAGCTATTTAAGTACTATCGATTAAGAAAGGAAAACTAGAGTTGGAGAAAATGTATTTAAAAAGAAAAGAGGGAGAGTACGAGGTAAAGGCAATCGCATTAAGGCAGCAGTATTAACATCTATTAGAAAAAAATGCAACATGGTACATTTAAAGCAAAGGTTACTAAATCATTTTTAAACCCGCGGGAAAGTTTTGGATACATCTCGCGTAAATAATATTTTTGTATTTACAGTTAAAACCGAGAAAGGTATTCGTATGTCAGAGATCTTGCAGAGAAGAATGAGCATAAAAGTATGTGTGTTTTAAGGGGTTATACAAAACCCAGTTTATTAAAATGTACGATGCAAGAGAATAGCTTACAAGCAAAGATACATGTTAATTCCTTTTAACGGAATGAATTTGATTTGCCTGCCTACAGAAGAACATTTTGCCACATTTAAAACTAATGGTATTACAACATATAATGGTAAATACTCCCTGTATGTTTGCGGTGGTGGTATTATATATATATATATATATATATATATATATATATATATATATTTCTGTGTAGTTTATCTTTTGAAACCATGCGCCACTGTTGGGCTGTCATAATACTATGTGGTTAACGTTGAAACGTCTCTAATTCATGCCCCACAAATTGGGTCGACATAATTCTGTGTAGTTTCCCGTATGGAACGTCTCTGGAATCACGAATTGGGCTTTCATAATATTGTGATGTTTAATGTTGATTCTTGCCCTCGGCTACTCCCAATATTTCCTATTAGCTCAAGTTTCCTAAATTAATATTGACACCTACCTGTTACATCCAAAAGCTTCCTCCCAATACCCCCATGCTGAAACCTAAATAGAAATTCACACCAATCACACACTCAAAAATAACTCAATTAACCAAATATATCACACTCCGTTTAAATTAAATCCATAGTACATTTTAAAACACCATTCCTTTATGTACATTCATAAAGGTCAATAATTTTATAACAATAATCATGCAAAGTGATAACCTTTTTATCACATATATTTTTATTAAAGTAAGAGGGCGTTCCTCATACCTTACGTTACCCTTTGTCTTAGCATGCGCTTATACTAAAACTCTACAACTGTGCATAAAAATTTCCTGCACTACCAAATATCAATAAGCCCTTTATACCTCTTTACAACATTTGGTTATCTGTAAATTCATTAATTATTTTCAAAAATCAATTTCTTTTTAGAGTCCCATGAATGCCTGTTCATAAAATATCAAATAATAATAAAAACACATCAAAACTCAAATCCAAATAATCACAAACACCATGAAAATATTCACCACTCAATGTTCTATTCTATCGCCTACCTGGTTTCTATCTTCTAAATGTGCTCCACTACCTAGCTCCTTGGAGATACTGCCGTCTAGAAGGTTCCCAGTCCATCAGCTAACTCACCGGTCGAATTACCATATCTGTCATACATGCTGCTATTTACAATTTCCCATCCAACAATTCCAATCTCCAAAATTAACTTTTATTATTCAAACATCGCTTTTTCCATCATCCAAACAATTTCAACTTCTAATACTTCCGTGCATTCCAATACCAAAATAATAAGCTTTTGTACTTACATACCACTAAAACGTTTTAAAAACAAGATGCTTTATTAGCTTCTATGTACAGTGTATTAAATTGCACTAGTTCACTTTAAAGTAACTATTATCACGAATGATGGATAAAATCAAAGAGAGCTCGGCCCCTCTCTGCCAGTGAATAAATAAGTAAAATTCGCCCCCCTATTTTAAATTGGCATGTACGCTTGTGTACCCATTCCTATAATTCTTGAAATTGTTTTCCAACCGTCCGGTGTTCCAGTGAACAATCTCCTAACGAACCTCGGTTTCTCGTGAATTTTCATAACAAACACAACAATACTCGGTGAACTGTTTCAAAACTGTCAACCGCCGTTCTAATTTAGCCTCTACTTTCCATTTATCTACGCCTCCATCTCGAACAAACTTTTTTTATCTCCCTTGTATCTATAGCTTTATCTCACACATATACCTCTACCAGCTGGATCTCTGCTCTTCTCGTACAATATACACCAATCCCCTTGCTTGGCTCCATTCTCCAACCTATTAACAGACGCGTACTTGCTTCTAAATATCCTTGAAATTATTGATTTTATTCAAGTCTCCCTACTATGCTGTCTCCGAATTAATTATATGCATCTCTCTTGTACTCAATACATTTTTATTCTATCATGGTCTTTTCTTGGTTCTCTCCTATACTAGCTTCAAGATTGAAATCTAGATTTTTACCAGTTTGTTGCTGTATATATATATATATATATATATATATATCCTATATATATATATATATATATTTATATATTTATATATTTATATATTTATATATTTATATATTTATATATTTATATATTTATATATTTATATATTTATATATTTATATATTTATATATTTATATATTTATATATTTATATATTTATATATTTATATATTTATATATTTATATATTTATATATTATTATATATTTATATATTTATATATTTATATATTTATATATTTATATATTTATATATTTATATATTTATATATTTATATATTTATATATTTATATATTTATATATTTATATATTTATATATTTATATATTTATATATTTATATATTTATATATTTATATATTTATATATTTATATATTTATATATTTATATATTTATATATTTATATATTTATATATTTATATATTTATATATTTATATATTTATATATTTATATATTTATATATTTATATATTTATATATTTATATATTTATATATTTATATATTTATATATTTATATATTTATATATTTATATATTTATATATTTATATATTTATATATTTATATATTTATATATTTATATATTTATATATTTATATATTTATATATTTATATATTTTATATTATATATTTATATATTTATATATTTATATATTTATATATTTATATATTTATATATTTATATATTTATATATTTATATATTTATATATTTATATATTTATATATTTATATATTTATATATTTATATATTTATATATTTATATATTTATATATTTATATATTTATATATTTATATATTTATATATTTATATATTTATATATTTATATATTTATATATTTATATATTTATATATTTATATATTTATATATTTATATATTTATATATTTATATATTTATATATTTATATATTTATATATTTATATATTTATATATTTATATATTTATATATTTATATATTTATATATTTATATATTTATATATTTATATATTTATATATTTATATATTTATATATTTATATATTTATATATTTATATATTTATATATTTATATATTTATATATTTATATATTTATATATTTATATATTTATATATTTATATATTTATATATTTATATATTTATATATTTATATATTTATATATTTATATATTTATATATTTATATATTTATATATTTATATATTTATATATTTATATATTTATATATTTATATATTTATATATTTATATATTTATATATTTATATATTTATATATTTATATATTTATATATTTATATATTTATATATTTATATATTTATATATTTATATATTTATATATTTAGATCAGTGTAGAAATTAATTAACGACATCAAACAATTTTAATCACCGTGTATAAGGAAGCTTTGGGAAAAAGTACGCGTAATTAAAATGCCTAGTGTGAAGATTTTAATCATTCAATTAGAATGTAGGGTTTGTATAGAATTTTATTAGAAATACGCGTTATCTAAACCGTGGAGCATAAAAATTTATTCGTTTCATTAAAAATAAGGGATTTAAATTATTCACTAGATGCTTTCTATAAAAAGAAGCAGAATTAAAATGCTCAACGTGTATTTAATTTAATTGTTCTAAGAAACAAATAGAAATTACGTGCAAATTTTATATTAATTGATTCAATTTTTGGGTAACGGGTGTTAAACGGAGTGTACAGATAATTATTGATATTTGGTTAGTATTCGCTAAAAATTAAAGGGTAGAAG
The DNA here is from genome assembly GCA_036346225.1 of Platerodrilus igneus. Taxonomy (NCBI): domain Eukaryota; kingdom Metazoa; phylum Arthropoda; class Insecta; order Coleoptera; family Lycidae; genus Platerodrilus; species Platerodrilus igneus. Next base: position 2,981,239 of record JARFIW010000840.1, read on the forward strand.
TCAATGCCATTCATTATTATTTTAATTGGAGTTAATTGAACCATTAGTAATACATAATGTGCATAAAAGCTTTTAAAAACCCAATGATACCAAATATGAGATGCGTTGCTAGCATACAAATCTATCAAGAAGGTTAAAATACGTAGAATATCCAAATCGTAGAAGTATTACGATTGAACACCTGCATATTTTTAAATATCAAAGTTCTAATAAATTCAATAGATAAACATGTAGATTCTACGTATATTGGAAACGGTCGGATAAACCGTAGCTTATATTAATGGGAAGGCTAGATACAGGGTTATTTAACTCAAGTAAGTCACGTCGCGAATCCACGTGGATTGAAATAGCCCATAATAAAAAATATCGATTTGTACCACTCAGATAAGGGTAGAAAGAAATGAATGAAACGCGCAAAGCCGAGACACGGATAAGAGAAGGCGTGATTTGAGCAACGTCACTGGGTTTGCGATTGGTGGAAATAAGATGCAGATATAAGAGGTGTAAACGTAACGATTTCTATACAAAATTAATTAGTTGTTCTCGGACGTGTTTGCGAGCCGTGTGAAAATTTGTTAGATTTTCAACTGGCGCGAGTGCAAATTTTGTAGAATCGCGTGCCGAGCTGTCGAAAAGGGAACAGAGAATGCGAAATTCTAAAAACTGGCCGTCGCGGGACAAATCCGACGTGCTGTCGAGCCATTATATAAACTCGTGTTTATAGGAGTTTCGCTCTCTTAGATTTTCGATTTTATTCAATACTTTAAAACAGTTTGCTCTTTATTTTTTGCTGTTATACCATACTTCAAGCAGAATACGTGCTACGATACAAGTTATTATGCTTTAGTGCACTTTGAAAAGATAGATAAGGTAATAAAGTCTAGGTATATTTGCGGGTATTACTGTACCAATTATCTAAACTAGTAGCGATAAATAAATACATTGAAGTATGCCGCTTTGTATAGCGTGAACGAATTATGAATTGCTTTGCTATTTTGTTCGGGAGTGAGTAATCAAATGTTATTAGTAAACGTGATTGGAACTACAAACGAGATTTAGATATACATAGATGCGTTTCTGAGAAGCCCTGAAACTTTTAAACGAATGGTGTTGTAGAAAATTTTAAAAGGCGATCAGGAATCCTAGGACGTAAACATAACCCAGCTGGAATGGTGGGGTTAGCAAGGACGATGTACAATGGAGCCCCGAGTGCATTAACCTTCAGGTAAATTATGCATTTTGTTTGATCTTAGATGTTTTGGTGTGTGTTGAATATCTTTATAATTTGTTTGATAAAAAATGGACAGTAGTGAATTTGTATAAACAACAACTTTTGAATTTTAAGGTAAAATTTTCTTGTTTAAGTAGAAAGGAGTATTTAGCAGTTTATGTTTTGATTATGATGAAAATTTGGGTCTGTCTTTGAGCTCAATTAGACTAACCTGATTAATTAACGTAAAGGGGTGGGAGATGCTCCCTTTTATTCAGACTTAGGTCTGCACATATTGTAACTTAATTAGTATGCATCCTACCAGGACTTTAATTCTGGATGCATATTAAAATGATGACAAATTTAAACTTGAAATTTTATGATACTGATATTTATGCTGAAATTTAATTTTGAAATTTTAATGTATTATGAATATTGATGTAAATAGAGTTAACGTTGATGTTTGTGGTAGGAATGTGTTTGTTTTTTTATGAATGAGGATGAAAGTTTTAACTAGGTGAGCAGCCGAGGCGGACAAAGTAAAGAGGCGATTATCAGAAGAGATTCAACAGGGCGAGAATCACAGCAAATTTTGGTGCCCAGTTTGAGAGGCTCGAATATTTTTTTTTGCTCTGGTGAGGCTTTTTTTAGGTTTCACAGCATATTTTGGCGACCCAAAAGTGAGGCTCGAGTTCCAAATAAAATTTTGGTGATTTTATTCCAGGAAACTGGCGATCTGGGAGAGAGAGTTTCTGTTTGTGTATAAGTTTAAGAGTATTGTAGAGTGTGTGAGAGTGATTAGAACGTATGCAGAGAAAGGAGTGGTTAAGGAGTCAAGGAGTGGAAATTGGGAGTGACGATAATGCATTGTGTGAAAAAAATTTGAAAATGGAAGAAGCTGGAGGCAGTAGAGATCAGTCGAGGATGGAATCAGGGGATCAAGGAAACGAGATGATAATGAGAATGCTAGACAGGATGAACGAAGAATCCAATAGAAAATTAGAACAGCTAAGCGATGAAGCTAATAGAGCTAGGGAAGAATCGAATAGAGCGAGGGAGGAGTCCAACCGAAAATTAGAACAGCTAAGCGATGAATCGAATAGAGCGAGGGAGGAGTCCAACCGACAATTAGAGCAGATAAGCGGGAAAATTGAGCAATCTACTAAGGAATTTACAGAGTTTAAAAATAGTCTTACCGTAAAGATGGGGGAGGTTGAAAATAGGGTTGATAAAAATGAGCGTGATATTACAGGTCTTCTACAGGAAATGGGACATTTAAGGTCCGAAGAACGCATTTTTTGTGAAGAAGCAATAAATATAAAAATGACTGAAGTAACGGACTCATGTAGGGATCAGTTAGGCAGGGTAGAACGCGAAGTTAGTAGCATCAAATACAACATGTCAAGTTTAACGGGGGATGGTACCAGATTTTATACAGGTGGCGTATCATTGGACCAACATATGAAATTTTATGGCGATAACAGGGTAAATCCACAAATTTTTATTAATAGTGTAAGAAATCTAGTGGGAACTTTATTTAACGAACAGACTAAACTAAATACGATAAAGGCTCTATTGAAAGACAATGCGGAAGCATAGTACAATTTAGTAGGACAGGACATAGACACATATCAGGACTTTGAAAACAAATTTTTACAGCATTACTGGAGTGATCACAAACAGGATCAGATTAGGGACGACTTGATTACAAGAAAATTTAAGGGAGAGTCTGCAGGTTCTAGGGAGCAATAGAACATCCGCAAATACAGTGTGGCCAAACAACTTAATCCACCATTGACGGACAGACAAATAATCAAGTACCTATCATGACATTTTGAACTGGAAATCAGACAAGACGTGGCCTTACAAAACATCACAGAACGGGAGACATTTTTAGAATACTTACAGAGATATGACGATGTATGTGTAGGACGGACAAGAGAGATACGAGAACGAAACGTTAACACAGTTAGATTTGACAACAGGACACAGAATTTTGCGAGACGGCCTGACTATAGTAGGAATTTTCGACCGAATTGGGAACGACGAGAACAGGAATATAGAAGCAATAGTGCGACTAGGGGACCGACGCCAAGACCTAGTTACACGAGACAGAACAGTTTACCGGAAGTAAACAGGACTGTGACGAGCACGCCGAATAGAGACAGGGACACGGATATTAATACGAGGAGGACGTACGCACAGGTTGTAGAAGGACAACCAGGACCAAGCACAGAAAACAGGACGAGACAGGATTTTTAGAACGCGACAGACCACTAGATTTCTATGTAAATGTATATGAACATCCACGGGAATTTATCAAAATTGAGGAGGAAGTAGAGCCAGAAACTGTAAAAAAATTATGTTTGCCAATTATTAATATAGGAATTTTTGAGAATAATGTATAAGTATTACTTGATACAGGGGCAGAGGCGAGTTTAATATCGGAGGAATTCGTCAGCAAAATTAGGGATAAGGTTTGTGATAGAATTATGCCTATAAAGCGTAGCCATTTGGTAGCTCCAAATAAAAAGAAGTTTGCTGTAGTGAATAGCGTTGTGGTGCTTAGGATAAATATAGGAGGTTTAAGCTGTAAACAAGAGTTTGTAATTGTACCTGGACTGAAGTTTCAGAGCATTTTAGGTGTTGACTGTATGATGCAGTTAGGAGTTTTGATAGATATGGAAAGGAAGGTAGTAAGGATTAAGGATACGAAAGTGCCATGGAAAGGCAGTTATGAAGTCACAGAGGATGACACGGGGTTGAGTATTAATGTAGTAGAGGTAGAGGATGATGGAGATAAACAGATCAACACAATAAGATGTCCAGAGGATAGGAGAGTAGAGGTTCAAGCTTTATTACAAAAATATGCAGAATTAGTGGGGGTAGAAGCAAGCACAGCGTTAGGCTATGAGCACGTGTTAGATGTGGATAATTCAGAACCGTTCAACGCAAAGGTTTATTTAATTCCAGCAGCATATCGGGAGCAGGTGAAGGCAGAATTAAATAAAATGTTGGAAGATGGCATAATAGAGGTTTCACACACTCATTTCATAAATCCGTTGGTGGTGGTTAACAAAAAGGATGACAGTATTCGTTTATGTTTAGATGCACAAAAAGTTAACCAACGGACAAAACCGCAATTCCATTGTCCACCATCCATGGACACACTTTTGACGAGGTTTTAGTGGTAAGTTTATTTTTAGTAAATTAGATTTAAGGAATTCATTCTGGCTGATTCCATTACATAAGAATTCTAGAAGGTACACAGGATTTTCCGTAGAGGGAAAAATCTATAATTTTAAAGTAGTATTGTTTGGTTTGTCCGCAGAAAAGGAAATAATGATAAATGAGAAACAGACAAGTGTAGGGACTGAAGAAGAAGGAATATTTAAGAGTCAGGATAATAGGGATGATAAGTTTATTGTAGGTGAGATAATAAGGATGATAAGTATAGGTATAGAAGGAGGAGAAATAGGGATAAAGAGTATTAGGATGGTGAGAAGAAAAACTTGGAGGATCAAGAAAAGAGTCAGATTTAAATAAGAAATAAAGATTAAATGAACAAAATATAGGAATAGAAATAGGTGTATATAGAAGAGTAGAAGTAAGTGTTTATAGAAAATAAAGCTAAGTATAGAATAAATATGGGAGATAGTTAGAAATAGGTGTATAGGATGAGAAGGAAAATTAAATGTAGGAAGGAAATAAGATAGGTTAAGTGTAGATACTTCTTATAAGATTAGTGGAGAGTTAGGAATAGAATAAGAATAGGATAAGTATATAGGATTAGGTAGGGGGAAGTGAGTATAGTGAAGATTAGTTAAAATTTAGGAATAAGATAGGTATATAGATGTATATAGGATTAGATGGATAAGTAGGATGAAGTTAGGATAATTTCAGTTTATAAAATTAGGTGAGAGTTAGGAATAGGATAGGGATATAGGATAGGTGTAAATATTTTTAGGATTGGATATAAGTTAGGTAAGTTAGATAGATTAGGGTAGAGAAAGATAAGCAATTTTTTTTGTAAATTTTTTTGCAGTCTAAATGTTTTATATTTGAATTCAAATGAGTGGGATTATTTGTATTCAAATAGGGGGAAAATACTCAAATTTAGACCAGGGTAGAAAATTAATTAACGACATCAAATAATTTTAATCACCGTGTATAAGGAAGCTTTGGGAAAAAGTACGCGTAATTAAAATGCCTAGTGTGAAGATTTTAATCATTCAATTAGAATGTAGGGTTTATATAGAATTTTATTAGATAATACGTGTTATCAAAACCGTGGAGCATAAAAATTTATTCGTTTCATTAAAAATAAGGGATTTAAATTATTCACTAGACGCTTTCTATAAAAAGAAGCAGAATTAAAATGCTCAACGTGTATTTAATTTAATTGTTCCAAGAAACAAATAGAAATTACGTGCAAAATTTATATTATTTAATTCAATTTTTGGGTAACGGGTGTTAAACAGAGTGTACAGATAATTATTGATATTTGGTTAGTATTCGCTAAAAATTAAAGGGTAGAAGTCAATGCCATTCATTATTATTTTAATTGGAGTTAATTGAACCATTAGTAATACATAATAGCTTTTAAAAACCCAATGATACCAAATATGAGACGCGTTGCTAGCATACAAATCTATCAAGAAGGTTAAAATACGTAGAATATCCAAATCGTAGAAGTATTACGATTGAACACCTGCATATTTTTAAATATTAAAGTTCTAATAAATTCGAATAGATAAACATGCAGATTCTACGTATATTGGAAACGGTCGGATAAACCGTAGCTTATATTAACGCGAAGGCTAGATACAGGGTTATTTAACTCAAGTAAGTCACGTCGCGAATCCACGTGGATTGAAATAGCCCATAATAAAGAATATCGATTTGTACCACTCAGATAAGGGTAGAAAGAGATGGATGAAACGCGCAAAGCCGAGACACGGATAAGAGAAGGCGTGATTTGAGCAACGTCACTGGGTTTGCGATTGGTGGATATAAGATGCAGATATGAGAGGTGTAAACGTAACGATTTCTATACAAAATTAATTAGTTGTTCTCGGACGTGTTTGCGAGCCGTGTGAAAATTCGTTAGATTTTCAACTGGCGCGTGTGCAAATTTTGTAGAATCGCGTGCCGAGCTGTCAAAAAGGGAACAGAGAATACGAATTTCTAAAAACTGGCCGTCGCGGGACAAATCCGACGTGCAGGCGAGCCATTATATAAACCCGTGTTTATAAGAGTTTCGCTCTCTTAGATTTTCGATTTTATTCAATACTTTAAAACAGTTTGCTCTTTATTTTTTGCTGTTATACCATACTTCAAGCAGAATACGTGCTACGATACAAGTTATTATGCTTTAGTGCACTATGAAAAGATAGATAAGGTAATAAAGTCTAGTTATATTTGCGGGTATTACTGTACCAATTATCTAAATTAGTAGTAATAAATAAATACATTGAAGTATGCCGCTTTGTATAGCGTGAACGAATTGTGAATTGCTTTGCTATTTTGTTCGGGAGTGAGTAATCAAATGTTATTAGTAAACGTGATTGGATCTACAAACAAGATTTAGATATACATAGATGCGTTCCTGAGAAGCCCTGAAACTTTTTAAACGAATGGTGTTGTAGAAAAATTTTAAAAGGCGATCAGGAATCCTAGGACGTAAACATAACCCAGCTGGAATGGTGGGGTTAGCAAGGACTATGTACAATGGAGCCCCGAGTGCATTAACCTTCAGGTAAATTATGCATTTTGTTCGATCTTAGATGTTTTGGTGTGTGCTGAATATCTTTATAATTTGTTTGATAAAAAATGGACAGTAGTGAATTTGTATAAACAACAGCTTTTGAATTTTAAGGTAAAATTTTCTTGTTTAAGTAGAAAGGAGTGTTTAGCAGTTTATGTTTTGATTACGATGAAAATTTGGGTCTGTCTTTGAGCTCAATTAGACTAATCTGTTTAATTAACGTAAAGGGGTGGGAGATGCTCCCTTTTATTCAGACTTAGGTCTGCACATATTGTAACTTAATTAGTATGCATCCTACCAGGACTTTAATTCTGGATGCATATTAAAATGAGGACAAATTTAAACTTGAAATTTTATGATACTGATATTTATGCTGAAATTTAATATTGAAATTTTAATGTTTTATGAATATTGATGTAAATAGAGTTAACGTTGATGTTTGTGGTAGGAATGTGTTTGTTTTCTTTTATGAATGAGGATGAAAGTTTTAACTAGGTGAGCAGCCGAGGCGGACAGAGTAAAGAGGCGATTATCAGAAAAGATTCAACAGTGCGAGAATCACAGCAAATCTTGGTGCCCAGTTTGAGAGGCTCGAATATTTTTTTTTGCTCTGGTGAGGCTTTTTGTAGGTTTCACAGCAATATATATCACAAACAATTGAAAGCCTTTAACAATCCAGTACTAACTGAATTTGAGCATAAAACAATATCAAGCACCAAACAAAATCAAGCACTAATAATTTCATCAAATTCGAGTCCGAACGTTGGGCATCAGTGTGGTGAATCTGGCCTCACACGTTGGGCGCAAGTGAACTGTTTTCTTCCCTTAGGGGCGGTTTCCCTGGGTTGAATAACACTGGCCTCTTCTTATGACCGCAGGTCTTTAAAAAGAGGTTTCTTCCGGACTATCTCGGGGTCTATTCCTGCAGCGGCATGAAACATGCAGAGCAGGATCAAAATAATATTAAATAGAAATTCCACTGGATCTCGTTTCTGAATTTTCTTACTATAGTTTATAACATGTTTAGTACCATATATGAATCATACGCATTATTCCATATATACTCTACATAACAAAATTTTCAAAAACTAGTCTTCAACCAATATGTAATTCCAAAACACTAGTTCATGCGTGCCCTCTATCACGTAAACTTCCAAACGTTCATTCCAAAAATAGTTTTCCACTCACCATGCTTCCAGCATATATAAGCATGGCAGATGTCGACATATTACCTACGCCGCTTTAAGAATTGACCTTGACCTGTTATTCCTAACATGTGCTTCTTTTTGTAGTGAAATATTACCAAACCATTATATCGACCAACAAAAATAAGGGATTTTCAGCGTGATGCAAACCATTTTTTTTTTTTATTAATTTCAGAAATATTAATTTATAATTACATACGTATCAACCGACAAACCATAAAATAAATAATTCTTACTGCATTATATGAAGAACTAAAGGGCTAACCAGATAACTCGCTAAAACAGATTTATATTAATGATTTTTGCTTTCAAGAACTATACTAACCAATGTTAACTATAAGACATATTCACATATATGCATTGTCGCTTCACTGATATGATGCTCATTGTTATTCTAATCGCCCACTTCAAATATAACATTATCATCGTGCTTTTTAAGGCACGACGTCTTATTATCTCGGACTACATCTGTTAATATGACCCTTCAAAACTGAGCTTCATTTGTCGTGTTATTTCCTGTAGTAGTGGAGAAAAATCTAACTACGGTATTGGCAGCGCTGACACATTATTTTGACGCCTTTCATTGAATATTTTATTCTTACCGCGGTTGTAAATGCATAATAATTTTTATTAAACTAGCCGTGTAATTTTGCAATATAGACACTTTGATTTTGCAACGGTTTTTTCCCAGCAGTAAGGACATTACTTATCCTGTTTGCAACAATTCCCGTTTTTACCGCCTTGGCGGAAAGAAGTTTTTCAACTATGAAAAAGTTTGAAAATCAGAGGATCGTTTAAATGGGTAGGCTTTTTTAAACATCCACAAAGAGATGGAGAGAAATAAACAAAGAATAATCGATAAATTTGTAACAACGGTACCCAAAAAGATAGTTTTAAAAAACCGGTCAAATAATGAATAGTCAATATAGATTTGTATTCAAACGTTGCATATTTTGGCTGTTCAAAATATTTTACTTTGTGAAAGTTTCGATTAAAAACAAAAAATACGTTATATAGTTTTTGTTCCGTCGCTTCCCACTATTCTGTTATTCTAGGACCGCCACTGCTTTTAGGTAATTGCGATACATTTTATTTCATAAATGCTGGAACTATTACCTTTACATTAGTTGTGAAAAACACAAATATAGGACTATTAATTATTTTTCATTATAACTACATACCAACATTCTTAAACTAAAAAGAATATATCAAAATATACGTTTTCGGCGAACAAAGTTACTTTCTAGATAATTGAAATAATAGCAGGAACGTACTCTGAGTACGTTTATAAATATTTGCAATTAAACAAAAATGTTTATTTATTTACAGCTACTGTAGGTTATAGTTTCAGAAGGTTCATAATAAATACTTCATGAGTAATCAATGATTGTAGATACCTCGGAAACAACTAAAAGTCATTATCTCCTGGACTCAATTCGTTTTAACCAGATCGTACTTGAACTTCTGGGACTTTATTAATCAGTTTGATGTTCTTTGTTAGCGTGACTTTTTCCAAAATAAAGCTATCTACTAAAGAAACAATTTCCTAAAATTAAAATTAACAACCTGATCGGGTATTATTCCGAAACTCACTGACTAATCACAATAATCAGTTCGATACCTTACTATTAAAGGTTAACTGTACCTACTCAAGTTGCATGCTATCTGTCTCGCTGGTAATGACAAAGTGCTCAATAAAAAAATGTTCACTTCTTAAAACGATTCGATATTAACTTCGGCAGAATTTGGACAAATAAATTAAGACTGCAAATTGAAATTACTTTGTCACCTTTCTTCTACTTCACATATGTAATATTATTTTTCTGAAACATTAAGTAAAACCAGAGAAAAAAGCTTTTTCATTTTTGAATCGGCATAATTTTGAGTGTGAAACTTCTTTGTTCCAAGACGACGAGAACATAGGCGCCAACGTTGTACATTATTAACAAAAAAAAAATAGTAAAACTGCGCTACTTTAGGATACAAAGTTCCGATGATATCATTTATAACCTAAAACAGCCATAATAAATTTGACAGCATTTGAGTATGAACAATAAGAAATAAAAAATAACCTTCCTTAAATTAACAATGCACAAAACCTAAAATTGTATTATTTCTTGAAAGACATAACCCTAACCTTATTGGTCGGATTTACCAATACTGAAAATTAAAATGAATTATAATTATAAACATTTCAAAGGAATGTTGCAACTTTAATAAAGACTTAATGACGCCACTTTCGTTTGATAGGGTCATTAAGGAGTGTTCAGCGCTCAAATCTCGAAAACAGGATTCTTAATTTTTAATTTACGTATTGATTTAGTGCAATATTTTTCTCTGTAGAGTGTAGGTTTTACATTATTTTGTTTAGACTTTGTAGTTTACTTGTTTATTGTTGTTTTTCTCTATGAGATGATAAAAAATTAAACTATCATTTTCCTTTATAACATATTGCGTCTATAGAGGGTTGCTCTAAAATGTTGTCCGGGGACGAATTGATTCCAACACTGGCACTGATTATTCGCAATTATTGCATATTTTCCAATATCAGCAACCGCTTACAACCTCGCATTTAAAGTACTTTCTAATAAATTATTTTTTTATAATATCCTATAGACTTTACGTTAGTAATTCAACAATGAATGCAATGCAAATGTTATTGCCATCAATACTGTAAAATTGAGCTTCTAAGCTTTTATTGGATGTTTCTGTAACAGCTTAAATTAGCTCAGAAATCCTGTACTGAGAGATCGGTAAGCTGTACCCAAGGCAATGCGGTTGAAGGGTATTACTATAAGCCTACATTTGAGTTACAAGGAGTTTCATCACAAAGCAAATCCATTTACCTGTCACAGTCGGCAATGAACATGATTATTCTGGATCACGCTCTAATGTACAAGGAATGTTGCGTAATGCAAATAATCTAAAGGCATACTAAATCCCTTATCACTAAACGCTCATCACCCTAAAAATATTGACTAAATATAATTATATCCAGATAAAATCGTAATTTAAGTAAAAGTAAATCTGTATTGAAATGCTAATTTTTCTTCATTAGAAAAGCTTTCGCCTTTTACTTTGTGTGTCCATGCTATCATAATTATTAACAAAGTATATTGTAAAATGTTGATTTTTTATTAAGAAAGTTTTGAACATTCACTTAAGTTAAGGCTGGTCTAATTATCATCAAGTGTAGAAACAATTTAATCATAGGCTAGTTATCTTAGTACTCATTAAGGCCATAATATTTGACGTGAAGTTGTAAATAAATTGCTCTTTTTAAAAATTTAAATTTTTGACTTCTAAACATAATTGGCGCTACTCAGCAGGATACTTAAACAGTTCAACTCTCGTAGTTGGTTTTTTTAACATTTTTATTGGGTATCAAAACTTCATTATCCACTCCCAGCAAATCAACGAAACATCTACTTGGTCTACAAAGAGGCTTCAATCATTGGTGTATCTTATCTACGCAGAAATATCAAGAAGTTTCGTGTGGAAGCTCAACTGGACGATCCTACCCGCAAATTCTCATGCATCTACAAATTTTATTCCTATAAGTATATACCTTTCATTGTTATAATTTATAACCAGAGATAAATCTCCTATCTATTTTCAAAATAATCATTTAGAAAACTTAGAAAGGCTGTAAATTATTCTGAATTAAGCATTGCACGTGAAAGAATTCCAAAATACGACGGAGGAAGCAAAATCCTTTCGTATTACATTCAACAATGGGAAAAATTTATCAATACTTATACGATTACAACCGCAGAGCAGGAGCATTGCTCTTTTATTAAATTAATGTTTAAATTTTGCTGTTCCAAACTTACTGGTGCCGCGAGAGGTACCCTGTAGTATGTAAGTGCAACACTTGGTCACAAGTCAGGAGAGCATTGCTTTCTAGATTCGGCGATCAAAAAAAAACGAAATACTGCTAAAAAATTATCTGATAACTTGTTTTCAACTAACAAACGAAAATTTTAACAATTATTACAGAAGAGTTGAGTCCAAATTACAAAGCCTATTAGAACACAATATTAGGAGAGATGACTATAACATGAAAACTTATAAAATTCATCTTTACAATCAACAAGTAAGCATTATATACTCTTATGGCGAAATTGTTAGAACAACATGTATCTTTTATTTCTTACAAATCGGTAAACTGTTTAGAAGACTGCATTGTACAGTTAAGAAACCATGATAAACACAAACAACAGGTTAATTTTCTCAATTTTCTCAGACAAACAAAATCCTTTAAAAATTGCAATACATAGAAATCCCAATCAAAACTTTAATACGCACCGATCTATTTAACAAACAAATCAATCAAAGTTTCAAAGTTCCTCCTCGAATCACAAACCAGCGAACGTCATTCCCAATTGTCCCGATAAAAAATCTTAACTACACCAATATAAAAAAATTATCCCACTAGTTCTCAAGTATTCAGTAAGATACCTGAAGCACAACCTACACCTGTATCCGTAAGTACAATGAATGCATTCAAATGACCCAATAATAAACGTGATATCAATTTTACGAACATCCCCAAAAGAAATTTTGTTTCAGAAAGACTATATAACGTGAAACAACCTCAGAATAAGGACTCAAATGAAAACTATACCGAAGAAGACTATGATTACAACCTGACGATGCCGACGATGAAATTTTCGGATAATTGGTCTCACAACAATCACCACTGAGCCCTGATCTAAGCACAAAAGTACCGAACCAAAACTAGCATTTATAATTATCCGCAATTTCAACTTAAAAAATTCTCATAGTTTCATGACCATCGAATTCAATTATAAATTCTAAACCGGTATTCAAATATTTTAAAAACGTTATCTTTAATGAACCCTTTCCAGTTAATACTCTAAATAACTAACTAAGCAACGACAAAACCGTACGATTCCCTTTACTACAAAATTTTGGAATTATGAATAATATAAAATTCTATGTTATTGACTGGCACGAACTTTTTGACGCTTTTCTTAGGAAGCCACGATTTTAGAGAACCAGGAGTTAAAATAGATTATAATAAAGAAGTCTTAGAAAGAAAAAAAAATTCAAATACCCTTTTTACTTGAACTAAACTCTACAACTTTCATCCATTTAAACAAAAAGATACAATGCACCTAAAAATATTTGTCAATATAGGCAAAAGCTAAGTTTCAATTCTCGAAACAAAAATAAATACAATTTCTAGTCTGGAATCAATCTGCTTCTATAAAAACGAATTCTGTACTAAGCTGTTTGAAGAAGAACGTCAAGTGGAAATTAATTTTAAACAACCACTTGTAGTACAATCTATCTTTGACAAGGGAATAACAACCCCCCCTACACAAATTACTAACTCAGGCATCTCTGCTTTAATCAGAACAGAAAATCTTAATTTAGAGGAAAGAGCCTAAACTGTAGTCGTATGCAAAAAATAGAGACATATATTATAATAAAACTTTTCTGCTAACTTTTACCAGTGGCGTAAAACACCACATTAGAACAACAAACAGTGAACCAGTATATTGCAAATTATTTCTCAATCCTTACCACTTAAAAACTGAAATCCAGAATCAAATACAAAAACTTTTAGACAACAAAATTATACGTTCAAGCATATCCCCATACAGTTCGCCCGTGTGGATAGTAAAAAAGAAATCAGATTTCAACAGCAAAAAAAATGGTGATTAGTTGCAAATTATCGGCAATTAAACTATATAACTATAGAAGATATATTCCCTCTAGTCAGAATCGAAAAGTTTTTAGATAATCATGGTAAATGTGAATATTGTTTCACGGTTGATCTCGCGCAAGGTCTCCATCAACTGAAAATGCACCCTGATTGCATTGAAAAACTACCTTTACGATCAATATTGGTCATTAGTACACGAAAATGTCTTTCGGCTTGCGTAACGCCCCAAATATTTTTCTGCGTGTTATGGATAACATGTTAAAAGCTTCTTTATAAATTTTACTTCGTGTACATGGATGACGTCATAATATTCTATACGCCACTACAAAAACACAGTTTACATTAAAAGATATTCTAAAAGTTTATGCAATTTAATTTAAAAGTTCAACTAGACAAATCAGAATCTTTACGTAAAAAAGGTAGGTTTCTTAGGGTACATAATAACACCTAAAGGTATAAAACCAAACCCCGACAAAAACAAATATTTGTTCAGGCGTTAGCCATTTAAAATCACCGTAAGACAAGTAGCAAGATTTCGCATGACCATAAAGATTATTGATATCGCCATAGAATAACAGTAGAGGATAATTGAGAGTTCCAGAACTACATTTCCACCAGCATCCTCATTTCCACACACATCTGGACCAAATTTACATGTAAATTCCCATAAGGTAGAAATTAGGAAATGAATATCCTTCTTGCTCCCTCCTTGTGGACCTCCTTGTGGAATTTTTACCCCAACCATCCTACCCTAAAAAATCGATAACCTAACCCCTAACATTTTTGAAATACCTCTCGGTGCCTATTGGCACCGCACCTACGAGATAAATCTATATTGTTTAGTATCAATTAATATTAGCTTTTTCTCAGCTACCTGAATTTTTAGGAATTTTTTAGACAGCATTATCCCCCAGGGAACTATCCCAATTTTAACATTTTTTTACCGCTAACATTCTAGACCAAAGAGTTTTCCTACACTAGCCATTTCCACCCACGAGATAAACCTATCTTGTTTGCTATCAATTAATATTAGAATTTTCTCATCTACCTGAATTTCTAGGAATTTTTTAGATAGCATTGTCCCCCAGAGAACTACCCTCATTTTAAAATTTTTACCGACAGCGATTTCTAACCGTTCTTATAAATTTATTAGCAATGCGATACATCAAATTAGTCTAAAATTTTACGCAGAATCTGAATCTGTAAACAGATTTAAAATAGGACCACCCCTTACCGTTTTACACATATACCCTCTGCGAAATAAATCTTTCTTTACATTTCCCCCACGAGATAAATGTACCCTGTTTGGTATCAATTAATATTAGATTTTTTTCAGCTACCTGAATTTTTAGAAATTTTTCAGATTGCATCACCCCCTAGAGAGCTACCCTCATGTTAAGATTTTTCACCAGTAACCATTTCTGACCGTATTTATAAATTTTTTAGTCATGCGATACATCAAATTAGTCTAGAATTTTATGCAGAATCCGAATCTGTAAGTAGATTTAAAATCGGACAACCCCTTACCATTTAACACACCTACCTTTTAAATTATAACATTCCTGTAGCTCATGCCTAAAAGAAAATATAAAAACCATTCTTAAAACTTTTTATTATAGACAATTTTTACTAATACAGTTTAAATTTTGTAAACCACATTTCTAAATACATATTCACATTTTTTTTAACCTAGAGCTCCTCACATCGGCTTATACTTATTAATATTTATTTCTTAATAGAGCACCTTTTCCAAAGACCAACCGGACCCACGTGTTTCAAATTCCTCTGATTTTGTTCTAGGGAGCCCAAATCTGCAAATAGATTTTAAATAGGACCACCCCTTACAAAGTTACGTCTTTTAAAGACCTAAACCTCTAATTTTTGCCCATATTTACTTAACTCCATTTTTAGAACCTTTTTTGCTACCCAGGACGTATGCTTTAACCAACCATTTCCCGAGAAATCTAAAACCGATGTGTACCGCGACCACCACGTGGAGATAACACGTATACTCTGTCTACTAGGATAGAAGCAGGAAGGATTTGGAAGAAAGGGAAAGTGGGAGAAGAACTTAAAAATTGTGGAATCTTAAAACTAATATATACAATAGATTTACAAAATCTATACAAATATAAACAACTATCTTAGACCTATATCTTTACACCCCCATGCATAGGTCGATATGCTTCCAGGGATGACGTTACGCTTGTCATCTTCGCTCGATAAACTAATTGTATTAATAATCTGCGTGTACAAATCGTGTTTTATACTCCGGATACATACACCGGCAAGTACTCCTTACCACCCAAATAAAGAATTAGATGCTTGGTACTTGTTAACTTCCGCTTCCTTCGTGTACGCCCCAAGCACATCCCTGTCCATGCTCACCTCTGCCCATGCTCAACCCTGCCCATGCGCACTGCCCATGCTCACCCCTGCCCATGCTCAACCCCGCCCATGCGCACTGCCAATGCTCACCCCCTGCCCATGCTCAACCCTGCCCATGAGCACCCCAGCCCATGTGCACTGCCCATGCGCACCCCTCTCTGTGCGACTGCTATTTTGTGGTGATGTCATAGCCTTTTATAAATAAAGAGCAATGTAATACTATTCTAAAATTTTTATTCTGACATTATACATACCAAAATTTAAAAATATTTAATGCCAAGCATGGAGCCATTTAAACTTAATTTTAATACAAGGTTTTACACAGAAGACAGTCCTTTCTTTATGTTTGTTTGGAGTAGTTTTAATTTTATCTAATTTTATTTGCAGCTTAAAATTTAAATCGACACCCAAGTCCTCTATCTCCTTATCTAGCCAATAGTTTGATACATAGAAACTAGGTTTTCGAGTTGCAAAATGTACCGAAATTTGTCTCTATATATAAAGTATTTGATTCCACCGACAACCAGATTCATTCCTTCGTGTAATTCTTGCAGCTTATGACAATCTTTTAATAGCAGCTTTCCCACTATATCCTTCATGTATCTTGTTAGCGTGATCGACTTCTTCTTGCCGGTATTGGAGGGGGTCCTTATTTTCTCACTCACTATTACGTAGTTGCATGTCCACCACTTTTGGGAATATATGGTCGTTATAGGTTGTAGGGCCCTCGGTTTTAAATGATCCGAAAGGTTCTTTACATGCAAATATACAATGTTTAGCGGAACCCTTTTCCGTGTGGTGTACGCCAAGGTTACAAAACCCGCATTCCTTAGTTCGTCTTTGTTATCTGCCATTTTGATAAATACGTTTTTAGAATAACCTTTTAAAAAGTATACGGATTTAGTACCATCCTTTTCCGCAAGGACGCCTACATAACTAAAAGAGTCTTTCTTACTAACCGCAAAAGCATAAGGACGGTCAGAAATCGTTGCTGGTGAAAAATCTTAACATGAGGGTAGCTCTCTAGGGGGTGATGCAATCTGAAAAATTCCTAGAAATTCAGGTAGCTGAAAAATCTAATACTAATTCATACCAAACAAGGTACATTTATCTCGTGGGGTAAAATGAGGAGAAAGATTTATCTCGCATTCGGATTCTGCGTAAAATTCTAGAATAATTTGATGTATCGCATGGCTAAAAAATTTATAAGGACGGTTAGAAGTCGCTGCCGGTAAAAATCTTAAAATGAGGGTAGCTCCCTGGGGGATGATGCTATCTAAAAGATTCCTAGAAATTCAGGTAGCTAAGAAAATGCTAATATTAATTGATACCAAACAAGAGAGGTTTATCTCGTGGGTGGAAATGGCTAGTGGAAGAATACTATTTGGTCCAGAATGTTAGCCGTAAAGAAATATCAAAATTTGGGTAGCTCCCTGGGGAATGATGCTATCTAAAAATTTCTTAGGAATACAGGTACCTGAGAAAAATCTAATATTAATTGATACCAAACAATATAGATTTATCTCGTGTGTGCGGTGCCAATAGGGACCGAGAGGTATATCGCAAATTTTACGGGTTAGGTTACTGATTTTTTAAGGTAGGATGGTTGGGGTAAAACTCCCACAAGGAGGTCCACAAGGAGGGAGCAAGGAGGAGATTTATCTCCTTATTTCCACCTTATGGAAATTTACATGTAAATTTGGTCCAGATGTCTGTGGAAATGAGGTTCTGCAACTTTCAATTTTCTTCTACTAATAACAATTTACTGTATTTAGATATATTATAGATTTTTCGGTAATATTTATTATTGAATTTGTCGTATCTTTTTACAACTTGTGTGACACCACCGCAAATCCCTCTTTCCACCATTAAAAACATATCAATAATGCAAATTAGTTCTAGTTTGACTTTAGTATAAAGCATCTTACTCTTCCACAAAAACTTGCAAGCATCACACAATTTAAAGAATCTAATTTATATCTTTCAAGAACATTTTTTTCTAAAATCTTGGAATATATCGCAAAGTAAAAGTATGTCACAATTTAAGCATTGATGTACATAGTCACTTAATTTTTGCATTTAAAAGTGCTCCAAACTGTTTAAGCATGAATATAGTCGGATTCTTCAATATGAGATTCATTAAGATTGTTATATAAAAATTCTATATGAAGAAGATATTCTTCCATTACTTTCAAAATATCGTCCATATACCCGTAAAGAATGATACCCTCCCGCATTAGCAATATAATGTGGTCTGATTTTATTGAACTAAATTTTTTTAATACGTTAGAAATCATCGAAGAACAGCTCGCAGGCCAATTTTCCTAAAGACATTGACATGAATCGAAAGGAATCTATGAATCGAAAATTTATATTTGCGTCATTGTATTTCTTAGAAAATGTTATATACTTTTCATTGTTTAAGGGAATTATCTTTATCTGACCTTCAAAGTGTTAGTGAATTCTTTAATAATAAAATATGCATCATAATTGCTCAAATTATGATTGACTACGGAGGTAATTGGAAATAACCTAAAATTGAAGTTACGACTGCTTTTACATCACTATTCAGGTGATCATGCTCGACAACTCTTTCTTCGCCTTGCAAGAAATTGATTTCGCAAGTAAAGCACGTTTTTGCTGTCGAAACGTCTATAGGTGATGTCACGAAATCATTCTTTAAAAATGTCCTTGCGTAACATATAGCAATATGTTTTAATTACTGCATAAACCAAGAAATAAAATATGTTTCTGTGTAGGAATTATAATAAGAAAGAGATCGGTCATAGTCGCAGTAAAAAAATATCCTATTGAAAACTGAACATGTTCCTGGTATTTAAATGTGCGATCGAGTTTATGTTCTGTTTCTGTTTCCTAAATAAAACATTCTATATCGGAATAAACTACCATCGGATCAGGTATGTTATACCTAAAATCTGTAACTTGTAAATATTTATTGCTTTTGAAAGAGAAAATAACACAACACTCGTTCAGTCTTTCGCACACTTGCTCGTGTTTCGCAAGACGCCTGTATTCATAAAGATAAGATAGGCATCTGTCGCATACATGAAAATGGCCCGCATGTTCGGTTAATTGATCTCTTTCCAATGAAACTAAACTTTTTATAAGATAGTAGTGGCATTTAACGTCGGGTTTAAAACCTTTGAGATTTTTCAATCTTTCGTGTTCGCTTCTTCTCTGATTTTCTACAAATTTAGCATCATCATCAAGGTTATATTTTGACCTATCCTCGACATAGCTGTCTTCAATAATTAACATATTAATGGGTTTTTAACGTTTTTGACTAGTTAATTGCACGGGAGTTTTATACATTGAAAGCATTTTAGAACAAGAGCAAAACATTTACAGAAATATTATATTGCTTCTCAAATTTTGATATATCTGCTATAGGCATGTTTTGACTAAATTTTTCATATTAAAGATTTCTGTAAAATGCGGAAATGAATTTGTACGATAGTTTTTTACCTGTTGCAGGTTTAATTGTTCCTGCTAAAACACTCCAATAAAAACCGGAAATGTTCCTATTCTGAATATTTATACAAGTCTTTTGTTTTGAGTAGCAAGAGGAAGAGGTATGAAACAAGTCGCATGTAGAATATGGTAGCACTTACTGATATTCACCTTAAGAAATAAGATATCAGAAAGTGTAAACCTCTGAGCCGTAGGAAGTCATGTTCTGTTTTAGACAATATGCGTGTTGAAACATTGTCTGTAAAGAAATCGTTAAAATTCTGTGAATTATACAAATAAGTTGAAAAGCTAGGCGTAGAAAGGTATCTGATTTGGGACTAAGCCTCGATATTCGCAACCAAAAATTTGAAAAATCGCGTGCCAACACGACAGTAATTTTAAGGTTTACTGTGTGATATTTAAAATCATTTACAATTTGGATAGAATTAGTTTTTACACTCCCCGAGAAATATTCCATAGTCTTGATATGCAACGTTAATAATTTGAAGTGTTTAAATTCTCGAATTAAATGCAGGCGTGATTGTTTTCCAAACCACTCTAGGATGTTGGGGGTTTGGCGTTCATTTGAACATTTGCGTAGAAACGGTTTGTTGCAGATTTTTAATAAATGTTGAAAAGGTATTTTATATCATTTCGTATGAAACAGAAGATTTTCAAAAAAGCTCAGATAACTAACCGAGAGCGAATTTTGTTTCATCGTGCTTAAAATTGAATCAATATCGTGGATGTGAGCTTTTTAATATTCGCACCCAATTATGAAATATTTTAGTTTTACGACACTTCTTTAAACTTGCATGCGCCGTTCGATACAGCTGTAATATTTGAATATAACAGTGTTAAACCGGGTCATCGGGTTACTTTTTTTGCCGGGACATCGGGCCACCGGGTCAGGCATGTGACCCGGTATTGACCCGGTGACACGGTGACCCGGTATTGACCCAGTAACTGGTATTGACTCGGTGATCCGGTGACCTGGTTTTGACCAGGTGTTAGCAGTATATGCTCCTGACATTGACGTGCGCTTAGGTACCCGGTTGGTGTAATGCTTAAATACCAACCAGTAAAATAACAGGGCTGCGTACATAAAACATACGGCAAGGAGCATAAAAATTATTTTAAAATTGTTTAACGGTTAATAGTTTAATAGTTAATAGTTTAATCATCACTTATAACAGTCGATGCTAAATTTTTCCTTTAACTCATTCATATACGTAATAATTTTCAGTTGAATTGCAATGTTTTTATATTTTTATACGAGTTACAATATTAGTACCTAATCTCACAAGAACACCTTAAATTTATTCAAACATTACAAAGCAAAACACATCTACACACCGTTTTTAATCACCGGCACCATTACGATCTCGAAACCAATAAGAGTAGAAGAACGATTAAATTAGAAAAAAATTGTGCATTTGGTAGAACATTAAAGTGGGGCAAAAATATTGACATTATCTCTTGTCATTCTCAAGTTATACAATTTAGTCAAAAAATGTCATTTTTCATCTTCGGTGCCAGTTAGATTTTGGGCCTCTTGGAGCGACTTTTTAAAAAGCTTCTTCCAAAAACTTTTCTAACAAATTTATTTAAAACAGAAATTACAAGTGGAAATTAACAAATGGCTGCGTTATGTTCATTAACGCCTTTATCAATCAAAAATTACTTTTCTGTTACTTTTCTATTACTTTCACTAATTAAATTTAATTAAACTAATTTTAAGTAGCTTGAACAACCAACAATGTTAAAGCTGTGAAGATCTAGACTGACTGGCCATCTTGAGCTTCTCAGGGTATTTATGCTGTTCTTGCTCCTCACATTGCTTGTGGGAATTGCAGATCTCATGTATGCTATTTCCTTTATTCATTTATACAATACAAAGTAACAATTTTAATTCTAGCAATAAGTTTCTTACAGTCTATTGTGACCTGCACCTGCAGAGTTAGGCTACGTCTAAAATACAATGTATTCACATCCGTTCTCATGTCTGGTTTATGAACTTCCATTAACCTCTTGTAATCTGTCCTTCAATTATACATTGTTGCATCTAACTTAAGTTTCAATAATTTTTATTTAATTATACATATATATTGATTTGAGTGACATGTAACTCCTCCCGACTTAAATGAAAAATTAAGAGTTTTACTTAATTTTTGTGATTTCTTTATTTACCTTTATTTCTTTGTTCTTATTACTAAAATTCGTTTCTTTGTTCCTATATCTAAGATACATTTTGTACAATAAATACATAGTTAATACAATTATTACAATGATCAATAAAATTGTCCAAACACTGATATTATCGTAGTGTAGTTTTGGCACTTTCACTTCGTTCAGATGTTCTTTATAACTGTACATTAATTTACGGCTTGGTTGAGGTCGTCTAGGTCTAGATGTTCTATTTGCATTGGTTTGGTGATCATTTTGTCTTCTTCGGTTTATGTAATCTTGAACTGTAGTTCGGGTAGATTTGCGAATTTCTTTGTTTTTGCTGGGTTTGATATACTCGAATAATTTAGTTTTTTATTTTTAAATAACAATTTTCTTTTATTGTGATTACCTTGCTTCTAATTAAAGCTAGGCTGTTTTTGTCTTGGTTGCACTGGGCGGTTACTATTACTTCTTGTCGAAATACAGCAATCTATTTGTTGTCTGTAACCTTTTAAATCTTCATATTGTTAATTTGTACTGGTTTTGACTCACAATTCTCGTAATGATTAAAGAATCTTAATAGTTGTACTTTAAAAAGGCTATTCGTTTGAATAGCTGCCGTCGTTAGTAATTGACATAAGTATTAGCCGGGTGCCATTTCTTTACATTTTTCATTCGTGAAGCCATACCTAAGTTCATTTAAGGAAAGGAACTTGGTTTTAGGAATAATGACTTGATACTGGCTAGCAACTTTCATGGGAAAAGCAAATAAATGATAATAATGATAAGGGTTAGTTTCAACTATAAGGATTTTTATTAAAAACGTAATTTTATGATCCTTTACAAAACCTTTTACTATGTCTATTCTTTCAAATAAAAGTATGTTGGTTTCCGTTACTTCGAAGGGTAGTTTACTGTTAATTATGAGTGATCTAATTCCCAATAATTGATTTAATAAATCATTGATTCTATTATACTAGCATGTAGTGTGTTTAATTTAGCAAATGTTACAGAGTTCTCTAACGTGGCTAAAATTTGTTGAATTATGGTAATAGTTGATATCATTTGATTGAATGTCGTGTTAAATCTGATTAAGTTTCGCGTTCCTAGCATTGTGGTTTGAATGTTACTTTCAAGGAATATTATTCTGTTGGTTATACTGTCCTGGTTTTTTACTAATTCACTTAATGTATCATTGAATTTTATTATTGTTGACTGCGTTAAGGATATTTGATTTCTAACAATAGTTTTTATGTCATTCTGGCTTTCAATTAGTTGTTGTATTGCGTTGTCATATCGTTCAGCGTCTTGATTGTCTAAGTTACCCGTGATCGCTTTTATAATATTACCTAGTCCGTTAATAAATCCTCTTTTCTGTCTTGTAACTTGGTCGGTTGGTATTAATAGGGTGAAATTGTCGTGTGTTCTTTAAGATGTTCTTCATTATGTTTTTGTAATTAAGCATTTCTATTGCGTATTCTTTTCCGAATTTGGTTAAGGTCCATTGATTGTTTCAGTCTGTAGTAATTATCTCTAATTATATAAAATTCTTGTTTTAGTTTGATTAAACCAAATTTCTGTGCAAATGTCCAGTAATCTATTGTATTTTGCATACTTATCAATTTTACTGATAGTGTACCGGGGTTGTTTTTAATGTCTTTTACTACTATGTCATTGTCGTCCGTTCTACCTGGGTGGAGGTTGACGGCAAGAGTAATGGCTGTCTTTCTGAAGTTACAGGGTGTTTTAGATTTTTTAAGTGAATGTATTTTACGATTTTTCCGTTATCTACTACGGCTACATTCTTATCTGAGATCTTTTTGATTTTAAACGGGCCTAACTTTCTGGTGGCCGTTTTATGTGTTTTACCTTTGAAATTCCTTTCGTACACTGTTTGTTCTACTGAGAATTTATTTATGTCGGCGTTCTTATTACGGGTTGTTGTAATACGTTATTTATCGTTATCTAATTTATCTTTTACAGTGTCATAAGTTATTTTTAATTTCTCTTTGTGATCTTTTGCATACTGTTGGTATACTACTTTGTTATAGTGTATATCGTAAGGGTTGTGGGAATCTGAGTGTCCTAGTGTTAGTTCAAAGGGTGTAAAATTAGTTGATGAATGGATTGTGTTGTTGTAGGCGATTAATGCGTATGACATTATATTATTGATATGATCTTTCTTATAGGTTAGTTTTAATAGTCTGATTTGATAGTGTTAGCGGTAATCTTTCAATTAGTCCATTCGGTTATAAAATGAATTTTTATTTTGCGAAGTTCAAGTTGTATTGTTTTGGTTCTGAATTTGCTCCCATTGTCTAAAGTTATTGATTCGGGTGTGTCATAGAATGTAAAATATTGTAGGAATCCTTGAGTTACATCGATACTATTTTTTGTAACAATGGGTATCGTTTGGCCTACTTTCGGGAATGCGTCTACGATTGTCAAAAAGTTTTGCGCTTCTGCTACTAAAGTGTCTGCGTGTAGTTTTTGCAAGGGTTTATCGAGTGTTTTAGTTATCATTAAGGGTATTTTTGGGGGTGACCTGTCGTATTTCACTTTGTCGCATAATTCGCATTGGTTGATAAAATCCGTGGTTAATTCTTTCATGTCTTTGAAGTTATATCTTCTAATGAGGTGTTTTAATGTTTCGTTAATTCCACGATGGTTGGTTTTTCCTTCGTGTTGATTTCGAATTGCGTCGTTTATTTCGTCAGGGTCATCTAAAATTATTAATATCCGTGTACATTTGATAATTTCGAGTCCTGAGTTATTAAATAATCTAATGTGTAATTCTGAAAATCTCTTGTATAAATGTTCTGTGTTGAAATAAAAATAAAAACGTTTTTTCTCTGGGGTATATTGCTTTAAAATTTTTATTATCTGCTCTTCGTTATTATCTTTCGTTATTTGAATTTGATATATTTTCTTATTATCTGTTTTCGTATATTTTACTAGATTGGGGTTGGTTAAAACTTCGGTAATTATGAACTGATTTGGTTTTATGTCGATAGCTTTATTTAAAATTTTAGTTGCGGTTTTTTGTTCTTCGTTTCGTGTCGAGTGAATAGTGTCTATCTCTTCTGGGTATTTTCTTATCTCTGTTTCGTTTACGTTCCCCATAATTGATTCCGTTTCTATTGCGTTAAGTTGAATTCTGCTTAGTGCAATTGCGTTATTATTATAAATTCCCTTTTTGTATATAATTTCATAGTCTTACTCTTCTAGTCTAATTTTCTATCTTTGTAATTTTGAATTTGGTTCTTTGAGTTTGCATAACCATATTAATTGTCTATGGTTGGTGTATATCTAGAATTTTCTTCCATAAAGATATGCCCTTAAATATTTCGTTGCCCATATTATTGCTAACAATTCTTTCTTAATTGTGCTGTATTTTTGTTCTGTTCCATTTAGTGTCCGTGATGCGTAGTTGATTAGTTCATCGCTACCTACTTCCTTTGGCTCAATACTGCGCTTAATGCTACGTTCAATGCGTCGGTTGTCAATATAAAAGGTATCAAAAAATCTGGATATTTCAATACAGGGTGATTCGTAAGGATGCATTTAATTTTCTCTACTGCTTTAATAAATTCCGGGGTGTGTTCGATCTTATTACCTTTCATTCGTTAATGGCTTAGTTGTTTGTGCGTAACCTTTGATAAATTTTCGTTAATAACCACTGACTCCTATAAATACTTTAATTTCCTTATTAGTTTTGGCTAGGGGTAATTTAGTACTGCGTTCGGTTTGTTTGGATTTGGCATAACTCCATTAGGTGTTATTATGTGTCCAAAAATGCTACTTCTTTTTGTAGAAATTCACTTTTATCTAATTGAACTTTAAAATGAGCTTTTCGTAATCGTTCAAAAACTTCTCGTAATCTTTAGATATGTTCGGTCGGTGATGTTGAGTATACGATAATGACGTCTAATTATACAAGACATTTTTCATTGTGTTTCCTTCCTAAAATGTTGTCCATTACTCTTGAAAAAGTAGCGGGTGCGTTCTTTAATCCAAACGGCATGCGTTTGTATTCATAATGTCCTCTAGGTGTACTAAAAGCTGTTTTGGTTGTGTCCTTTTCGTCCATCTCTACTTGATGATATCCTGAGTAGTCTATTGTCGACAAATATTAACACTTTCTTAATTTGTTTAAGATTTTCGTAATATTGGGTAGCGGGTATTTATCGTCCACCGTATACTCGTTTAATTTCCTGTAATCGATGACTATTCTATACTTGCGTTTGCCTGTGGCATCTAACTTCTTGGGTACTATTAACACGGGGCTGCTCCATGGTGAGTTTGAATGTTGGATGATATCCTGCTTCAATAGATCTGCTACCTGTCTATCTGCTTCTTCTCGACTTGCTTGAGGTTGTCTGTATGCTTTGGTAAATATTAGCTTATCGTCTGTTAATTTAATGTTATGATTCACGGTGTTGGTGAAAGTTAATGGTATTCCTTCACAATGGAATATGTTTCGGTATTCGAAACATAAGTCTTTGATTGCTTTCACCTCCTCGTTATTAATATCTTTGTTAAATTTAAAATCTTAATTAAATTTTCTCTTAACATCCTGTTCTGTTAGATTTTAATAATAATAATGACTTCTTTATTGAGAACTTGTACATTTCTACATGTGTGCATAAAATAGAAAAAAAATAGTAAACTAATTACAAAGTTCACAAATGGTGAATTTATCGCCAGCTGGCGATTTCTTCCAATTTACCATTGGCGAAACCTCAAGTTAATAAACAATAGAAAATATTAACTTAATAATCGGATTTGTATACCTATTATTAAATAAAAATGCAAAGTTATTTGAACGTTAAACGAAAAACATAGAAGGATGGGGAAGGACGGAAACGGATGGGAATAGGGAACAATAGGAACCATATCACATGAAAATTAGGTCTTGTTGAAGAAATACAGTTTGATTTTATTTTTGAAAATACTAATTGAATTAGATATTTTAATATCTATCGGAAGCAAATTCCATTGTCGAATAGCTTTAACAGTAAATGAGTCATTGTAGAAATTAGTTTTATGAATTGGAATTGTAAAACGAACATTATCCGTCGATCTTGTTGAGTACTGTCCTGACAAAAGATAAAAATTAGTTTGTAGGTACTGAGGAGTATGTGTTTTTACCACTTTGTAAAGTAATACAGCGCAATGCATACTGCGTCTGTCGTCCATGGTTAACCAACCTAGTTCATTCCTGTATGGAGTAATGTGTTCAAATTTAGGTAAGTTATAAACAAATCTGATTCCAATATTCTGTAAACGTTGGAGTTTGTTACGCAGATACCCAGCCATATCTGTAAATACTACATCAGCGTATTTAATTTTTGGAACTAAAAGTGCATTGACTAAACGTAAGCGAGCTTGGAACGGAAGAAAATTTTTTAATAATGCTAGCTTATGGAAGGTAAAAAAGAAATTTTGACTAATTTTATTTACATGTGGAATCCAGGATAAAGTATTATCGATATGGATACCTAGGTTTCTAACTACACTACTAAAAGGTATTACGGTGTCAATAAATTTTATATCGGTAAGGGTGTTCTTCTGTATAAGTACTTTATTATAAGGTGAGCTAATAATAATACATTGGGTTTTTTTAAGATTAATTGCTAGAACATGCCTATTAATCCAATCAGCTATTTTGCTCAAATCATCATTTATTAGACCAATTGTAGTATTAATATGCTGTACCTCTGAATGCCTGTATATTTGAAAATCATCAGCAAATAAATGATAACGGCAGGTTAAACCTTTACTAATAGAGGCAATGAACAAACTAAAAAGCAACGGCCCAAGTACACTACCTTGGGGAACACCCTTGGTGACTACTACCCAATTAGAAGATCCACTTCTAGCTTGTATACGTTGTTCACGTTCGGTTAGGTGCTTCTTGTGCTTCTTGGAGCGACTTTTTAAAAAGCTTCTTCCAAAAACTCTTCTAACAAATTTGTTTAAAACAGAAATTACAAGTGGAAATTAACAAATGGCTGCGTGATGTTTATTAACGCTTTTAACAGCAGTTCCATATAAAGTTGGGGTTGTGTAGTTTAATAAAAATTACAAAGTCAAGGAAAACCACGATATTCCAGCGTAAAAAAAAACAACGACACGCGGTGTTCTCAAGCGGTCGCCCATCCAAGTACTGACCGCGCCCAACATTGCTTAAATACAGCGATCGGGGAGTAACGGTGCTTTTTAACGTGGTATGGTCGTTATATTAAATGTCGCGTTCCGGGTATGTAAAGTGCTTATGCGAATGCACCTAGCCAATGCTCGAACTCCACGTTTTCTTAAAATTACTCGGAAATTTAATAAACGACAGCCGAGAAGTCGACTGAAAGGCGAGGAGATAATCGTATAATCATTACATAATAACAAGCACCCTCTTCTGCGAATGTACGCAACCATCCTTTTGTGTCGGCGTCCTGCAAACATCAATAGGTATAAAAATAAAATGCATGAGTAGATTAGGTAGATTACTTCTAAAACAAAACCACCTATTTTCCCATGTATTTTCTTATGGAAAAATCTAAGGTCCATTTTGGTCATTTTGGTACCATACATTGAATTCCCTATAACAGTCTTAAAAATTCTCGTCGCATACATCTTTGATAGTAACACAATAAAATCTGTCATTATTTCCGTCGTTCATCATACCCAATACTTTTGTACCAACATTGAAATCCCCATAATGAGGATCATAAGATCAATTCAGGTCACTTTTCAATTAACACCCATGACGGAGGAGTCTATTACATTCAGTTTTTAAGAATAGGATAACACTAAACTATATAAAATTTTATTATAGATAATATATTTACAATCAATATTCTACATTAGTAATAAGTATTATATTTCCTCTTGCTCCATAATTGAATAATGTGCGACAGGTAATGTAGCATATGAACCAGGAAGCAAGTGGCGGTTATCATCGTGCGGACTTAGAGCAATCTTCTCCTGAACGATGGTGAGAACCTGATGCTTGGATTAAATTCTGCGCTACAAACACTTTCTTATAATCTTCAAACGTAATTCTATTCTTTATTACAGATCTTTTAATCCCTCTAATTTTCTTTGTAACACCAAAGTCTTGACTACTATGAGTTTCATCTTCTCCTAAGAGTTCAGCTTCTTCTTTCTCTGTTGTCTTGCAAATTCTTGTTGCATACATCTTAGGTCGTAAGCCAATAAAATCGGTTATAATCCGTCCATTATTTTCGTCCTTTATCATTCCCAATACCTTCTTGTTAACCAAATGAATTCCATAATTGTTATTGGTAGGATAGTCTGAGGTATCGAAACGTTGTTGACAAACGCGTTTCATGGTTTATAATTTTGTAAATTAGACTATCTGTGTTCGTGTAGAGAACTTGGCATCCATCTCCAAATGCGGAGTTCATATATCTATAGTGAAAATCATAAATAGTCAGCTTGACTATGTCGAGAATGCACATACCGACATATATGGGTTTGCTAGAATATATTTCTGCTTTGAGAAGCTCCACCGCCACAAGGTTTTCATCAAAGACTGTGACATTTTTAAATAGCGGGTTGGATATCCTAGCTTCGGCTCCATATCTTCCAGCCCAGTTTTTCACAAGTTTCACATTACAATGTTTTCGTATATTTTCCATCGTCTTTTCAAAGACTGCATTATTCATTAACTTGAATAAGTTCTTCTCAAATTCATTTCTTGCCTGCTTACGAAGTTCGATATTTAGGTTAATGGAAGATTTTAACCAGCAGCTTTGCTTAAATTTCTACACTCGATGAATTGCAGATAGTTTAAGACCATTCGTCAAAGCTTGTTTCAGATTTCTATAATGAATCACATATCTTCTTTTAAAATTTAGTGTGGTCATTAACTTGGTATTTTGTGTTTTCGATACAGGTGGTTTTCCAGTTTTCGGATCGATATGTTCAGGACAAATGAAATGTCCTTATGCAAATCATGAATAGATTCTATATCGTCCAAATCAACTTCCAAGATATAACCTCCTGAAGCATTATCAAACTGATGTCACTTCGATGTTGATATCCACTCATTCAAATCTTCCATAGGGTAAGGTCTGGCTCATCGTCCATCTATATTGATTATTAGCATCATAGTACATGAGATATATATCGGGTTTAAAAGAATCATACGTCGGTAAATATTTATTATTTGCAGAAGCCCGTTGTTCCGAACACACTTGACTAAGTCTTCCTCGTATGCCCTTTTCTATAAATAATAACCGATCAATATCAGTCAGTAGCTCAAGTTCCTGTCTTGTATGCTTTAACATTCCATCCCAAGTGTATCCTGGAAGGGTGTAATAGTGGGCGGGGTCTAGTTCATATGTTACATGACAACTTACACGGAACTGTTCAAAAACTTCAGCCAATAGCATCACATCAGTCTTGAGATACAAGTCTAAATACTGTCCCAAGTTTCGAATATCAAATACTCCTCACACTTCTTGAACATTTGCATACTGCTTCTTTGTAATTCCTTTTCCTTTCTGCATGTTGTAAAACTCTTGTTGACTAGGTGGGGAAGTGCAATCCAATTTTTCAAACGAATCGACATAGTCATTTGGATATACGCCTTTTCCAGTTAGTAATTCAAATTTCTCGTCATCGAGATCAGAAAATTCACTTTTTAATAGTGGATAATCGTTAGATAGGAAGCCAGTGTTTCTAAGGACAAGCTCATAAAACGAAAGCTATCGATGAACCTGTATTTGATTCAGTTCTCCGGAATATATTTTGTGAAGGAGATATATTTTTCCTTTGTTACTGAGAGTACTTCTACACGACCATCCAAATCAACAGCGGTACTTTTAATTATGAAATGATTATCGTAACCACGTAAGTTGTGGAAAACTATCGGAATTGTGTGAAAGTCTTGGTACTCGATATTACAGTTCTCATGTGCCGGTCCTCTGTAATTATTAGTCGGCACTAAATGATTATGATCACGAACTTTTTGTCTCCTGGACTGAACGGCTACTCGCAGATATAACAATGTATTGCGGTCTTAAAAGCAGTTTCCTGTTCTTGTGTCAACGGATCCATATCATATGGACATAAAATACCGTTTCTCCATCTTGCGTGAACCGCCAAAGCTCCATTGTAAACCATTTTATACATTCTTCACCTCGATATGATCGATAAAACGATAATGAATCATCATAGTCACACTTCGCATAATATCCAACACTGTATGGCACGTGTTCTTGATACTTCTTTTCCTTTCCGGTAGACTTTAGTATACATTCCAGATTTGTGTATATGATAAATAGCACTTTAACTTTATTCTTGAAATTTTTGAAACGGAAAATATTGTCTTCTTCTGTAGGCAATCGAGGTAAACATAATTGTTTCATTTTACAGTCGTTGATATGATTACACAATTTTTCTTCTGTATTAAAGTAGTGTAGACATCGATCACAGAAATGTTTCTTATTTCTCTTAACACTGAGTTGCGTTGAAACCAGCCTACTCAAGTCTTTTATCCATACATAGTGGGTATTAAATGTTTCAGGTCCATCGATATGTATAAAGCATTCCATGTCTTCATCACAATATTGGTTGTGGATCATTAGAAGATTCTCATGTATATTTTTCCTTTTTTTCCGATATTAACAGCGGAACAGTAATAAACTTATGCTTCTTTAGCTTCAAAGTGTAGATATTAACGGAGATATCATTTTGCGATTCAAAGTTCTTGATCTGAGCTATTGTCATCGGAAATTGTATTCCTTTTAGATTCAAAACTGAAGAGTAGTGTGAATAATTGGTTAGTCTTTGGGGGTTTTGATCAGCAGGATATAACGCAGCCATAATGGACCACGCAAAGCATGCCAGGTCATCACTCTTGACGTTGACACATGCGTATTTTTGTTTGATCTCAAGCGGCAGTTCAATATATAAAAATCCTTGCATGGAATTATATTCGTTAATATTAATCCCCAAATTAATTATATTTTTCAAACTCTATCCACTATCCCGCTCTTGGAACTCTTCCAACTCCATCATTATTGGTTTCATTACATTTTCCATAAACCATTTATCTAAATTGGTGTCCCTGAAGATGGCTACGTTAGATGTAGTGAAATATTTATATTCTTGCATATACTTGGAACCGGTTACAATTTCAAACTCTCCACAAAACGCTGTATTAACTTTTACAGCTTCATCCATTTTCAATGCATTCTGGATTCTCCTCTTGAAAAGACTTTTGCAGTCTATTAAAAATTTTCCCATATCTTTATGTTTGAGGTTGTTGATTACCCCAGTTCTAATGCGTCCTTTGAAGGCCGAGATGGAATCATCTTAATGTACTCGGTCTTTGCGGTTTTCTTTCTAGTTTTCAATCCCGCTCCTTTCTTCTTGGATACTTTAAATTGTGAACGCATAGTTTATATGTTTGCCACTGAAGCCAATAGATTTATTTAATATTAACTTAATTCTGATTTGTAGACCCCTACAAGGTATCTGGCATCAGGAGAACTTTGCCATTAGAGCGCCCGCAGTCAGATATTAATCTGACAACGCAAATAAGAGAATAGCTTAATATTATTACAATATCATAAAAACTGGACTCAACCACAGCCTCTTGGTAAACATTCATCAGAATTTAAACAGACGTTATGACTAAGTTTAATCATTACAGTAACACACTGATTGGTTAAATCGAGAAATAGTGCAAATAAGGCAACGGCAAGGACCAAATTGACGTGAAATGATGTAACCCAGACTTCCACCAGGTGGGGTTAGGCCTATCTGACCGCAGAGTCATCGTACTAAGCCACTACTCGTTGTTCAACTTCGTAGAAAGTAACCCAACTAGATCGGTTTATCTTCAAGCCATCAAACCCGCACAGTTGCATAAAAAGAAGCTTAATAAACATTTACTTTTTATCATATTATATAATATACTTTTTTGCTTATACATATACAGCTCCATTACTTACCTGACCTAGGGTATATAGATATATCCAAAGTAGTTGATGATTAATCTTTTTACGATAGAGATGGTGCTTTATTTACCAAAACAGTACACACGTCTCCAAATCGCATATAAGCTTGTGAACTAAAATAAGCTAAATCATTAGAATAAGAACATAATTAGCTATTACAAATGATAATTTTTTACATGGTCAATGTTACTTTAAGTTCTTGAGACTTACGACGCTTTCTAAACCAAAGGTTATTACATAATTACTTACTACTCAATTTTATATATATATATATATATATTGCTGTGAAACCTACAAAATCCGTGAACTACGCTTTTCGAATCGAGCCTCACGAATTGGGCGTCAAGAATGCTGTGAAACCACCAAAAAGCTATTCATTACCTTAACTGTGTTGGTCCATTGACTTTCTTCCGTTAATCGCCTCGGCTGCTCCTCTAGATAGCTTTCATCCTCATACATAAAAAAAACAAACACATTCCTACCACAAACATCAACGTCAACTCTATTTACATCAATATTCACATTAAATTAAAATTTCAAAATTAATATTCAGCATAAATTTGAATATCAGAAAATTTCAAAATTAAATTTATAATCATTTTAATGTGCATCCAGAATTAAAGTCCATGTAGGATGCCTACTAATTACTATAACAATATATGCAGACCGGAGTCTGAGTACAAAGGGAGCATCTACCACCCCTTCACGTTAATTAACCAGGTTCGTCTAATTGAGCTCAAAGACATACCCATATTTTCATCATAATCCAGAACATCAATACTAAATACCCCTTTCTACTTAAACAAGCAAATTTCACCTTAAAATTAAAATATTATTGTTAGTACAATTTCACTACTGTCCATTTTAAATAAACAAATTATAAAGTTATTCAACACACACCAAAATATCAAAGTTCGAACAAAATAGTATAATTTACCTGAAGGTTACTGCACTCGTAGCTTCAATGTACATCGTCCCTTTGTTAATTACACCATTCCAACTGGGTTATATTTACGGCTTCAGATTCTCAACGCTTTTAAAATTTTCTCCATCACCATTTATTTAAAGTTGTTTCAGGGCTTTTCCGGAACTCATCTGGTATATCTGAACCTTGTTTTGTGGATCCAGACACGTTTATGAACCATTTAATTATTAATACCCCCGAAAAATAGCAAAGAAATTCATACTTCTTTCACCAATATACGCCAAAACTGCCTACTTTTGTGTATTCATTTGTCGTTGTAAATTTTACTAATTGGTACAGTGATACTAACTTTATTACCTTGTATCTTCTTTTCTAAGTGCACTAAAGTACATTTATTGTAGCACGTAAAGAACAAACTGTTTTTTATCACAAAAATATTCGAGCAAACTGTTTAAATTATTTAATCTAAACCCGAAAACTAAAAAAACACTGTTTAACGCATTGAATCAAGTCGAAGATCTAAGAGAGCTTGTTCATATTCCCCTGGGTATATATAGAGGTTAGCCTGTCTGTCGGTCGAGTCTCCAAAACGGACAATTCTAAAGAATTTCTCCTGCTATGTTCCCATTCCGCAGCCCGGCATGCGATTTTTACGAATTTTGCACTCGTCCCAGTTAAATCTCAGAAATTTCAACACGGCACGCAACGTCTGGAAATAACTAATTGAATTTTATACAGAAATGTTATTTTTACCTCTCAAATTTTGCCTTTTACTTTCAACCAATTGCAACCCTATGACGTTGCTCTACTCACGCCTTTTACTATATGTGTCTCGGTCTTGCGCATATTATCTGTCTCTATCTAACCTGTTCTTTATTGGTGCAAATTGATATTCCTTAATATCGATTATTTTCAGTCCATGTGGACTATCTGGGTTAAATAACCCCGTATCGCGCCTTCCCGTGAATATTAAGCCACGGTTTCTCCAAGATTTTTTGTAACCATTAATTATCTGCAACATTTACGCGGAACAAGTTTTTTTTTAAAATACGCAGGTGTTCTGTATTTCGTGCTAAAGCATCCGACCGTTTCCAATATCCGTAGAATCGACATGTTTATCTAAACAAATTAAACTGAAATTGCCTTTTAAGAATACGCAGGTGTGTTCAAACGTAACATTTTAAATACCCTTCTACGATTTGCATTTTATTGGGTTTTTACAAGTTTTTATAGATATTATATGTTACTAATGGTTCAATTAACTTCAATTAAAATAATACCCTTTAGTTTTTAGTGAATCCTAATTAAATATTCAATTATTATCAGTACATTTTTGTTTAATACCGGTTACTTAAAATAGAGTTAATTAATATAAATTTTGCACATAATTTCTCTTTGTTTCTTTACTAGGAATAATTAAATTACATGTAGAGTTTTCTAATACTGCTTCCTTTTATATAAAGCGTCTTATAAATAATTTAAATCTCTTATTTTTAATAAAACGAATGAATTTTTATGCTTCACGGTTTTTTTAATAACGCGTACCTTTTCCCAAAGCTTCTACACGGTGATTAAAATTATTTGATGTGATTATTTAATTTTCTACCCTGGTCTAAATATGAGTATTTTATATATATATATATATATATATATATATATATATATTGTAGTGGTTTTAAAAGGTTAAATTTAAGTATAAACAAGGCAATTTCAAACACTCTGTATAGAGGAAACAACCAAAATTTACGTGCGAAATTTATATCATTTAGTTAATGTAAAGGGACAAGTATTAACAAAATTTTACAAGTAGTGATTAAAATTTAGTTAGGTTTGTAAAGAAAGTAAATTGTAGATGCCAATGCAAATTATTAATTAATTTAATTGAGTTTAGTTGAAAGGGTTATTAAGTTTAATACGCATAAGAGCTTAAAAAATCGATAATACCAAGGTGAAACGCGAACAGCCGTTGGATATAAAATACCTTGAAACGTAAACTCCTAGAAAGGTTGGTTTAAAAACGTTTGTTAATTGAACACCTGCATGTTTTCGAAATGTCATGTTTCCCTTATTTGTGTAGATAAAAGACAGGATTCGAGGTATATCGGGTAAACGGTCGGACGGTTTGCATAAATGCTAATTAAAAGTTTCCTTAGAGTGCAGAAGCGATGGACAATCAAGGATATGCTTCGGAATGAGACAGGCATAATAGCAGTTCATTTCAAAACGCACGTATTCAGTCCACATGGGTTAGTTTGAAACGCTGACAGTAATATTGATTTTCTACCACTGAAACAACGTTAGAAGGAAACATAGAATATGCATAAGAGAGGAATAGCGTTAATACAGGCGGGGTTTTTAAGACGTCACAAAATATCTCATTGGTCTATATAGTTAGTTGTAAAACAGACAAACACAGGAATATTGAATGCAGGTTTTTCGGAAAAGATAATAACGACGAGTTAAATTTTGAAGATTTCGAAAACGGTTGAACCAAAATTTAAAGAAGTATTATTTTAAATGAAGGATTTCGCGGGAAGTGTGGCCGAGAGGTGGCATAGTAAATTGTATAAATACTTTAAGAAAATTAATAGGGGTCTCTTAGTATTTTCATCGCTTCAGATTACGTACAGAAAGTTACCACCAGCTTGTAAGTATATAAAAATTTTAAATTAAATAGTACTGGGATGGCCTCATAATTTGTACGCGGATAGTGTCGAGTCTAAATTTTATTGAGGTGCAACATATAATTTAACAAGCTCGTGAAGTGACGTAATGTAACGTAAATTAAATTAAGCAATTATAAAAGAAGTGTAATATATTTGGATTTGGATTTGGATGTATCGTGTATGAACAGCATAGCAGCACAACTTAGAGGGTGTTCATCTACAAATAGCTGGAGGCGGCGAGCAGAGCAGAACCACGAAACCGAGAGCGAAACAACTTAACGGCATCATCAACGGAGTAGGGATCTTCAAGAAATTCCAGGTAACGCTAGTTAAGGTTCGGGCCTTTGGAGCGGTGTTTTTAAAAACAATTCCAAACACTTACCAATTTTTATTGATTCTTAAACAGAAATTACAATGGAATTTAGAATAACAGTCAAAAATAATAACTTTAATCAAAAATAATATTAATTGTACCAAGGCGAGTAGTCTAGGTAGACAACAATGCAAAAGCTGTAATACTCAGACTGACTCAATTGAGTAGCTTGAACAACTAAGTATGGAGTTCAAAGACTGACTGCCGGGACTTGAGCTCCCGGGCTTTTTATAATAACCTGCCCCTCACACCGCTGTGGGAACTTGCAGATCTCATGTCTGTTTTCTCTTAATTGTACACTTTATTACATTGTAACAATCTTATTTCTAAGTAATTGCGGTATGTTAACCGCCTGTGACCTGCCACCTGCAGTATCACTGCCCTCTCGGATGCAAAGTTGCATGTCCGTTCTCATAAACTGTCGATAACCTCTCTGGGTTATTCTTGTATTACATTGTTGCAATGAACTTATACCTTATTTAACAATTTCTAATAATTCCTATTAGATTCAATATATTCAATACATATAGATAATTGGGGTATACATAACTCGCTTTAGAATTCGTTGTTTTTGATAAACTATGAAAGTTATTATGATGGGTCAGAGTGAACTATGATGTTATTTTGCATTATTTTGCGTATTGAAAATAATACGCATAACTAACTTCTACTATGGTATTTAAATATAAATCTAAAAGTGTATATAAAGCTGATTAACGTTCCTCAGGAATTTAAATATTTTTTTGTTATGAGTAAATGGGTTTTTGTTGTGTTTGTAATAAGAATATGCAAAGTAAAAAGCATACATTAATCATAATTAACTGGGTTATCATGAGCTCACCATACTCCAGAGTTTCCTAATTAAAATTAATTATAAATAAAAAAAGAAAGATAAGGTATTATTCAGGGCCCATTTACTCAGGTTACATTCAATGTGTTTGATATTTCTAGTTAAAATTCTGGACTTTACAAAAAGCGAATTTATTGAGGTGTAACTTGACCACCGAAATGGAGATAATCTTGAACTTTTATTTGTAAATAGTGGTAAATAAATATTGTATGATTGTTGTATTATTTTGTGGTTTTATTGAGAGTGTGCGTGAACGATAAAGAGTATGATAGTGAATCTAGGTATCTAAGAGGAGGCCCAACTGAGCTAGCCAGGGAGCCGTTAAAGAAAGCAATTCAACCGAGGAAGCAGGAATCTGGGTAAGAAATTATTTTTTTGAAAAATTTTTCTATTGTGTGCAATTTTCGATTTTGGTAAATTAATAAAATTTTCGAATATTTTTGTTACTGAGGCTGGATTTAGAGAGGTTACACGGCATAATATATATATATATATATATATATATATATATTGTTTTGATACTGTGGCAATATCCCTATGCGCCTCTTTTATAAATTAAAAGGTATACATTTTTAATTTTTCAATTTTTGATTTCTAATATATAATTTTAATTGCGTCGGCTAGCTCAGTTTTGAATTACGCACGGAGCTTGCGACAATACGACAAACAAAACCTTTAAACCAAAACACCATAAAGTACAAATTATTATAATGTTCTCAAAAATATTTACAAGTATGAAAAGGTTAAAATTCTTTAACTGGAATTCTCTTCTAATAATTGAATCAATAAATTTTATAATTATGATAACCAAAGATGATCAAAAAGTCAGCAAAATCATTAGTATTATTATATATTAACTTAAGCCTATGAACGTTCATTTAACCTCATTTATTTACGTAATTTACAACGTATACCCAGAATTAGATCTTGTCAACCCCTCGCATAAATTATCATTTTTAAAGTATTTAAATTTGTAATATTTAATTAAATGTTATATCTTAAGTTTTTCAATTTAACAAAGTGCAATGAAATATCCACAAATAAAATAAAATAATAATAAACATTCAGATTGGCTAACCTGTTGTTTTTTAGCTTAAATCGGTCTCTGGTCCAACCGTTGTGTGCATCCCTCATAGTATCGCCTTCAATATACTAGCGTACTGCATTTAAATTCCTTCGCCGTTAACCATTAAAGTAAATGCATGCTGCATTTCCTCTTTTGTTCCATTAATAACCGCTTCAGCATTTATTCAAACTTGTTCCTTTATTTATAAACTGGACTCCAGTAATTCTTTAGAAATTCTTTAGTGTTTCTTTAGAGATTCTTTTAGAGATTTTTTATAGTCGTTTTTCTATTTAAGGGTAAACCAACACACCATTAATTTTCAATATTCAGCGGAATTATTTCACACTTCACAATGACTTACTTAACGTGTATATTTTTGATCTTCAGAGACGTGAACTATACTTTACTTCATGGTCAACTCTTTTGTTTACAAATTTGATGATATTTAAGAGTACGGTCTATCTATTGACAAGCGCAAAGTTCGTTGTTTGTATAAACTTTGCATACCAGGTTTTCGAATATTCCATGGTATTCTGGTGTATATTAACATTAACGCGTTCCTCTGTCACGTACGATTTCAAGTTAATAACGTTGATCCGCTTGTATTTTCATACTTCTAGATAGGTAAACCTTTGTTTGTTTAAATAAATTTGGTAAACTTTGATTTTTAATAAACATGCTTTGTTTGTTTCCAATAAATCAGGTGTCGATTTTAATTCTCTAGTCACGTAGACGAAATACAATGTATGTATTAAATTATCTGCGTATTCTATTCTACGCATTATTAAACCTGCTTGTATTAATTAGGATTCTTGATGTAATAATGATACGTTAGCCACGCGTATCGCGTTATAGCTTGCATTTATGTTATATAACGACTTGCGGATTTGTTTATTCAAATAAATCTTCAAAATATTTTTTATTAACTAAATTAATTACAATTATTATTTATATACAGGGCGTTGTCATTTACTTTCCAGTCAAGTCATCGTATTTCTTGTTTTCTTCAGAAAACTGTGTCGTTTTCTGAACTCTTATGTATTTTATGTAGAGCGCACTATACTCTTGGTCCTAACTGCCCCTAAATGACCCTATTAACACAGAAATATATATATATATATATATATATATATATATATATATTGTTGTGATATCCTCCTGTGAATGCGGGAACTGGGTCTTTTCAACAAAAAAATTCTAGTCCCACCGATTGGGCGTCATAAACTGCTGTGATCCTCTTTTCGCCTCGGCTGCTCACCTAATTTTATAAACCTCCTCATTCATAAAAAAAAACAACACATTCCTACCACAAACATCAACGTTAACTCTATTTACATCAATATTCAGAATACATTAAATTTTCAAATTTAAATTTCAGCATAAAATTCAGTTTTAAAAAGAATTTCAAGATTAATTTTATTATCATTTTAATGAGCATCCAGAATTAAGTCATTGTTGGATGCCTTCTAATTAATATAACAATATATGCAGACCGGAGTCTGAGTATAAAGGGAGCATCTACCACCCCTTTACGTTAATTAACCAGGTTCGTCTAATTGAGCTCAAAGACATACCCATATTTTCATCATAATTCAGAACATCAATACTAAATACCCCTTTCTACTTAAACAAGCAAATTTTACCTTAAAATTAAAATATTATTGTTAGTACAATTTCACTACTGTCCATTTTAAATAAACAAATTAGAAAGTTATTCAACACACACCCACATCTCAAAGTTCAAACAAAATAGTATAATTTACCTGAAGGTTACTTGCACTCGTAGCTTCAATTTACATCGTCCCTTTTGTTAATCACACCATTCCAACTGGGTTATATTTACGGCTTCTGATACTCAACGCTTTAAAAATTTTCTCCATCACCATTTATTTAAAGTTGTTTCAGGGCTTTTTCGGAACTAATCTGTGTATAACTGACCCTTGTTTCGTGGATCCAGACACGTTTATGCACCATTTAAGTATTAATACCCTCGAAAAATAGCAAAGAAATTCATGCGTCTTTCACCAATATACGCCAAAACTGCCTACTTTTGTGTATACATTTGTCGTTGTAAATTTTGCTAATTGGTACAGTGATACTAAATTTTATTACCTTGTATCTAAGTGCACTGAAGTACATTCATGTTAGCACATAAATAACAAACTATTCTGAATCACTAAAATATACGAGCAAACTTTAAATTATTTTATCAAACTAAAATGCACTGTTTAACATCTTCAATCAAGTCGCGGATGTAAGAGCTTTTAACGCATCGAATAGTCAAAAGTCTCAGAGAGGCCGAAATTCATATTACCACCTCTATATATAGCGAATAGCCGGCACGTCGCTTTTGTCCTCAAAACAGACAATTCTTAAGAATTTCTCATTCTATGTTCCCAGTCCGTCGCTCGCGCGTCGGTTTTTACGAATTTTTCACTCACTCCATTTAAATCTCAGAAATTCTCACACGGCACGCAAACATGTCCGAGAAAAACTAATTAATTTTGTACAGAAATTGTTGTTTCTACCTCTGATATTTGCATCCTATTTTCAACCAATTGTGACCCTCGTGACGTTGCTTAAATCACGCCTTTTACTATATGTGTCTTTGCTTGACGCATTTTCTCTTTCCTTTTCTAACCTGTTCGTATTGGTGCAAATTGATATTCTTTATTATCGATTATATTTTAGTCCATGTGGACTATCTGGGTTAAATAACCCCGTATTGCACATTCTTGTGAATATTAAGCCCCGGTTTCTCCAAGATTCTTTGAAACCATTTGTTATCTACACAATTTTCGCCGTACGTGATATTTAAACTACGCAGGTGTTCAAAATAATATTAATTCTCAGAGCTTTTTAAATAAACCCTGTTTTGTATTTCGTGCTAAAGCATCTGACCGTTTCCAATATCCTTAGAATCGACATGTTTATCTAAACAAATTAAACTGAAATTGCCTTTTAAAATACGCAGGTGTGTTCAAACATCCTACTTCTAACTAACACTTCTAGGATTTGCATTTTATTGGGTTTTTACAAGTTTCTATAGATATTATCTGTTACTAACGATTCAATTAACTTCAATTAAAATAATAACCTTTAATTTTAGTGAATCCTAACTAAATATTAGTTATTATCTGTACGTTTTGTTCAATACCGGTTACTTGAAATAGAGTTAATTAAGATAAATTTTGCATGTAATTTCTCTTTTGTTTAGGAATAATTACATTACACGCAGAGCTTTTTGATATAAAGCGTCTTGTACATGATTTTAAATCTCTTATTTTTACTGAAACGAATGAATTTTTATTCTCCACGGTGTTTTAATAAAGCGTATTATCTAATAAAATTCCTTATACACGGTGATTAAAATTATTTGATGTGATTATTTAATTTTCTACCCTGGTCTAAATATGAGTAATATATATATATATATATATATATATATATATATATATATATATTAGCTCGACTTGTTGCTTTGCAACTGGGCACCTTTTAGTTTAAATGTAATTGTGTTTTACATGTTGTGCAAATGTAAAAGCATATTTGCGGATTGCAGTCGTCAGCTTGTCGAAAAATAAAAGAGTCCACCATCAAAATCTTGAGGCTTATATCTAAGTCCCCTGCCTCTAAAAGTCTTCCACAATTCTCAAAATTTCTACAATTCAAACATTTTCACGTACAACACAATTCTTAAAATCGTCCCACGCTCACAAATTTTCAAACACAACATTCTAACGTACCCAAAATTCTACGTATTCTTAACCGAAATTTATTTTCACAACATTTCTTCAAAACTCAATTTAAAGCTAACAACAACGCACACCTAAATGGTTTCCGCTGTATTCTCAAGAATCCCACTCCAAAAACCTTGTGTATTCACCCCAAGTTTGACGAAAGTTTACGTTTAAACTACGCCTATAACTAACACGTGTTATATCCATCCCACTTCTACACGTGCTTGCAAATCAACTATCTCTTTTACCTTGTTTTCAACTTCTTTTGTAACGCACAACAGCTGGTGCCAACCTCGTTGTTGCTTATTATATTTACGTTCTTTACTAAAAGCTATAAATTTCATTTTTAGCTCCGCTAATTGACATCGGAACTAAACTACCTGGAATTTGCTGTTCGTTTGTTGCATTTCTTTGGCCTTATT
Source organism: Platerodrilus igneus (assembly GCA_036346225.1). Classification (NCBI taxonomy): domain Eukaryota; kingdom Metazoa; phylum Arthropoda; class Insecta; order Coleoptera; family Lycidae; genus Platerodrilus; species Platerodrilus igneus. The sequence goes on from JARFIW010000840.1 coordinate 3,024,177, forward strand.
TAATACAATACAAAAAAACTGCGACGGTTTGAAACGGTCTAAATCTTTTTAGAAATTACTCTTCCCAATTTGTTTGTAATTTAATAATACTAGAAGCAGGTTCTTCCACAACACGTTCTAAAAGCTTTTAACAAATATAGATCTAACTACCCTTATTAAATAAGAGGGTTAGAATTATTGTTTATTAATGTCAAATTTACTTTCCGTCTTATGCACAGGATGTTTCTAATATGTCATGCGCTATATTTTAAAAGTGTTTATATGTAAAGGATTACGAAAATTAGATTTACCTTCCTGAAATTTTCGACGGTAAGTTAAAAACACACCCTTCCTTGTCGTACATTATTCATGCACGTAGATTCTACTTCAATATTCAACAGCACCCGGTATACTAGACCTTCTTACAATAAGTACGTTTTCTAATAACTTTCATTTTAAACCTATTTACTTCGAAACGAAAAGCTCTTCTATAATCTCAATCGTCCGTACCTTGTTTGAGGTATCCGTTGGCTTGATACACAATACTATAGCGCATAATTACTTCTTATTATACCTAATCATAAAGACTCGTTGAAATGGTGGATCGTACTTATTTGTTAAGATTGTTTCAAGTTCCTAATCACATTTATAAGTTTGATAACGCTGACATGGATGTTAATTCGTGTAATCAAACGAATTAATATTCATTTTCTTTTCTGCATACGATCCAAATATAATTGTCGTTCCCGTTCTGTATAAAATTTTCGTGCACACGCTGTGTGATAAGTAATTACAGTTTTACGAAATATGCTTTTCTTTCGTAAAGAGTCTAATCTTTGACTGTAATAATTATAACTTCCTCCGATGGACACGACACTCCCTTGAATTGCCGCTCCTTGTAATATAGAAGGCTGCACCAGTTACGTGGTCTTAGGTCCATCTGTCCCGCTCCGGCCCTAAAGGGGGTGTGATAGATCCAACACCGTAAGCACGCGGGTGAGTGTTTTATTCCCTGTTCATGTTGCGACTCTGTTTACTTAGACTTTGCTATTTAGACCCATACATGCCTCGTATTAATTCGTATGTACGAAAATAATTATTTTAGGTGTGGGGACATTTGTTACTAATATTGTATTCCACAATGATTCCTTTTTTTGACAACTTTATATATCAAGTGTTACTAATATTTAATGCTTCAGTGATTTCTTATTTTGTGGCAATTTTATATATTTAATTGTGCTTACGATGGTTATTTAGAACTATCGTTTTTGAAGTTGTAAATTTGTGGTAATTAAGATATCGTAGTGATAATTCTATGTATTTAATCTTTCTGCGTACGATGATGATTTGGAGCTGTAGTTTTTTGGTTGTTAATTCAGATTAATATTGACCTAAAAACTGCAGCTCGCCATTTTCAAAACGTGATCTTTTTTTAGTTGTTTTGATATATGTACACGGTACCTATTGATTTTGTGAAAATGCTTTGTAATAAAAATCCCTTCAGGATGTTTTGGAGAAATATTCATGTTTTCTTGCAGGGTAGATTTCCTTGTATTTTGTGACAAAAGTTGCTAATTAGAAGTTCATTTTTTAAATGGTGCCTTTATTATGAATAAGTATGTTTGTTTTTATTCCAAGTGTTTTCTTTTTTCTCTGTTGTATTAGTATAACCCCGCCTACTCGCCGATTGAGCCCAGTCATTCGTGTATTGTCCGTCCAGCCATGTCGATGCACGTAGCGTATTAAACTCTAAAACTATTTACTTTAAAAAACGTTTCAAAGTTATTTGTTGCAGTTTCACATGCTGACTCCTCAAATTAAATTTCAAATTAAAAAATAATACCCTTTTAGCCCCCAAATATCACAGTAATATATATATATATATATACATATATATATATTGCTATGATAATAGGGTAGTCTAAGGGTAGGTTATGTCATAGGAGTCGTAGAATAAATATAAACAACTTCAACTTTAAGGAAAGCAAATAATTCCAGAAATTAAAATAGTAAATCGGTCACTCTACATAATGTTAATTAAGAGGGCACTGTATATAAAATATGCGGAATTAAATGCATGAGAACATAAATATGTCTAAGTGTAGTTTACAAATAAAGATAAGATTTTAAAACGCAATAAATTGCATCAAAATTAAATCACCGGGACGTATAGATAAATTGGCATTGCAAATATTTAACAATTGCGTCGAAAATATCAACGTAAACGTATTCTAAATCATTTATTATTGGAAAATCGTTACGTGACTGGAATAGAACATATTTGTTCAGAAAACCAATATTCTGTGGAAACAAATAAACACCAGGCGGTTCAATTATACGATAAATTAACAAACATCCAAATACGTGAGTTAATCAAAGCCAAAAGTTGGAAATTCTCGAATAATACTACAATATGCTAGATGCAGGCGTGACAAACAGCGCATGCATCGAAGATTTAAACTAAGAAATTTGTAAAAATTTCGAGTTATGCGAGATACGGCAAAAGTATCAACTTAGAGTGTAAACAAGCCAATAAAAAAAAATGGGGGAAGGGCTTATACATACGATAGTAACGGAGTGACATTTGAGTCTATATTCAAACTGAGGAACGACTATGTTCGAAGGCGTTAAAAATCTCACGTCACTAGTGAAGTATAAATCAAAACGAATCAGAGTTAAAACTGCGAGAATTTGTGCAACGAAAAATAAGCTGATCTATAGATAGACGGCTTTAATTTGGGATATTTAATTAAGACGGCTTTAATTGAAATGACTTTAATTTAGGCTGTAATTTGGGACCTTTCATTGAGACGACTTTAATTTGAGCTGTAATTTGGTACCTTTAATTGAGACGACTTTAATTTGGGCTGTAATTTGGGACCTTTTATTGAAATGGTTTTAATTTGGGATATTAATTGAGACGACTTTAATTTGGGACTTCTAACTTTGGATCTAGTCTAATTTTGGAGATAATTAAAAATGAACGTATTCTAATTTGGACATATTCAAATTTGGTACGATTTTAATTGGAAGCGATTCATGGGAGGCAATTCTTATATGGGGCCGGCATATCAATAAGCAAAGCGGACACAGAAAGAGGATGCAGATCATAGACTAGGATGGAACTCCAGAACCCATTCCAGGTTAGCAATCTTAATACACTTTATTATTGAAAAACTGTTTTTGATTTAATATTTGCCATACATTGAATATTTGTAAGTCATCATAAAGGTCACTTATAAAAATTTATAAAATGAAAAATAGGTATCTTGGAACGTTCGAAGGTCCTTGAATAATTAAAAGATATTTTTGCTGGCTTTCAGAAAAGCATAAATCTGGTATATGTAGATATTTTGTACAAAAAGAAAAATTTTGAGTGTTGTAAATATTATCAAGTATTATATTTCATATTCTAGAATTGCTTTATTTGATTCAATAAGATTTATTCAGTAAGCTAGTCGGGGTAAAAATCCTAATTTAACATTTTATAACATTGGGACTTAAAATAATAATAGGGCAAATCACAGCAATATATATATTGCTGTGATAAGGGGTTGTTTAAGGGTGCACTTAATAGTAAAGGTCATTTAGAAATGAGTAATCACCATAGGCAGCAGAAAACTGCATTTATTTAGTGAAGAATTGAGAAATGGAGATAGTTTGTAAACAATTTGAGTAAGGGAAGAAAATAAACCACGATTTCAAGTCAGAAGACAATGACAATAAGAATTCTATTCTAAGTTTGAGGAAATTGATTGATAAGAAGTAATAAGTCTGATATGAAACGACAATAAATTGGGGTGCATAAATTAATAATGGTAGTCCATAGGGTAATGGCAATAATTTAAATGTAATCCTGAATTAGGGGAAGATAATTTTTATTCAAATGGAAGCGTTGATGCGAAGAAAATAGACCAGGTCAGATTTTTTTAGTTATAAGACATTTTATTTTTCTACTTTTTTTTTAATTTTTTTATTGAATTTGCTTAATATAATATGAATGTGAAAAAGTCAACAAAAGAAGTTGCATACGTATAAAGTGAGTAATATGATAACAGGTTTAGAATGTTCTACACTTCGTTGATAAAAGATAATAGGTTTTTTTTTTTGTGATTTTGGGTTTTGAGTAAATAGTATATGATGTTTAATAAATGAAATTTACAACATTAACTAATTGAAAAGTGTATTACAAATAATTTACAAAAACTGTACATAATATATTGGTTTCATTAATTAAAATCGAAATTAACTGAATTTCATAACTCCAAATAAATGCTAGTCGAGGTCATAAGATATAGTCAATGAGAGTAATTTGTTAATTTTAATAGTTCAAGGAGGAGCTACGAGTTGAATAGGAAATTGATAACAAGTAAGGCGGTAACGTACCGAATTTTGTTATTGGTTGACAAGGTTGGTTCAAGATAAAATCCAGTTAAGTTTCTGGAGGGAATTTATAGCAACATTAATAAGACGGCCCAACGTCGGAGATAATTACAATCTTGTTTATACATAGTAATATTAGTATGGTCGCCCAAATGATGGAGCGCGAATAATTAAGAGTACATAGCAAATAATATAACAGCCCAACGAAGGGGCACGATAATTCCAGTAGCATAGCAATATATATGTATATATATATATATATTGCTGTGAAATGCTCCTTTGAATGCGGGAACTGGCTCCTTTCAACAAAAAAAATTCTAGTCCCACCGATTGGGCGTCATAAACTGCTGTGATCCTCTTTTCGCCTCGGCTGCTCACCTAATTTTATAAACCTCCTCATTCATAAAATTAAACAACACATTCCTACCACAAACATCAACGTTAACTCTATTTACATCAATATTCAGAATACATTAAATTTTCAAATTAAATTTCAGCATAAAATTCAGTTTTCAAAAGAATTTCAAGATTAATTTTATTATCATTTTAATGTGCATCCAGAATTAAAGTCCTTGTTGGATGCCTATTAATTAATATAACAATATATGCAGAGTAAAAGGAGCATCTACCACCCTTTACGTTAATTAACCAGGTTCGTCTAATTGAGCTCAAAGACATACCTAAAATTTCATCATAATCCAGAACATCAATACTAAATACCCTTTCTACTTAAACAAGCAAATTTCATCTTAACATTAAAATTTTATGGTTAGTACAATTTCACTAATGTCCATTTAAAGTAAATCAATTATAAAGTAATTCAACACACACAAAATGTCAAACAAAATAGTATAATTTACCTGAAGGTCACTGTCCTCGTAGCTTCAATGTACATCGTCCCTTTAGTTAATCACACCATTCCAACAGGATTATATTTACGGGTTCTAATTCTCAACGCTTTTAAAATTTTCTCCATCACCATTTATTTAAAGTTGTTTCTGGGCTTTTCCGGAACTCATCTGTGTATATCTGACCCTTGTTTCGTGGATCCAGACACGTATTTGAACCATTTAATTATTAACACCCCCGAAAAATAGCAAAGAAATTCATGCGTCTTTCACCAATATACGCCAAAACTGCCTACTTTTGTATATACATTTGTCGTTGTAAATTTTGCTAATTGGTACAGTGATACTAAATTTTATTACCTTGTATCTAAGTGCACTGAAGTACATTCATGTTAGCACGTAAATAACAAACTATTTTGAATCACTAAAATATACGAGCAAAATTTTAAATTATTTTATCAAACTAAAATGCACTGTTTAACATCTTGAATCAAGTCGCGGATGTAAGAGCTTTTAACGCATCGAATAGTCAAAAGTCTAAGAGGCCGAAATTCATATTACCACCGGTATATATATAGCAAAAAGCCTGTCTGTCGGTCTGTTCCCCAAAACGGGTAATTCTAAAGAATTTCTCATTTTATGTTCCCAGTCCGTCGCTCGCGCGTCGGTTTTTACGAATTTTTCACTCGCCCCATTTAAAACTCAAAAATTCACACACGGCACGCAAACATGTCCGAGAAAAACTAATTAATTTTGTACAGAAATTGTTGTTTCTACCTCTGATATTTGCATCCTATTTTCAACCAATTGTGACCCTCGTGACGTTGCTTAAATCACGCCTTTTACTATATGTGTCTTTGCTTGACGCATTTTCTCTTTCCTTTTCTAACCTGTTCGTATTGGTGCAAATTGATATTCTTTATTATCGATTATATTTTAGTCCATGTGGACTATCTGGGTTTAATAACCCCGTATCGCACCTTCTCGTGCATATTAAGCCCCGGTTTCTCCAAGATTCTTTGAAACCATTTGTTATCTACACAATTTTCGCCGTACGTGATATTTAAACTACGCAGGTGTTCAAAATAATATTAATTCTCAGAGCTTTATTTTCTGGTATTATAATATTGGATTTTTCAAGTTTTATGCTTATTATTAATAATGGTTTAATTAACTCCAATTAAAATTGACTTCTATCCTTTCTTTTAGCGAATACAAGTTAAATATTAATTATTATGTGTACACTTTGTTTAATACCGATTACTTAAAATAGGGTTAATTAATATAAATTTTGCACGTAATTTCCATTTGTTTCCTTCCTCGGAATAATTACATTACCCGTAGATCTTGTTAATACTGTTTCTTTTGATATAAAGCGTCTTGTACATGATTTTAAATTTCTTATTTTTACTGAAACGACCGAATTTATTTATGCTTCATGGTTTTAATAAAGCGTATTATCTAATAAAATTCCTTATACACGGTGATTAAAATTATTTGATGTGATTATTTAATTTTCTACCCTGGTCTAAATATGAGTATTTTATATATATATATATATATATATATATATATATATTGCTACGATATTCGCCCCACGATTGGGCATGTCATAAAATTGCTATGATACTCGCCACTGATTCTTTTATTATTTTAAGCCCCAATGTTATTGTTATGAAATGTTAAATTAGGATTTTTACCCCGACTAACTTACTGAATAAATCTTATTGAATCAAATAAAGCAATTCTATAATACACAATATAATAATTGATAATATTTACAACACTCAAAATTTTCCTTTTTGTACAGAATATCTACATATACCAGATTTATGTTTTTTTGAAAGCCAGCAAAAATATCCTTTAATTATACAGGGACCTTCGAACGTTCCATGATACCTATTTCATTTTCATAAATCTTTAAGTGACCTTTTTTTATGACCCTTACAAATATACTATATGGCAGATATTAAATCAAAGACAGTATCATGATTGCTAACCTGCAGTGGGTTCTGTAGTTCCATCCTAGTCTATGATCTGCATCCCCTTTCTGTGTTCGGTTTGCTTATTGATATGCCGGCCTCATATAAGAATCGCCTCCCGTAAATCGCTTCCAATTAAAATCGTACCAAGTCGGAATAGGTCCAAATTAGGAAACATTCATTTTAAATTATCTCCAATCTCCAAAATTAGAGTATGTCCAAAGTTAGAATCCCAAATTAAAGTAGTCACAACTAAATATCCCAAATTTAAATTCAGATTGAAAATCCAAATTTCAAATCCAAATTTAAAAATCCAACTTTTAAAATCCAAATTTTAAAAGCCCTGTTTTATTAATATTAGAGATGAATTTGATTAAGACGTTTTACTTACGTTTATCTACCGATCGGCTTATTTTCGCTGCACAAATTCTCGCAGTTTTAACTCTGATTTATTTTGCTTTATACTTCACTGTTTACGTATGTTTTTAACACCTTTGAACATAGTCGTTGCTCAGTTTCAATATAGACTAAAATGTCGCTTGGTTACTATTGTATATATAAGCCCTACCTCCAATTGATTTTATTAGCTTGTTGACATTCTAGAACGATACTTCTACCTTATCTCGCATACCCCTCAATTTTCACAAATTGCTTAGTTTACATCCTTCAATCCATGCCTTGTCTGTCACGTCTGCATCCCGCATATTGTCGTATTATTCGAGAATTTCCAACTTTTGACTTTTATTAAATCACGTATTTGGATGTTTGTTAATTTTATCATCTAATTGAATCGCCTGGTGCTTGTTTATTTCTACAAATAATTGGTTTTTTGAACAAATGTGTTTTCTTACAGTCACGTAGCGATTTTTAATAATGAATTATTTAGAATGCGTATACGATGATATTTTCGTCGCAATTGTTAAATATTTGCAATGCCAATTTATCTATGCTTCCCGGTGAGATTTACTTTTAATTCAATTTATTGCGTTTTAAAATCTTATCTTTACTTGTAAACTACACTTAGACATCTTTATGTTCTCATGTATTTGATCCCGTGTATTTTATATACAGTGTTCTCTCAATTAACAATATGTAGAGTGACCGTTTTACTCTTATGATTTTTGGAATTATGTGCTTTTCCTAAAGTGGAAGTTGTTTATACTTATTCTACGACCACCATGACTTAACCTAAATTGCTATCCTAAATTCTATCTACACCTATCTTAACTTATGATTATTATTTACACAAAGCTCTATACTAAACATTTTATCTCCTTAATTCCTATCTATTTATACTTTTCCCATTTTTCATAAATTTACACTATCTTTGTACTCTACTAATGTTTCACTCCCTATTTATCTATACTTTTTTCATTTTCATATACTTTTCCCATGTTTCATAAACATATCATTATCTCTTCATATTTCTCCCGTTTATCTATCCCTATTTGTCTATACTCTTTCCATCTACATATACTTTTTCCAATTTTCATAAATTCATACAACGTATCATCACCTCTACGTATTTTTTTATGAACCACTCCTATTTATTTAACTATACTTTTACTTATTTACCTATACTTTTTCTTATTTACATCAACCCTTACTAAATATTGTTTTTTTCGAATATTTCTACTAAACTAGTTTCTATTTACATATTTCTTCTCATTTCCATCAACCTATACTACTCCTACTTTTCCTAAACCTATCCTAATTTCTTATTAACCTATCCTATTTTGTGATTATATTCCTATTTAACTAATTGTTTTTACAATTTGTACAATTTTTCTATTTCTTGTATGGGTAAATTAAATTCACATGAAATTTTCCCCTGATCGCCTCTGAATCTACTTCCTTTAATTTGTACGTGTTTTCAGCTATGACCTTGTTTACCAGAAATGGACTTATGTATGGTAAGTGTAGGTTGGCACATGTATGAAGGTGCCTTCTTTCTACCCTTAGGTTCTTGATAATTACCTTGTCCCCTACCTGGAAGGTGATTTTCCTCTTTATCTTGTCGTTCATTTTATCCACATACTTTCGTGCTCTTTCCTGTATCCTTCTCCTGGCTCTATGCAGTTTTCTTTCTAAGTCTTCTTCTCTTGGTGTAATTTCCCATGGCCTATCCGGGTACACTCTTCTCATTAAAGTTATGGGGGATTCTTCTGTGACCGTATGAGGCGTGCGATTTATAAACCCTTCAACTTTTGGCAGATTTATTTCCCAACTTCGATTATCCTGATATGATGTCATGCGCAAAAACTTACAGATTTCCTGAATGTATCTTTCTGCAGAATTGCCCTGAGGATGACGGATGCTACAGAAGACAACTCCTATTTGTTGATTTTCCCAGTGCGACACAAACCTAGCATTGCTAAAGTATGTTGCATTGTCCGCCAGTATCCTTTTGAATTTTCCTTCTTCTGTGATGAATTGCTCTAGTTTTCTGATTGTCTCTATTGTGTTTCAATCCCTAGTAGGAAACAACATTGTGTACTTTGAGAATACATCCACTACCACTAGGGCATGCTTATTTTTCTTTCTACTGGGTACCAAATTACTTAGGTAGTCTATTACAATTAGGTCTATGGGATTATCCACCTGAATGCTTTGAATGATGTTCTGATTGATATGGTTCTTGTATTTACCCAGCGTGCAGAGATGACACGTGCCCACTGTTTCTTTGATGAGTCCCAGGTCTTTCTGAGCATAAAATTTTCTCGAAACAGCAACCACAGTTTTCTAGTTCCCAAATGTCCATATGTGATATGTAATTCTTTTATGATTGATACTGCCAATTCCTTGTTAAGCACATACAGGTCTTCACCATTCAAGTGTTTTAGGAGAAAACCATTAATACTTTCAAACTGCTTATAATTTGGGTTTATCTTTAACTTATCTCTTATATTTCGTATCCATTCATCATTTTCTTGCATTGCCAAAATTCTCCCATGTGAGAATATTGAATCATCTCTCACCAAGCTATGCATTGCTACAAATATGTCATTTGACTTTAAATTATTGTTCACCTTGTTTCTGCTAAAAGCATCTGCTACTATATTATTTTTGCCTTTTCTGTACCTGATCTCAAAATCAAAATCCTGCAATAGAAGACCCCCATCTGTATATTCTATTGTTTGTTAATCTAGTGTTTAAAAGTGAACACAAAGCGGAATGGTCTGTTTCAACTACAAAATGTCTTCCCATCAGGTAGAATTTTCATTTTGTGATCGCAAAGACCACTGCTGCCATTTCCTTCTCACTAATTGTATAGTTTAGTTTATGCTTTTTGAGAGTTCTAGAGATGAATGAGATGGGTATCTCTATACCATCCTGAATTTGATATAATTCCGCGGCTAATGCATTATCCGACGCATCCGTGCGTACCACAAATTCCTTTGAGATGTCTGGGTGTCTTAAAATAATCTGCTCATGAAATTGATTTATTAGGCTTCGATATGCCTCTTCATGAGCCTCACTCCACGACCATTTAACCCCTTTCTTCAACAAAGCAAATATTGGAATAGCTTTCCGTGAAAATGACGGGATAAACTTTTTATAAAAGTTCATTACTCCCAAAAAAGCTCTTAGAGTGCGTATGTTTCTTGGTCTAGGGTATTCTAGTATCCCTAATAGTCTATTTTTGTCCATGAATATGCCCTCATTACTAATTTGATATCCCAAAAATTTTATCTTCTCCTGTTCATGTTCTTCATGTTCAACTTCAGTCCCGCTAAGTTTAACTCTAACAAAATCTATTCAAGACGTACGAAATGTTGTTCCATGTTATCACTGAAAATTAAAACATCATCCACATAATGTATGCAGAATTCTTCATATGGTCCCAATATATCCTGCATAGCCTTCACTAATGCAGCCGTACTTGAAGATAAACCAAAAGGAACAACTTTAAATTGATAAATTTGCCCTTCTATCGAAAAACCCGTATATTTTCTTAATTCGCGTTCTATAGGAATAAGCCAAAATGAATTTTTTAAGTCCATTTTTGAAAATATTCGCTTATTACCTATTATTGCTAAAATTGTATCCATAGTTGGTGGACTGTTATATTGAGGTTTGGTCTTTTTATTAATTTTCTTTGCGTCCAAACATAGTCTGATGCAATCATCATTCTTTTTAACAACAACTAATAGATTAACAAAATGTGTGTTTGCCTTCTCAATGATACCCTCACTTAACATCTGATCTATCTCCACCCTCACTCTATCCCTATACGCTGCTGGAATAGGATATAGCTTCGCGTTAAACGGCTCCGTGTTTACAACTTCTAATTTATGCACATGCCCTGTTGCTATTCTGGATTCTGATCCTATTAATTCTGAATTCTCCATCAATAATGCCTTCACCCTATCTTTCAGTTCTTCTTGACATTTTAGTTCATCAACTTCACCCTCAAATTGATTAATATTTAAACTCCTTCGACTTCAATACTTTCCTCATCCCATTTTATACATTCCTTTTTTATATCTATTATCCTTCCTTCGGCATTTATTTTTAATCCCTACTTATCAATTGTGTCCATACCAAATATTACATCTACTCTTAACTCCGGCACTATTATAAATTCATTCTCAAACTTCATCTTACCCACTTCACATTCCAGAATTATTATCTTATTCACACTTGCAAATTTCTTGTTATTCGGTGCTATTAAATTAAACTTCCTAATAGGCATTATTCTCCCCATTAACTTTTCCCGTTTAACAAAATCTTCAGACACTAACGACGCTTCCGCTCCCGTATCAATGAGTGTTCCACCCCTACTATTTCCAACTTTTAATTTAATTATCGGTAATAAGCTTTTATTCAAATCCTTTTCCATTTCACATTTTATATATTTGCGCTGGTGTTCATATCCATTAATTCTTAAGGGCTTACTTGGTTTGTCCTCATTCAAAAATCCTGATTCGACCTAGATGGTATTGTCTGACTCGTAATTTCTGCATAGGTACGGTTCGTTCTTATTGGTTGTGCTGATTGTTTCCGATGTCGTGCTTGTAGCGTCCACTGATTTATGTTCCTGTCGTGATTCGTTTGCTCTGTTTCTCTCCTTGGCGTGTCTCTTGCGTTCCAATTCCTTTTAAAATTATTATCGTTGCAGTTATTGTATTTATTTCTATAAAAATTTTTCCTATAATTTCCCCTATTATTCGATCTATTATTTTCTGTGCTTCTTTGCATTCTAACTATTTTTTCTCGCAGTCTTTGTATTATCCTACCTTCCGCCACACGACTCTGTCCTAACTCATCACAACGTTGTAGATATTTCAGGAAGAGCTCCCTATTTTCAATATTTTGAATCATCACATAATGTCTTATCTCTTCTCCAAAATGTCCCGCTAAGTACTTTATGGTTTGTGTTTCTTCCATCGGAGGATCTAATTGCTTCGCTATACTAAATTTTTGTATGGCGTATAACTCTCGTGTCATCCCTAAATTCTGATTATATTTTCCTGTAACTAATTTATCTCGCGTCTTGTATCGTTGATTGTCCCCCCAAAATTTTCTTAAAAATCTACTCTCAAATTCCTGAAATGTTCCTATCTCATTTTGTATCGAGTCAAACCATATTTCCGCGCTTCCTTGCAACATTGACCTAACGAAATTTAAATTGTATCTTTCATCCGTTGATCCCTGTATAAATTTTCTTATATTATTCAAAATATTTGCGGATTCACCTTGTTGTCTCCGTAAAATTTGGAATATTGCTCAACTGATATTTTCGGTCTATTTATCTTAGTATATTGCCCTTGATTCCTACCAGCATTTTCGAATTCTGATTTTAAATTACCTAATTCTCTATTTACATCATTAAGTCCTATTTCACAATTTCCTTGAATTTCCCGCATCTTTTTACCTAAATCTGTAATCTGATCATTAGTTTCCTTTTCACACGTTTCCTGATCTAATTTAACTTTCCAAACCTCGTCCCTAACTTTATCCACATCGTCCATCATTCTAATAAATTTATTCTCAAATTGTACCTGCATTTCCGCGATTGTTTGATTCGTTTCTTTTAATCCGTCGCTTATAATTTTTATTTCGGCACCTAACTTTTCCCCATTTTCCTCGTTAACGCTAATAAAATTGACATCATTTCCGATTGTTGCGATAACTGTTGTTCTTCACTTTGACTTCGCGTCAATTGTTGTCTTTGCATTTCCATAGATACTTCCTGTAAAATTACGCTTTCTTGGGACCCTATTTCTACTCCCTGGTTTCTTAATGCTTCTCTGGTTTCCTTTATTCGTTTATCCATTTTTAAATTTTTAAAATTTTTAATATTTCTAATTCCTTGCAGATTTTAAATTTCCTAACCCTTATGCTTTTTAAATTAAATTTTATTCGTACCTCTACAATTTTTAATTTTTTATTTTCTTTTTGTGGTGTTCGTGCCTCTATGATTTTAAATGTTTAAATTTCTTTTTGTGGTGTTCGTGCCCCTACGATTTAGGTCGCCATAAAATTGCTATGATAATCGCTGTACAATCGAGCCCCAGCGTTGGGCCGTCTTAAAATTGCTATGATATTCGCCCCACGATTAGGCATGTCATAAAATTGCTATGATACTCGCCACTGATTCTTTTATTATTTTAAGCCCCAATGTTATGAAATGTTAAATTAGGATTTTTACCCCGACTAACTTACTGAATAGATCTTATTGAATCAAATAAAGCAATTCTATAATACACAATATAATAATTGATTATATTTACAACACTCAAAATTTTTCTTTTTGTACAGAATATCTACATATACCAGATTTATGTTTTTCTAAAAGCCAGCAAAAACATCTTATAATTATTCAGGGACCTTCGAACGTTGCATCATACCTATTCCATTTTTATAAATCTTTAAGTGACCCCTTTTTGATGACCCTTACAAATATACTATATGGCAAATTTTAAATCAAAAACTGTTTTCAATAATAAAGTGTATTATGATTGCTAACCTCCAAAATTAAAGTATGTTCAAAGTTAGAAGTCCCAAATTAAAGTTCTCTCAATTAAATATCCCAAATTAAAATCCAGATTGAAAATCCAAATGTAAAATCCAAATTTCAAATCCAAATTTAAAAATCCAACTTTTAAAATCCAAATTTTAAAAGCCCTGTTTTATTAATATTAGAGATGAATTTAATTAGGTCGTTTTACTTACGTCTATCTACCGATCGGCTTATTTTCGTTGCACAAATTCTCGCACTTTTAACTCTGATTTATTTTGCTTTATACTTCACTGTTTACGTAAGTTTTTAACACCTTTGAACATAGTCGTTGCTCAGTTTGAATATAGACTAAAATGTCGCTTTGTTATTATCGTATATATAAGCCTTACCTCCAATTGATTTTATTAGCTTGTTGACATTCTAGAACGATACTTCTACCTTATCTCGCATACCTCGGAATTTTCACCAATTGCTTAGTTTACATCCTTCAATCCATGTCTTGTCCGTCACGTCCACATCCCGCATATTGTCGTATTATTCGAGAATTTTTAACTTTTGACTTTTATTAAATCACGTATTTGGATATTTGTTAATTTTATCATCTAATTGAATTGCCTGGTGCTTGTTTATTTTTACAGAATATTGGTTTTCTGAACAAATGTGTTTTCTTCCAGTCACGTAGCGATTTTCTAATAATGAATTATTTAGAATGCGTATACGATGATATTTCCGACGCAATTGTTAAATATTTGCAATGACAATTCATCTATGCTTCCCGGTGATTTACTTTTGATGCAATTTGTTGCGTTTTAAAATCCTATCTTTACTTGTATACTACACTTAGATATCTTTATGTTTTCATGTATTTAATCCCGTGTATTTTATATACAGTGTCCTCTCAATTAACAATATGTAGATTTTGTGCTTTTTCTAAAGTGGAAGTTGTGTATTTATTCTACGACCCCCATGACTTAACCTACCCCTAAACTACCCTATTATCATAGCAAAATATATGTATATATCACGGAAAACAATAACCTTCTTATTTGCGCTTGGAATCTAAAACTCGGTTGCGCAAGTATTAGGCACCGGTGTACCTAGATGCAGATTTCTTGACAAAGCCGTTGCTTTCATAGAAAACTAGGAAAACAATTAAGTAGAGATATGCGGCGACTAGTTATATATCACAGAAAACTTAATTACTTTTACTTGCGCTTGGAATCTAAAACTTTGTCAAACACGTATTAGACGCCGGTGTACCTAAATGGCTATTTTTTACAAAGCCGTTACTTTCATAGAAAGTCTGAAAAAAATAAAGTAGAAGTAGCGGTGACTAGATATTCATCACGAAAAACTTAATAACTTTTTTATTTGCGCTTGGACTCTAAATCTCTCTTGCACACGTATTGAGCGTCGATGTAACCAAATGGAAATTTCTTGACAAAGTAGTTGCTTTAATAGGAAGCGAGAAAAAATTAAGGTAATGGTAGCGGTGACTTGTTATATATTACGGAAAACTTCATAATCTTTTATTTGCACATGAAATTTAAAATTGTATCGCACACGGTAAATGCTATGCTATTCGTTTTATATGTCCTTTAAAAATTACAGTTTAAGTTCTGACGATTTGCAAATTTTCATCGAAAAACACACTACTGGTGTAACCGTCCCCGTATTTCTTTCTTGAGTTGAAACAATTTTAGATACTTATTTTTACTTAATGCTAAGATGGCTGACTGACTAAAGCTACGTGCCCAACCTCCAAATATAGATTTATATAACTCAGTAATTAAGAGTTGGTTAATTATTAATTCCTACTACAGTGATTGAACAAAGTAATGTGATCGATTTACTTCAGTGTGTTTTCTAAATGCTTACTGGTTCGTATACTTACTATAAATTAAATTAAACCAAATATTGTAATATACCAAAGACATTCATTTAAATAGCATAATTTGCTGCATAGCAGCTGCCGCTTATCAGTATCGGCATTGAATTTAATATCGCGCTAGTATATTGATTTTATAAGTTGTAGGCTAGGATGGATTCGCGGGTATATTTCGAAACATTTGAACGCACCTTTCTTAATAAAATGAGCGATTTCAAAAATAAACTGCTTACAGCATCTTCTAATAATTCCAAAGACAACAGAAAAGACGGTGCATCAATTAGTTTAGAAAGTTTGTGCAAGGAATTTTATAGTTTCAAAAATGATATTATCGATTGCATGTCAACAATGAAAAGTTGACGTTGGTGAACAAATTGATGCTCTAGAAGCTTACTCACGAAGTAATTGCTTGCTGTTTTACGGTATTAAGGAAGACAACTCCAAGAACGACGTCAATAATGTGATAGATAATTTCGTAAACACTATGTTAAAGATCAACGATTTTTCGTTGAATAGTATTGATCGGTGTCATCGCCTAGGCACACGAAGTAATGATGGTAAAAAACCACGCCCTATTATCGTGAAATTTATGTCCTATCAAATTAGACGTTGTTTATGGGAGAGGAAAAAGTGCCTTAAAGATATGCCGTATCTCATAACCGAGTCCCTCACTAGACGACGGTTAGCACTCTATAACTCCTGTAAGGAAACTTTTGGTTCTAGGCATACCTGGACTCAAGACGGAAAAATGCATGTTTTTCAAGCAGGAAAAAAATTTCTCATTACCACTATGGAACATCTTAAGGCGGCCGCTCGGGATTCCCGTAAGACTTCAGATAACACGACTAAGCATTACAATACCCATATCCAACAGCACGGATCACAAACATCTACACAACTAGGTTTTATTACTATTACATCTATATTGTTATGGTTGGGTAATGTTATCTGATTAAATAATTTTAATTTTTCCTTTTTCCTTTTTTTTTATTTTTGCATTTTGGATAATAATTATTCATTTATCCTCTATACAGCCTGTTTCTTTGGAGCCTAAATACTATAGGACTCTTTCTTTAATTATATACCCATTAGGTTTAAGTTTAGTTATGTGTTTAGTTGTTTTTCTATAATTTTGTATGATTGCGTGCGTGAGTTGCGAGCGCTTAATCTGTAAACCCTGTTTTATTCTCTTTTTTAACTTTTCTTTTTGCAGTGGCTGAATACTTTTCAGACCTTTGCAGAATCGATGTAGAAACCCCAGATGAGCAACTTGATGTTCTGACTCTTCTGCCCAGCGTCCCATCCGCTTCAGTTCGTCTACAACAGGCATTACGACGACATTCAAGGGCTTTTCATTGCTGTCATGTGAACTCGGAGTCGTTATTAAGCAAATTCGATGATTTTTCTAATGCCTTTGAATTTAGTGGTGCACAATGCATTGCTATATCCGAAACTAGGCTCAAACCTTCACTCCCAGATACCCTAAGTGAATCTGCGCGGATATCGTATATTAAAAAATGATAGAACCAAACAACGTGGCGACGGAGTTGCTTTATATGTAAAGGAGGACCTTTCTGCTAAGTTGATCATTAGCTCACAATCTGTATATCATGCTAGGCTAGAATACATGTTTGTTCAGATTTCGTTTAAGCATCAGAAAATCCTGATTGGCACTATACATCGTACACCAAATACTGGCTATTTGTCCGACATGGAGGATATTCTATTTCATTACATATCGGTATATAGTGATATCATTGTACTAGGTGATTATAATATAAATATCACTAAGGAAACTTGTGACGTGTATACGAAATATTATAAATATTATAAATTCGTGCAGCAAAAGTTTACTGCCTCTTATGCCAACTCACCATCTAATCACTGCTACTCATAAGGTGCAATCAAGTATAGATCATATAATACTGCTAAAGAAAGAAAAAGCACTTCAATTTGGTCAATTTCTCATTCTTGAACTGTCTAAACATGATCTTATATATGTATCTTATTCGGCAAAATCACCGAAATTTATTCCAAAATATAAAACATACAGAGATTTTAAACATATGGATATTAAACAAATTACAAAGGATGCTCATGAAATACCGTGGAATCAAATTGACCTTTTACCTAACGTCAACTGTAACTACAATCATTTATCTCCTTTGTTACTAACCTCTAAAATATTCATGCTCCAATTAAATTGGTTCCGATTACAAAGCCTAAAGCACCGTGGCTAAACAATCGAATATAGGAACTGAGACGTTTAAGAAATGCTGCTTCAGTTCAGTTTCAACGACTACCTACGTTGGAAAATTATTCGCGTTATAGGTTATTTCGTAATAAAACTAAACAATTAATCCGTAATTCTAAGCTACGGCATTTGTACTCGCTGTCGTCAAATTTAAGTTCTGCCAAAACCTGGAAAGAGTTACAAATGTTGGGAGTTGGTAAACATTCCACTCATTCACCAAATGTGTTATGTTTAAATGAATTAAACGACCATTTTGTAGCTATAATCTGTGCAGACCCAATTCTCATTGAAAGAAATATTAAAAATATCACTTCGGTAAATTCTCCTGCATACCCTAAATTTTATTTTCAAACTGTAAATAAGAATACTGTACATAAAGCGTGGAGAAAATAGTAAACATTACAAGCTTTTACTTTCTCCCGTGAATCGGAAATAACCTTATCTTCGATATAAGTGTAGTATAACCACCATAGACCGCTCAAATCATTAACAAAAACCAAGACTCGGATAGCATACACATTTATTTTATAAAGCATTAAAATCAATTGTTTATTAGTGACGAATCCTCAGGTATGCAGTAACTGAATGCTTATCATAACAAATGCAAAAAATATATACATATTATACCTGCTTGCTTCACTTTTTTAACTTACACAATTTGCACACACAAAAAAAACTAGTAATAATTAAGAAGAGCGCGGTCGCCCGTGCGAACCGCATGGAAAACGGAAGTCAACCGTGAACCTTGGTTGTATGGTGTTGTAACGGGGGTGACCGCTGTAGGAAGGGATGATAGAAACATACAAGCAGGGGCGTATCTTGTGAGTTGAATCCGAACATACCCCCCCCCCTGTAGACAATCTGGGATTCCACACGTGAAAAGAACAAAAAGGAAAACAAAAAATAAAGGAAAACGAAAAAAACAATAGAAATGGTTTATGTTGAATAGTCTGAAATTGGCAATGGACACACCTTAGTGATGGGTCTAGTAAAAATCCCATTTTTAGTGTAAATCTTAACTGCCCGTACCTTATTGTCAAGACCAGGAATTACTTCGATAATTCTCGCTAACGGCCAATTTAATGGAGGAACGTTGTCTTCCTTCACAAGAACCAATTCATTAATTTGCAGATCTTTGGTAAGAGACAACCATTTGGGCCTGCCTTGGAGGCGGTTTAAATATTCAATTGACCATCGCTTCCAGAACAATTGCTGCAGTTGGCTGCATTTCTGCCAGAAGGAAAGTCGGTTTTCGGGAATTGAAGCCAAATCGTGCTCTGGATAAGCACATAAAATTTTTCCAATCAGGAAGTGGCCGGGAGTCAATGCCTTTAAATCAATTGGATCGTTTGACAAAGGGCATAACGGACGCGAATTTAAAATGGCTTCTATTCTTGCGAGGACAGTGCTTAATTCTTCAAAGGTAAGCTGGGCATTTCCCATCAGTCGGTACAAATGATACTTACCACTTTTTGCTGAAGACTCCCAAAGGTCACCCCAATGGGGGCTCTGAGGAGGAATGAACTTCCAGTCGATACCGGTTTCTGCGGCAAATGCCTTTAATTGATTGGATACATTAGATTTTTGAAGAAGTCACGCAACTCTTTAAGCTGGTTGCGGGCTCCTAGGAAATTTGTAGCGTTGTCGCTATAATTTGTCGAAGGATTTCCCCTTCGGGATATAAATCGATTAAGAGTTAATATAAATGCTTCGGTGCCCAAATTAGAGACCAGTTCAATGTGAACGGCCTTCGTGGCCATACACACGAAAATTGCCATGTAGCATTTGGTAATAGCTGCCTTACGGAGTCTAGACGCCTTGATTAAAAGAGGACCGCCGTAGTCTAGCCCTACCTTTTCAAAGGGTTTGGAAATGGAAATTCTGTCTTTTGGCAAATTTGCCATAATTTGTTGCGCAGGCTGCGCACGAAATCGAAAACAAATAGTACAATTTCGTATTATACCTTTAATGGCTCTAAGCCCATTCAATGGCCAATACTTGAACCGGACATTAGACAATACACATTGAGCCCCAGCGTGCCCTAACCGAATGTGCTTTTGTCTTAGCATAAGTAATACTACATGATGCTTGGAAGGAAGGAGCAATGGGTGTTTTTGTGCCTCCTTGATGTTGGCGTGTTGCAATCGACCACCAACGCAAAGGAAACCTTCTTCGTTAAGGAATGGATTTAATGACAAAATATGTTTGTCGGAAATCGGCTTTGACGATTTAAATTCGGAAATTTCCTTGTGAAAGGATTGAAACTGTATTTATTTCTTGAACATTCAAAGGACCAACAAATTTATTGTTGGTACCTTTAGAATTGGAAGAAAATCGTAACACATAAACTACAGTGTGAAGCAATCGGTGAAGTTGGGAAAATTTGTTGAACAATGAATTCCAAAATACTTGTCTTGAACTCAGCCCGGAATGAAGCACGTTTAGTTTGATGATTTTTGCTCAGGAATCACTTCAGGTGGACATATTGGCAAATCAATATTGGCCAAATTCAAGTCATTATCGGATAGGAACTTGGGTTCATGCCACCATATGTCGGATTGAATGAGCTTAGGGGCCAACACTCCCCGGGATAACAAATCGGCAGGATTGTTTGAAGAATTGACGTGTCTCCAATTTGCCTTAAAGGAACCATTTTGGATCATTGATACCCTGTTGGCTACGAACGTTTGCCAACGAGATGGATGTGAATTTATCCAATAAAGAGCTATTTGCGAATCAGTCCATAAGTTAATGGACTCCAAATCTAATTTATTTTTGCACACCTCAACTACTCTTTCAGTGAGCTTGACTAGTAACACCATTGCACTCGATTCAAGCCGCGGAAGCGAAACTGTTTTTAAAGATGCTATTCTGGACTTGGAAGTTACTAAATTTGAAGTTACGGTACCATCTGAATAAACAGCTCTAAAATAAATACAGCAACCAAAGGCCCTTTGGCTGCTGTCGGCAAATCCATGAAGTTCAATTCGAGTTACGGGCTTGCCTAGGAAAAGGAAGCGTGGAATCTTCAATTGGACTAGTGCAGGAATAGAATCAAGAAATTGCTTCCAATGCTTACTTAAATGAACATCCAATGGCTCATCCCAGGACAACTTGGATTGCCACGACTTCTGCATGAAGATTTTCCCTATGACTATGATTGGCCCAAGAAAACCTAGGGGATCAAACATTTGCGCGATAATGGACAAAGCCTTGCGCTTGGTAAAGGTATCATTTAAAGGAATCTTAGGTAATGAAATGGAAAAGTAATCGGTGGATGGATTCCAAGCGAGTCCAAGGAACTTGTTAGGACTGTGTTCTATGTTAACTTGAAATTCAGCAAGATCCTTCAAATCGCAATGTTGCTTTCTAAACTGTAAGGAATTAGAGGACCATTTATGCAATTAAAACCCTGCAGAATTCAGTAGACTGTTTAATTCTTTATATAAAGTTTCTAAATCGGATATGGAAGTACAGCCGCATAAAATATCATCGACATAGGTTTGGGTTAATAACGCATCCTTGGCAAGTGGATATTTATTATCGGGAATGGAGGCTAGTTCTTTTAAAACTCTCGTGGCTAGAAATGAGGAGCAAGTAACCCCGTAAGTTACCGTGGACAGCTGTATGCATTTAAGCTCGTGTTGTGGAGAATCTCGCCACAGAATATTTTGTAAATGCCTCTGAATAGGATTAACGCGTATTTGGCGATACATTTTTTTAATGTCGCAAGTTAGAACATATAGCTGTAAACGGAATCTACAAAGAATGTCGTAAAGATCAGGTTGCACTTGATAGCCTGTAAGCAGAATGTCGTTTAGAGCCACACCGTGGAACTTTTACTAGAAGCGTCGAAAACTACCCTCAGTTTAGTGGTTTCACTAGACGCCTTTATCACCGGATGGTGAGGAAGAAAATACTTGATTTCGGAACTAGGATTGTTCAGATCGAATGGAATAACGGAAGCATGATTCAGGTAAATGTACTCGTCTATAAATTTTTTGTATTCAACGAACAATTCAGGATCGGACGAAAAAACGCTTTTCTAATTGAAACAATCGCGTTTTGGCTATATGGAATGAATCGCCGAGTTCACGATGCCCATCAATAATTTTTAACGGAAGGTCTACTTGAAAAACACCGAATTCATCGCGCTTATGAGTTTGCAAAAAATTATTTTCAGCTCGCTCACCATCTGAAGGAATAAATTTGGACTCTGGAACATTTTCTGTTTCCCAGAATTTTGGAAGGAAGTTTTGAAGGAAGTCGTCGTCAGCGACGCTCTCACAAAACAAAAGCACCCTTTTTGATGGACCTGGATTCTGAAGGGATATTTGACCTCCAACTATCCATCCAAATTGTGTCAATTGGAGGGTTGGAAGTTTTGGACCAATTTTGTGCACGTTTGGAAGAATAATGTCATAATAGCCATCGGCACCAATCAACATATCAACATCTGACGGAATATAAAATTCAGGATCGGCGAGTTTAAATTCCGAAGGAATTTCCAAATGCTCTGTATTTATCTGAAACCTAGGCAATTTGGAAGTAATTACAGGAAGAACAGCACAGGACAAATTTATTTTAAAATCCCTGTTTATATGAGAATGAATTACGACGTTTGCCATTTTATTTGAAACAGCAGTAGTGCATTCAATACCCGAAAATTTTAAGACATTATCATATGGTTTTATTTTAAGCAATGAAACCATTCGCTGGGATATGAAGAAAGTTTGGCTCCCATTATCAAGAACAATTCTTGCATTTATGGCCTCGCCGTAACTAGATACAAGTGTAACCAAGGCAGTTGCAAGGAGAACTTCAGGACTGTCCCTTCCCGCAAATAGAGAGGACGAAACTAAGGAAGTAGGAGGAAGTGCTTTAGCTTCACTTCGATCTGGGTGAACATCATTAGGATTGTGCGTAGCGACAGTTTCTTGCGGAGATTGAATGGACCGACGCCAATTGTGGGTGGAAGAAGCATTAGTGGCCTGGAAGTTGCGAGATCGAACTCCCGGATTGTTTGATGCACTTTTGGGTATAGTACCTGTGTTAATTAAAGCACGAAATACTCCTGTGTCATTAGTTGAGCTTGCATCAACCGTTGGTTGAGCTTGCTTGTGGAGGATAGTGTGGTGCCTTTTGCCACACAGAGAACAGCATTTGGATTTGCACTCCATTAGAGAGTGTTTTGCCCCAATACAATTGAAACATAAGGACTGCGTTCTCAAAAAATTGTATTTTTCATTAATCGGTAATTCTCTAAATTTAGTACAGCTATAAATGTCGTGATTGGACGTTTCACAAAGCCAACAGGACCTTTTACTGCTTGTAGAAAATTTGCGCACGGAGGCGCTCACATGAAGGGAAGTTTTGTCATTGGATTTTGTCGGATATTGTTTACTATCTTTATAGGTGGAAGCACCAAAAACATTTAAGGACTCGAGTGTATTGCACCGTAATTCTATTATTTTATAGAATTCTTCTAGAGTTGGAAGTTTTTCAACATCTCTGCTAGATTGATACTCCTTTTTAGCACCATAATCTAATTTACGCAAAAGAATGTTTACCAGGATTAAGTCCCAATGCTCGGTTGGACATTTCAGATTTTTTAAGGACTCTAAGTCTTTTTTAATATTGACTATAAAATCCCTCAAAGAAGTACCGGTACATTTTTGTAAAATTTTAGCATCAACTATGGAATTTAAATGCGCGTTTATTATCGCCAAATTATTTTCGTACCTTTTTTCTAGTATATTTATGGCAACTAGAAAATTGTCATTACTAATTTCTAATGACTCTACGAGAGACAAAGGCTCCGCTCTCAAGTAGGATTTTAAATAGATCAGTTTCTGGATATTGGTTAAGTCGCTATTGTCTTTAATTAATGCGCAAAAGAGCTGATAAAAACCAGTCCATTTTTGGTAGTCCCCGGAAAACGGAGAAATTGAAATTTGTGGAAGCTTTACTCCTATTTTTTGAGTAAAGGAATTAATTGAATTATCATGAGCTTGCGAATTCGGAAGCTGAGGAACAGAAATTTGATTAATTCTTTCAAGGATTTGAGCAATTAACTCATAATATTTATCTTCGAAATCTGCTTTATTTTCCGTATCAGTACCATTAACGTCTAAGTCTTCGATGCTGTTTTGAGAAACCGTATACTCATCGAACTTTCCTTTTAAAGCGTCTAATTTTACTTGAAAGATGAATGGTTTATTTTCAGAATCGGATTTATTTTTAACCCAATTAGAAATACGGGTAATTGCGAATTTTGCATGAGCCCTTGAACTTTTAAGAGCATCCATTTTTTTTAGAAATGTGAAACAAGTGCAGTTTCTTGTAAAACAATAACAGCTATTTAATTCTATCAAAGAATCAGGCACGATCCTTAATCCTTATTCTACACCTTCGAATCACACCGGCACTTGTCAGAACTTCGTAAAGAACACTTAAACGTATTATATCTAATAATCTATAGGAACACTGTGGCACGATTTAAATAAAATTAAATAAAAACCATTAACCACAAAAAATATTTAAATTACTAGATACGTATTTCGACCACTATGTGGTCATCATCAGTAGGAAAAAAAAAAAATAGCTGTATAATTTACTATATTGTTGCTTTAAACACTATCGAGGATATTCTCCTCACCCGCAGGCTGGTGTTCTCAACAACAAACAAGTGAATTGTGACATTATAACTTAAATCTACCTAATTTATACTAATTCTAAATCTACTGAAGCGGAACCAGTTTAATCTTGCTTTCTCATTGGTTGTTGACCAATAGGGAAAGCAAAGCAGATGACTCTATTGGCCCTTTATCGGTGTTTAAGAGGGGTCCTTTATGTTTAACAATTTTAATTGATTCATAGGCATTTAAGGAGGAAAACGTTGGTACCGCTTTTAACAATTTAACATTTTCTAGTTTAACGGGGTGGCTGGTTTCAAATATATGTTTGGCGACCTAATACCTTTCATATTTACCATATTTGAAATGAGCAATGTGTTCTTTAAATCTTGTTGTTATATTCCTCTTGGTCTGACCAATATATTTTTGAAAACACCCTGGCCCTGCACAACTAATTTCATAAATCCCCGACTTTTGCAATTTTTCCACCTTGTCTATTGGATTACCTAGCAAATCTTTAATTTTATTAGTATTAGTGAAAGCAATTTTGAAATTACACTGTTTGAATATTTTATCAAGACCCTTTGTGGTTTTGTGAAACGGAAGTTTAACATATTTAACATTATCGTTAGAGGTGGTTGATTGCAAAGTCGTTGATTTACGGATGTTGATCCTATTTTACACTTTCTAAAAATATTATCTATAATATCAGAAGAGAAACCATTGTAATTCGCTATTTGTTTAATAAGAGCAAATTCCTTATTAAATCTGTTTTTATTTAAAGGGAAATTCAATAATCTATTAATTAAAAGTTAAATGAAGCCAACTTATGTTGTATGCTATGATTAGAGGAAGACAAAATAAAGCGATTTACATTGGTTTCTTTTCTATAAATATCAAATTCTAATTTATTACCATTTCTAATTACTAATGTATCTAAAAGGGTAATTGTCCATTATTCTCTAGTTCATACGTAAATTTTATGCTTTGAAATTTTGAATTCATTTCTTTAAGAAAATCATCAACATTTGATTTAGAAGTGTCAAAACTGCAAAATATCATCCACGTACCTTAACCATATTCTTGGGAAGTATTTGGAGTTTTCTTTTAACTCGGTTTCAAAACGAGACATAAATAAATTTGCTATGAAAGGTGATAAGCTATTTCCCATTGCTGTGCCTTGATGTTGTTCGTACAACTTGTTGTTGAATTGAAAACAGTTCTGGGACATGCAATGCGAAACAAGCTTGATATAGTCCTCAACTTTATCATCATCAATATCACTATCTATAAGAACATCCTTTAAATATGTTAAAGTACGTGGTATTGGAACACTAGGGAATAATGAACTGACATCAAATAAAATTAAGATTTCGTTCTCTTCTAATGTGATATTTTTAATTTTATTAATGAACTCTAAAGAGTTTTGTACAGACAAACTATTAAACTTTAAATTCTTAAATTCATTTGACAGCCATCGTGATAAATAGTAAGTCGGTGAGTTGATACCTGAAACTATTGGTCTCATCGATTTATTATTTTGTGAATCTTTGGTAAACAGTAAAGCTTTAGCATTTCAGGATTCGAAATTTTTAATTTTAATTTTAGTGTGGGCGAAATTAGGTTTGGACATTCTTTCAAAACAGACTCTGTTGATTTAATCATTTTATTTAAAGGAACTTCATTTTTACGTTTTTTGACTAATGGTCTTTGCAATCAACCACCTCTAACGATAATGTTAAATATGTTAAACTTCCGTTTCACAAAACCACAAAGGGTCTTGATAAAATATTCAAACAGTGTAATTTCAAAATTGCTTTCACTAATACTAATAAAATTAAAGATTTGCTAGGTAATCCAAAAGACAAGGTGGAAAAATTGCAAAAGTCGGGGATTTATGAAATTAGTTGTGCAGGGCCAGGGTGTTTTCAAAATATATTGGTCAGACCAAGAGGAATATAACAACAAGATTTAAAGAACACATTGCTCACTTCAAATATGGTAAATATGAAAGGTCTCAGGTCGCCAAACATATATTTGAAACCAGCCACCCCGTTAAACTAGAAAATGTTAAATTGTTAAAAGCGGTACCAACGTTTTCCTCTTTAAATGCCTATGAATCAATTAAAATTGTTAAACATAAAGGACCCTCTTAAACACCGATAAAGGGCCAATAGAGTCATCTGCTTTGCTTTCCTATTGGTCAACAACCAATGAGAAAGCAAGATTAAACTGGTTCCGCTTCAGTAGATTTAGAATTAGTATAAATTAGGTAGATTTAAGTTATAATGTCACAATTCACTTGTTTGTTGTTGAGAACACCAGCCTGCGGGTGAGGAGAATATCCTCGATAGTGTTTAAAGCAATAATATAGTAAATTATACAGCTAAATTTTTTTTTTCCTACTGATGATGTCCACATAGTGGTCGAAATACGTATCTAGTAATTTAAATATTTTTTGTGGTTAAGGGTTTTTATTTAATTTTATGTATTATATCTAAATTAATCTAATGCACAAAAAACCAACCTTATAACTTGTTGAATAATAAAAATGCTTTTAGCATACTACCCTAATTCAAGAAAATGTCTTTTACTAATGGAATTTAAACCTCTATAAGAACGTACTCAATCATGTACATAATATTCAAAAAATACGTATGTATTTAAAATAATTATAGAAAATTTATTCTACTGAGGAAATAATTTTGTAACCTAATTTTATTTATTGGATTCGCCACTCAAAAACATCTTACATCTAAGCATGCAATTGAAATAAATTTTATTTATATACAGCATAAAAATGCAACAATTCAATTTGCGCTTTTTTCTTCTGCGTTGAAACAGGTACCGCCAGAACAGGTAGAAATAGGTGCTTTAATTTTAAGGTGAAACTGCAAGGTCGCACAGGGTAAATTCGCAGGACGGCAGCAAGCGCTTGGGTCAAGCATCTGCTACAATGGAAACTGGAAATACAACCCTCTACTTCACATGCGTTGTAATTATTGGAATGTTCGTTCAAGTTTTACAACGTACCTTTGCTTGTCCGAGCTTAGAATAATATCCGGCTCGAAGGACCATGGAGAAAATAGTAAACATTACAAGCTTTTACTTTCTCCCGTGAATCGGAAATAACCTTACCTTCGATATAAGTGTAGTATAACCACCATAGACCGTTCAAATCATTAACAAAAACCAAGACTCGGATAGCATACACATTTATTTTATAAAGCATTAAAATCAATTGTTTATTAGTGACGAATCCTCAGGTATGCAGTAACTGAATGCTTATCATAACAAATGCAAAAAATATATACATATTATACCTGCTTGCTTCACTTTTCTAACTTGCACAATTTGCACACACAAAAAAAACTAGTAATAATTAAGAAGAGCGCGGGCGCCCGTGCGAACCGCATGGAAAACGGAAGTCAACCATGAACCTTGGTTGTATGGTGTTGTAACGGGGGTGACCGCTGTAGGAAGGGATGATAGAAACATACAAGCAGGGGCGTATCTTGTGAGTTGAACCCGAACAAAGCGTTTAAGCACATCACATCGAGCGCAATAGGGGTCGATGGATTATTGAAATCATTGAGCCCATATATACTTCTTAGTGTAATGAAGGCCCTTCTGTCTATTGTAAACTGTTCCTTCTTAACAAGTACTTTTCCTGAATGCTGGAAACAAGCGCTGGTTCGTCCGTTACCTAAGAAAACCTGTCCTTTATCTCCCTCTGACTTTCGCCCAATTAGTATCCTTTCAACCATCTCTAAATTAATTGAAGATATAGCTCTTGATTAACTACTTGACTATTTTCACCTAAATAACTTTTTTGAAAAATACCAGTCTGGTTTTCGCAAATTCCATAGTACCTCTACAGTCTTAATTTGTGTAATTGATGATACTAAGCAAGTCATGAATAAAAAACAGCTTACCGTTCTTGTGCAATTAGATTTCAGCTCAGCATTTAATAATATTAATTCTGTAATATTACTACGAAGCTTAAAATGCTATGTAATTTTTCCAATAGCGTTCTTGAATGGTTTAAATCATACCTTAACGGCCGTGAACAACGTGTTGTCAATGATGAAGGAAATCAATTGTCAAATTGGGTAAATCTACAGGCAGGGGTGCCACAAGGAAGCGTGCTTAGTCCTTTTCCGTTTTTCTTGTATATTCAAGATTTTAATAAAGTTCTCAAATTTAGTAAGTACCATTGTTATGCTGACGACATTCAACTATACTGTCACTGCCATCCTTATGATTTACCAAATACATTTATCAACATTAATTCTGATCTTGCTAGAATAAAATCGTGGGGAGACCAAAACCAACTAACAATAAATCCTTTTAAATGAGAAGCAATTGTAATCAGATCTTCCAAATTGTTAGGTAAAACTGACCAATCGATATTCCTGCCCCTTCAATTGGGTGGGTCGCTAATCAAACTTTCAACGGTCGTTAAAAGTCTTGGAGTAATTAGTGACGTGACCCTATCTTGGAAGAGCCACACACTATACACACGTCAAAAAGTTTTTGTTTCACTGCATGGTCTCAATAGAATTAGGCCATTTTTGCCAATTAGCTTAAAATTCAAACTGGTCAGGGCCTAATCCAGCCCATTTTCGACTATGGAGATGTTGTGTGTAACAATCTGCACCAGATTAGTGGGAATCGTTTGCAAAAAGTTCATAATAGCTGCATTCGCTTCATATTTGATACTAAGCGGTATGATCACATCTCACCATTTTTTAAGAAATTATCCTGGTTGAAGTTGCATAACCAGAGAAAATTACATCAAGCGATAATGTTGTTTAAGTTTTTACGCGGGATTGGTCTAAACTACCTTACTGCAAAATTTTCGCCTTTATCTAACGGCCACTACAACATCAAAGATGATAACCGGTTGAAAATTCTACATCATCGAACTGAAATGTATCATTCCGCTTTTGCGGTTTTCAGTTCTTCACTGTGGAACTCGATTCCTGCTATTATAAGAAGTTCTACTAAAATCTCTAAGTTCCGACAAACGTATCGGGAGTATCTACTATCGCAACAGTAATTAAATTTAGGATGCATGGGTTTTGAGATTAAGTGCCTGTTGTGTGACTGAGTGTTTTTATTATGTGTATGTATGAACATGGGTGCGAGTGCGCATACGCGCGCGTGTGTATGTGTATGGCAAAGATACATTTATTTATTTATTTAAATACTGTAAAAATGCATATTTTTATTTTCATTTTTATTTTTAATACTTTTTTTTTAGTTACCTTTCTGTTAATTTTGAAATAATCTCTAGTTAGGTGTAAGAGTGGACTTCATAGTCCAAATCTCGCTAGAGTTACTTCTGGAGTAAATAGTTATTCGTATAAATGCTATTTAAATAATAAAGATATACAATACAATACAATACAATACACGTATTGGACGCCGGTGTACCTAAATGCAGATTTCTTGACAAAGTCGTTGCTTTAATAGAAAGCTAGAAGTAAATTAAAAGAGAGGTAGCGGCGAATTAATATATATCAGGTAAAAGTTAATAACTTTTTTATTTGGACTTGGAATCTAAATCTCTGTTGGACGCGTATTGGTCGGCGATGTACCTAAATAGAGATTTCTGCACAAGGCCATTGCTTTCATAGAAAGCCAGGAAAAAATTAAAGTAGAGGTAGTGACGACATGATATGTATCACGGAAATTTAATAACTTTTTTTATTTGCGTTTAGAATCTAAACCTCTCTTGTACACATATTGAGCGCCAATACACCTAATTGGAGATTTCTTGAGAAAGTCGTTACTTTAATAGAAAACCAGAAAAAAATTAAAGTAGAAATAGCGGCAACTTGATGTATATCAAGTAAAAGTTAATCACTATTTTATTTGGGCTTGGAATGTAAAACTCTATCGCACACTGTCACGGTAAATTTTGATATTTAATGATATAACGCGTTCCTTAAAGTTATGATGACAATGAGTGCTCCGACATAGCTCAGATGAGACTCTACAGGTGGTAGGTTCGATGATACCTTCAAGGTACCCTAAGGAACTAAGCAGATAAATCCAAGGAGTCAAAGCTAAGTACAATACGGGCACCAGGAACATGGAGCAAGCAGAAACAACGAGAAATGTTCCACGGTTCTCGGGCTAACCCAAAGTAATTCACTATACCACGCAATAAGAAACTAAAGATTCAAACGACCAAACTAATCCATTTATTTTCTTTGTTCAACAGAAGTAAATCCAATGCAAAACTCACCAACCACAAAAATAGATTTTGGTTAATACATATCAATCTCAAGTAAAGTTCAATTTATAAATATAACACGCACAATCAATTGATACGCTGTAAATAATATCCTACACTCAAGTTCATATATCAACAGTAAACAAAAAAATAGTACAATTATCTGGACACGAGCCAGACATACATTCAGCCAGTATAGTTATAATAAACCAATAATAATAATCAAACAGAGTATATGCAGGTTTTATGGCCACAAAATTCGCAGTGCTATTTATATTGGTAATAGTGTTTAATGAATAAATACCCGTGAAAAGATTCACATTAAATTCATTATGGTAATTGCAATAATAATCAAAAGGTTTTATACACTGTCCTGAAGAGGTTACTTTCGGCCTGAATGGCGACAACCCACCATATAGCAATACTTAAAAATCCCAAAATTAAGCTAAAAATGTAGTGAAATGCTGTTTTTAATGTATGTTAAGTGATTTAACATCAAATGGTATAAATAAATTTAGATATGAACACTAACTTTTATCATACAACCTGTTTACAGCAAATCTGCCATGAAAACCGGACACAGGGATGTCCAAATAAATCATGCAGCAACCAATGTAGACAACGGATAACTAATCTTGAATTAATCGAGGGATGGCCCATAAAACTTGCATACTGCATAAAACGGCAATTTGTTTATCTCTGAGAGGCTTGAATTAAATGGCAAATTATTTTATAGAATGTAGATTAAAAATTCCATAAAATTCCAATCATGAGCGCAGGTTACAGCGGAACCATACCAGAACGTTTAACGCCTTATAATAGACCAACATGAAACTAGTAGTCAAGTACACCTTAAAATAGAATTTGATCGGGGCTACCTGAAGATCCATACATAAAACTTATACATAGAACGTACACCTAAAAATAGAACCCTAAAATACCATAAAACGCATTAGAAAAGAATAATTTCCCTTAACCACCATACTTACCACGGATGTGGGTGAAACATACAAAACCGACGAAAGTATATTTTCTAGTTCTACATAATATTGTAACAACGGCTAAATATCCAAGTCCACTTGTGACAATGTCGTCAATCCGCTTCACGCGAAAATAATATCTCCAACAACCATAAACCAATTAGAGGAAATATTATAAGCCCTGGGTGCTGGTTGAAATCCGTTACTATAAACGAAGCGACAGCTAAAATGACAAGCATGCCAAGACCGTTGCACGTGGAAGGATCGTTGTAGAAGAGACCTCGGTTTCTTTCTGCACGTCTTATCAGACGCAAAGTTGAAACGCTTACCATATTGAACAACTTTTTATGGTAACACCGACTGGTACAGAAAAATAATTATTTGAAACGTAATAAGTAGTATAACTATGGAGAAGCTGGGACAGCCCTTTTTAAAGGGTCATAAATATCTTGTAAAGGGTGTGTGTATTATGGAAAAGAGAAGTATGTATGTGTGAAGGTCATGTATGTGTAGGTGTGTGTGTGTGTGTTAGTATTAGTTAGGTTTGAGGATAACGATAGTATGGCTATGGAGAAGCTGGCCGGCCCTTTTAAAAGGATCATAAATATCTTGTAAAAGGTGTGCGTATTATATAAAGAGAGGTATGTATGTGCAGGTGTGTGCGTGTAGGGTGTAGGGTATGTATGGTTTGTCGGTGATGTTAACGTGGAAGTCGTGCCGCCCTCGTGATAAAAGTGTGTGTGTAGATATCGATCGGGGTGTTGTTGTTGTTTTATTTTCGAAAAGAAAGGTATGTATCGTTATGTGTAGAGGTGTGGAGGGGGGGCGTGCGTGTTTTAGTCTAAGACGAAATATCGTAAGGGGCGCGCAAGTGGTGCGAACGTGTTTTTGTTTTAAGAGTGTGTTTTCGGGGGGGTGGTGGTCGCGATCGAGAATAAGTCTGGGTAAATAACCGCAAGGGTTTTTATTACAGGTGTCGATAAGAAAAAAAATTGCGATGGCCCTTTTAAAAGGGCTGTCTCAGCTTCTCCATAGCTATACTACTGACGTAATCGTATTTTTGCTCAAGATGGTTCGATCGATGACGTGTGCGTGTATTTTTTGCCCTCCGAGAGAAGATGATGAAAGTGCGCTATTTAATTCGTATACAAATACAGGGTCATGATTATCTCATCGGACACACGTGCAAGACGTTTCAAGTAAACTTTTAATAATTTGGAAATGTTACGCTCGATGTTTTCGTAGGCAATTATGATGAAGTATTTAAAATAACGCAGAGATTTCAGATCGTCGGGCAAGAGAAAAAAAAACGGGGTCGCGATTATCTCATCGGACACGTGCAAGACGTTTTAAATGTAATTGTTTCGGTATAAATGGTAAAAGTTCTTCCTTAATTTTGTGTGCATTATATGAACCCAAAGCATATACGATGACGAAATCGTATTTTTGCCGAGAAATAAAAAGTGGTCGTAAATTTTGTATAGTATACATTCATTATATAAAGCGGAAGTTAAAATATAAATGATCGAGTATGTTTGTATAATTATTTTTTATTATCGAAGTCGGGAATCGCTTTTGTTAAAACATTGTATGTATAAAAGATAGCTTCTTGGAACGCGTTAAGAAAATACTGTAGTTTAAGATTACATCATTCGTGAGTAAGTTTTAATTTCAGTACACATCGTTTTGAATCATTAATTATATAGGAACCCATTACTTTTAACAAATATGGTTTATAAATCCTCGAAATATAGACGATTGAAATTTTTTATATTCTTTTATCGATGCCGAGTCGGCGAAAATGTCTTTGTTACTTACATCTTTGAATAAAAAATATGCTCATTAATTTTTATGCGATTTCAATATCCGCATAATAAAAGATAACGTTTTAATTTGAATGAGCTTTTTTTGTCCAAAACAAGGGCAATGCTATTTAATTCTAATGAATTGCTATCGTTAATGTCTGAATCGTGTATGTGGGGAGCGGTTTTCAGATGCGTAATAAATTGTACGTCATTCGGAGTGATATAAATAGAGGATCCCTTGTAAGGCTTTTTTATCTTGTAAAATATAAGTTTGAGAGTCGTGCAACGTGTTTTGTCATCGTGCAGCTTGCATTAAAAACAGGTAATAATTGTAAATATATTTTTAACTTTATGTAATTATATTCGTAATTAGAATTAAAATATGGAGTTAATTAAAAAATCAATTCAGTAAGCCGCATCGATAGGAAGAAGACCGTAAAGTCAAAGATCTCGAGCTACAGCACCCTTATCCGGTTTTAAGCATCAAATCTCTTCAGTCAAAGAAGAATTCTCGGCTCATTCTCGTCGAATTAGAAGAATGCGTTGTG
Source organism: Platerodrilus igneus (assembly GCA_036346225.1). NCBI lineage: Eukaryota > Metazoa > Arthropoda > Insecta > Coleoptera > Lycidae > Platerodrilus > Platerodrilus igneus. The sequence continues at coordinate 3,058,690 of JARFIW010000840.1, forward strand.
TTCCTTCCGCAGAGAATCGCGGACGTAATTAGCGACAAAGATATCGAAGAGCTGAATAAACAGGAATGCCTTTGTTTGCACTACCTAGGATCGTTCGAAGTTGGTTAGTATTTAATATTTTAATTTTTATTTAAAAACTAATACGAAATTCGTTTATTTTAAAGGTAAACCTAATCCTGCAGCGAGTATTTCCTTCTGCTGCATGGGCGAAAAACAAAGGATCCATCATCATCAGCCCTCACGGATCCTCCCAAGGAAAATCAAGAACGGCAAGAGCAAAAAAGCCATCCGTATCGTCATCACACTAGAATACCTACCTATACATGGTAATTAATTTTATAATTTTAGTATTTTTACATCTTGATTTTTAAAGTTATGAGTATTGAATATAGAATTAGATCAGCAACCCATTACAATCGTGATATGCTAATTGCGGATTATCCACATAATTTTATAGAATCGCATGCAAGGAATTGCCTGCTTATTTAAAAGACTTTAAATATCGGGACGGTTTTTGATTGGGTCTCGAGCCCTTTTTCTATTTTGCATGCAATTTAATTTGTTCGACAATTTAACGTGCTTAGAAGATTCGTATTCTAACACAATAGCGTTTTGCTTCACCGACGTGTCTCGTATGAAAGAAAAGCTTTTTAATTTATGTAATTACGACCGAAGGGCATTTTATAATATTAGCGAAAGCATCTCGGCCGGTATTAGGTTGTTTAGATTTGTAGATCAATCTGCCGTATCGCCATTAAAAACAGTGTTTAATTTTCAGTATAAATGTGAAAGTGACATTTTCTTTTATGCAATTCTAAGAACCGATTGCCTATACGTGGACTTAAAAAATAGAGAATTCGTGTTTTCAACTCAATTTATTAATTCTTTGTTGATTTGCAGAAAAACCCTCCGCATGCGCTTGCATGAAATCGGCGATTTATTTGTCTATAGTAAATGTGTTAGAACGACAGATGTATTTTCTATAAAATCAACTAAAATTACAGATTCAGAAAAATATGCTATAGACTTATCCTTTTGTATAAGATTTTTAAACTCGTACAAATTGTTAGAATAAAACGGGAACTGCATGCCGAATTAGAAGCCATTTTATGGTCCTGCGATTTATCGCCCAAAGACGATACGCCGAACGTATTAGTAAAATTGCACGGTTCAAAATACAGAAAGTTGGCATTGAAATACGAAAAAAATGTTAACTAACAGAAAAATCGAAGCGGACGCGGGCGTTTCGATGTGTTGTGATCAGATGCTACAGTTGTATCGAAAAGTGCACGCAATTTTAACGAAATGTCGTAAAACTAAAGTATTTCGCAATTGGGTTCGAATATTAAAATCACACATTCACAACACCGAATCGATTTTAAGAACGGTGAAACAAACTTCTTCTTCGCTCTCGGCTAGTTATCTGAATCTATTCGAAAATCTTCTATGCCATATGAAAAGATATAAAATGCTATTTAAAATCTATTAAAAAACTACTGCGGCAGAATGTTCCTAAACAATGGATGTATTCTCGGAGCACGCCTCGACATTCTGAATTGGTTTGGAAGCCGATCGTGTCTGCGTTTAAATCGAGAATTCAAACAGCTCAAATTATTAATGTTGCACATAAAGATCTTAATTTATTTATCGAAGATTGTAAAAACTAATTTTATCCAAATTGTATACGATTTTAAAAATCACTCGGTAAACCTTAAAATTAATGTCGTGTTAGCGTGCGATTTTTCAAATTTTCCGTCGCGCTCAACGAAAATGAGTTTCAAACTAGGTATTTTCGACGCCCAACTTTTTAATTTGTTTCGGCAATTTAGAAGTTTAACGAGTGGTTTGCGTGCAATATCGCAACACGCTTGTTGGATAAAATAGAGAACGACGCAATGCACGGGTCAGGATTCACGCTATCCGAAATATTATTTTAAATGTTAATATTAATAAATGCTATGATATGTTTCACGCGAGTTGTTTCATGCCTCTTCCTATCGCAATTCAAAACAAAAGGCCTGTTTAAACATTAGAAACAATGATTTTTCATGCTTTTATTGGAGCGTTTTAGCCGGAATAATTAAGCCTACAGCAGGTAAGCATGCTAATCGCACAACTTCGTATCCGCATTTTGCAGAAATTTTAATATGAAAAATTTCGTCAGCCCCATGCCTATATCGGATATATCTAAATTCGAAAAGCAGAATGATATTCCTGTAAATGTTTTGCTCTTATTTTAAAACGCGCTCGATACATCGTAACACCGGTACAATTAACTAGCCAAAAACGAGATAAACACGTTAATCTGTTAATTGTTGAAGATGCGTATGTCGACGAGTCGTCAAAATTTAATTCTGACGACGGCGAAGACGTCAACGGCGACGAGGACGACGACGACGGCGACGAGGCCGATAAAGTTGGAAAAAGTTTGGAAGAATTAAAAAAAAATATTAAAGATTATAAACGGGGCGTTAGATATCATTATTGTCTTATAAAAAATTTAGCCTCACTTGTGAGAGGTCAATTAACTAAACATACGGGTCACTTTTACGTATGCGATAGATGTCTCTCCTATTTTTACGATCGCAAACGTCTCGATGCCCACGAGCAAGTATGCGAAAAACTTAACGAGTGTCGTGTTATTTTACCCTCCGAAAAAACAAATATTTACAATTTAAAGATTTTAAGTATAAAATACCTGTGCCGATGGTGGTTTATTCTGACATAGAATGCCTTATTAAAAAACCGAAAGAGCTTCCGAATCAGAACGCACTTTCAAATACCAGGAACATATTCCGTTTTCAATAGGATATTATTTTTATTGTGGATATGACGAATCTCTTTCATATTACAGTTCATACACGGGCACAGACTGCATTTCTTGGTTTGTGCGACAATTAAAACATATTGCCATATGTTATGGGAGCGCATTTTTAAAACGAGCCTGCTACGTCCTCTATAGATGCCTCGACGGCAAAAACGTGCTTTATTTGCGAAGTCGATTTCTTGCCGGACGACGAAAAGGTTATCGATCACGATCACATGAATGGTTCTGTAAGAGGTGTTGCGCATAGCAGCTGTAATTTAAATTTTAGGTTATTTCCAATTATTCCGTAGTCTATCATAATTTGAGCAATTATGATGCTCATTTTATTATTAAAGAGCTTGCTAACGCTTTCGAAGGCCCCATGAATATAATACCCTTGAATAATGAAAAATACATAACATTTTCTAAAAATACAACGACGCAAATGTGACGTTCAGATTCATAGATTCCTTTCGCTTTATGGCAATGTCATTAGAAAAATTAGCATGCGAGTTGTCTTTCGATGACTTTAAAGTTTTAAAAAGGAATTTAGCTCGCTAAACCCGGATCGCATTAAATTGCTAATGCGCAAGGGTATTTTTCCTACGAGTATTTGGATGACATTTTGAAATTAAGCGAAGAAAATCTTCCTCCTATAGAATGTTTTATAGCAATCTTAATGAATCACATATTGAAGAATCGGAATATATTCATGCGCAAACCGTATGGAGCACTTTTAAATGCAAAAATTTAGGCGACTACGCGGACCTATATTTAAAATGCGACATTCTTTTACTTTGCGATATATTCCAAGACTTTAGAAAAAATTGTCTTGAAACATACAAATTGGATCCCTTAAATTTTGTGACTTTGGCGAGCTACTCGTGGTCTAGCATGTTATTATATACTAAAATCAGGCTAGAACTAATTTGTGACGTCGACATGTTTTTAATGATCGAAAGAGGCATTCGGGGGGGCCTTACTCAAGTCGTAAAACGATATGTAGAATCCAATAATAAATATTATCCCCAAACGTATGATCCATCCAAGCCGAATAAATTTTTATTTTACGGAGATATTAATAATCTCTATGGTCATGCCGAATCTTGCTATTTGCCTTACGGGATTTCAAATGGCTAACGCCTGAAGAAATATTAAAATTTAATGTTACAACGGTGAGCATTACGAGCGATAAAGGTTATATTATCGAATGCGACTTGGAATTTCCTACGGACATTCACGACGCTCAGAAAGAGTTGCCGATGTGCCCAGAACAGGACACGCCTCCGGGCTCGAAATTTTCAAAATTAATGTGCACTCTCACGAAAAGTTCAACTACGTTGTGCATTACAGAAATCTCCAGGTTTATTTATCTGCGGGCGTAGTTATGACGCGCGTTCATAAGGTTTTAGAATTCGGTCAGTCTCCTTGGTTGAGACCGTTTGTCGAATTAAATACAAGAATGCGCACGGAAGCTAAAACGGAATTTGCACAAAATCTATATAAATTTGCAAACAATTCCATTTTGGTAAAACAATGGAGAATGTTAGGAAAAGACGCGTCATAAAATTAGTGACTCATTGGAGCGGTCGGTATGGTGCTCTATCTTTAATTTCCAAACCAAATTTCCATTCGGCAACGATTTTTGACAAAAATCTGGTCGCGATCGAATTGAGCAAAACAGAGATAGAGTTCAACAAACCTATCTACATAGGTATGGCCATCTTAGAATTATCAAAATTGAATTATATAATTTTCACTACGATTTCATGAAGGCAAAATTTGCAAATAATTGCGAATTATGCTACATGGACACCGACAGCCTTTTGTATAGTGTGACGTGCAATGATTTCTATGAAGAGTGTATAAAGACGAATCTAGAAAAATTTGATACGAGCGCTTATGATCCCGATAACATCTATAAAATTCCTTTAATTAATAAAAAAGTCATTGGTCTTATGAAAGACGAAACTAGAGGTCGTATTTTAACGCACTTTGTAGGCCTTCGATCGAAAATGTACTCTTTAAAAATAGAAGGCCGTGAGATAATAAAGAAGGCTAAGGGTGTTAAAAGTACATTATCGATCAGCAAATCTGTTTCGATCACTATCTCGATACGTTACGAAATAAAGTAGTTATAGAACGAGACCAAAATAGCATACGATCATATTTGCATAAGGTATATTCCATACGTCAGACGAAAATTGCTTTAAGTTATCAAGATGATAAAAGATACATTTTATCTAACGGAATAGATACTTTGCCTCATGGGCACTATCTAATAAAGGACCTTTGAATAAAACCATATTTTATTTTGTGAATTGCATGTTTATTATAAAAAAATTATTAAAATCTTGTAACGAGAAAGAAATTGCATTGTCTTTTGTATTTTTATATTATAAAAACCGCATTGTATTTTTTTAATTTTTATATTATGTATAAAATTATTTTAAAAATATATTTTAAGCGCTGTTGTAGAGGCTCTCTTTGTTATATTGTAATCAAGAAAAAGCATTGTATTTTGTTATTTTTATATTTATTATAAAATTAATTAAAATATTGTAACAAGCCAAGATAAAAAAACTGCATTGTATTTTTATTTTTTATATTATGTATAAAATAAACTAAAATAATACATTTTAAGTGCTGCTGCATGTCAAAGTATCGCAGTTGTAGCGTCTCTATCTTTCTTATTTTTACAAGATCAAAAAAATGTATAATAAAAATCAAACAAAAAAGAAACAAATTTTTATTTTTGAAATGTAACATATTTATATAATAAAAATATAAAAACAAATGTTTTATTTTTAAATGTAACAATCTATATAAGATCAGCTTTTTGAATCCAGGAAGGCTCTTGGAAGCCCAACCATTTGACGAGAATTTTGGTTCCTTTTCGCCTTAGTATTTTCTCGATAAGGTAAATATTTGGAACTCTCGTTTTCTGCAGCTCAGCTTCATAAAACTGTCCCAATACTGGATCGCCATGCATGTCGACGAGTAAATAAGTAGTCGGATTTGCTCGAAACACTTTACATATTTTAAACGTCTCCTCGCTCCAGTTTGCATTGTAGCCCTTAGAAAAATACTTCTATATTTTGAAATGCGTACAAAGTCGTCCACGGCATAACGAGGTTTTCTAGTCGCCAGTTTTAATTTATCGTAAACTTTCAGACGCTTTTCGCGGTCACATTTTGGGTTTTCTTTTAGTGGTCGAATGCACCGTATCGTTGTATTTCGATACAATCGAATCGATTATATCAATCCACTTCCATTTGCCTCTCAGACTAAAAGCTTTATACAGTTTGTTTTTATCGTTCTGATTGCACGTTCTACGATGGCGGCTTTGATTGAGCTATATGTGGAGTAATGATTAATATCGCCATATTCCTTCATCAGCCGTGCAAATTGGCCGTTATAAAATTCTGTACCATTATCTGTTTGCAGATTTTTCGGTAAAGGCGGCCGCGATCTTTTAATTTCATTTAGAATCTCGCGCATCCAGATGTGACTTCATGACCATTCTTGGATTTAAGCGGTCTCGTCCATAAATATTTCGAATAGCAATCGATCACGAGTAGAATATACTTATGCCCTTTATTATATTTCGAATATGGAATAAATTCAGCAATATCGGCTTGGAATAAGTCGTGATAAGATTTGATGATCGTTCTTCGACGTGGAAAATTTATTCTAACCCCTCTGTGCAGTTCATCCACTAGTATTTCCTTATCGTTATATTTCTTAGACATTTTAAGGTTTGACACTAGTATGAGAGTTAGACGACGAGGCTTTATCTTGCTCCAATAACACGTGCAGGTGTCTTATAACGTCGGTATTAATTTTGTGAAATTGTAAATCGCCTCCAGCAGACGTCTTGACTCCGTCTAATTTCAAGTGGTTGAAAATCAGGAAGTTCGTGTTTAAAACAACTTCGTTCAACACTTGAACGACCGATTGCAATACATCTCGAATGATCACGTTATCGCGGTGAATGGCGACACCTTCGATAAGATTTTGTATTCTCGCGTTCACATAGAACTTAGAAACGGCATCGTGCTCATCTTCGGCCTCGCCTATGTTGACAATTCTCAAGCCTCGAGAGTCGAAGTTCTTGGCCTTACCGTCGTCGATCGTGGTTAGTTTCATAAAATTTTGCGCTTTTTCTGACAACGTCGAGTCCACGTATCTCTTGTTAACGGCATCGCCGAGCTCTGCGGGGTCGTGCAAATTTACAATGGATCGCGATTTGGCGTCAAATTTAAGTTTCTTATTAGCATGCGTTTTTCCCGAAGATGAAGCGGTCAAACATATTTCCAATGCTTTGCCTATACGCAGATTGAGTTCTTCGCTGCAAAATTTTAAGTTTACGCCGTCGTTTGATTTTTAGGATCGGCCAAATTCACTATTCTAAAATCCTTCAAGTTAACTATTTTCTCGTCCTCGTCCAATACCAAGGCGCTTCGTTTATTTACCGCATCCGTTCCGGTCACGGGATTGCCTACGTTGCAAAGTTTTCTATTTTCTATGTTGAAATCGCCTTCCGGAGTTAGTTTAAAGCCTACACCAGGAGGCCCGCGCGCAGCGGTATTACCAAACCCTCCGCCTCCAGAGTCTCTGGCAACATACGCTCTTCCAAATTTATCGACGACCATTTTATTTCTGAGACTATTCTATAGAACGTGTATATTTTATTAGGCGATTAATTTCGCCTCCTTTAATTCGGATATAATAGAAAGAAATTCGTTTTGATTCTGAGAGCTGTTGTTGCCCGCCGAACGTTCGGCCATCAACAAACGAAGCCGGCTCACCAGCTCGGCCGGCGAGTCCCAATGAACGTATTCTATCTCATGATTAGAATTATCGAATTTTTTGTATCGCCAAATTCTGCTTATATTACTCGATGGCTGTCTTTTTTCGATAAATTATCCATACCGAGACCTTTCTTTTCTTCGTTATTTTGGATCGTAATTGCATGGGAATCGTAGGAGTCGCCGATGCTGTATTCATCTCTCTTGACGACAACGACGACGGTGACGGCGACGAAGCATGCTGCGGGAGGAGGAGGCGTAGATATTGTAGTCGCCACGGGCGACGGTGTTAAATTCGGAACGATATAATTTTTATATTTGGGCGTTTTAGGCAGATCCTTGCGAAACAGTTTATTATATGCATTGGTTTTCTTCAAAATATCGATGTAATTTTTACATCTAGCTCGGAAGGATTGCCAGCAGGCGTTTTCTTATTCGAAGGATTTTCTTATAAGTTAACAATCGAAGTAAGCCCTCCGTTATAGGATATTTTTTATTTCTAATATTAATCGTAGATCCGTCGTCTGCAATAGCTAACTCTGAATTGCCCATAGACCATTTATTCGAAAGGTCGTCGTATTGAATGCCGATTCCGGTATCGTCTATATTGGGATCCTCGCTTTTGGACAGGATGTCGGCATACTTTTTAAGTAAGGCATCTGAACCGTCGCCGACATTATCAGATTCGTGCTCCGCATTCTGACGTCGAATATAATTAGGATTTTTACTTGCAGAGAATTTTGATAACGATTTTAACGGTTCTAGTAATTGAGCATGCTTCATTCCGTATTTTAATTGAGCTCGATTTTGATCTCGTTTAAAATCTAAAACTTTTTCTTATCGTTTTAGTGGCCTGCACTACGGCTCGATTTAAATTCGTAGAGTGACGTCGTCGTCGTCCTCGTCTCATCGCAGCCGCAGACATTGCGTTGATGAAAGTTCGCTCGAACGTCGTGATTTTAAATACATATGTAATGATCGAATCCTTTACGGTAGCGGCCCTCGTTTAAGGCTTTTCTTTGTCTACCACTAAGAATCCGTATCCGGCTTTATTGCCATCGCCGTCTTTTTTCCCACGCTAGACGGCACATCTTTTGAAATCTTCGAAGCTCATGTCGGTATTAATGTGCTCCGAATAGATATGTCTTAAGTTCATTTCGTCTTGCAAAAAACTATAATTAAATTTGTATTGTCGCGAATAAGATGCTTCGGTATTCTTGCATACGATTGGCTGAGGTAGAACGCGTCTATATTCTTATGACGGCTCATTGAAAAATATTGACGAATCGCGTTTTGTTCGTGACATTGAATGTCGTCGAAAATGAAAATCGAATTACTCTTAGCATCTTGCGGTGAAATTATTTCGGAATTTTCGCTAAATTCGTAATAGCCTAGTCCCTTGATCGGTCTCAAAACTCGACTCAAAAATCGTATTTGGGCTGAAATAGCGACTTGGAGTAAATGTAAACGTTTTCAAATTCCAATCCGTTGGGTGCCAGTAACAAACTCAAAATCAGGTTTGTTTTACCGCACGCAGAAGGTCCGCATACGATGCATCTTATGCTGGCCGGTAAGAGATCTCCGTGCTTTTGCGCGTTCCAAAATAGGAATAAGGATCATCCTGCTCGACCGTTAGATCCATATTTGCAACCGGTAGAGATTGTTTCTGTTTAATAACCTTCATGTCTATTATTCGCTAATATGACGCGTAACGATTTCCGTAAACGGATCGTATTCAAATATAGAGTCGTGCAAAATTAAGCAGTATGCTTTAGTGGTTTGATCGAAAATGTTGCTGGATTCGATTTCGAGACGTATATCGACGGCCGAATTTTAATAGATTCTTCTTGACGACTGCAATCGATCACGAACACGGGACAATTGCCAAATTGCTGATAGTCGTTCAAACAACACAGAGCGTAGCTCAAATTGCTCGCGCCTGCATAATAGTTTTCCGGAAATTTCGAATAGTGCATGAACGGGGTCGAATAATCGTGATTGGCAAAGTCCGAATTCATATCTTGAAGTGGAAATTCTTGGGAATTAAGGTATAGTTTTAAATTTGTCAGATTGCAGTGATCGAACTGGGCTGCCGATTGCTTCGCATTATCATACTTGCCATGCTGAAGAGTAAATAGAATCCATCGAGGTTTTTCTAATTCGTTCGAATTCTTAATACGCCAAACGTGAATTTTCGAAGACGGAAAGGACGGCAACTCGTGAAGCTCCCAGCGACGAAAGTAAACCACAATTCTGGGATTTTATGCAAATGATGGAATAAATTTAATTTCGATTCATCGCTAAGCTTTAAATGCGGAACCTCCCACGATATTTTAGTAATTTTAAATGTTAGCTCGTTTTCGTCGCTCTTGTAACAATTGACGTCGCTCTTGGATCTAATTAAAACAAGCTCTTGCGGCATGTTTACGACGGCTCGTTTATAATCCTCGCAAAATCCAAAAATATGCTTTAGAGGCACATTGCACGAGAAGCGTCCGTTCTTAAAAATGTCGGCGTTTGTATCTCCTCGAGGGTCCCAGGTGCTATTGCTCAAACCGTTGAATTTTTGTGATACGAAGCGAGACCCTTCATCGTGCACGTTATACCAGGCTGCTTACAAACGTCGACCACATGCGTGCTCCCATTTTGTACTGTATTTCATCGAACAAGAATAATATTGCGTTGTTCGTTATCGTATACGGTTTACCTTCGGTTTTCACCGAAAACGTTCCCTTAATATTAATGTAACTGTCGTAGGTTGCGGTTATAGCATCGGAATTTTGGATTTCTATAATCACTCTATCGCTGTGGTCTGTGTTTCGCGTGAAGGGTAAATACGAATAATAATCTTCTTTCGAAATTGTCTCTTCGTAGCGAGGCCTTTTGAATACGTCTAATTTGGCCACCTCGTCGAAACGTAATTTCTTCAAAGGGAACTAATCACCGACGAGATGTGATCTGCGACCATTTTCGTGCTACTACCAAAATCACCACGTATTTTACCGCCACGTTTAGCCATTTCTAGTACTTTTTTCTATCTCGTATTCAAAAGCTTGTAGCCGAGCGCTTTTAAGAAACTTGCGTCTGCGCGACTAAGAGCGAGGTTCTTCTTCCTCTTCTTTTAATATGATGTCGCTTTTTCACACCTCTTCCGCTTTTTATTTCGTTATGGCCTAACGATGATTTGCGTGCGACTGCAGATTTCGAGAACGTTTTTGCGTTTTATATAGGTTTGTTTTGAGGAAGAAGAAGAAGAAGAAGAAGACTTCGGCAGCAACGACGATAACAATGCCCAACGCGCGGATTTTTCTTAGGTATATTGACGACTGCGGCTAACGTCTGTTGCTGCTGCTGCTGATGCTGACGCTCGTCATCGTAAACGACGCCCATTTTAACTTAATAATAATTTTATTATTCGCGTCTTAGCTCTAGGCGAACGCAAAGGTACGTATCCTTCGAAAATTAACCGCTTCACCCGTATGATCCACCAGTCTCAACGTAATGTTATCGAATTCGTCCACGCACAGAGGGAAACGAATTATATTGCTGGGTTGTTGTTCTATGCTGTAGCCTGGGGCACGGTTAGGCCAAATTCGTAAATGCTATGACAAAGTTGGTTATTGCGGTACGCTCCCGTCGTAATGTTAGTATCTACGAAAATATTAGATACCGAAATTATTTCCACATCGCGATCGGACGTATGCGAACGACCTTCCTCTAAAATTCGATCATAAAATCCCAGCATTCGACCGATGTTGCCGCGCTTCGTGAAGTCTACGGAGTATTTCGATTTTATTTCGCACTTTAGGGTATTATTATTAGCTCTTAAAGAAAACAAGCCGTCGACCAATCCGTCGTCGTCCAAAGTTACGGACGAATTAATTTCTTTGTTGGCTTTAGCCGACTCCAATATCTTTTTTCTCAGGAACGTGTTTAGCTCGTCTATTTCGTAGCATCCCTCGTCGATGGTGATTTCTTTATCTTTATCGTAATAGAACTTATTATTTCCCTCGTAAATATTTCGAACGGTGTTGCACGTGTAAAGACCCACCAAGCCGCAGGTGTACGTACCGCCATCGTTCAGTCTCACAGGTGGGTATAGCGTACCGCTGCTGATGGTATTTCCATACCCGAATATCGTGAATGTCCTAGACATGACTGTAGCGCTCCGAGGGCATTATGGTTCTTTATGTAAAAATTTCAACACTAAATGACCACACACGATCGTGTTAAAGTCTTGCTCCCTTTCCACGTTATAATATATATCGCTACCGTGAAAATATCTTAAGACTTCCTCGGGAGGCCTCAGGTCTCCGAAACTATCGAAGTATATCACCGTATTAGCCCTTTTTATAACCGACCCAATGCGTGCCCGGACCGGATCCATCGTCTAAATTTATAATACCACTTTCGTTTCGCCACGGCGGTGCTAAGCTTCCGTCGCGTCTTTTTAGCGGCAACTCGTCTCGCATGTACACGTCTCTAAAATACGGAACACCTTTAGCATATTTGTGCAGATCGAGATCGGTCAATGCGCGCATGGGAGGTGTAAGGGTGGTGGTGGTGGTGGTGGTGGCGAGCTTAGCATTCCTCGGCACCATCGAAGTCATCCGTTTTTGAATCCCCGGATAAGGTTTCAAGTACAAGGCGCTACCTTTCTTGTGAGGCTTTAAATACAATCCGCTGCCGACTTTTTCTCTTCATGGCTCTGTTGTGACGCGCGTTCTCGTCGAAATACCTCTTTGCATTTTTGGCCGAATTCATGGCGTTTGCGACGCTCGACGCTCCGCCGGCCAGTGCCCGAGCGCCGAAAGACCCGCAAATATCGGAATCAAAGGCAATAAGCCTCCTCGCTTGGGCACCGGTATTATGCGCGGTACTTTAATTTTCGAACGACCTCCCATCCTGTTGACTATAATTTTGCAGCACTTCATCGTGCTCGAAATGAGACGATTATGCGAAGCATCTCCGTGTCCTTTACTCTTGATGCTTTGTTTTCTGATTTCTTTAGATATTTTACTTATAAGACCGCCTCTGAAGGAGCATTTTCTGCCGACGTTACCGTTATTGTCTTTGAATTTACCCGAGCATCGACGTACTCGACGTCGTCGTTTTTCGTCGTCGTCGTCTTCCTCGCTGTCGACGATCCAGTTTCACGGCCATTTTCTTGTCTATTCCCATTCCTAGTTTGCGTTTCGCTTTCATTGCAGCCGTTACGCCCAACGCTGCGAGCTTCTCGGACCACTTAGAATCTTTGGCCTTGACTCGCCGCCAAGCCGCTTCTTGCAAGACCTTGTCGGCCTCGTGCCTGCGCTCCACGTCTTTGTGATGCGAATACGCGATGTCGTGCTGCTTGCACGCTTCGTCTAGAGGATTAATACCTTTGTCTCCGCGATTTAAACGCTCTTGTAGCCTGGTTCCGGGACCGCAGAAGTTATGACCAGGAAGGTGCAGTTCGAAGGGCAATTTATTTAAGAGGTTGTTGAACAACCCTTCACCCCGTGTACCAACATTGACTAACATCTCTCCTGCAATAACGTAACAATTTAAATATATATATATATATATATATATATATATATATATAAATAACTGCATACAGAATAAATTTTATTTACAAAAAAGAATCATACACTATCTTTAAAATACAAAGGTTTCATTTCGACATTTAAATTCTTTTGATATAAACATAATACGTCATCGACAATTTCGTGAGGGAAATGGCGCGTGATTTCTAATAAGCCGAGTCTGTTGATGTCGTAAAGAACGTTTAGGGTACTTAGGGATGGATTTCCAAATACGTATTCGCTTATCATCTCGACTCGACATAAGATTTGATCCTGCACGTTCGAATAAAGTCCAGCATCCTCGAGGAGGGGGACGCCTTCACCTCCATCGTCGTCGCCGTCGCCGCTACTGCTCTTGCACCTGTTATACGCGTAAGCTCCGAACTCTTCGGAAGGCAAGTGGCGACGCACTCTATATTTCTATCGTAGAACTCTTGAAAATCTTGTCCTTTCAATATTTCTAATTTGAGCATTATAAGAGGCGCTAGAGTAAACACTTTTGCAAATTCTTCGCGGGAGAGAGAAATTCGCGCAACATTGTATCCGGATCCTGTTGTTGTTGATTCTAATGCGGCGAGAGCCGCAGCAGTTTTGCACCTCGACTCTATGAATGGACTCGTATTCGTCTTTAAATTCCACTTCCAAGTATCCGTCGATCGTCTGATGCATTTCACGCCTCCAGTGCCATACGTCTGCGACTACGGAGGCGGCGGTAGCGCCTGCAGATGCAACCGTGGCAGTATCCGAGCGGTTGGAAAAAATTTTCTAAATTTATGTTCGATATTGATAGACGACAAATCTTTCCACTCGTTTTCGTCCATTTGCAATTCGCCTTCTTTACAAAATCTGTTGGGGCATATAAGTCTGATAACAGGGCTAAAATCCATATTGCTCTTTCGTTTGGTTAAGCCCACTTCGATCGTATGACCGTGAGCGCACCATTGCGCATTCTCCTTGGAGGAATTCAATCGGTATTCGGTGCTACATATCAGGGATCCATCGCCTGATCGTTATCGTAGAACATGAATACCTGACAAAACTTGCGGCGATCCAGATACTGCACGTAGATGATGATGATGACGAAATTACGTCATCATCATCGTTATTTAAAATACTTGACTGTCGTCACCACTTGTATGATTATTTTCGTCTTGAATATACTTCACCATAATTGCTATTTAATTAAGTGCAAAATTTCACGCACACATACACACCCTGAACGAAGATACCTCCCGGTTAGAACTGAAAATTATTTTGCATGCGTAGGTTTTCGTTCGAGCTCAAACGATGTTGCTCATGCGCGCATAGTTTATTTTTATATTTGTAATAGATGTAGTATGCCCACGATCCTATTAATTGCATAAGTACGATGTGTTCTAAATACGTCCATACACCATCTGAACTATCAAATTCTCGATCTTTTTTTCTCGCTCTCTTTCTCTTTCGAAGGCGATTCGTTTATGATTCCATGGCATGACGTACCATTCGGTCTCCGTAAAGCTGCTATTATATTTAAATCTTATTTTAAACATCAGAAAAGGATCGATGCCAACTCCGTCTCCGACACAATCGCCCGCGGATCCATTGTTCAACCATTCGGCACCGTCGTCGTCGTCGTCGTCGCCGTCCTCGCCGTCGCCGGATCCATCTAGGTTTTCTATTTCTCGTCGTCGTTGAAGGCGTCCTCCTCCTCCTCCTAGATAACTTTTATAAATTAAAGGTCTCTCGATACCGCGGACGATGACGACGACGACGACGTCTCTGATGATGGCGATAAGGGAACCTCTTCCGAATGGTTCTGTTGCTGCTGCTGCCATTGCTGTTGCAGCTGCATGGTAATTAATTCCATACGTTTCCAATCTTTAGAGCGAGAGCATCTTATTTGTTGTTGTTGTTGTGACGACTCGGACTTCGACAATGCCAAAACGTCTTTATTTTCAACAACCTCGAAACATACGAATGCATTCGGAGGATCTACGGGAACCGGATTTCTTTGCCAGGAGGGCACGCTCGGTTTAAATATGTATAGGTAATTATTACATATTAAAGAGTAGGCGAGATATGCTGCGACGGCTGCGGGCGGTCCTTTAGGAGTCATTTCGAACAATGAGCATTTTAATTGCATTCATAGGTTTTTATTGCAGGGCTGCGATGTGTTGTTGTGCGCGCGTACATATGGGGTAGAACATGCGCATTCAGGACACGATTTTATTTGCAGAGGAGGTCCATCTATCTGATCTGCATGCGACGACGATTGTAAGCCATGCGCTAAACAATAGCGATGCGTCCATAATTGTTTTTGCAAATACTCCGGTAATTTATCGAAATTTCTGGCGACGTCTTTACTTGCATGCCTCTCGATATACTCGAGCGGTAATTTCGTAAGATCCTCGACCGTCAACATTCTTCTATATTACAAACGTATATGATTATTAAAATAAACATATCATCTCGTAGACAATTTTCTTATCCCCTTCCTTAAGAATGCATACTATAGGTTCCTGCATGATTTATATTGACGCCTAAATTTAATATTCTCGAAAGAGCTAACCCGCTCTGCTTTTCGGTATATTCGTCCAGTTTATTGTTCAATTCCTGAATGGCTTCGGATTTAACTTGAGTTTGAAAGTCTTCAATTTTAAAATTTTATAATTTTTAGTAGTAAAATGTCTGAGCGATGACGACGATGATGATGATGACGATGTATCCACGGCTTCTGAAGACGATGATGTTGATGCGTTGGGCTTTACGTATTCACCGTTAAACACGAAATTAATTTTAAGAGATCCAAATTTTCTCAAACATTTTCTCAAACGTCGCTCTATTAGGGCGAATGCATCTTCTAAAAATTGCATGGGATCTATGTGATATAAATTGACCACAGCACTCGAACGTATCCTGCGGGCGAAAGCCGATTTCAAATCGACCCACACGATATTATTCGACGTTCTACGTCTTTTGACATTCTTCTTTGATGTTAATCTATCGAAATTTTCAGCAGGATCGTCGACTTCGACGTCGTTCGCATAACCCTCGTCGTCGTCCTTCGCACTAGTATTATCGCCGGATCCATTCTTTTGCTAATACTTGCCCTCTGATCGCCCTATCACGCTTGCTTTTGCATTAGAAACGATCTGATTACATTTCAGATTTAGCAGCATCGATTCATAGTGACGTTTTCGACCTACGTTGCAAGCACTTTTCAATTGTTTTAAAATTGCACGCGTTGAGGTAGGCGCGTCTGGAATTTTTAATTCGTCCGAAGCTTGAGACATTTTTACACTTTCGACACACGATGTTTACCGTTCGAATAATTACACAATAATAAATAGAAAATATTTTGGATATTCTTTTTACCAAGACGACGAAACTATTATTCGTAGTAGGGGAGAAATTTTTTTTTTCAAATACAAACGCAGCATGCAATTTTTTCTTATCGACACCTGTAATAAAAATCTTGCGGTTATTTCCCCCAGCCTTATTCTTCTTATACTTCATCATAATTGCCTACGACACATCGAGCGTAACATTTTTCAAATTATTAAAAGATTACTTGAAACTTCTTGCACGTGTCCGATGAGATAATCCCGAAAACACACTCTTAAAACAAAAACACGTTCGCACCACTTGCGCGCCCCTTACGATATTTCGTCTTAGACTAAAACACGCACGCCCCCCCCTACACACCTATACACATAACGATACATACCTTTCTTTTCGAAAATAAAACAACAACAACACTGCCCCCCCGATCGATATCTACACACACACTTTTATCACGAGGGCGGCACGACTTCCACGTTAACATCACCGACAAACCATACATACCCTACACCCTACACGCACACACCTGCACATACATACCTCTCTTTTACATAATACGCACACCCTTTACAAGATATTTATGATCCTTTTAAAAAGGGCCGGCCAGCTTCTCCATAGCCATACTATCGTTATCCTCAAACCTAACTAATACTAACACACACACACACCTACACATACATGACCTTCACACATACATACTTCTCTTTTCCATAATACACACACCCTTTACAAGATATTTATGACCCTTTAAAAAGGGCTGTCCCAGCTTCTCCATAGTTATACTACTGTAATATAAGTCAGAAATCGAAATCAGTCAACGCCCTACTTAAATGACAAGTGACAATCAAGTGAAATCGGGAGATATAGAAAGGCGACCAGTTTCGAGTATAAAATTAAAATATTGTAAAAAGGATGCAAGTAGCACGGCCAATTATACAAAAATAGCAAAGCAAAAAGCGGGGCATTGCACTCTCCGTCAACTTCGAAAAAAGTAAACTCCCAAGGAGTTTACGACTTTCAGCAGCAGACTGAATGTTAACATAATCCAAATAAATAACAACACCGATTTAAATCATCTTCCCATACATTAGCCAGTTTCAGTTCTTGAGCATGCCAGATACCCATGGGTTGTCCATCTTCAGTTTCCAGCTCGTATGTGGATATACCCATCTTTTTCTTGACTTTATAAGGACTTATGAATTTTGGAGCAAGTTTTGCTGAAAAGAACTTAGTCGCATCACTAAGAACTTTATTACGTCTCCAAACAAGTTGGCTCATACTGGACGGCTCTTCTTCGCAGATTATAGGTATGACGAAAACATTCGTGCGCTTGAAGCAACTTTTCTTTAACTTTTTCGAACAATTTTTGATAACAAGTTTTACGTTTCTCAGCGTGAGTGTTTAAGTCGAGGTCGGCTGACTTCTCTCCGCAGGAAATATGTTCCCATCCAAACTTGTAGTTTCGCTAACAGCAGTTCTAATAGCACAAAACAAAGCAGGTAATTCAATATCCCAATTGCGCTGGGATTCTTTAATGTAAGATGCAATCATAGTCTCGTACGTTCGGTAAGATTCGCACTAGAGTAATATAACGGAGTAAATGAGAGGGTGGACTTATATTTCTCACAAAGTGTTTTAAACTTTTTACTTTTCATCTGTTTACCATTCTCGCAAATTAGATACTGGGGTACATCATAGACTAAAAATATACCATCTTCTGGGTAATTACATGAAATCTAAGCTTTAGCAGATCGAAGAGGAAAAGTAACAACGTACTTACTAAAATAATCAGTAACAACTAAAAGGTACGAATAACCTTGTGTGAATCGAACATAAAGATCCATAAAATCCAATCTTATCGTTTGCCAAAGCTGAGTAACCCAGGGGTCGATTACCCATAAGACCAGTAGGAGCTTTTTGATCCGGCTTGTGTTGTTGACAAGTAAAGCAACGATTAACATAGCGAATCATATCGCACTTCTGCGGCCAATAATACAAAGTCTTTATTCGGGAATTAGTCTTGAAGATTCCTAAATGACCAGAAAGGAGACTATCATGATAACGCCCATAAAATCTAAAAGCGTTGATCTTTGGGCACTACTAGTTTCCAAATATCATTATCAGTAGACAATTCCGGTAGAGTCGGTTTAACGTACTTGTAGAGTCGATTAGATTCCACTCTCCATAAAGGAAATTTCAACGGATCAGCACAAACTTCCTTAAGTACTTTGCGATACCATTTATCAGTGGTGTTAGAATAATCATCGCCTCCCACAGTAATAGGTTCAATAGAAACAGAGACGGCACGTGAAAGAAAATCAGGTACAATATGCTCTTTTCTTTTACGGTGAATTATCGTATACTCATATGATTGCTATTTCAAGGCCCATCGTGCCAAACGTTCTTGGGAGATCACAAAGTTTGTGTAACCATAATAATGAATGGTGACCTATGATGATGGTAAAATGAGATCCTTCAAGATAATGTGTAAGTTTTTCGACAGACCACATCACAGAATACATTCACGTTCCGAAGCGGAATATTTTTGTTCTTGCAACGTAAGAGAGCGAGACAAATAGCAGATAACCTTATCGCCTTATCGTCTTATACTAGACATAGTAGGTATCAACGAAGTCCGCTGGCCAGCAGCGGGAGATTTTTGGAGTGTAGACTTCAGTGTAATTCATACAGGCTGTATAGAGGATAAATGAATAATTATTATCCAAAATGCAAAAATAAAAAAAGGAAAAAGGAAAAATAAAAATTATTTAATCAGATAACATTACCCAACCATAACAATATAGATGTAATAGTAATAAAACCTAGTTATGTAGATGTTTGTGATCCGTGCTGTTGGATATGGGTATTGTAATGCTTAGTCGTGTTATCTGAAATCTTACGGGAATCCCGAGCGGCCGCCTTAAGATGTTCCATAGTGGTATTGAGAAATTTTTTTCCTGCTTGAAAAACATGTATTTTTCCGTCTTGAGTCCAGGTATGCCTAGAACCAAAAGTTTCCTTACAGGAGTTATAGAGTGCTAACCGTCGTCTAGTGAGGGACTCGGTTATGAGATACGACATATCTTTAAGGCACTTTTTCCTCTCCCATAAACAACGTCTAATTTGATAGGACATAAATTTCACGATAATAGGGCGTGGTTTTTTACCATCATTACTTCGTGTGCCTAGGCGATGACACCGATCAATACTATTCAACGAAAAATCGTTGATCTTTAACATAGTGTTTACGAAATTATCTATCACATTATTGACGTCGTTCTTGGAGTTGTTTTCCTTAATACCGTAAAACAGTAAGCAATTACTTCGTGAGTAAGCTTCTAGAGCATCAATTTGTTCACCAACGTCAACTTTTCATTGTTGACACGCAATCGATAATATCATTTTTGAAACTATAAAATTCCTTGCACAAACTTTCTAAACTAATTGATGCACCGTCTTTTCTGTTGTCTTTGGAATTATTAGAAGATGGTGTAAGCAGTTTATTTTTGAAATCGCTCATTTTATTAAGAAAGGTGCGTTCAAATGTTTCAAAATATACCCGCGAATCCATCCTAGCCTACTACTTATAAAATCAATATACTAGCGCGATATTTAATTCAATGCCGATACTGATAAGCGGCAGCTGATATGTAGCAAATTATGCTATTTAAATGAATGTCTTTGGTATATTACAATATTTGGAAATTCGGGTGTGGAGATAGTTATGCAATAAAAGATAGGACGACTTATAGAAAACTACTTACAAAAGAACAAAAGGGTACTCATGGTTAGATTAGAATCTAAACCAATAAATACAGTAATAATACAAGTATACATGCCCACCTCCAGCTACAGCGAGGAAGAGGTAGAGACGATCTACAAAGATATCGAAGACATACTAAGATACGTAAAAGAACATGAAAATTTAATAATTACATGGGTTTTTAATTCAATGGTAGGTGTGGGTAGGGAAGGAGCGGTAGTAGGTTTATTTGGTTTAGACACGAGAAATGACAGAGGAAATAGACTGGTAGAATTTTGCGACAAGAACAATTTAACAATCGCAAATACATTATTTCAACACCATGCTAGAAGACGATATACGTGGAAGATGCCAGGAGATATAGGAAAATATCAAATAGATTACATTCTTGTTAGACAACGGTTTAGGAATTAAGTAAAAGACTGTAGAAGCTACACAGAAGCACATATAGACAATGACCACAGCATCGTAATTATGAAGGCCGCTCTTAAATTTAAAAATTTGAAAAAAGGAAACGGAACAAGACACTTTGACCTTGAGAAGCTAAAATATAAATATATCCACGCAAGATTTAAAAAAAGGTCAAATGAATTGCTGAAAGATATCGGGAAAATTGCTGATACCAAGGAAGTAGAATCAGAATGGAATAACAGTAAATTCAGTTTAGACATGGCGGCGAGAAATATTCTGGGGTATTCACAAAAAGAAAATAAGGAACCATGGTTAACAAAGGATATCTTGAATTTAATAGAAGAAAGACGAATATACAAAAATAGATCAGACGAAACAGGAAAACAGAGATACAAAGCCATAAAATGGGAAATTATTTGCAAATGCAGAAAAGCTAAAGAACAATGTATTGATGAAAAGTGCAAAGAGGTACAAACTAATATGGAAACAAGAAAGACTGACGAAGCATATAAATTAATTAGAATGAATTATGAAGATATGAAACCATATAGCAAAAATGTAAGAGACGCGGGAAAAAACGTCATTATAGAAAATGTAGAGAAAGTGATTAGATGGCAAGAATATATAGGTAATTTATATGCAAGAGAGGAACTAACAGCATTAGAATAGGAATCAGACATTGAAAATGATGACTTGGAATATCCTAAACATAGAGATGAGTTTCAATTAGCATTAAAGTGTCTGAAAAATGGTAAGGCGCCAGGTACAGATAAGGTACAAGCAAAAACTTTAAAAGCCGATAGACAAGCAGTAACAGAACGTCTCTTCCAACTTGTAAGCTATATGTATGAGACAGGCGAGATTCCCAAAGATTTCAAACGTAACATCATATCAAAAAAGGGGGCGCGGATAGATGTGAAGATTTTCGAACAACAAGTGTGACAGCACACGTTTCAAAAATATTAACTAGAATTGTACAAAGACGAATGGAATAACGAGGTGAAGAAACACTAGGAAAAGATCAATTTGGGTTTATGCGAAACAGGAGAACGCGGGAGGCTATTTTAGCTCTGAAGGTGATAATGGAGAAATCAATAGAAGAGGGGGAAAGCGTGTATATAGGATTTGTAGATCTGGAAAAAGCATTCGGTAATGTAAAATTGCAAAAAATGAGTTTTAGGAATAGACGGATAGTACAAACGGCGGTAATAGAATTAGAGCAGGAAAGTAGAGAAGTAAATATTAGGAAGGGGGTGAGAGAGGGATGTTCCTTATCCCCAATAATTTCTAACTTGTACATTAAAGAGACAATGAATACTGTCAAATGCAGGAAAACATCTGAAATTACTATGCAGGAACAAAAGATTGATATGCTTTTAGATTTGCAGATGATATAGCGGTATTAGCATCTAGCAAAAGAAGAGATATAAACTGCTCTTAATAAAATGGAAACTGTTCTACTAGAGAGCTAGGGTATGAAAATTATCAAAAACAAAACTAAAGTTCTAGTATGCGAGAGGGGAAAAATTAAAAGAACTATACAAATAGGTAATGAGAACTTACAAGAGGTTAAGGATTTCTGCTAACTAGGAAGTAAATAACGCAAGATGGAGAAAGCATAAAAGATATAACACAACGATTAGCACAAGGTCGTGCTACATTTAACAAGAAGAACCAACTACTGTGTTCAAAGACAACAAACATAGAAACAAGGAAAAGATTGCTTAAAACATATGTGTGGAGCACAGCACAGTATGAATGTGACGCCTGGATAATAGGAGAAGCAGACAAAAAAAAAGGTAGAAGCCTTTGAAATGTGGTGCTACAGACGTATGATGAAGATGTCATGGACAGACAAAGTTAAAAACATAGAGATACAAGAAATGGTAGGGGAGGAAAGAAACATGTGGAAAACAGTAAAAATAGGAGAGGTAGGATGATAGGCCACCTACTAAGACATGAGGGAATAGTGCGGAATATATTAGAAGTAGAGATAGGAAAAAACAGAAGTAGAGGTAGACCTAGGTTAGACTATTGCACACAGATAGTGAAAGATGTAGGATGTGGGAATTTCAGAGAAATGTGTAGGCTAGCACAGAATAGAAATCAATGGAGGTATGGAACCAACCAGCCCCAAGATGCATAAATTAATGAAGGAAAAAATAACTGTACTTATACATGGTGATTATTATAAACAACTAGAGGTATTGGTCTTGTAATATTCTCAACCAATGTTAATTGTGCGAAAGGACTTACTGGAAAACTATTAATACGGCAAATGTCTAAGTGTTGGGGATCCTTGGCAGCCACAGGCTGCGTAACCACTTTCACATACCACTAAATCTTGGTGAAATAGTGCATATAATTAGAAAACAATAGAAGGGGAACCGAGCAGTATATAGGCTATGTGAGAATTTCAGAGAACTGTGTAGGCTAGCTCAGTATATAAATAAGTGGAGGTACGCGTACAACCAGTTTCAAGACGTAAAACCTAATAATGAAAAAATAAGTGTACTTAAATCTGATAATTATTATAGACAACTACAGGTGTTGATTGTGAAATATTTTAAACTAATGTTGATTGTGTGAAAGGATATATTGGTAAAACTATTAATTTGACAAAGGTTCAAGTGCAGGGAGAACTTGACAGCCAAAGGCTGCTTACCCCCCTTCACATACCCAACATGTGATTTTCCAATGCTTCACCCGAAGATACTACATTGGCCAGTAGGCGAGTATTTTTTTACCTGCAAAATTTTGAATTTTGCCGAACGCTTGCTGTTCCAAGCAAGGTAAGGATCTCTAACGTGCATGACAACACTCACACACGGGACCTCCATTTTACCTCTGATCCGAACGAGGGCTTATTTTTGTGAAAAGTGCTCGCTTAACATTTTTCAAGCAGACCGTGTCGGGATTCGAAACCGGGGACCTTGGGCGTAGTAGTCACACGCATACCAACTACGCCACGGAGCCGCTCCCCTTCACATACCACCTAATATTGGGAAAATAGGATATATAACTGTAAAACAATGTAAGATGACCAAACTGCATCAAACAAGAAAGAACAGCAGCTATGTTCAAAGACAACGAACATAGAAAGAAGAAGAAAATAGTTCAAAGCATATGTGTGGAGCACCGCACAGTACGTCTATGAAATAGGGGCAGTAGGAGAAGCAGACAGAAGGAGATAGAAGCCTTCTGGAATGTTGTGCTTTAGATGTTTGAGGATGGTAGCATGGATAAAGAAATAGGTTATAGAAGTAGTAGAGGAATAAGGATATCTGTGTAAAACAAGAAAAATAGGAGAAATAGAAGGACAGGATATGTTTAAGGCATTTCTGAGAAATGATACGGGATATGTTACAAGGAGAGATAGGAAAAAATAGGTAGGTAGGTAGAGAGAGAGAGAGAGAGAGAGAGAGAGAGAGAGAGATAAGACTTTCGCATGCAGATAGTGATAGATGCAGACTGCAAATTTCAGGGAAATTTGAAGGTTGGTTCAGAATAGGAAGCAATGAGGGTCAGTGTCTAACCAGTTCCAGGACCGAAAACCTAATGATGATGATGCAGAAATGAATCTATTTCGGAAATTTACCGTAACATACTCAACAACTATAGTGCACGCTAGCATTAAATTATGAATACATTATAATTGACTTGATGAATTGCTAAGGAATAGATTCAGTCAAAGAAGATAGCTGCTTTAGAAGAAGTTTCAACATGTGCAATGATTTAAATAGTTTCAATTTACATGTATATTGTTGAATATAAGTTAAACGTTTTATTGAAATTCATTATTTTAAAATTGTTTTGATAGTAACAAAAACAATAATCTTTTTGGACATTGTTGATATACAGGATTTTCTAATATTCCAAAGTCTAGATGCAAGTAATGATGAGCTATTCGAAATTGATTCGCTTTAATAACTAATATGTTGAAACTGCAGTTTAAGTTTATATATCAAATAAAGGGCAAAACTGTTCGCTTTAACGTGTTAGTTATTATTGAAAATTATGTCCAGCATCCTGCTATTTTATAGTTAAACTATAAGGGTGGAATATCTGGTGTGTTGATTCTGCTACATTTTTTAAATTCAAAGTGTGTGTGAAAACACTTAAACTAGTAACACTCATCAACAATAGTACATGCAACGATTACATTATGAATGCATTAGATTTGACTTGATAAGCTGCCTGGAAATAGATTCACTTAAAGAAGATTGATGCTTTAGAAGGACTTTCAATATGTGCTACAATTTAAATAGTTCCAACGTACATGTCTATAATTATTTCAGAGGTAAGTAAATATAGGTTAAACACATTTATTAAGATTTACTATTTTAGAATTGTTCTGATGACAATTACAATAAAATTACAATATACTTTCTGTAAAGTTGCTGACATTCAGGATTTGCTAAGACTGCAAGATCTAGTTGCTGTTAATAATGTGCTATTCAAAATTGATTAATTTGAAGAACCAATATGCTGAAACTGTTGTTCGTGTTCGTATACCGCATAAGAGGTGAAGCCGTTAGTTTCAATGTGTCAGTTGTTAATTGAAACACAATCCTGCTTTGTGCTACCTTGTAATTAGGCTATTAGGGCATGACATCTTGTGTTGGTTCTGCTGTTTGTTATATACACAATCAAAGAAAGCAATTAGACAAATAACACTTAGCAGCAATACTGCATGCAAACATTAAATTACTAATACATCACAATTGACTTGATAGGATGTAAGAGATTCAGTTACAAAGAGATTGCTGCTTTAGAAGAAGTTTCAATATATGCAGTGATTTCAATAGTTACAACACTCATGGAGACCTTTATTTTAAAAGTCATTAAGAAGAGACTAAACAGCATGTTAGTAGGTAAGTAAGGCCGGTCTGACTTTAAAACGGTGCACGCGTATGTTTTTCCATGTACCATACGCGTACACCGTTTTGAAGCCAGACCGGCCTTATATTACTTTCAATGTAACATACGTGTGGACACGTTCTGAAGTCAGACCGGCTTTGTATTACTTTCAATGGAACATACGTGTGTGATTTTAAAACACACGTATGCTACGTTGAAAAATGTAAGCGCGTGCAGAGAAAATGTGGAGCTGTTTTGAATTCGTATTAATGTTCTTTAGCGAGACGTAATAAAGTAAGTCAAATTCAAAATATTACATCTAAGTCAACTGTATAAAAAATGCTGTATTTAATTAAAGTGGATTCTGATTTAAGTTTTTACTTTTGTTTAGAGGCTGCAAATACACATAGGCCGGTTTGACTTGAAAACGTGTCTACACGTATGCTACGTTGAAAAATGACCAAAGGCAGACAGACTGATCTAGTTGTTTGAGCCAAGATCATATAAAACATAACGACTGGGTAACAAGAAATATTCATGGTCTTTCTTGGAATGAATCTTCAACGGCTGGAATGGTGTTATCATATATAGCGCTTTATTTGAAGCAAATTATCGGATCCAGTGAAGAAGTATGTGTGAATAGTCTAGAAAAGAAGAAATGGATGGAATCCTATCTAATGCAAAACGTTGTAACTGATATGCGTGCACTAGGTTGTCCTAAGCTATCAGAGTTAAAAATCAACAATCGTTTACTATGTAACATCCATTGTTATAGACACAACAATAATAGTCTGCAATGGGTTAAACAAAATACCTCGTTATTAAAAGAATGGTTTAATAATAATAAAAAACAATAGAAAGATTGTGTCTGTATTATTGTAGTCAGTAAGAAATTTAATGCTGATGTCTGCAGAAAAAACGATTAAACTCAGTCAGCACGAATAGGACTCACAACCTTGAAAGCAATTATATTTAATCAACGCAATAGCTCTTTACTGGTTTTACAACATTTAACAAATTGTACAGATATCTCGAAATTTGCCAAAGACAGACAGACAGACTGATTGCATCAATTTCTCATTCTCGCTTTTAAAAAATAACAAGTCGTAGTTATTAAATTGCGAACACAGTTATCTGCAAGAGATATATACTGATTTGTCAAAGACAGACAGACTGACTGCATCAAGTTTTCATTCCCGCTTAGCGAAAAGTTATAAAGTAGGTCAGATTCAAAATATCACACACGTATGCTACATTGAAAAATGTAGGTGCGTGCAGAAAAAATGTGCAGCTGTTTTGAATTCGGTTCTCTAGCGAGACGTCATAAAGTAGGTCAGATGCAAAATATCGCATCTAAGTCAATTCTATTTAATTAAAGTGGATACTGATTTATGTTTTTTACTTTTGTTTAGAAGCTGCAAATACCCATGGGCCGGTTTGACTTCAAAACGTGTCCACACGTATGCTACGTTGAAAAATGTAGGTGAATGCAAAGAAAAATGTGGAGCTGTTTTGAATTCGCATTAGATGTTCTCTAGCGAGAAGTTATAAAGTAGGTCAGATTCATAATATCACATCTAAGTCAATTGCATAAAGAATGCTGTATTTAATTAAAGTAGATTCTGATTTATGTTTTTACTTTTGTTTAGGGGCTGCAAACACACATAGACCGGTTTTATTTCAAAACGTCTCCACACGTATGCTACGCTGAAAAATGTAGGCAAATGCAAAGAAAAAATGTGGAGCTGTTTTGAATTCGCATTAAATGTTCTCTAGCGAGAAGTTATAAAGTAGGTCAGATTCATAATATCACATCTCAGTCAATTGTATAAAGAATGCTGTATTTAATTAAAGTGGATTCTGATTTATGTTTTTACTTTTGTTTAGGGGCCGCAAACACACATAGGCCGGTTGGACTTCAAAACGTGTACACACGTATCTACGTTGAAAAATGTAGGTGAATGCAAAGAAAAAATGTGGAGCTGTTTTGAATTTGATTCTCTAGCGAGAAGTTTTAAAGTAGATCAGATTCATAATATTACATCTAAGTCAATTGTATAAAGATTGCTGTATTTAATTGAAGTTTATTCTGATTTATGTTTTTACTTTTGTTTAGGGGCTGCAAATACACATAGGCCGGTTTGACTTCAAAACGTGTCCACACGTATGCTACATTGAAAAAATGTAGATGCGTGCTAAAAAATGTGGAGCTGTTTTGAATTCTAGCGAGAAGTTATAAAGTAGGTCAGATGCAAAATCTGCTAAGGCCGGTTTGAATTCAAAGTGCGACTACTCTGTAAATACACATAAGTCAGTTTTAATTCAAAATGTGTTCACTCTTGTGATAGGTTTAAAAGTAGGTTAGCAAAGTATGCAGATGGAATCTGCTATATAAGGAGATTGCTCCTAATATTAATTTAATTAGTCGAAGTTTACTGCATATATACATACGTACATATACAAACATGTATATAATTGATATTCAAGGATTTAAATACAAAAAAAACGAGTTTGTGTGCAAAGAAATTGCTGTTTTGGACTTGTTGGAAGGCGTTGTTTGGCATCAAATTTTTAAACTAACAATGCAGTCTAGTTGTTTGAGCCAAGATCATATAAAACATAACGACTGGGTGACAAGGAATATTCATGGTCTTTCTTGGAATGAATCTTCAACGGCTGGAATGGTGTTATCATATATAGCGCTTTATTTGAAGCAAATTATCGGATCCAGTGAAGAAGTATGTGTGAATAGTCTAGAAAAGAAGAAATGGATGGAATCCTATCTAATGCAAAACGTTGTAACTGATATGCGTGCACTAGGTTGTCCTAAGCTATCAGAGTTAAAAATCAACAATCGTTTACTATGTAACATCCATTGTTATAGACACAGCAATAATAGTCTGCAATGGGCAAAACAAAATACCTCGTTATTAAAAGAATGGTTTAATAATAATAAAAAACAATAGAAAGATTGTGTCTGTATTATTGTAGTCAGTAAGAAATTTAATGCTGATGTCTGCAGAAAAAACGATTAAACTCAGTCATCACGAATAGGACTCACAACCCTGAAAGCAATTATATTTGATCAACGCAATAGCTCTTTACTGGTTTTACAACATTTAACAAATTGTGCAGATATCTCGAAATTTGCCAAAGACAGACAGACTGATTGCATCAATTTCTCATTCTCGCTTTTAAAAAATAACAAGTTGTAATTATTAAATCGCGAACACAGTTATCTGCAAGAAATATATACTGATTTGTCAAAGACAGACCGACTGATTGCATCAATTTTTTATTCTCGCTTTAAAGAGTAACAAGTCGTAGTTATTACATCGCGAATTCAGTTATCTACAAGAAATATATAAACGGGGAAATTTATAAAATGCTCCAACTTCACAAACTAGAAATAAATCTATTGAAATATATGCTATGAGTTATTTACTGGTTACTGGTTCCCAATGTACAGATATCTCGAAAATTGCCAAAGACAGACAGACTGATTGCATCAATTTTTCATTTTCGCTTTTAAAGAATAACAAGTCGTAGTTATTAAATCGGGGGTAATGTGAAATGAAACACACAATGTATTTTAGTAATTTATAAAATACATATATATATATATATATATATATATATATATATATGTTATGTACTCTAGAATAAACATACTATAATTCACTTAAGTTGTTTATATCTTCGTTTTCTAAATGAGCAAGCATCCTAAATATAGAGAACAGTTCTAACTCACTCCAACTTTGAACGGTAAAATATTGCTTAATCGGTTCTACGAGTGCTGTCTTTCGTCATCTTTGACGCGCGGTCGTTTCTGGTTGTTTTTCTTCGTGTTTACTAAAAAAAGATTCAGATGAAGATTAGATCAAGTAAATGCAATAAGAAAATTAAATCTATATTAGGCCAACGAATACATACTGTGTATTGGTGTCATCAGGTCGTACGATACAATTGGTGGATCTGCTGACGGAGCCAACGATTTTTTAGCACATCATTTGGATTGACTATAAACTACTCAATAATTTTAACCCAACCACTCTCATTATTCTTTCCTGACAAAGGCAATTTTAAAAAAAGTTTTTATTTTTGATTTAACAATAAAGATTGAGCGATTATCACACACATATCTTAAGTATATAAAAATATGAAACAACAAGAACAGCAGAAAATTCAACCCATGTCAGCAAAAATTTAATGCTAAGGTATTGTCTAGATAGCAATTGTAGAAATATAAAATCTGCAGAAAAATTTAATAAACCCAGTCATGTATAAATTTAATGCTGAAGTCTGCAGAAAAATAAAATAAATGTATTTAGCAAGAAATTTAATGCTAACATCAGCAGATAAATAAATAAACCCACTCATTCAGCATTAATGGAAGGCCGGTCTGGCTTCAAAACGGTGCACGCGTATATACCATATTTTAAAATTAAAGTTATCAATGGCAAAACTACAAAATTAAATTTACCGTGAAATCATTTGAAATATTTATTTTTTTCAGTATAGTTGAAAGAAATTGACTTTTATACATTTTAATTAAATATATTAAAGAATACTCGATATCATCGAATTTTTCTATTGTCTAATTTTTGTAGTACTTGATTACAAAAAATTACATACGACGGCGTTTTTTTTCTTTGTCAACGAAAGGCTAGTCTATTGACTTCAGCATTCGCATTTTCATAGTTACGTACTAAAGCCAACTCTGCATTTTTAGATCAGATGCATTTCTAATTTCAATCGCAAAAAATAAGAGCATCTATTCGAAATATGCACTCAGATTAAAAGTCAAAAATTGTTTTACATCGTTCTGTAAACTGAGATTAATTCCATCTAATCCAAGATTAAATTAAAGTCTCAATTTTGTAAGTTTAATAATTTACACTCATGCTATGTGGGAATGATGCGTTAACAGAAGCGACTTTGTGCCTATCATAAATATGATTTTAATATCTTGCTTTTAAAACAAAAATAGAATGCCGTTTTCTGGTTCTGATAGGTACACAAATTTTTGAAAACCAGTATTAAAAATAAACATTACTGCAGTTTATCCTAGAATTAACATTGCGTGTGTAACTTGAAACAAAAATCGCATACCACAAGCATTTTTTTTCTAGTTGCAAGGAAGTTATAGTCTATTACACTTTGCGATGTAATGTCAGCATTTTTCGACGAAAAAATTCCTGACAATGCGTCACTCGTGTAATGAACCTGTTATCAAAATAAAATACAAACTGCTTTTGATGTTATATATATATATATATATATATATATATATAATAGTGTGTGTGTGTGTGTGTGTGTGTGTGTGTGTGTGTGTGTTATTTTGAATCTAATTAAATGTATAAAAGTCAATTTTTTTCAGTTTAACTGAAAAGTAAATTATTTTCCCAATTCTAAAACGTATTCAATATTTCTGTATTAGTTGATTAAGGCATGAGTTAATTTTTTACTACGTTTCTAGTTTTTGATATTAATGCCGTAATTAATCCTACACACCTGATGAACAAATAAGAGTTGTTTTAAACAAAGTTTTATGGAAAATGCTAAGATTTGTTTATTTCGTTTAGAGGATGGCATGAATATCAACTTCTACAAGAAACGCAACATCAGATTAATAGGTTCTATTTTTTCCTAAATTTTTCACTTAAACAAAATAGGAGTATTTTTAGTATTTTCTATGCAATATAGGTTAATTGCGAGATTGTATGTGAGTATGTAAACAAAAATAGTGGTGCTCTCAGCAACATAACAAATTTTGTTCATTGTCTGAAAATTGCAAATATGCATTTTTTATAGCTATCATGCAAAATTTCAAATTTGCTTTATTTTCTGAAAAAATTGCAAATGTCTAATTTTAACAACTGCTTTCAAAAGCAATTCGCTATGCAATTATTTTGATTACATAGGAATAAATGTTCTTGCAATTTTGCATTATTCTGAAACTTGCTTATTAAGCTTTTACAGTTGTTTTTGCTTACGTCAGAACATATTTATGTATAAATAGTCAATAAATCTCTACAGATATTAATTACAAAGTAATTTAGCTAGTGACCGAAGTTAGTAGTGATATTTTAAAGTTAACAGTAAAGTGTTACACTTGAAGGTAAATATTAACAATCATGATTTGCTTAAAAGAGGGTGTTCAACGGTTGATCCCGTTCCTGACTTTACAGCTATCTACATTTTTGATTCAGAATTACACTACAGTTTTATTCAGTTTCCAATTGCATTAAAAGACAGAATTTTAAATTTAAATATTTAATGTATTTTGATGTTAATAATTTATATGGGGCTGCAATGTCTGAATATCTTCCATATGGAGAATTTGAATTTTAGATGGCACCAGTCCAGATATAGTACATTTAGACATACTTAATATTTCCGATGATTCTGATGTAGGATATATTTTTAAATGCGATTTACACTACCCAGCATCTTTACATGAAATTCACAGTGACTTACCTTTGGCGTCTGAACATGTAAAATTAATAAATAGACTGTGATTGCTAAATGATTTATTGTTTTTTTCTTTTTATAATTTGTAAAGGTACAGTAATGAAGTAATTATAATATTCTTATGCTGTTTGAGAGTGGATTGTATTTGACTATCTTATCATGAAGTATAAGGCAATGACAAGATGTATTTGGCAAAACGTTTCTGCTAATTTCAAATTCTAATCTAATATCGACAGTACCGAATTTTAACGCTTTGTTTTGTCTAGAACAATCTATGACTACTAATGGCGCAATAATTCGTAAATCTTCAGGATTAAAAAGTGGTTCATTTTCCTTTTCGTAGAATGATTGCTGAAATTGGGCATACATCTCATATAACAACGCAGTCTGTTTATTCTCAAACTTTAAATTTAAGTTATCGTAAGGGAAAATTTCTGAATTTAAATAGAGTTTCATGTTGGTTAAATAACAATGATCAAAACGACTGTAGTTGCTCATGTATCTATTTTTTCGGTTCGTTTGGAAACCAACAATCACAAATCTTGGTTTTTCTGATTGTTGTTTTAATGTTCCATGTATAACGTTGCGTTTCTTGTAGAAGTTGATATTCATGCAACTCCCATCCTCTAAACGGAATATGCAAATCCTGATTTTGTGCAACGCATTCTATTAGATTAATTCGTTGAGCATCATCAACGGCTACATGCGGCATTTTCTATAAAACTTTGTTTAAAACAACTTTTATTTCTTCATCAGGTGTAGGATTAATTATAGCATTAGTATCAAAACTAGAACGTAGTAAAACTAACTCATGGCGGAGGTTTAAAATAATTTTTTTAAAATCTTCGCATAATCCTAGAGCCATTGAAAGGTTTATTGCAACGTTAAAATTCCCATTCGCATCAACTATTTGCGAATAACCTATAGGAAACCACCCAGCGTTTTGTAAATGTTTACTTTGATTGCTATTATATGAAACATATCCCTTCATTATAGACGTTAATTCAGGATTCCGAACGCGATTTACAATGACACAACCAATTTCATTTCTAATTTCATCAAAAAGCAGCAAAACCCTATTATTTACAAACTTTGCTGTCTGAGACGGCGTTCCATCTGTTTTAATTAATTTGCCTTTTATGTACAGCATACTCTTCGATGGTAAGGTGTAAATATCTTGTTGTATAGGGATTCAAATTTCATCATTATTGTTTAAAAATGTGTTAGCATAGGGCTGATGAGTATGTTTTTCAATATTAACAATTGCATTGTCGAAGTAAACTTTTTCACGCACGTTCAGTATTTCACTATTCATTCTACTTTTTAACTAAATAAATAAAGTCCTAACGATTGTAGAAACTGCCAGTTTTGTGTTGTTAACGGTCTTGAAGCAATCGATCGAGTGTCTATGGCTTTGAAATTTCCAGCAATTATAGCAATTCTTGACATGTTGCGTGTATTATACTTAATACCCATGACTATTGCAGATTTTTTTTAAGTCTAACTTTACAGTTAGCAGTTCTCCTCTGAAATTAACTAAATTTCTATCTTGTCTAACACTTTAACTATTATTTCATTTATTATACGTGACCTGATTGGTAGAAATATAATCGTAGGTAGGTACTCGACAATTTTAAAACCTGCAGGTACTTGAGGAAAAAATTCATGTATTACATGCGCTGGTTTACTATTTAAATAGAATCCACTTGCAATATTACAGTCGATTAAAACTGCATTCACTTTACAAATGTTGATTGAGTACTCTGCTTGATGCGTGGCATATGCTAACAGTTTTCGTGAATTGAAACCGAGAAGAGAACCAATTGAATCCTTTTTGGTAAAATCCACATCAATACATTTAATACTACATTTAAGTGTATTATTGTCAGCTGTAATTTCTATATACACTGGCGTCTTTTTAGCGCTTCGTGATTGTTCCATACGATCACGCCACCTTTTATCCCCTAAAGCTTTTTGAAGATATTTACTAATTTCTCTAATCTCATAAGTACCTTCAGGTACTTCTGTAAATTCTTCGTTAGGTCCATAATAAAATTTATTAGTTATTCCTTTTTTAACGTTTGGAATTGTGTTATAAGACTCAAAATTTGTTAGTTCTAATACGTACTCCGAATAATTATCCAAGTTTATAGGCGGATTAAAATTGCTTGTTAGAACTGAAGTGTTTAACGTTATAGTAAAAGTGTACGACATGACAACTTCATACGCAGTTCTATGTACTGCTTAGAAATTGTAAGCATAAATGTCCGCAAAACACAGTATCGTACGATTGTTCTTAGTTAATGTTATAAAAAATTTTACATTTACCTCTACTATTCAAATAACTTATCAACTCTGTTGGCGGTCGCAGGTTTCCGTAGCTATCATAGTAAATAGCGCTAATACCATACTTTTTATAAGAGGTCCAATGCGTGCCTAAACCTTCTATTCCATCTAAATTAATTATACCACATTCTTTTAAATTAACTTTCTTGGGAAGATTGTTTCTCATAAACACTCCACGAAAATATGGTACTTCTAATTGCTTAACAAACCCTTAATTCTACATTGCATAGTGCTTGATTCGGTAAAATCAAGTTGCGTTCCTCTGAGGTTTTGCAGGAGCTAAAAAAAGACCAAAACCCTTTTTATAAGGTTTGATGTACATGCTCTTTCCGACTGCAATGTCCTCCATTGCTTTGTTATGACGTTGTTTTTTCGCTAGTTGTTCTTTAGCTATTTTAGTATCTGAAACTGCTTTTGCAACAGCAGCTGCACCTCCAGTAAGAGTACCAAGGGCGCTTAGGCCTGCAAAAATTGGTATTAGTGGTAGAAAACCTCCTGTTTTAGGAATTGATATAATACGAGCTGATTTAATATGCTTCTTTTGTTTTGCTGTATTGGCTGCCTTAATTGCTATGTTGATTGCATCCATAATATTAGATCTTTAGCCCTTTTTAAAGCTGTACGTGCTTGTTTGATAATACTCTTAATACCTAGCGTACTTCTTATTTTACGTTTCTTTATTAGTTTTCTTATTTTATTGATATTTTTTGTTCACAGTGATGCGCAGGCACCCATACCAAGTTTTACTTTAGCTTTCCTTGCGGTAGCTACTCCAAATGCTGCTGCTTTTTCACCTAAAAACGAGTCACCAGAATTTAGTCTTTCTGTAGCTAACTGAGCTAACTTCGAATCTGCTTGATGGCGTTTAGATAGATCCCTTTCTTTGGAGTATGCAATATTGTGCTCCTTACAAGCTTTGTCTAACTTGTTTATTCCCTTGTATCCCCGAGCTAACCGTTTGATTAGTTTTGTAGCCGGACCACAAAATTTGTAACCCGGAATATGCGCTTCAAATGGTAAATTGTTAATTACAGTATTTAACAGTCCGTTTTCAGTAGTTTTAGAATTATTATAGGTAATCATTAACGGACAATTGTCCTCTCAAGCTGTGCAGTAAATAAATTATTGTGAATTAATGATTCTTTATATACTCGCCGTTTCTTATATATAATTTCACTTCTTCACAATCGAATTTAGTACTTGCAAACATGCGTGTTGTGAAACAATTAACATCTTTAACCATAAACAATGATAACATTGACGTGCAATCCTTAGCTAAAAAACATAGCGTTCTTCTGTTTTCATCTATTCGATGTCTAGTTGTTGGTCCATCAAATTGCGGTAAAACCAACGTTATGATTGGGTTGATAGAACATCCTAATGGTTGAAAGTTTGAAAACATATATGTATATTCTAAATCACTTAATCAACCAAAGTATCAATACCTTGAAAGTCTACTGTGACTAACAAAAAGGATCAAATATTATACATTTTCCAGTTCTGATAATATTGTATCACCATCTGATGCTTAAAATAATTCTATATTTGTTTTTGATGATGCAGCTTGCGATAAACAAAGTATAATTAGGGAATACTTTAGTATGGGGCGTCATAAACAAGTAGACAGTTTTTATCTTTGTCAAAGTTATACTCGTATACCTAAGCACTTACTAGGTGATAATGCTAATTTTTTAGTTTTATTTAAACAAGATGATTTAAACTTAAAACACATATATGACAATCACATCAATACTGACATGAACTATGATAAATTCCGTGAAATATGTGGTGCTAGTTGGAAAGACAAATACGGTTTCTTAGTTGTAGACAAGGATAGTGATCCAGGTCAAAGAAGGTACCGAATAAGTTTTGATCACTTCATACATATTTAAACCTTGAGAGAGACGCAAGTATTGTTAGTATCCAAGAATTTTTTTTAAAACAATAAACTTTTTAGGCAATGAACAAGGAGGCGATAAAACTTAAAAAGAATTTTTATTAAGAAAAGAAACATTGTAAAAAACAAACTACGCCAGTTAAAAGATAGTAAAGTCGTCCAAGCGGAATCAATCTTACCCATAACATCGCGATTAGAAACTTTTGCTAATAAACTGGAAGGGAAAAGTGTGGTAAAGAAAGAAAAATTTAAAGAAGAAGAACTGTCTCATAGCAGTGTAAAAAAATTAAACCTAAATTGCTAGAAAGGAACGTTGACTATATTGATTCGCCGGTTATTGCTCAGCATATACCGAATTAAATGACGCTATAGATGAAGATGATGATGAAGATGTATACGAAACAGAAGTTAATCGAAATGCTCAAGAAACCCAGGAATATATACCAAGCTTTGTTGATTCACCTGGTATGACACATTATCTCGGACAGCTACATCCGCTACCTCAAGAATACATTTACAATATGTTTAAAGATGTTAAGAACGAATTTAATTATAAATATGGTGTTAGGATTAATCCTGATTCAAATGGTCTTATGATCAGCAATTCTAATTTTGCGTTGGATGATGAAAATGTACTAATAAATTATTTGAAATATTTATTTATTTATATATTTATTTATTAGAAATATACAGGCGTACGCCTAGTTACATATTTCCACTAAGCTAATTATAATTATTATGGTTTATTCATTTTTATATAATCCTTCCATGTAATGAACTTATACTTAATTGTAATGAATAAATTATAAATAAACAGGACATGAATAATAATAATAAATAATTGGATTTACAAAAATGCACCTTGTGAATAATAAAAACTGAAACTAGTTATATTTACAAATTGTGTGTGTGTGTGTATGCGTGCGTGCGTGTGTGTGTGTATATATATATATATAAAGGTACTCCTGGATTATAGGAACTACTGTTTAAAAAATATCCTGTCGGGTACAGACCGCAAGATGTAAAGTCATACCTTGATATTGTGGAAACAACAAATGCTAATAGAAGATATTTTTCTGAAACAAAACAAATTCAGGGTAATAATACATATAAATACAAAAATATAATACCTACATTAAACATTCTTCCACAAACACCTCGTAGACCTAGAACATTACCCTATAGAAAGCGTCTTGGAGACGGTATGACAATGGAAGTATCAAATAACGCCATTGATTATTTATATTGGAATGATCCCAATAAAGTTGTTGATAGATTACGACTTTTAGTTTCATCTCAGACTGCTGGACACACAGGTCACGGCAACGAAATAAATTTGATCATTAAAGAATTGCGCGAGGAAGGCACTTAAATAACCATAAAATAGATCCAAGTGAACAGGAATATGAAAAAAAACTGAAGGTTTTGAAACCTAGATTAAGTACAAGTTACATATGCTACATTACACGGTAGTAGCAACGTTTTACTCTAGTACATTCTTCGAAGTTTGTAAGACATTCTTTATTTTCAACATTAAACATAATTATGAATTTCCTTAAGAGGAAGCAGTCATTGAGAATATTAAAGGATACCCGCAAGACATTGAAATTCTTATAAACGAAAAAAGTTGTGTAATTGCACACTTACAATAAATTTGCTTAGACGTATGGATGTAATCAGCTTTCGTGACAGCGGTGCTAGCATAAACAATACCACACTGTTTCTTGATTTTATATTAAAAGTTCCTTTCAAAGCAAGTGGAGTCCTCGACATCCAAACGTAGAAGTATTTATTAATTGTATTTAATAAATTCTGATTAGAAAAAAAAGTATTATGATAGTTGCTCAATCAAAAGTGAAAGAGGATATAGTGAACGAAATTTATAAACCAGAAAGAATAAATTTCAAGAGACGCAATGTGATACTAAAAGGTTTAAATGACCTTCTTGAGACCGATTTGATTGAAATGTTACCATATTCGCAAACAAGCAAAGGATTTAAATACATTTTAGTAATTATTGATTGTTTCTCCAAATACGTATGGGCTGTACCACTTAAAAGTAAAACTGGTATTGATGTTACTGCTGCAATGAAAACAATTTTAAATAAATTTAAAAATCCGTCAAGAAATTTGCAGTCTGATTTTGGTAAAGAATATTATAACAAACACTTTCAATCCTTAATGCAGACATATGGCATAAACCATTATAGTGTTTTTTCTACAAAGTAAGCATGCATTGTGGAACGTGTAATAAAACTTTAAAGAAAAAAATGTGGCGCTTGTTTAACCTGAGCGGTTCTTACAATTGGAAAAATTTAAGCGACATTGTGAAACAATACAACAATACAGTTCACGGTACTATCGGAGTTAAACCTGTAAAAGTTGATCATTCCAATGAAAAACTATTATTAAATCATCATTTACCCACATCAAACTTGCAACCAAAATACCAAAATATTCAATTAAAGACAGTGCGAAGATTAGTAAACACAGGAAAGCATTTATGAAAGGTTACACGCCAAACTGGTCAAATGAAATTTTTAAGATTAAAAAGGTAAACTTAACAAATCCGACAACATAGATATTAGAAGATCAAGATGAGAAAGAAATCAAAGATGCATTTTATGAAATGGAGTTGCAAAAGGTTAAACATCCGGGAATTTACCTGGTAGAAAAAGTCCTAAGAAAGAGTGGAAATAAAGTCTTTGTAAAATGGTTAGGCTTCTCTAACGTACACAATAGCTGGATTGATAAAAATAATGTTTGCTAGAAGTTGTTGTAATAATAATAGTTAATAAGGCTAACATTGTAAAATTAAATTAAAATAAATAATACAGACACAATCTTTCTATTGTTTTTTATTATTATTAAACTATTCTTTTAATAACAAGGTATTTTGTTTTGCACATTGCAGACTATTATTGCTGTGTCTATAACAATGGATGATACATAGTAAACGATTGTTGATTTTTAACTCCGATAGCTTAGGACAACCTAGTGCACGCATATCAGTTACAACGTTTTGCATTAGATAGGTTTCCATCCATTTCTTCTTTTCTAGACTATTCAGACATACTTCTTCACTGGATCCGATAATTTGCTTCAAATATAGCGCTATATATGATAACACCATTCCAGCCGTTGAAGATTCATCCCAAGAAAGACCATAAATATTCCTTGTCACCCAGTCGTTATGTTTTATATTATCTTGGCTCAAACAACTAGACTGCATTGTAAGTTTAAAAATTTGATGCCAAACAACGCCTTCCAACAAGTCCAAAACCGCAATTTCTTTGCACACAAACTCGTTTTTCTTGTATTTAAATCCCTGAATATCAATTATATACATGTTTGTATATGTAGGTAT
Organism: Platerodrilus igneus; assembly: GCA_036346225.1. NCBI lineage: Eukaryota > Metazoa > Arthropoda > Insecta > Coleoptera > Lycidae > Platerodrilus > Platerodrilus igneus. The sequence continues at coordinate 3,098,316 of JARFIW010000840.1, forward strand.
GTAAATATGCAGTAAACTTCGACTAATTAAAATAATATTAGGAGCAATCTCAATATATATAGCAGATTACCACCATCTGTGTACTTTGCTAACCTACTTTTAACCTATCACAAGAAAGAACAGATTTTAAATTGAAACCGGCCTACGTGTATTTGCAGAGTGGTCGCACTTTGAATTCAAACCAACCTTAGCATATTTTGTATCTGACCTACTTTATAACTTCTCGCTAGAATTCAAAACACCTCCACATTTTTCTGCACGCACCTACATTTTTTTAACGTAGCATACGTGTGGACACGTTTTGAAGTCAAACCGGCCTGTGTATTTGCAGCCTCTACACAAAGGTAATAACATAAATCAGAATCCACTTTAATTAAATACAGCATTCTTTATACAATTGACTTAAATGTGATATTATGAATCTGACCTACTTTATAATTTCTCGCTAGAGAACCGAATTCAAAACAGCTCCACATGTTTTGCATGCACCTACATTTTTCAACGTAGCTTACATGTGAACACGTTTTCAAGTCAAACTGGCCTATGTGTATTTGCAGCCTCTAAACAAAAGTAAAAAACATAGATCAGAATCTACTTTAATTAAATACAATTGACTTAGATGCAATATTTTGCATCTGACCTACCTTATAACTTCTCGCTAAAGAATCGAATTCAAAACAGCTCCACATTTTCTCTGCACATCCTTACATTTTTCATCGTAGCATACGTGTGTTTTGAAGTCACACACGTATGCTCCATTGAAAGTAATATAAAGCCGGTCTGACTTCAAAACGTGTCCGCACGTATGTTACATTGAAAGTAATATAAGGCCGGTCTGGTTTCAAAACGGTGCACGCGAATGTTACATGGAAAAACATACGCGTGCACCGTTTTGAAGTCAGACCGGCCTTACTTACCTACTCATGTTAAAATTTATTAGTTTAGGATTCTTCTGATGTTAACAATCGCAATCAACTTTACAACATAGTAGAGATATACGATTTGCTAGGATTATGAGGTCCAGGTGTTATTAATAAGGTGCAGTTGATTATCTTTAAAAACTAATACGTTGAATTAGCCTTACAAATTCATATACCAAATAAGGGTTGAAGACGTTAGTTTTACTGTGTTAGTTGTTACTTGAACCATATTTCCTGCATTGTGCTACCTTGTAGTCAGACTATAAGATCATGACACCTGTTGTGTTGGTACTGCTACATTTTCTTATACACAAGATGTATGCGAAAGTTGTTAAACTAGCAACAATCATCAACAATAGTGTATGCAAGTATTAATTGACGAATATATATTAACTTGATAAACTGCTAGAGATTAGGTTGAGTTAAAAAATTGCTACTTTAGAAGAAATTTTAATGTGTGCAATAATTTAAATAGTTGCAAAGTACATAGATATTATTATTTCAAAGATATGCAAATATAGTATTAAACATTTTATTGAAATTTTCTATTATAGGATTCTTCTGAAGTTAACAAATAAAATCGACCTTCTGCAACGCAGTTGACATATAGGATTTGCTAAGATCGCAATGTCTAGATGTCGCTAATGATGTGCTACTCAAAAATTTATTATCTTCATGAGCCAATAGATTGAAATTGCCTTTCATGTTCGAATACCAAATAAGGTGTGAAGCTGTTAGCTTTAGTGCATTTGTTATTACATGAAGCATATGACCTGTATCGTTCTACCTTATGGCGTGTTGGTACTGCTACATTTTTTATATACAAAATATGTGTAAAGCAGTTAAACTAATATAACACCCAACAACAATAGTGCATACAAGAATTAACTTAAGAACACATTAGGATTGACGTGATTAGCTAAAAGGAAATAGGTTCAGTCAAAGAAGGCTACTGCTCTAGAAAAAGTTTCAATTACTCAGTGCTTTAAATAGTTCCAACATAGATCGGCATTATTATTTCAAAGGTAAATAGATATAAATTAATCATTTGATTAATATTTAATACTTTAGGATCCATCTGATGTTAACAAATACAAGCAACTTACTGCAACATAGTTAACATACAGGATTTACCAAGGTTACAAAGTCTAGATACTGTCAATGATGTGCTATGCAATATTGATTATTTTCAGGAACCAATCAACACCACCTATATAATAAAGCCTCACAGCTCCTTCGTGACGTCACTACTAAGAGGCCTGTAAACCATTATTGCGTATAAAGTGTTTGTGCGTTGTTCATCTAAAATTTATTTTTGTAGTAACAACAAAAACAAAACAACGGTATCACGAACAGCTTAAACGTACAAATACATAAAATGTATATAACAAAGATACTAAACTACACAAAATCGGCGTATTATCGAAAATGCTAAATATCGCATTGTTGAATATTTTAATATCCTGTGACATACTAAGTACATTTTTATATGTATAAATAGATTAACCAAATGATGCATCAACAACGATAAAAAACTTAATATAATACAATTATGAAAACATTATGGTTTACTTAAACAATTGGCAAAATTCTTATTGTAGTCCCAATCGTAAAAAAAGCAAAAACTGATTAGCGTCTATACAGTGTGATTGATTTTACATGTCCTAACAGATATCTCGGTTATTAGAGTAGATACAAAAAAAAAAGGTAAAAGGGAAAAGTTACTTACACTAAGAAGTTATGTTAACAATATTTAATCAAAAATACAATTGATGAAAAGACAAATGAGTAACATAAAAAACTTTAATTGTTTTTAAAGGTAAAGTATGTTGTTACGTTTTTTTCGAGGCAGTCACGTTGGGCGCCAAAATTTATGTTACGTTTTTTTCGAGGCAGCCACGTTGGGCGCCAAATTTATGCTACGTTGACTCGTAGCCGTGCGTAACACAAAGATATCACGGAATAACCGGGCTCAATCGGAGAGTAGGGGGAGGGGGGTTGTACAAAGCAGACTGACATATAATGTATGCGGCGGTAAGAAGTTAGTAACAATACCTGCAAGAAAAATAGTTAAGCAAACCTGAAAAAAAAAGAATAAGCATAGCATGCTGATCGAGCATAGATTGTTCAGTATTTTGTAGAATGTAAAAAAAAAGAAACTGTTTAGATAAACCATATAATATAACAACAGTAAAAACAATACAGAAAAATGTTTAGTACAAAGTGAGGTAATATTGGGGAGTAGCAGAAACGTTTCCTCACACACCAATTAAACATAAATCAGATAAAATGTTGACAAAAGATAAATAGATAAGACACAATTGGCATGAGTAATTTAGTAGTATTGATTTTTCTTTCTTTCTTTTTTTTCTATGTTTCAAAATAGCATGCAAGTCTATTGTAAAAGATATCAGAACGACAAAGATATGGTAAAGCAACGGATAGATATTTAAAGTAATAACCAGTAGGAAATAGTTCAACTTGCAAAAATCCTTCAGCAACGCTTCCTTGCAACTGAAGTGTGGGATTCAACGATGTCCTGCACTAACGAAGCACTTCACCCTTGACTGTGAGGGTGTTGATGGAACTTATCACACGTTACACTAATCACACCTACGTATTTCACTGGTGTTAGCAGCAGACATTATCACGCGTCGGAACTATATAGCCTTGATAAATTTCTTGGTAATTCTATTTCCTAAGACAACAATTTCGAAATATTCTGAAGTACTAGTTTAATTTCAACTGGGACCAAAAGTATATTATTTTCATAAACATCTCAAAAAGCAGTGAGAAACTTCAACCAATACCTTTGTAAGCCGGTAATCTGTTATATTTCACAAATAACAAAATTTGCGCAAGCAATGATCTATTTTAGATTCTTTGTTGTTAGAAAATTCAGAAACTACAGTATCACTGTATTTAAATAATCCAAAGTATGCGCTACTCTGAAAAGAAAAGGACCGCGAAACTAGATCGCACACACAGTTTAAATATCAAAAGACAAAACAACTAAAAAGAACCATAATGGGTAAAGCACGTGTATCACTAAAGCAAGTCCGTCAAATGTTCCTTAAAACATTTATCTCACAAGAAAAACAACTAAAAACAATTAGTAAAACACGCGTAAGCAATAAAACCGTCCGTCAAATGTTCCTTAAAACATTTATCTCACAAGAAAAACAACTAAAAACAATTAGTAAGACACGCGTAAGCAATAAAACCGTCCGTCAAATGTTCTGTAAAGCACACGTGCCTCGAGTTTAACAAGCTCTACTACTTTAATTTTCAACAGAAAATCAACTAAAAACACGGCGTGATTGTTCATGAACAATACGAGAATTGATACCGCAGTAATTTTCACTATTCTCAAAGCAGAAAGAAGCCGTATTTTAAACTTACTTAATATATCGGAACACAGAACAGAACTCTCTCCTCGTCTGTTTATATCAACTTGTCGCTATTACAACCGCTTATCGCCTATTATCTAGACTTGTTAATAACATAAGGAACATCCAAAACGTGAATGCCGCAATCATATATAACAATTAATTACAGCGGTTTATCATTTCCGATAAGTTGGAAAGTAATTTACGAATAATCCAATTTACAATTCTTTACGCTAACAGAAAGGGAGCGTAAAAATGTTAAGCTATAAAAAATGCCCGTTACAAATTCCCCCCTAGCAAAATAAAGACGTCGGGGTGAAAGAAAAAAGAAATAAAAAAAAGAGGAAAAAAAAACGACAGACAAGGAACCAAACAAAAAAAAAATTTTATCCGGTCCGAAGGACCAACACCAGTATAAGAAAAAAAAAATTTTTTTTTCAAAAGAAGACAAAGTCATCTATCGTAACCAACAACGACAGAACAGGTACAGAAAGCATCAAGTAAACACCCAATGAGGATTAAAGCTCTTAGCTACTTTCAAAAACGTCAAAAGACGGATGTCTCCAAAAGGGACATTTCTGTTCTCCACCTCAAAGAAAAGTTTTGGCTTCCCGCGGAGAAACCAAGAGAAAAGGAAGAAAAAAAACGAGGAAGAAAACTCGTAGCAAACCAACTAGACGACACAACTGTCAACCTCAAGTGTGCAGCAAAGAAAGAACCAAGACAAAGTAAAGGACAAAGGCAAGCTAGTACACCATCTAGAATACCTGCAACTGAGGTAACACAGATTCGTATGAAACGATTACTCAAGCAGAGTATGGCTAACAGACCTACAGAAGCGACCAAGTCGAAATCCCTAAAGGAAAAGAAAATAGATCTGAAGCCTACCTCAAGAAATGGATGTAGAAAGCGACTATAATAGTCAAATAGTGAACGAATGGTAGAACTAGCCAGAAGAAAATGTCACGGGATGGGCTAGCTACAAAATATAAATAGGAATACGAAATGGGCGCCAGTGTTTTCGGACACAAGCTTATTAGCGAAAACACAAGACCAATAAGCCAGACAAACATCAAGGTCATAAAAAAAAATTTAGAGAAAAAAAAATCAAGAGCAAAAAAAAAATCAGGCCCACGTTGGGCGCCAAAATTTATGTAACGTTATTTTCCAGGCAGCCACGTTGGGCGCCAAAATTTATGTTACGTTTTTTTCGAGGCAGCCACGTTGGGCGCCAAATTAATGCTACGTTGACTCGTAGCCGTGCGTAACACAAAGATATCACGGAATGACCGGGCTCAATCGGAGAGTGGGGGGAGGGGGGTTGTAGAAAGCAGACTGACATATAATGTATGCGGCGGTAAGGAGTTAGTAACAATACCTGCAAGAAAAATAGTTAAGCAAACCTGAAAAAAAAAGAATAAGCATAGCATGCTGATCGAGCATAGATTGTTCAGTACTTTGTAGAATGTAAAAAAAAAGAAACTGTTTAGATAAACCATATAATATAACAACAGTAAAAGCAATACAGAAAAATGTTTAGTACAAAGTGAGGTAATATTGGGGAGTAGCAGAAACGTTTCCTCACACACCAATTAAACATAAATCAGATAAAATGTTGACAAAAAATAAATAGATAAGACACAATTGGTATGAGTAATTTAGTAGTATTGATTTTACTTTCTTTCTTTTTTTTCTGTTTTAAAATAGCATGCAAGTCAATTGTAAAGGGTATCAGATCGACAAAGATATGGTAAAGCAACGGATAGATATTTAAAGTAATAACCAGTAGGAAATAGTTCAACTGACAAAAGTCCTTCAGCAACGCTTCCTTGCAACTGAAGTGTGGGATTCAACGATGTCCTGCACTAACGAAGCACTTCACCCTTGACTGTGAGGGTGTTGATGGAACTTATCACACGTTACACTAATCACACCTACGTATTTCACTGGTGTTAGCAGCAGACATTATCACGCGTCGGAACTATATAGCCTTGATAAATTTCTTGGTAATTCTATTTCCTAAGACAACAATTTCGAAATATTCTGAAGTACTAGTTTAATTTCAACTGGGACCAAAAGTATATTATTTTCATAAACATCTCAAAAAGCAGTGATAAACTTCAACCAATACCTTTGTAAGCCGGTAATTTGTTATATTTCACAAATAACGAAATTTGCGCAAGCAATGATCTATTTTAGATTCTTTGTTGTTAGAAAATTCAGAAACTACAGTATCACTGTATTTAAATAATCCAAAGTATGCGCTACTCTGAAAAGAAAAGGACCGCGAAACTAGATCGCACACACAGTTTAAATATCAAAAGACAAAACAACTAAAAAGAACCATAATGGGTAAAGCACGTGTATCACTAAAGCAAGTCCGTCAAATGTTCCTTAAAACATTTACCTCACAAGAAAAACAACTAAAAACAATTAGTAAGACACGCGTAAGCAATAAAACCGTCCGTCAAATGTTCCGTAAAGCACACGTGCCTCGAGTTTAACAAGCTCTACTACTTTTATTTTCAACAGAAAATCAACTAAAAACACGGCGTGATTGTTCATGAACAATACGAGAATTGATACCGCAGTAATTCTCACTATTCTCAAAGCAGAAAGGAGCCGTATTTTTAACGTACTTAATATATCGGAACACGGAACAGAACTCTCTCCTCGTCTGTTTATATCAACTCGTCGCTATTATAACCGCTTATCGTCTATTATCTAGACTTTTTAATAACATAAGGAACATCCAAAACGTGAATGCCGCAATCATATATAATAATTAACTACAACGGTTTATCATTTCCGATAAGTTGGAAAGTAATTTACGAATAATCCAATTTACAATTCTTTACGCTAACAGAAAGAGACCGTAAAAATGTTAAGCTATAAAAAATGCCCGTTACAATGTTTTTTGGTTCAAAATTCTAAAAGAGCTTTAAATTCTCTTTACAATGATACCAAATTATGTGTTCACTACTTAAAAATTGAAGATACATGAAGGTGTTAACAATCAATCTAGACAACTCTGGAAAGTACAACAACTTTGAAATTGGAGCGGCTGCTATACGGTAACAAATGGCAAACGATCAAAGTCAAATAGCATATTAACATCGTTAATTGTATCACCTATTTTAATATTTCATCTAATAATTATAATTGACCTAAATATCGGTTTTTTACTATTTGTGTAATTATTTTGTTGCATTTTTGAAACACTAATCAAAAAACGAAATAAACCTTGACGTTGAGGATTATAAATGTTAATATGTAATTTGACTTTGATTAGTTTTGTCATTTGTTTCCCTATGACAGCCGCTTGAATTTCAACGTTGTTCTACTTTCTTGAGTTATCTAGATTGATTCTTAAAACCTCCTTGTAACTTCAATTTTTAAGTAGTTAACACACAATTTAGTATCATGGTAGAGAGAATTTAAAGCTCTTTCAGAATTTTGAACAAAAGACTACCATTTAAAAAATTAAAGTTTTTTTATGTTGCTCTTTTGTTTTTCATCAATCGTTTTTTGATTAAATATTGTTAATAACCTCTTAGTGTAAACTAACTCTTCCTTTTCGCCATTATTGTATCTTCCTTAATAACAAAGATATCTTCGGAAACATGTAAAATCAATCACACTGAATAGATAAATGAAAAAGCAGAGAGGCCTATAGAAACACTGGTGATCATAGCCCCTTTTGCAAAGCATTTACTAGGTTTTTTGATACATTTTTTCCGTTTTCAGTTTTTACTGTAGGTTTATTGCTGTTTAAAGTTTTTTGTTTTTTGCTTTAGATTTATTGGTAATAAATTCTTTGTTTTTTGCTTTAGGTCTATTGGTAAGCGTTTCAAGTTTTCTGTTTTTTGTTTTAAGTTTGTTGGCAAGTGTCGCAAGGTTTCTGCTTTTTGCTTTAGTGGCTTTCGTTTTAAAATTTTCTATTGCAGTATTATTTGTAACCTTACAAAAGTTATTAAGTATAATATTTACAGTAATAAAAATTAATTTTTCTCGCAACATAGGATATGAATGCTTAGAACATTCATTTTCTACAGTTACATCGAGGTAGTTAAGAACTTTTTTTTTAATTACTGCAACAGCAGTTAACCTTTGATTTTTAAGTTTTAAAAAAAGTTCACTTGTTAGAAGTTGTTGTAAAATTATAAAACTTTACATTACGACCAACAAGGAATCCTTCCGTGGAAAACATAAACCACCTCTATCTTTCTTCAATATTAACCTGTGCGACACGTCACTAGTCATTTCTTTGTCTAAGGTCAAAAATTCTTTACAATCACCGCACTTTAAATTTTTTGTAATAGAATAACAGCAATAACCAGTTATATAAGTTAAAACAGGCAAATCTGGTTCAATGGCTTTCAAATCGCTATCTGAAACGCAAATATATTCAAAATCCTGAGAGTTGTCTTCATCATCCTTAAAGTTGAAATTAGTATCTTTGCCTTCATCGTCTAACCTATTTATTATTATTTTACTATTAGACTTTAATAATAGATCGAGCATGCCCAATAGTCTTAATTTTTTCTCAGACTCAAATATCTGTTTTAATTACACATGATACTGAGACCCTGACAGTTGTCTGTAGTGACTAAATCTGTCCTCTAGAGCTGCTATTCTCAACCGCTGGTCCGACGGACCATTGGTGGTCCGCAGAGAAATTTTGCTGGTCCGCTGACATTTTCCCTATCCACGAAAAAAATTTACTTAATTTAAATCTACGTAATTTATGATCAGTACTCAGTACGACACGGAAGACAAATTCCCGAAATCCCATGTAATTCCTAAAATTGGAAGTAACGAATGTACAGAACATTTTTCATAGAAGCTGTACTTTTGTTGCATGATGTGAATGTGTGTGAAAGGGACCACTGCGGGCGGGCTACCGTCACGTGCGAGGCAATCGCGAAAGCGCGGCGCGCAGACACTGGCTCTATTGGCGACAGAAACAGAAGCAGCTTTAAATTAAATTGTGTTGTGGTCTGGGAGCATCTTTAATTTATTGTTAATTAAACGAAACATTATAATAATTATACATATATTTAACTGGATTGAACTAATATAAAGGTAAGTTTACTCATTATTAATAGATTATAGACACCCACACCTCGCTTTGCGTTGACTTTTAGTTAAAAAGGGGAGTTTTGATGGCATGGCCCAATTTCCTAGAAACCAAAGTAGTGCAATCTTTTAGAAAACAGAAAATTCAAACCATTTCAAAAAAAAATAAATAATAAAAACTGGAACCTACAACAACGTAACAACAACGTAATATCGGAAATCTAACGACGCGCTATGAAAATTAGTACTAATTAAGCAGCGACGCAACTTCGAAAAAACGCAAAACGAAACCACGCAAAGCGAGGTACGGATGTTCTTATATAGACACTAATAAAAATATTTTAACCCTTAGTAACATGAACCGTAAACAAGGCACGCTGTTTAATTTTTGAATACCGGTTCAACGTCTCAAAAAATGACCGCAAAGCAGAACTTCCGCCAGCAAAAAGACGAAACTAATTATCAGACGCTACAACCCTGAATATTTAAAATATGGTTTTATTCTTTGGCCCAAATCTACGGAAGAAGATGTACGTCCGATGTGTATCATTTGCCATGAAGTTCTAGTAAATGATGCTATGAAACCATCTAAAATGTTACGACATCTGAAGGCTATACATTCTGAGCTGGAAAATAAATCGCGTGAATATTTTGAGCGTAAAAAACAAGAGTTCGAATTGCAAACAAAAGCATTTAAACAAAATTTTATTTCGAATAAGTCACTACTAAAATGCTCGTACTTAGTTGCCCTCCGAATTGCTAAAACCAAAAAATCATTCACCACCGGGGAAAATTTAATAAAACCAGTTTTAATAGACGTTTGTTTGGAGATGTTTGGACAAGCTGCTGTTGATAAAATCAAATCGATTCCCTTATCTAATGATACTATGAGAAGAAGAATTGAAAAATTATCAGAGAATTTGGAATATCAGTTAATTCAAAAGATAAAGGAATCAACACTTTTTGCTATACAAATTGATGAATCGTGCGATATTTCCCAAAAAGCTATATTAATTTGCTACGTTAGATATATCGATTTTATTTTGGAGGAAATAAAAGAAGAATTCTTGTGTTGTATAGAATTGGTTTCATATACAACAAGTGATGAGATTTTTAACGCACTTAATTCTTATATTATTAAACATTCTTTACAATGGAAAAATTGCGTAGGTGTATGTACCGATGGGGCGGCTAGTATGGTTGGCAGACATTCTGGTGTTACTAAAAGAATTCAGCAAGCAGCAAATTCTGATTTATTGATGACCCACTGTATAATACACAGACAACATTTAGCTGCGAAAAATTTATCCACAGAATTAAATGAGGTTTTAGCGGCATCTATAAAAATTATTAATTTTATTAAAAAAAGCGATTTAAATTGCAGATTATTCGCAATATTTTGTCAGGAGGTTGGTGCCGAACATGAGCAATTATTACTTCATACAGAAGTTCGATGGCTCTCGCGGGTAAAATTTTAACCAGACTTTTGAATTAAGGATGGAAGTAGAAATATTTTAAGAGACAAAATAATCCTTTAAGCATGCATTTGTCTGATGTAGAATGGGTTGCAAAACTAGCATATTTAAGTGATATATTTTCATATATCAACGATTTAAATTTAAGTTTACAAGGCGCTTCCATAAATGCGTTTCATTTATTTAATAAAATAGATGAATTTAAGAAAAAATTAATTTTGGGTGGATAAAGTAAATAAAATAATATTGATATTTTTAATAATTATTTTGATTTTGTTAATTTGCAACAAAGTATAAACTTATCAAAATTAAATACAATCATTGGGCAACACTTACAATCATTAAATATTAGTTTCGCAAAATATTTCCCATCTGAAAAAACCACGTGTGAAAGAAATGTGTGGATAACAAACCCTTTTTTAACATATGACAGTAGTCAGTTAAATTTAAATGACAGAGAATATGAGTCGCTCCTTGAAATTAGTGCAGATATTATGTTAAAAGCTAGTTTTTCAACAATGTCTATTGATAAATTTTGGATCAAGTTGAAAAATGAATATCCATCTCTATACGACAAAGCCATGAAAATGTTACTCCCCTTCGCAACTACATACTTATGTGAATCGGGATTTTCTTCTATGACAGTTATAAAAAATAAATTTAGAAATCGGCTCTCTGTTATTTCACCGCTCCGACTTAGCTTGTCTAATTTGGAACCAACAATTGACAAGTTGATTGAAGAAGAGCAGCAGCAATCTTCTCATTAACAATATATTCAGATACAATGCGCTTTGATTATTTTTATAATTTCTGGTTTTTTGTTCTAATCTTGCTTAAGGTTTGTTCATTGATTTAATTTGTTGGTAATTGTAAGAATGATATTTTTGTTTTGTTCCTACATTCATGGGTTTGTGATTTTTTTTTATAACTCTGTCATTTTTATTAAAGTTTTATATACTTACCTACTAATTATTATTATATGTACATATGTATAATTATATACCTATACATTTAAATATTACTGTAAGCAAAATGTTACAACTAACTTGCGCGATAGTTCTTTATAATAAAAATTTGTTGTTAAGAAAATATCACTGGTCCGCAATTTTTTTTTAACAAATCTACTGGTCCGCGGGCCAAAAAAGATTGAGAAACGCTGCTCTAGAGCATCGGTCTGAATTTTTCCTGTTAGTAAATATGTCATTTTCAATTCATTAATGCAATAATCGGTCATTTGCAATAAGGTATAGATAGTGTGCTTTAAGGCACTGTGTGTCTCTTCTGTGAATTTCCCCTTTATATCCAGAGATGCCCATTTGTCCAACCAGAGCAAGAATTTATTTAAAAATTTATAGTTTTCATCAGATGGATCGTTGGTTAAAGGCTTTTGCATTTCGCTTTTTAGTCTTAAACCTTTTATTGGTGTTTTAACATTGACAACGTTCCACCATGTTTGTATTATATTTATGAATTTTGCAGTATCTTCATAATTTTCGATGTTATTTGCGGGACCTAGCTCAAGTAAGCCATTCTCGACATTTTCATTAAAAATTTGAATGACTAGTTTAACGTTTTGGCTTTCAATTGTTGATGGCCACAATGCTTTAAGGCTCAGTCCATAGCCGAATTTTAATAATTTTTTACTTTCGTAGTTATATAACTCTCTGACTGATACAAAGGAAGCAAAGCGTAATACTTCAACGTCGTCAAAGTCAGGAAAGGAAAATGTTAAGCCAGAGTATTGCGAATGCACTTAAAAATGTGTACGGCGTCTTTTACGAAAAGCAACGGTCGGCTACTATCTGCCGGATTTGGATACACGATGCTATTTTGGGGAGGATTTGCAAAACTAGAAATTGCTTTGCCATTAATCTTATTGTTGTCTGAAACAATTGCAACAACTTTGATATCGACATTTTCTAATCCCAACAACACAGCTTTTATTATGTCAAATAAGTTGCAAGCCTTCATTTTATAAACCGGCAAAATGTGAACTACATCTTTAAATCCTGATAACAAGCTGTGGATCATAAACGCATGCGCTGTTGTGGCAACATTTTCATCATCATAGGCTATACCTACTAAATTGCCACCTTTATAATCTACATAGGGCTTGATATGAATTTCGTCGAGCATTAAGGTGACATAGCATTCGTGAGATTGTAACAAACTTTGCTTTTCTTTAATATATTTCATAAAGTGTGAACTGTTTGGATCAACATTTACGTTAGAGCATATATTTCTAATAGTGTTCGGATGTGGCAAAATAACTATTCCAGAGTTCCTCAAAAACCTGTATGCGTGAAGAGAAATAAAAAGTAAAATAGAAGATATTATTATAACCTCAGAATCAAAACAATGACGTTCTTTAGCTTCGACACACAACTGAATTTGTGTTTTCAAAAATTGAATGGTTTTTTCTTTATAGCCGTCAATGTGCAACAGATTAAATAAATTCAAAATAGTATCTGCTACTAGCTTATTACTTTCTTCGCCTGATACAAATCGCTCCGAAACTTTAATAACTTAGTCTAATTCTCCATGACATTGTGAACCAACTCGGGAACACCTTTAATTTTGATTTGTACACCTCTAAGAAAGACACTAACTTTTAAATGATTATTATTAACAAGAATATACAAAATATCGTGTGGCGTGTTCTGAAAGTTTATGTAACAGAAAATTGCACAGCTCGATTTCCGAATAATACTCCATTCTTCGGTCATACTAACAACGTTTAATTTTTCTTTAAGTTCTTAAAAACTTGTAAAAGTAAATTTCTCGTTATGATCTGTTGCAGTTCTTTTGCTTTCGTCTATTGCAGATTGTAAAGCTTTGGATTCTAATCTAATTCGCTTTTCAGACGGAGAATCTCTTGGCGAACCGCTTAATTTATTTAAATAGGAAGGACAATTTGGCAGTAAACTGGGGACGGCTCCATCCTTTAATCTGGGCTTATTTAAAGGCGCTGACAATGATTTACCTGTTTTCCAATCTATAGCTGTACTATTGTTTGTAATATCACTCGTGGTGAAATGTTTGTGACAAACCTGCAATTCAAATAATACCCGTCAATATAGTGTATTATAATGAGAAATGGTAGTATGCTTTTAATGAATTCGGTCCATTTGATTACACGAATTACAACAAAATTGAATTGCCACGTTTGCATTTACCTTATATTAAAACTACACCAAACAGCAATAACAAAAATTGTTTAAAATGAATAACAAACACTCTGTAAGCAATTCTATAGGTTGCCTGTACTTACCACTAAATGTTTAGAAACATTGAAATCTTTCCTGTGAATAGCAGGTAACCACTTATTTTGTAGTTCAATATCTTTAGGAAATTTAAAAGTATGCACTTTCTCGTCTCTACTCCTATAATTACTGGAACAACCTGGAGCACAACACTTATTTACCATTTTTGATATTACACATAAAAGCAATTTACAATATACAGAAAGATCAACACCAAACCTAATCAAATAATAATATAAACAAGTTCCTACTACTTTGACTTTGCAATGTAAACTGAGCATCTCTGTAATTCAATGGCCTGCAGTGGGTGACGTCACTTACACGTTTGAATGCAGTTGTGAGGCTTTGTTATATAGGTGGTGTTGAACCAATACGATGAAATTGCCTTTCATATTTGTATACCAAATAAGGTATGAAGTCGTTAGCTTTAATACATTAGTTCTTACTTGAAATCTAGGTCTTGCATTGTACTACCTTATAGTTGGACTATAAAGGAATGACACTAGGTATGTTGGTTCTGTTACGTTCTTATATACAAAATTAGTAAGAAAGCAGTTAAACTGGGAACACTCATCAACAATAGTGCTCGCTAACATTAAATTACATATACATTAGAATTGGCTTGGTGAGCTGAATGAGAATAAATTTAATTACCCCTTCAGTCCGACACTTGAAAGTACTATACAACTTCTGAATCCGGTATTCAACATAGTAGTTTACCTATACTATAAGTGCAGATTATTACAATTGTCCAGCCCAATTTTTTAACCTATAACAAACCTTATTTTAGAAAAACCTTTTTTACAAGTAAAATTATGATTTGTATAAGAAAAAAAATTTTTAACAAATGAACCAAAAAACTAGAATACAAATACGAACAAATCTTAACTACAAATTTGCATGATACTTAATATTCAAGATATTCTTGTAAACATAATGTTAGTTTTGTTTTAGAATCTCTTCAATACTTTTTAACGTGAATGTTTTTATTTTTATGTGAATATTATAACAAACGCAGCACCTTTTTTCGAATTTTCACCTTTCACAGAAATAAAAAGATGATTTTCATTCTCAGAATCAGTTGTTGCGTAAGATTTCTATGTTTTTTTTAGTTTTCTCCTTTTTATAGTCATCTGTCGTTTCTGACTAATTACATATATGTTTTCTCAAAGTAGCATCACAAAGCTACATTATTTAATCTTTCATACGCATTGGTCTTACATTTCTATTTGAAAATAAACTTTTTACATTCAATAACATAAGCTGCAGAATGTGTATGCCTACCTTTTTGAATCAGCTGTAGGACTTTCTGGTTACATTATATGATTCAATACTCTGATCAGTAGCGTCCCCAGCACCCACGCTTCTATTATAATGCGCAATGGTACTTGGTCTCTGTAATAAACCAACCTTTTTTTTGTTAAAACATTATCCTTTTGCTTTTCTACATATCCCGCTGCAAGCTTTGTTGTAAGAAGGAAAAACATCTCACTTATCTCTAAACTTCACAGCTAACATGTTTCTTTTTCTAACGAAGCACAACTGTCCACCATTTAGGAGTAGATTTGTAAGTTCTGTAAGCAAACCTCTTTTTGGGCGAATAGGGTCAGTTAAAGATGTGTTACGTCTTAACTACTCTGCCGCTAATCGTGCAGACACCTACCCATTATCCAAAGTAATTTCTCTTCCCTTATCTAGCAGATTTTGCAATGTGTGCACAACAACCCTCTCAGACGTAGAAAGACGTTGTACCAGGAATATATAATATGTTATAAATATCCGTTCCAATATGGGGAGCAAAACTTTATGTATAGCTCTCAAATTCTTTTCACTTGGACACACACAAAATAGTTTTACTCCGAAGTGAGATCTATTTGATTTTATGTATTGTTTGAAGTGTAGTAGCAACACTAAATCTCAAAACTTCAGTATCGACAAGAACCTATCTCTGCTCATGACTTTTGCTGAAAAACTTAAAATCCTCCTATCAAAAAGTCTTTTCCTCCAATAATCATGTAATTCCGAATAATGTATAAGGTTTTGCAGAAAAATACGTGCAATAAAAACATGTATCTCACTAAGTATAATATCACACCATTTCATTGAATGCATCTTCAAATATAAAATGGTTTATATTCCGAAACAGACCCTGAACCTCTTTGGTTACTATATGTATCACACATGATTTTCCAATCACAGAATTGTATTGGTTGTACAACCACTTGTAAAACAACTTGTAATTTCATCTTCACTACTTGAAACATCATTTGGATCATCGTCAAGTATGTAATCATAATCACTATCCAAGTCGGACATTTTTATGAATAAAATACACCACTGTAAATAGCAATACAACTACATTGAAATCTAGACCCAAACTAATTCCTGTAACCACTGCAACTACTACTATCACTTTCAAATGCCACCACCCAATTCAATAATAGTGTAAGAAGGGCATGGACAACTATTTCCACTTCTTACAGCAATAATATCATATCAGCTGCCACACTGCAGCTTGCATATACAACTCCTGCAGTTAAATCCTAGAATTTGAAGTATGCGTCTAAACCGTATACCACAAAAGTATTGTGTTGCAAATAGTTGTGACATGGGATATAGTTTTAGGCTACAAACGGATACATATGTTGCATCCATATGCAGTATTGGGATTCAAGAAGTTAAAAAAGATTTCTGCTTTAGAAGGAGTTTCAATGTGTGCAACGAGTTAAATAGTTTCTACGTACATGGACGTCATTATTACAAAGGTACGTAAATATAGATTAAACATTTTGTAGAAATTTAACGTTTTAGGATTCTTCTGATGTTAACAAACATGATCAAATTTTCTGGAACATGGTTGACATACAGATTTGCTACGATTACAGGTCTAGACGCTGTTAATGATGCGATATTCACAATTGATTAACTTCAAGAACTAGTACGTTAAAGCTGTCTTTAAATTCGTACACCAAATAAGATGTTTAATACAGACTTACAATTGAAATATAGCAATTTGTTTTCAGAGTGTAGTACCAGAGATACCAGCCTATTTTCTATAAGAGTCGGAAACATATTAAAGTACCTCCTCTATGGTTCGTTTGTAATATTCTATCAACATTTGTCTTTAAAAAACAGACTAAAGCAATTAATTATATTTTCAATTTCAACAATAAAGTACACGTATAATGCATATTTATGAGTTCAATAGTGAAAAATTCAAACACTCAATATTTCTATTTATAAAAAGACCTTACATTAAAAATTTCTAAACAAAAGGAAAGGTATTAGTACGATGTAGTTTTATGTTGATATAAAGAACTGTGATGTCATTCATAACTATAGTTATGAAAACCACCTCCATTATGAGTTTGTGTACGTTGAGAGATTGGCTGTAATGATTACTCTCTGTTATTATAGGAACGATGGCGGCCATCCTAAGGAAACAATTAGTGACTTTTGTATTTTAGATTCGTAACTAATTTTGTATTCGGAATCTACACCACAATATCTATTTTCAAACTCTGTAACATGCACTCCTCCATAAATTTTTTCTGTTGTCTTGATAAACCATAAGTAGGTAATTGTGAGAGAAAATGAGAACCATCAGGAGAAAGATGGTAATTTGATATTTGAGTAAGTGTCTATAATCATTGCATGATAATAACTAGAAATGACACTCGACGTTTTTAGGAAGACCAAGTTTCTTTGCGTATGTCTAAAATCCGCCATTATTTTGGTGGTATAGCCATAGAATAATAATACACTCACTCTAGAGTAGCGTATGATTATTCTATGGTATATCCTTTAACCTCTCTTTAGTTTACTGTACTATTCTTGTTCTACGTTGTAATTTCACTTCAATAGGTTTCTTTATTAAGCTGCATTTCTAATCACTTCGATGGCTAAGTCAAACTTTGGCATGCATCATGAATTGTGCCTCAATGCAGGACACTTCACTTCAGTTCGTGACATTGTAACATTTTCAAATGTTACGTTTGTCAAAATAACCCCAATAAGGATTTTATTATGTAATCATACGTAAACCCTAATATATGCAACACACCTTATAATACCCACTATACAGTTGGTATATTTAATTAGCTATGATTAATACGTTGGGACAAAATAATTATATCACAACAATTGAGCCAGTAGTTGCTTACAACATTTAACTTATATTCTTAAGTGATTTAATAAAAATATATTATTACATTTATAATGTAGATAAATAAATACATTCCTAATTAACATCATTATGAGATACTTGGTAATATGTACAGCCATCTGCCGAAAATATACGAAGACGAAGGTGTCGAGTAAATATGAACTTGTTGGTAATCGGAAAGGCAGTCTAAGGTCGCTGCTTATCAAACCAACATGGCTCGTTTAGCGTCCTCGGACCTGAGAATTGCTATAGTATGGAGAATTGAATAAAGCGTCGAGAATGGTCGACGTGAAGTTTCTTTAGGGAGTTAACAATGAAAAAGGGATCTTTCGGTACGTGAGTTCAACATCTAATATTACAATTCGTTTAAGATGCACCCTCAAGATTGTCAGCTTCGGGTTTTTGAAGAATCGCCGTGTTATTTATTTACGTCTATCAAGGATGCTCAGAATTTCAAAGTACTACAATTGCTTGGTACAAGATTGCAAGATTTCAACTTAGTTAAATTAAATAAATGTTTTATTTATCTGCGAAGAGGCTTGGTCAAAGTTCGATCAGCAATAATTCGTTACGTAAACAGCACGTCATCAATACACATATC